>CM029383.1:1769663-2369663 GCA_017165825.1 Hepsetus odoe
TATATATACGTATAACATTTTCACGTATTCACATATTCAGTCACACGCCCCACACCTCCCCCCCCCCACCACTTATATAATTTGTAACTTGTATCATTGACACCTTTAATGAGTCAGTACAGTCACAGTGCTAAACTGTGATAATGGAATTCTGTGAAGAAAAGGGAAACAAGCAGAGCACAGTTGAGTGCATCAGAGTGAAGCAGAGTGCATCTTGTTTGTCAAACCAGTCAAAAAAGTTGTTCATTCCATTTGTACATTTGCAGGCTTTTAATCATTAAATATGCATCTCCTGCCATTCGTTCAAAGGCCAAAGAAGCTTTTCTTAATGACAAAACCAACCTGTTGGAGCAATACAATGTGATAACTATGTCCAGTCAGGGCTTCCCTGATGATCTCATCATATTCTTTTTAGACAGCTCTGGTATTTCATCCTTGCTGGACATCGGGACTGGGACAAAAGTTCATAGAGATTGAATCAGTCCAATGTGAATAATTTAGACATTTTACATAACGAGATCACCAATAACCAAAAAGCTTGTTTAAACTTGCGACAGTTGCTGTAAAAGATGGAAGTCCGTTGTCCATCTGTCTTATTCTATTGAATGAGCTGTTTTTCCTTTGACCAGTCATGAGAAAATGGAGTTGAATAGTGTTTATTAAGTATAAGAAGTATGCAGGCTGTATCCAGCCTTTAAATGAGGAATATTTACTGCTATCTCGTTGTCTGTTGCACTTCTGCTTTGGAAGTGGAGTGCAAATCTGTAGACTTTTCCTTTTTCTGCAGTTAAATGGAATCCATGACATATTCTCACAGCTTTGCGTTTCCAGCAGCCTGAGCTGATTCCAGGATTATTTTTTTTGTGCATTGACTTAGCTGCTGTCATTTTTTATTTTTTTTTACCCTCCTCCTATGTTTCTAGCGTTGGCCACTTACCGAAAAAGCGATTGTACTGTTTTCGCCTCTGCTTAAAGGAAAACTGTCTGAGTCATAATCCGACAGTAAGCGAGAAAGCGGGGGAAGCAAGCAGAGAGAAACAAAATCAAGGAAAACAAGATGAAGAGGGAAAGAGAGGGGGGTTAAGGGGAGAGGAAAGAGGGGTAAGCAAGAGAGTGTGCAAAAAAGAGGTTTAAGTTGATGACAGGCAAAGGATTACTTTCTCAATCAGCACTTTGCCTCGCACAGCACTGGGCTGTGCATGCGCTAGGGCTGTAAGACTCTGCCCTGGGTAATTGCTATGCAGTTTGAGGGGTTTTTTTTTGCCTCAGAACATTGTAGGCTGTCATTATCTTTTGGTTTCAGATGAAGCCCTGGCCTCTCTGCTGTTCCCATGACTGACTCACACAGAATGGACTCTGCTTGAGAAGAACATTTTCCAACAGGCGGAATAGTTAATATGTCGTTCACAGAAGACAGGATATTAGCTGTAGTGATTTCCATGACTTGTGCATATTGAGGTATCTGTCAGGAGAGTGAAGAACCAGGATAAGTCTCCTTGACACTAAGGCAGGATTGTAGCTATGCATGCATTAACAGACAAATTACATCAGTCTTCATTTACCCAGGCTTTATGCTGAAAATAGATAGCATCCCCTCCCAATAATTCTCAACCCATTTTTATCCATCCATCCATCCATCCATCTCCCTCTCTCTCTCTTTCTTTCCTTCCACACCTACGGGATGGTTAAAGTTGTGAATAATAATTAAAATCCTACAAATCCTAAGTAACCACAACCTCCACCAATGTCAGAGACACCGGAGTTTCAAGTTAGATGGGTTTAGGTTGGTCTGACCCACTTGCTAAAAATAAATTGAAACCATGGTAAAAAAGCGATTGAGACAGTTGAAGCGTAAAGAAGTGGATCTGGAGCTGTGAATTGTCAAGAGTACAAGACAGAACAAAAATTTTTGCTTGAGCTTGATATTAGCTAGCATTACCAACACTGGGTTCCTGAGTAAAACCCTCAACCCCTAATTGCTCCAGGGGGATTGTCCCTGTAATTAGGAAATGGAAGTCGCTCTAGATAAGAGTGTCTGTTAGATGTCGTAAATGTAAAATGTAATGCAATGTTTTGTGTGATTTAAAAGGTACAATATATATAAAGTCACACTTGTGGCCTCCTTGTCTACTGTCAACTAACATGAATGATTATGTAAGAGTAGGGGTATGACAGCACCAACATGCCAGTTTGCTTCAAAACACTGTACCCTAAACTCCCAGATCTGCATTTTTTTATCTTTAAAAATGTTTAAAGCCTGACTTAAAATGTTGGTTTTCAGCCTTGAAAACTGAGACTATATCTGAGCCCAGAGTCTTAAGTGGAAGATTATCCCAAAGCTTACAAACTTTGTATCAAAATACTCTTTACCTTGCTGTAGATTGCAAAATTCAGGAAACCACAAACAAGAAGTGTGCACTTTAGGACAAAGTTAATGAAAAACAGTTACTACATGTCACTACACTATACTAGTCTGGTCTAGTTTTACCTTTTGTCTTGCTGACAAAAGTTGTCCCAAGTGCTTTAAATTTCAGACTAATTGCATTTTGTTCCAGTGTAATTTGTGAGGAGTGGTGGTCTAGTGGTCGGATACTCACCAATCGACCAAGAGGTTAATAGTTTGAATCCTCCAGCACTACCATCATTGTGTTCCTGAGCAAGACCCTTAACCCCTTGATGCTCCAGGGGGACTGCACCTGTAGTTTGAAATGTAAGTTGCTCTGAATAAGAGTGTCTGCTAAATGCTGTAAATTTAATTGATGAGCCTCTTCTTTTTACACCTTGTGGTAGCTTTCAAACCACTGATGCAATGAACTGCTGTTTCCCCATAATTGCTTCATTTACTTCTTAATCATTTACATACTTATATATATTTTTTTCATAGTTTTCTATATCTTTTGAAAGGTACTAACCACTGCTTACTTGCCTGTACTTGTAGAACTGCTGTTTTGGAGATTATCTGGTCTTCTAGCCATCACTATTTAGCACTTGTTGGAATCGGTCAGATCCTTAAACTCCCTTTGATAAATATAACAACAGGATAATCAGCATTGTTCACGTTACCTATCAGGGGGTTTTAATGTTATTTCTTTAATGTTATTAAATGCTATTCAATGTATGTAGGTGCTGCTAACACCTGTGGCAAATAATGAAGCGCTAAATTGACTTACAGTTAACTGTTTTAAAATGAACTTAAACTGAGAGGAATATTCCTTATTCAAGGTTGAAAGATACAGCATTCTTGAATATCTTCATCCTAGAGATTGCTGCATATCTTGTATTCAGTGGGAAGCAGAATGTATGAGTTCTTGTTCTTGTTACATAATTCAGCTGTTATATCACTCCTTTTTGATTCAAAGGCATTGCCCATAGATATATCTGACTCCCTTGATATAATCCGGTAAAGCCAAGGGGAACTAAAATTATAGCTCTGACTTTCAATTCTGCTTCACACATAAAAAAAAAAAAATTGATTCATTCGCACCTTATCAGCCAAAAAAAGCGTTTTTTTTTTTTTCTGAGGGCTGTGGGTTTGGTGCACAGGAAGCCAAGGATGATATATTAATATGCGTGGGAACCTGCAATTTCATTTAGCTCTTTTTGTTACTTTTTCGACACGCTTCATAAGTGCTCCATCCCATTCTCCCCTGAAAGTCTGTATGCAGGCCTCAATCAAAGAGAGGGAGAGTGCAACAGTACTGAGGCGGACAGAGCTAAAATAGTCCTGTCAATGTCTAGATGCCCCCTGGACTTCCCAGCTCTTGAAAAACTCCAGTCTTCTTTAACTTCTAACTCAGCTCTTGATTCACAGGGCAGTGCTGAGTTGCTGCAGAACAGCATTTCACTTTTAAATTACTGCAGCTCATTTCCACACAAGGTAATTACATCATTTTCCTGATGTGATTGAGACCTCATCTGTCACTGTGGCTAGGAAATAGTCTAGCCACCAATATGATTTATGATTAATAATTATAATAGCAATAATAATGTTTTAGTTGTAAATATCACAAACTTATTCTCCTAAACAGAAGGCTTGACACACAAACTGTAACAGTGTGACCCACTCTGACCGCATGGAGTCACACTGGGTTAGGACCCAAATGCAGTACCTGAAGCTGCCAGTACCCAAAATACACCAGAATACCCGAGCCATCACAAACAACCCAAAAACAGGTGGAACCAAAATGCTCAAAAGGCATGTGTTTGAGCTTGAGCGTTTTTAGTGAGAACAAGAAACTCGGAAGGGGGGGTGTAGCGTCAGTCAGCACAGCAAGCCGAGGCTCGAGGGTGCCGATCTAACGCAAACACCAAGAGAGAGAGACCCGAGAGAACGCCCATGGATCTTTACCAAATTACCGTCTGTGTCGTAAAATGACCCAGTGACTCTACCCTGTTTTCCTTTCCTTTAAATAGGCAAGAGCACAGCTGAACTGTTGATTACTCCACTGTTGATTACTCCACCTGACTCGCTGGTCTCCCAGCAGCAGTGTGGCTCCCCCTAGTGCCCTGTCGGGGACAAGCCTGATTCGCTGGTCCCCCATCAGCGGTCTGGCTCCCCCTAGTACCCAATCGGGGATGTGCCTGACTCGCTGGTCTCCCAGCAGCGGCCTGGCTCCCCCTAGTGCCCTGTCGGGGACGTGCCTGACTGTGACGAGCAGGGAGGCAGGGCCATAACCCTCCCAGTCCACTAGAAACTGGGAACAGCCCCGAACCCGGTGTTCCCTCAACAACCACTAAGGTGGGGCGCTGGGGCCGGGGCCTGCGTGCCACAAAGCACGGGCTTGAGGTGGGACACATGGAAAGTCGGGTTGATGCGCATAGACCTAGGCAGGAGCAACCAGTACGAAACTGGGTTAATTCTGCGGAGCACCTTGAAAGGACCCACATAACATGGGGCCAGCTTCCGAGACTCAACACAGAGAGGCAGGTCCTTGGCAGAAAGCCACACCATTTGCCCCGGTCTGAAAGACGGCCCAAGGCATCACTTGCTATCGGCTGCCCGCTTTTGGGCCGCAGAAGCACATTGAAGGGCCCTATGCACTTTCAGCCAAGAGTGGCGGCAACGTCACACCAAAAGAGCTGCAGCAGGAACCACCTCTTCCTTTTTCTGTTGCGGGAACATAGGTGGGGCAAAACTAAATTGACATTCAAAGGGAGACATACCCAAAGACGAGTGCCAGAGGGTGTTATGCACATACTCAGCCCATATGAGCTGGTCAGCCCAAGAGGAGGGATTTTTAGAAGCTAGGCAACGGAGGGTTTGTTCCAGGTCTTGGTTAACCCTCTCGGCCTGGCCATTAGACTGGGGGTGGTAGCCGGAAGAGAGGCTGGTGGTGGCCCCCAAGGAATTACAAAAGGCCTTCCAAAAAAGGCTAACAAATTGAGGAGCCCGGTCCGAAACAATGTCTACTGGTAGGCCATGGATGCGTACAATATGGAGGAGCAGCAACTCTGCCATTTATTTGGCTGAAGGGAGTTTACGCAGAGCTATGAACCTGCCCACTTTGGAAAATCTGTCCACAACCACTAGGATAACAGTGTTTCCACGGGAAGGGGGTAGTCCTGTAATAAAATCCAGAGAGAGATGTGACCAGGGGCCCTTGGGGATTGGCAGTGGATGTAAGAGACCTGCAGGTCTGGCTCTGGGGTCCTTATTACTGGCACATACTCTACATGCTGCTACGTGAGCTCGAACCTCTCGGCAACCAGAACCGCCTTTTGAGGAATTCTAAAATGCAAGTTACCCCTGGGTGGGCAGTAAAAGTTGAAGCATGCCTCCAGTCCATTACTTTGGTCCTTACAACAGAAGGGACATATAGCTTGCCACCCCCAGGGTCAGGCTCTGAGGCCAGGGCATTAGTCATTTCTGTTTCAATTCCCCAGCATATAGGGGCCACAATTCTCTGCAGGGGAATAATGGGTTCAGGGGATATAGATGGCCGAATGAAACTCTGAGCTGGAGCCCCTTAAATTTAATCGTCCATGGCCGCCTTCTCGAGACCCGAGAGGGAAAACAGGCAGCCCCTAGGAGGAGTCTTTGGGGTTTGTCCAGTGACAAAACAAGAACGACTGCAATGGGGGCCTCAGGCAACCACAGAGCGGGTTAACCAATCCAAACGTGGATTGTGTCACTGCAGCCAGGGAAAACCCAAAATAAGGCGTAAGTCAGGGGTTTGAACAAGAAACAAGGGCAATTGTTCACAATGCAGGCCAATGCAGTTCTAGGGAGGGTCTGGTGAGTGATGACCCCTGAGGCTAAGGCCTGCCCATCGATAGCTGCCACGGGAAGTGGCTGATCTAGGTTCACTATGGGTAATCTCCATTTTTTGGCCAGCCCTGCATCTATGAAGTTGCCGGCAGCCCCTGAGTCTATGAAGGCCCGAAGTCGTTCCTCTCTATCTGAACCCCAACGTATGGATGCACTGAGAAAAACCCCTGTGAGCTGTGAGAAAGTTGGAGCACTTGCCACAAAGTCTCTATTCTGTGACGAGCCTGACTTCAGCTCTGGGAAGGATGCTCAAAGATGACCGGAGCAACCACAATAAAGGCATCTGCCTTCCCGCATCTGGTCTTCCCGTTCCTCAGGGGATCCTCAGTTCGTGTGAAAATGGGAACTAGTGCTGTGAGTTAACTCGTAGTCTTGGGGGCCTTTCAGTCTCCTGAGTCTGTCTACGTTCCCTAAGGCGATTATCAATCCTTAGGGAGAGTTCATTGAGGCCCTCAAAAGAGTTTGGGGGTTCCCAGGGAGCTATTTCATCTTTAAGGTCACTATTCAGCCCCTGGAAATAGGCCACCATTAGTGCCGTTGAGTTCCAGCCGCTTCCTGTGGCTAGGGTACGGAACTCAATGGCATGATCTGCTACTGACCTCCTTCCCTGTCGTAGTTGGAGCAAGGCGGAGCTGGCCTCCCTCCCTCCCACTGCCGGCATGGTCAAAGGTGTTTCTGAGGGCGGAGGTGAACCGAGTGAGAGAAGAATACACCTTTGGCTGGTGCTCCCACACTGGGGTGGCCCATGACAGGGCTCTCCCTGTGAGCAATGAAACAACATAAGTTACCTTGGCTCTCTCAATGGGAAACCGAGCAGGCTGCTGCTCAAAAGCTAGAGAGCATTGTAGCAGGAAGCCACCCAGTCATCCCTGGGCACCATCAAAATGCTCAGTTTTTGCCAGTTAAAGTGGCAGTAAAAGTGGCATTAGCGGAGACAAAGTAATGAGAGGAGGCACTGCAGGGGCAGTTGCAGGAGGTTCAGGTCTAGCTTGCAGGGCAGTAGTGATTGCCTGCAGCTGTGATGTTATTTGCCACAGGACCTGTTTGTGTCTGCCTATGGTAACTCCCTGAGCTGCTAGAGCCGTCTGAACGACATCTACAGGTAATGGCTGGGTTGTTCTGTAACGGTGTGACCCACTCTGACCGCAGGGAGAAACAGGGGAAAACTAAATGCTCAAAATGGGTGGAAATTAAATGCTCAAAACAGGTGGAGCCAAAATGCTCAAAACAGGGGAAAACAAAACGCTCAAAAGGCATGTGTTTGAGCATGAGCGTTTTTAGTGAGAACAAGAAACTCGGAAGGGGGTTGTAGCGTCAGTCAGCACAACAACCCACGAGAGAACCCGTGAATCTTTATCAAATTACCATCCGTGTCATAAAACAACCCAGCAACTCTACCCCGGTTTCCTTTCCTTTAAATACGCAAGAGCACAGCTGACCCGAATTACTGTTGATTACTGCGCCTGACTCGCTGGTCTCCCAGCAGCAGTCTGGCTCCCCCTAGTGCCCCGTCGGGGATGGGCTCTTATAGAAACAATAAAGCCTGGTCAACAAAAGTATCTGTGTGTTACATGGACATTAAAAACGTTTGTACAAAAGTCTTGCACCGATTGAAAAGATGTTTTACTTTATTAAGTAAAATATTTTTGAGATGTCACTTGATTCAGTTTCCTTCCAGAAATGGCAGGATTAAATGTCAGAGGAAAAAACTAACCTGATACGGGAACCAGCCCATAATAGCTTTGGTGTAGTGTAAGGCTAATTTATAATACAAAAATATAAAATCATAAAAGCATTAGCAAGTGAGTATTCAAATTACTGTTTTTTTTTTCAGTTATCTATGTTTAGGCATATCTGCACTGTAAGACATTTTCTGTTTTTAATTGAATAAACAAGCTGTTGCTGGCCTGATTGTTTGAGCATTTTTATTTAAGTACTGTTACTGATTTGCATAATTTCAGATTATCTTATTATAACATTTGTTAAACAAAAAAAATGTAATAATCATCATGGAACTCAAGATTTTTTTAGTATCATTATCAGTACTTGGAAATGATTATTTATGTATCATTAATGTCTGTCTTGGGCAGCATGGTGGTGCAGTGAGTAGTTTTGCCTTATAGCAGAAGGTCCTGAAGGTTTGATTTTCAGGCAGGGCAGTCCGGGTCCTTTCTGTGTTGCAAGTTCTCCCCGTGTCTGCCTGGGTTTTTCTCTGGGAGCTCCAGTTTCCTCCCACTGATCAAAGACATGTATGTCAGGTGGATTGGAGATGCTAAATTGGCCACTTGCTGTGTGTGTGAGAATGTTTTTCTGTGTGTCTGCCCTGTGATGAACTGGTGCCCTGTCCAGGGTCGTTCCCCGCCTTTGCCCTGTGAGAGCTAGGATAGGCTCCAGCACCCTAATTAGGACAAGCAGCTATGAAAATAAGTGAGTGAGTGAGTGAGTGAGTAACGTCTGTCTTTAATGGTCTCACTTATTTCTCTTTCTAGATGAAGTTGGTGCAACTCTTTCAGCTTCTTTGCTTCCAATGGGTACAGATCCCAGAGAAAGCCATGAAGGGGTGGTCTTTATGGGACAAGATCTTCTGGACTCTGTCTTGGCTCATAAGGACCAACTCCTGGCTCAGAAGGGCATGGAGTTTCCCACTGTGCTGCCTGCTGAGATTATGCCCATGCTGAAGAAAGGCCTGGGCAGTGGGCTGGGCACTGGAGCTCTGTCCCCTGAGCAGCAGCAGCTGTTGAGGAAGATGCTGCCCACACAGAAAGCATATCAACAACCTACTCAACCTCCTGCAGCTCAGCTTCTCAAAGAGGCACCTGCTACTTCCCCAATACTCAGAACTGATGATCCAATCATGACAACAAATGCTGCAAGAGAAAATGGGCCTTCCACAACTACCTTAGCAGCAAGTATGACCATGGACAAAGAAGAAGAGCCAGGTGTTGCACCCTCAGGTAGGTTGAAATAATGAGAGCAGGTTGATATTACACAGGTCCTAAAATAGGAAACCATGAAACCAACTAAACAAATATGACCAATTATTGAACTTGCTTATTTATTTTGAGAGAACTGAAGAAATGTCCAGTAATAAATGATCAATTCTACACATCAACCCAAAGGAGCTTTAGCTTAATTCATTAACTTCATTTATTGAACAGCTTAATCTCTGGGATGTTTGTAAGATTCCTAACATGACCTGTTTTCTTCAGCTAAGCTCTGTAGAAACATTTTTGTTGAAGCCATGATGGCTGATATAAATATCTGATTTTGATTGATCCCTGTTCAGTAAAGGAAACAGGGCACTGACACCTGTCATAACATTGATGGAAAATAGCTGACTCCATTTGCACCTTTAAATTAACTGCTTGTCTAATTGGTTCAACTGATTGCCATTCACACATATTAAATATTGGATCATTTTCCTCAAAAAATAAATTGCCAGGTATAACATTTTTGATGGGCATAGTACTAAATACTATAATGCATAATATGATTATAAAAGTAGGTAAATTCTACATTTTATTACAGTTATATACATTATAAAAGTATGTTACAAGTTTGGCATATTTGTTTTTTTGGCTTGGTAGAATCTTAAGTTCAAACTGATTGGATAGGGAGAACGGGTGTGTTTATCAGGTTTATCTAAAGATCATCTGCTGGGTTCGCTTTGACCTCATCTGAGATCCCGAGCACTCCTGAATAGGTTTTCACTCATGTTCTCTGTATTTTTCTGCATTCATTACCTCAATCCTGCCTAATCTACCACTCTCTGTTGCAGAAAAAACATGCCTGCAGCACAATGCTGCCACCACCTTGCTTGTCTGGAACTACCAAAAGAGACAGTTTCCTTTTACCTTGGTTTGTGTGAGGCAGGAAGATGTAGGAAGAATGTTGGTGGTTTCAAATCTCTTCCATTTAAGTAACAGAGGCTACCATGTTCTTGGATATTTTCAGTGCTGCATAAATGTTATTGTATCTTTGCTTAGGTCTAATTTTAAATACAGTCCTATTTTCCAAGTCTAAGGACAGTTCTCATTACCTCATGACCTGGTTTCACTTGGTCTTCATATATCATCAACTGTAAGAACATATACAGACAGGTGTGTTGCTTAACTAATTATGTAATTATGGATTGAATGCATAGTTTTTGCCTGACATCACATGGACTGCTCTCCTGGAGGGGACAACAATGGTTTCTTAAGCTGACCACCACATATTTTGACATGTTTTTAACAAAATGCTGGAATTCTGTCTGTTTCTCTTTAGGGATTCTGTAAAATTGCAATGGATATTTATTAGTATTTCCAAAGACCAGAGGATTGGAATTATACCATTAGATGTGCCACTGTCCCAGGAGAGAGAATAAAAGAATTGAAAGTGACTATTCTTGTCATTATGAAATGCAGCACAGAACAACACAACAAAATTCAACCTCTGCATTTCACCCATACACACGTGTAGCGGGGGGCAGTTATTTAAAGCACTTGGGGAGCAGTGATGAGGACGGTACCTTGCTCAAGGGTACCTTAGGGCAACTACTGGTGAGGGAATTGAATCTTCCGATCCGGGGGCCAACTCTATAACCACTAGGCCACCGCTGCCCAACACTGGAACAAACATTACATTTTCTTTGTTGTAAACATTTCAAAATTGTCAGGGTTGAGAGCAGGATGTAGCAGCTAGTAGTAAAAAGCAGAGAGAACAACTAAACTAACAAAACTTGAATCAAAACAAAATACTGGATTACAAACATACTTCATATGGACATGGAAAACAAAAACAAAAGAAATATGGTGATCAGAAGACAGGCAGGACAAGGCTTAACCATGACAATAATAGATAAGAAAACACTAATAATTTCAATTATTAAATTATAGTTCAATCTTTCTGACATCGCTGTGGCATGGTTTGTTTTTGTGCACAGACACAGTAGCCTTGAAGACTTATGCTAGTGGAACAACAGCTAGGTAAGGGTTAACTAATATTAGCTAAATTTGGTATTTAGCTTAAGAGAAGGTAAATGTTTAGTCTGAAAAGTTAACAGCAGATTTTTGGATGCAAGAGTATAGCTAGTGAACATGAGCAAATTGTTAGTTCTCTATACTTTTCAGTTTCTTGTATTTCCTAGTAGTAGGTTGCCCTGAGGTACCCTTGACCATCGCTGTTCCCTGGGCACTTTGTAAGCAGAAATTATCAGATGGTGCTCTGGGAGAGCCTTTTGTGTTTTTATGATTGAAATACTGTGGTTGGATACTGTTTTTGGATAGAATGTGACCAAAAGTTTGTTCTCATATCCTCCTTTTTTATTTGTTGAACGGTGATGTAAATATACAGAGGGAAACTGTTCTAGCCTGTTCTGCAGTTCTGTTTTTTGCCCTCCAAGGCTCTGTGTGAATCATTTAGTTTAAAACTATGAATTAAACACAGGTGGACTTCAGTTATGTGAAATAAGAGCTACAAGCACCATTGATAAAAGGAGGATGCACAAGAGCTCAATTGCAATTGTGATAACAAAAAGTCTTAATACTTATGTAAAAATGTAATTTATTCTTAATAAATTAACATAACATCTGTAGTCTCCCTGCGATGGGCTGGCGACCTGTCCAGGGTGCGTCCCCCGTCCTCGCCCTGTGTGCGCTGGGTTGGACACCAGCACTCCCCCGCGACCCCGTTTGGGACAAGCGGCAGATAATGAATGAATGAATGAATGAACATCTGTAGTATTGTATGTAGATTAATGAGGGAAGGAGACCTGCTCAATTGCCTAGCAATTTATTGATATATCATCTTTTCTTAATAAATCTTTTTATACTTAGACTTCTTACTGCACTTCTTACGGCTGTTATTTTCTAGGTTGAAGGCAGAAATTCCACAACAAGATGAATGTGAATAATAAGTGGAAGAAATGAAAAGGTCCATTTGCATGGTATAAAGTACATTTCTCAAATCAAACTACACATCTACTACAAATCAAAGCCAATAAAATACTGCCACATTGTTGCCAAGCTGGTGGGTAGAAGTTGTTTAATATCAATTCAATTCAATTCAATTCAATTTATTAGGGTATAGCGCCTTTCACAACAGAGTTGCCCCAAGGCGCTTTACATAGTTGGAAGACATAGGTTATAGCATGGTCTGGCAGCAGACCTGTTAACAGGTGCAACAATATCCATATGCAAACCTAAAATATCCAACATTAAAAGTCTTCCAAATGGTTTACATAAAAGTGTTTTATTAAATAAATGTATTGAATATTTTACATATTTTAATCATATTTTACAATGATGTCACAAACAGGTTTTTTTGTTTGTTTTTTTACAGTGAATTACAATCAATTTCCAATGTTTTTTATGTGGTGGTCTAGTGATAGGATACTCGTCTACAGACCAGGAGGTCACAGGTTAAAATCCCACCTCCAGCACTGCCACATTTGCTCAAGGGGACTGTCCTTGTAATTAGGAACTGGAAGTCTCTCTGGCTAACAATGTCGGCTAAATAATGTAGATTTAGAATTTTGCACGCTTTGGAGCATATGCACTAAAATTACATTTTTAATTTCCAGCTTTATACTCAACACTCTGACTGCTTTTCCATCAGAATATCACCGTCCCCGTTTCTCCTTCCATCCACACCATGGTAAAACAATTCGAACCCGCCTCTAATAAATCTGGTTATACTCCCCTTTCCATCTAGACTCTTAAGTGCACTGCTTATCAATCCTCCTTTTCTCCAACATATCAGCTCTCTCCCTTTATCAGTCAAATTCCCAACATTCCAGGTTTTACACTGAATGCGCTTCCTTACATAATCCTCCCCAGTTATCTGGGTTTTGGACTTGCATGGAGACATACACCGGTTTGTTCATCCTCAATGGCTGGGTTACAACTTCACAGTAAATTTGTAAAAATTTATTGGTCATAGATGGGTGCAGGCATTGTCCTTCTGAAGTTCTCTTAACTGTATTGGACTCCACATTCTCTCATAGCTTTTCTCTTTACTGTCCAAAGACACTTTAGTGAAGAGTACTTTTGATAGTTGTACTTAAAAATACGCATTTTGCACTTATTGCTTTAAAGCTGAATGTTTTCCATTTCTTTTCAGCTGTGTCAAGCTGTAGGATCAATTTCTCGGGCCCAGAGGGCTACATTGATTCATCCGATGATCCGCCACTTCCACACGGAGCTTTGCTGCAGTGCACATACACAGTGACAGTGTACACAGGCTACGGAGTGGAACTGCAGGCAAGCTTTAGACATATTATAATCCTCAGTTTTCTGCTGGGATCATTTTATAAATTCAGCTACGTTCTAATTTGAATGTCCAAAGTTGTTTGCTCAAGAACGATTTGTAGAGATTTTGCACATAGTAATTGACTAACCATTTATTCACCTTTAATCTATTTATTTTTTCCCTGTAGACACTAGAATTTTGAAATTTTAATTTTGACATTATAATTTTCCCCACTTGTCCCCTGCTGATGTAGTGCAATCCATTACTGTGGGTTCAATCTGACCTCTACTGGCGTTTGCTGGTACTGCACGGCATGCTTGTCAATACTGCAAATGGGCAAAGTACAGCACAGTAACATTGCCTGAGATGCCACATGAGATGATAATGGGAAGTATCCACATGGCACCTACCAACTGCCATAATCCTGTGTGTGCACCCGCTCTCCCTGCACTGATTCCTCACACCACAACATAATCTCCAATTACTGCTGTAATCCACTGGTGGGAGGAATAGAATATGTGTGCCTGTCACCCTCTTGTGGGATTTTTGATATTGTCATAATGTAACTTGCACTAGCACAGGCATTGCTCACCACTTAATACCAGGAACAAACAATATAATGCAACACAGTTATTGTTACATTTGGATTGACTTACTTAATTAGTTTCTTAATTATTTTTACACTTTGACAAAAACAGTTTATTTACATTTATATCTATCTTTCCATCTATGAAGGTAAACAAGGCACAAAAACAATGTGTCAAATGAAACAATCAGTTCAGGAGGTTATTGTGTTGTTTGATCTCCTGTTTGATTTTTGCATAGCTTCATGGTAAGCCTGCACACAAAATGTCAGCACTCAGCATCAAGACTTCTAATTTAAGAGTGTTTTATTGGCTCTATATTGGCATTTACTGTGATGTTATGTTTTTGAGATTGTGATAATCTGAGATGTATTAGTTCTATACACACTGTTTTATGATATTTTTTTCAGTAAATCATATTAATCCCTTTATATTTCATTATTTCTTTTTAGGTCAAAAGTGTTAACCTGTCTGAAGGCGAACAACTGTCAATCAGAGGGGTGGATGATGGAGGTACTTTGCTGTTGCTTGCCAATCAGACCTTGCTGGTGGAGGGTCAAGTGATCCGCAGTCCAAGCAATACAATGTCAGTATTCTACCGCTCCTCACCTGAGGGGGGCATGGGCATGTTCCAGCTTCATTACCAGTGTGAGTCCACATTATAAAGATAAGTTTCAAAGAGCTGTGAAACTTCTATTGCCTCACAACTTTTATGTCCATTAATTGTGCAATGTCCTCTTAGATACTTTGTGGCTAGTTTCAGAGTCATGCACATCTGTTTCTTCTAATCATTTTATCAGTGAGATTAGCAAACAGAGTCTATAATTGTTTTGTTGTACTTTGCACCAAACAGTCAGTCAGGCTGTAATAATTTTATAGGACATGAGGACTGGTTGCTGTGAATTATTATTATTATTATTATGCTCTGTCCTCATACAACAAACAATTTCAAACTTTTCCTTGCCAGTGTTCCGTCTGAGCTGTGCCTTACCCAGACGACCACACTTCGGGGACGTATCTGTACTGGATCTGCATCCAGGAGGCACTGCACATTTTTCCTGCCACATGGGCTATCACTTACAAGGAGAAGCCATGCTTACCTGCATCAATGCCTCCATGCCAGTGTGGAGCCAAAGGGAACCCAGTTGTAGAGGTAAAAGTGGAAAATAAATGAAGAGTTTTATGATTACATAGCCTTGATTTATTTATTTTAGTTATTTAATTAATTTTGTGATTTATTAATGGTTTTATGTCCAGCAATGTCCAGTGCCAATTATGCTCTGTTTGACTGCTAGCATAACCTGGATTCAAAGTGCACAACCTTAGACAGCTACTCATTATCTTTTTAATGGAACATACAGTTGTTCAGTGTAGTGGAAGTTTTGATGATTCACAAGATATGCTGTTTTTCATGACAACAATGTGTTGACAACAATCGCAACAATGTCATCAGTATAACTGTCATTACCTACCCTTAACATAACAACTCAGTCTACGAAAGAAAGCACCTGCTCATGGGTCATTTATAATATATATAAATGTCTTCCTATGCAGCTTTGTGTGGAGGTACAGTAAAGAATGCCACAGTGGGAAGAGTGCTGTCTCCCTCACCACATGCAGGGCACAACAGCACTCCGGACCGCAGTTGCTCCTGGTCCTTAGAAGCTCCTACTGGCCAGAGACTACACCTCCATCTGGAGAGGATGGTCTTGGGACCAACAGACAGGTGAGTGAAAGTGTGTTATTGTCTCTAAATGCATTTATCTTATCATTGATTTCTTTGATGTGTAGCTTAAGAAAGATACACATTTTTTACTATTTTCCTTTCCTTTTCACCATAGACTTGTTTTGTGGAGTGGCCTCGATGCTGGTTCTGTAGTGCTTTTTGACTCTGGTCAGCGTGGTCCGATCCCATTTGAGGGAGTCATAAGTGAGGGTCCAGCAGTCAGAGTCCAGTTTATAACAGACCAACCAAACAACCACAACACTGGGTTTAACATCCGCTATGAGGGTAGGTAAACTGGTAACATATATCCATCATAACAAACAAAATAACACACGCATGTTTACGTGGCACATCCAGTCACCACACACAATCAGTCCACTTTATTTTAAAAGGGAATACCAACTTTTTTTGTTAGACTGTGATTATCCAAACTACAACGTATCCAGTTTATTTTGTATTCAAAGCCACCAGTCAAGCCTAACAACTTTTTTGACTTTATATATGAAATTTGGAAAAATACATTTTCTTTGTTGTTAGGCTATGTTATCCTCAATCTACTACCATTATGCACCACAACATTAACCCCAAAATTATATTCTATAGGCATCTGGCATCCTATTTATAACCATTAAGTGCAACTAGATGTCTGATTGCTGACACTGCTGCAAAAAAGGTGGAGCATTTCACCTCAAACCATTCTGTATAGCTTCGCATACAAACTAATGTTTTCACATACAACCTAAAGTGTAAAAAAAAAAAACTACATTTAATAAACTTTTTTTGCATTTGTGTGTGGTACTAGTGTTAATGTATCATGCATTATCATGCAGGCAAAAAAATTTGAATGTGAATGACAAAAATTCCAGCTCAGTGGTCAGGAAGCCAAAAAAGTTGCACAACAACAGGGATAGCTCCAAAATTGGTTAACCATGAATCAAAAACAGGGTCATAGGCATAGGCAAACATTGCCTGTCTAGTACCACAGAAAGATACAAAAGCACATTACAAAAAGAGTTCATGCTTTTTGTGAGAGAAAGGTGTCTGACTGCCAATGCTGACCTATGTCCCTGCTGAGATATACCACACACAATGGTCTTGTGAACATTAGAAACCTTGCCTTAGTATTCTCAGGGTTTCAAACTTTGTATGTAGAATTCAATTTCACTGTTTATTGGGAGATAATGTCTGTATATTATATAGTTTAAAAAATATCTCTTTATAATTTAATCTGTAAGTAACTTTTTCTTGGATTGCCATGCATGTTTATAAAAAGTATAAAAGAAACTACCACCAAGTTTTCATCAGTTATTTGTTAATTGAATGTTATCACTTATTTGTAAAATATCTGCTACTTGTATGTATAATGTTTAGTAAATTAATAATAGAGCTGTATCATTAGTATTATAAATGAAAAACATATTAGGCTTTGTCTAAGGAATACAATATAGAATCATTCATCCTTTCTAAAATGTTGATTGTCTTTGCAATTCTGCTTGTACAGCATTTGAGAAAGGCCATTGCTATGAGCCCTACATCCAAAATGGCAACTTCAGCACTACTGATCCAGCATACGGCGTGGGGGCTGTTGTGCAGTTCTCATGTGACCCTGGGCACTCTCTAGAGCAGGGCCCTCCTGTCATTGAGTGCATCAACACCAGAGACCCCTACTGGAATGACACAGAACCTCTCTGTAAAGGTATACACTGAACAGAAAGCCTTGTTTTAATGAGAGTCTTCTTCTTTTGGCTGTCACAGCGGTCACATTTTCCTTTTCTTCCAGTCTTCTGCATCTTCCTCATTCACTTTCACCACCTGCATGTCTTCTCTCACCACATTCATAAGCCTCCTCTTTGGGCTTCCTCTCTTGCCAGGTATTTCCCCCTTAATATTTTTCTCCCAATATAATTCTAGTCACTCCTTTGCACATTTCCAAATCAAACACAATCTTGCTTTTCTATTCTTGTCCTCAAATTGTCCAACCTGAGCTGTCCCACTAATAGATTCATTCCTTATGCTGTCCATCCTTTTCACTTCCAACGCAAATCTCAGTATCTTTAACTCTGCCACCTCCAGCTCTGCTGCCTGTCTCCAACCACATATAACATATGTGGTCTCACTACTGTGCTGTAAACCTTTCTTTTCACAATTGCTGGTACCCGTCTGTCACAGATCACTCCTGCTACTCTTCTCTACCCATTCCAACCTGCCTGCACTCTCTTCTTCACCCCTCTTCCACACTCCCCATTATTCTGAACTGCTGATCCTGAGTATTTAAATTCCTCTACCTTTGTGACCTCCACTTCCTGCATCCTAAACATTCTACTTTCTTCCCTTTCATTCACACTCATGGATTCACCCTCTTCATCATTGCTCTTACTTCCACAACCTTGCTGTACTTCTTGGTTTACTATGCTCTCATTATCCAATCTTCTATCTTTTTCTTGTTCTCTTCATTCATTAATCCCCTCAAAGTATTCTTTCCATCTGCTCAACATGCTCTGCTCACTTGTGAGTACTTGTACTTGTGTTCCTCCCTCTCCTTAACATTAGTATTTCCTGCAGCCATTTCCATCTTTTTGGCAAAATCTACAACCATCTGAGCTGCATACCTCACCTTGACACCATACCTGCCCATCACCTTCTCATTACCTCTGTTTCCTTCACCAACCTGTCCATTAAAGTCCACACCAATCATCATTTACATTTACAGCACTTGGTAGACACTCATACACACGGTAACACCTTGAGGGCAATTAAGCATACGTGTCTTTGGACTGCTGGAACACAATAGTGGCAGTGCTGGACCTTTTGGTAATGATGAAAACATTTTAGAAATGTTGTTGGCTCACAATATAATGTAATCACTTCAGGAACAATGACAAATGGAAACAAGTTACTCCATCACTGAAAACAAATGTTCAATGGTCAGATGGACCACCACCACCCCACCATCATCACTCTGTTTCCCCTGGTTACACTCTCTATCTCTTCAACTCACTGCAGAATTTCTCCTCCATCTCACAACCAACTTGCAGCACATGAGCTCTAACAACATTCATTATCACACCTTCAAATTCTAGCTTCATGCTGATCTGACGTGCTCTTCACCTCCGAAACACTTTTGACCCAAACTCTCCCCATTTATCCTGGTTTGAGGCCAGCACAAAGAAATACACTGGCTTGTGCATCCCTAGTAGCTGGGCTCCTTGATTTAGTGAGCGTAAATATCTTAAATCCAAGCAAAAACTCTGCCGCTTATTCCTTTGAGACTAATTACCAATTATCTATCTGGTGCTCTGCATGTGGGATTATGCAGCTCATTTCCAGATATTTATTCTTATTATCTCTTCATCCTGTTAGATCATTTTGCTTTCTTCAGGCATTATTTTTTTTTAATCATACTTTTTGGTGTGGTATTTTGTGGCTGTTAAAAACATATTACACTGAAATAAGTTTCAGTGCTGTATTACTATGAATAAGCTGTGAATAACAGTGAAGCAGGCCTACTTATTTTGAAAAAGCATTGAAATGATGTGTAACATGAGTTTCACTTTGCTATGAATTATTTTATATGAGTGTAATGGGATCAGATAAAATTTTAGTTTTCCCAGAACTGTATGCTGTGCTGCATTCAGCCTCATTATGAAGTAAATCTTTATTTATATTAATGGAATATTAATAGACGTGAAAGTGACAACTTGTTATTGTGAAACACAACACAAAACACAGTGAACCACAATGAAATGCAGCCTCTGCATTTAACCCATACATTTAAATGCAGCCTCTGCATTTAACCGTGCAAAGGGGGGCAGCTATTTAAAGCGCCCGGGGAGCTGTGATGGGGATGGTACCTTAAGGAAACCTCTGGTCTGGGATTCAAACCCATAACCTTCTGATCTTTGGCCAACTCCCTAACCACTAGGCCACCAACCAAATTTAAATCTACAACCTCTCAAGAAGGGCCAAACAATATATAAGGACTAAGTAGTTATCAGAGGGTTACCCATAAAACTCACATACTTGGAAAATAAATAGCATAATAAAGAGCCCACAGCTGCTTACAATGACCTTTTTCGCTGGTGTCTTTAACTATGCCTCGCAATACACAGAATGCAATAATTCAGACAACAACTTTGAAGATTTCAGCAGATGAACTGACAAGCTAATTTAGTATACATAAACATTAACACTTTTTTGTTTTCTCAATACAGCTTTGTGTGGGGGTGACTTGTCAGGACCAAGTGGAGTGATTTTATCGCCAAACTGGCCTGAGTGGTATGGTGAAGGTGAGGATTGCAGCTGGAGGATTCACGTTGGCGAGGACAAGCGTGTCCTCTTGGATGTGCAGCTGTGGGTTTCCTTTCCTTTAATTTCTGGGTTTGAAACTGATTATTAATGAATAGAGCTAAACTCAATAATGATGAATATAAACATTTATATTATTAAATATCATTATAAAATGTATAATGATGATATACAGTATTGTCACGGTGTGGTGTTGAGGGCTGGACGCCATCGCAGAGCCGAGAGCTTCGTACTGAACTTTAATGACGGGCAACGTGCACAGAACTCAAACTAAACATAACAAACGTAACAGGTGTAAAACATAACCCGAATAATCACAGTGCGCACACAGAATGACCAGCGCCCTGCTCCGATTCACTGGGGCTTATTTCGCCAGCCCCCGATGAGGCACACCTGGCACCCAAGCCCAGGTGTGCACAATCAGAGCAGGCGCCAGACCGTTACAGTACCCCTCCCCAAAGGCGCCTACTCCCGGGGTGCCAGATCCTGCTTCAGCAGGATCCCCTGAAAGGAGAGGGGTAACACAAACGTTAAACAAAAGTCCAAACAAAGTCCAGTCGAACGCTCCGCTCTCACCGCGGTCCTCAGGCGGGTTCGGCTGCAGCCCCTGAAACCCCGCTCTCTTTCCAGCGGTCTGGATTGGACGCAGCCCCTCAAAACCCCGCCTCCTACGGCGGACTTGGACCTCATCCCTCAAGCCCCGCCTCCTCCGGCAGACTTGGACTTGGACCTCGTCCCTCAAGCCCCGCCTCCTCCACGGTGATGGCGGATGTCCCTTCAGTCCCACCTTGTGCTGACACGTGAGCAGAAATCGCAGCCCCACTTCTCCAGGGGCTGCCGCGGGGGCCGGCTCTGCAGCCACGCCCTCCTGGTTGCTGGAGCTCCGGTGGTCCTTCGCGGACATCCCCATGGAGCTCTCGGCTCGCGACGTCCATTCACGGCGGCTGGTCATTTCTGTCACGGTGTGGTGTTATTGACTGGACGCCAACGCAGAGCCGAGAACTTCGTACTGGACTTTAATGACGGATAACGTGAACAGGACTAAACATATTAACCAAAATAACAAATGCAAAACATAACCCGAGTAATCACAGTGCGCACACAGAATGACCAGCGCCCTGCTCCGATTCACTGGGGCTTATAACGCCAGCCCCCGATGAGGCACACCTGGTACCCAAACCCAGGTGTGCACAATCAGAGCAGGGCGCCCTCTGCTGGCGCCAGACCGTTACAGTACCCCTCCCCAAAGGCGCCTACTCCGGGGCGCCAGACCCTGCTTCATCCAAAGCAGGATCCCCCGAAAGGAGAGGGGTAACGCAAACGTTAAACAAAAGTCCAAACAATGTCCAGTCGAACGCTCCGTTCTCACCGCGGTGTTCCTGGCGGGTTCGGCTGCGTTCCCTGAAACCCCGCTGTCTATCCACATCCCCACGGAGCTCTCGGCTCGTGACGTCCATTCACAGTGGCTGGTCATTTCTGTCATGGTGTGGTGTTGAGGGCTGGACGCCAACGCAGAGCCGAGAGCTTCGTACTGCACTTTAATGACGGGCAACGTGCACAGAACTCAAACTAAACATAACAAACGTAACAGGTGTAAAACATAACCCGAAGAATCACAGTGCGCACACAGAATGACCAGCGCCCTGCTCCGATTCACTATCGCCAGCCCCCGATGAGGCACACCTGGCACCCAAGCCCAGGTGTGCACAATCAGAGCAGGGCGCCCTCTACTGGCGCCAGACCGTTACAAGTATAAAATGATTATAAAATATCAACATACTAAACATGTAAAAAAAAAAACTATCATAGCTTTTGAGTGGGTTAATGGCAAATAGGCAGGGGTTTGCAAATGTTTTCAGTCTTGCTAGGGTCGTGTCCATCAGCTTACTCAAACACAAAATTCCCTAACTTTAACATACTACCTGGGACACTGATGAACCGCTTATATCTGAGCTGGGAAAGTACTTTTTACGACTGAACACAATTTCTATGGAACTGTGCACCCTTATTTCAAGTTTTAAAGGTGCTTAGGAGCTTGAATACTCTGTCTGCATTTCATTCTCTTGTTCCTCCTTTCTCTATATCCAGTCTGAACCTTAGTGACAGTGACATGCTGACCATCCTGGATGGGGATGAAGTTACGACACGCATTCTGGGACAGTATGTGGGAGGTACCAGCCCATTTAAACTGTCATCCTCCACCCCTGACCTTACTATAACTTTCCATTCTGACCCTGCCGGCTTGGTCTTTGGCAAGGGAGAAGGATTCATCATCAACTACATGGGTAAGAGGAGACAGTCTAACCTCATATTATACTACATGACACAGACTATACATTTAGAGACTATGACCCTAAAAAAAAAAATGATATGGGTTTCTGTGCGCTATTGTGTTTGAAATTGCTATATAAAAGAGATGCCATACTGCCTGCATGTCCTCTCTCACAACATCCATAAACATAGTCTTTGGCCTTCTTTCCTGGCCGCTCCATCCTCAGCATCCTTCTCCAAATATAATCCTAGTTTCACCCTTTTACATGTCCAAACAATCTTGCTTCTCCATTTTTGTCTCCAAATTATCCAACCTGATAATACCTAATAATAGAGCTGTCCCTCTAATAGATTCATTTCTAATTCTGTCCATGCTTGTCACACCCAATGAAAATCTCTGCCACCTCTAGCTCTGCTGCCTGTCTTTTCATCAGCGCCACTGTCTCCAACCCATATAGCGTAACTGGTCTCACTACTGTCCTGTAAACCATTCTTTTCACTCACTCTCTTCTTCACGTCTTTTCCATACTCCCCATTACTCTGAACTGTTGATCGTGTGTATTTAAATTCCTCCACCTTTGTCACCTCTACTTCCTGCATCCTAACCATTCCACTTTCTTCCTTTTTGTTCACACATGGATTCTGTCTTTGTGTTACTCGCTTTGATTCCTCTCCTCTCTAGAGCATATCTCCACCTCTCCAGGTTCTCTTCAAACTGCTACCTAATTTCACTACAGATCAGCAAACAGGGCTGATCTTTGATGTAATCCAACCTCCTACATTTAATGCATCTGTCACTCCTACTGTAGACCTCACCACTGTTACACTGCCCTCATACATATCCTGTACAACTCTGACATACTTCTTTTCCTCTTTTGACTCCTCAAACAAAACCTAAAAAAGTCCTCTCTAGGCACCTTGTTATATGCTTTTTCCAAGTCCATAAAGGCACAATCCAACTCTTTCTGACCTGTACTTCTATATCAACACCCACAGGCCTTTGTCACTGCTTTCTTTGCCCTGCACTATACAGAAGAAGAGGCTAGTGAAGAAGAAATGGGATAGCCAGAGGGATGAAGAAAGGATGTCCTTGTACTTCTGTTTACTTTCTTCATCCCTCTGGCCATCCCATTTCTTCTTCACTAGCCTCTTCTTCTGTATACACTCCTATACTTCTGGAATCCACCACCAGGTTTCCTTATCCTCCTTCTTCCTTCCAGATGTCACCTCCCTGAGCATATGTTAACTATACCTTGTTTTTAGTATTCTTTTTCGTCCAACACACATCCAACTTGTGGGGCTTAAGCACTAATTACATTCATTATCTCACCTTCAACTTCCAGCTTTATACTCATCACCCTATCTGACACTCTTTGCACCTACAAAACCCTTTTAACATACTCTTCTTTCAGAATAACACCTACTCCTTCTATCAACACCATGGTAAAACAATTTAAAACCACCTGCAATACACCTGGCCTTACCACCCTTTCATCTAGTCTCTTGCACACACAAAATATCAACTTTTCTTCTCCCCATCTTACCAGCTAACACTCTCTCTTTACCTGTCATGCTGCCAACAATCAAAGTTCCTAACCTCACTTCCACTCTCCTACACTTTCTTCTCTCCTCCTGCCTCCAGACATTCCTTCTTCTTCTTCTTCTTCTTCTTCTTCTTCTTCTTCTTCTTCTTCTTCTTCTTTGACCTTAAAAGTGTAGTATCTGTCAGCAAGACATTAGCAGTAGTATTGTTTCCCCAATGTATATATAATTGTTCACATGAAGGCTAGTAATACATTTGGCACCCAGGGAGCAGTGTTGGAGATGGTCCCTTGCTCAAGGGAACCTCAGAGTACCATATTTGCCAGAGACTTGAACCCATAACCTTTTGATTATGGGACCTAGTACCTAAACACTCGGCCTTCACTGCAGTTAAAATCTACCATTTTAAATATAAATATGTTGCTGGCAGCAGAATTGTTAACCCCAATGTTTACAATGTTTACTTCATTGTTTGAAACAATGATTAGGAAGGGGGTATGTCCATGAATGCCAGGAATCAAGGTTTCCCAGCAAATTACTGCCCAGCATGTCAATCCACTAAGTTGGCTTCTTTCTGCAGTCCATCCTGGTGGCATCTCTTTCCCAGATATGTAACAACGGATGTACCCAGCCAACTACATACTCTTTAAGAAAAAATGATTTCTTAATGCTACCATCTTCCATTGATCTTGCTCTGATACTCACACCCATTGTAGGTGTTTTTGAAGGTCAAGAGTGGTCAGCATGTGCACCTGTATGGGGTTTTGTAGAATCATACACAGCATGTTATGACGCATTGTGGTTGGTAATCATAGCCAGCAGTTTGTGCTACAGTAGCTCTTAAGTGAAATTGGGCCCAACAGTCTAGCTTTCATTTCTCCTGGGTATCAGTGAAAGGTTGACACACATGATCCTGATGCTTATTCACCGGTTGTTTTTCTTTAGACCACATTTGCATACCAGTAACACTCCACAAAACCTACCATTTTGAAATAGCTTTTGCCTCATTATTCACTAACACAATTTGGTCCTTGTCAAAGTTAGTCAGATCCTGCTTGTCCACTTTTTCCTATTTCTAACACATTAACTTCAAGAACCGACTCTTCACTTCTAATATATCCCACCTTTTGTGACAGTTGCCACTGTAATGAGATAATCATTGTAACTCATTTCAGCTGTAACTGGTTTAATGTTGTGGATAATCAGTATACAGGTCATCAGCTTGACATTGCACTTGGATATGCTCAGCAACAGAAATGTATCAATTTCACTGGGCTTATGCCTTTGTGGTGGCCTAAAGGTTAGGGTGTTGGCCCTAGGATCAGAAGGTCGTGTTCGAATCCCAGACCAGTAGGTTGCCCTGAGGAACCCTTGAGCAAGGTACCATCCCCATCACTGCTCCCTGGGCCCTTTCAATAGCTGCCTCCTGCTGCAAGTGTGTGGGTAAAATCCAGAGGTTTAATTTTGTTGTGACTCTTGTGTTTTCTATTAGTTTCAATATTGCAAAAAACTTTAAAAAAGCAAAATATGACCCCAGTTATTTAAATAATGTAAGAATTAAATTAGTAAATGTAGTATGTTTTTTGGTAATTACAATGCTTCTTTGGTTATTAATCCTAAAATTCCCAAATATTTCCTGTTTAAATCAGAGGTGTCCCGTAATGATTCCTGCCCTGACTTACCTGAGATCCAGAATGGCTGGAAGACCACCTCACATGCAGCGCTGGTTCGGGGGGCACGGATCACCTACCAATGTGACCCTGGCTATGATTTGGTGGGCAGAGAGACCCTGACTTGTCAACTGGATCTGAGCTGGAGCACCCAGCCGCCCTTTTGTGAGAAAAGTGAGTTTGAAAGTAAAGAGACCGTGACATCATCTGAGTTTCTATCTATAAGAACTATTCAAAATGAACCATACGGACACCGTTTTTACCAAGATTCTTCTTGGTATGGGCTCATCCATAATTGGACAACTGGCCTCTTAATTGTTTCTTAAGAGCTGAGGAGAAAGCATTAAGTACTAAATTGTTTAATGGTATAGCATATGAGCTGAGAAGGTGAAGTGGTGAAAAAGTGCAAGTTGTCTTTTACCATTGTTTCAGATCATGAGGACCAAGAGTTCAATGGCAGCAGGGCAAGCCTTGTGATTTGTAAAAATGATGAAGTTAGAGTTTGGGGGGGTGTGTGTGTGTGTGTATATATATATCATTATATACAATAAATAAATCATATAATAAATAAATAAATAAATGTATATACAATACAATAAATCATTGTTTATTTTTATCAATTTACAAAATGCAAAGTGAGCAAACAAAAGAAAAATCTAAATTTTTAAAACTTTTGCACAGTACTGTATATAGAAATTTTTTTTCATCAATCAACAAAATGCAGTGAATGAACAAAAGAGAAATCTAAATCAAATCAATATTTGCTGTGACCACCCTTTGTCTTCAAAACAGCATCAATTCTTCTAGGTACACTTGCACACAGTTTTTGAAGGAAGTCGGCTGGTAGGTTGTTCCAAACATCTTGGAGAACTAACCACAGATCTTCTGTGGATGTAGGCTTCCTCACATCCTTCTGTCTCTTCATGTAATCCCAGACACACTCGATGATGTTGAGATCAGGGCTCTGTGGGGGCCATAAGAATTGATGCTGGTTTGAAAGCAAAAGGTAGTAACACACCTGCCTAAAACTTTTGCACAGTACTGTATATATGTATATATATATATATATATACATAAACACACACACGTGATGAAGAAAGTGTGGGGAAGAACACCCTTTTCTTGTAACTTTGTGCATGCATTTCAGTTTCTGAAGGCAAGAAACAAATTGGGATTTGAAAACTACACTGCAGGCCTTTCAGATCATTGTCCAAGAAAAATTATATTTTTTGTCCATGACCCAAAAACATTACCAAATCAAAAAAGATACCAAATACCACAAACCTCAAATTTTAAGAAAGATTTATCTTTCTCCTTAGCTACATTAGTTTATATTCTGCTCTATTACTTCTTAGATTTTGTCTTGTCTTGTGTTCTCTTGTTTTGTTTTTTGTTTTGGTTTACAGACATTGTATGATGCAAGACTGTTATGTGCTACCAGTGTAAGAGTAGACTGTTATTATTATGCAGAAAATCTTTTTTTACATGTAAGCATTTATGTGAAATTGAGCAACGCTGTACATTTTTGGCATTATAGCATAATGTTTTTTTTTCTAACTCTAACCTAATACTATCATTTTACATTTGCACTAAGCCATATTAAAAAATAATCTGATTTGCATTCCGCTTATTTTCATGCAATTCTAAAACATTTTCTTCTGGAATCTTCTAGGAGGGTGCAATGCCAGGGATTTTGTACTATGCAGTTATCTATTTTAAGAAGAGTAAAAAGTATATGTGTGACCTGAAGAAACATACACTTAACTTATGTGTATCTCCAGAGTGTTTCAAAAGATCTCTTGAAATGTAGCTAATGAATCGCAATCCATCTCCAATCCATCTTTGTTGTGTTTCCTTTGAGTGTTTCACTATCTATACCTGGTTATTACATGTTCATATTGCTGTTCAGTTAATCCAAGTTGCTGTAAAGAAAAAAATACAGTCATATCCTGCATGTTTTTTTTTTTCCTGGAAGTTATGTACTGTACAGACCCAGGCCATGTTGAACACTCTGTGCGGACTCTTTCTGACCCCAAACTGCTGGTGGGTACCACCATCCAGTACAGCTGCAACCCAGGCTACATACTGCAGGGCGGTGCCACCTTAACCTGCTATGGGCGGGAGCCTGGAACTCCAGTGTGGACCTCTCACCTGCCACACTGCGTCTGTGAGTTTTGAAAGAGATTAAGTTCCAGCTGATATTTACTACTACGCTCATAAAGTTCACTTCTGTTCAAATCTGTTAAATGTTTTCTTGCCTTTTACTGTTTTTACTATTTTTTTACTTATCACATGCTTACTTATCTGTTGCCAGCACTTCCTTTTTTGCCCTCAGTATCATCTTTTTCTTACTTTCCTTTTGCTTTCATCATACTCTGTCTTCATCTCAGTGGAAGACTCAGTGTCTTGTGAGAATCCTGGTCTTCCAGACAATGGCTATCAAATCCTGTCTAAGAGGCTTTACTTGCCTGGAGAGTCCTTAACCTTCATGTGCTATCAAGGCTATGAGCTCATTGGAGAGATTGCCATCAAGTGTATATTGGGGAATCCCTCATTTTGGAGTGGACCATTACCCCTGTGTAAAGGTAAAACCAGTTATAAAAAAAGTTAGAAAAAGGTTAGTATAAAGGTTATAAAGGTTAATATAAAGGTTAAATAATTTCAGTATGTAAATGGTATTTTCCAACTGTAACATTGATTTCTCGCTTCTCTTTGTAGCCAATCATGAATGTTCTGGCAACCATGATTTAGAAGGTAATTCTCATTATTGTAGTCTTTCTATTCTTGTTATAAATTAGCAATCCAACATTGCATGCTCAACCCACACCTACTAACCACTTATACTGTTCAATTCATATACTGTAATATTAAACTTTTTCTTTACATTTGCTCACTCATCACCTCTTCCAGCACTGTAGTTTGATAGTTCACCTAAACTTGTAATTTGTTTTAGATAAAAATGTCTGCTAGATCAGTAGATGAAAATGAAAATGTTAATATTCCTTATGGATTAATTCAAACAAATAGATAACATCAAACAAGAGGCCACACTTTTTTTAAAAATTGGGAACTATTAAGAGTCATGGCCATGTTCCAGCACAAAGTGGAAGTTCTCTTTTTTTTTTTTTGGTCTCTGCTTTGCTTGATAGATATGAACACGGCATATTCTGCTGATTTTTATAAATGTGTTATATGTCTCTAGTGGCTGAAGCTACTGCAGAGTCAACATTTGATGGGGGAAGCATGGCTCTGGCAATTTTCATATTAGTTCTGCTACTCTCTGTCTTGCTCGGGGGCACCTATATCTATCTCACAAGGTGAGTATAATTCTAAAAGAGCTAAGTAATTAAGGCTTGTATTAATTTAGTTTCTGTACATTTCCTAAAGTAATATTTGTTGAATATTTCCCTCTGGTTGCAAGAAAAATAAGACTTTTACCACCTGACTGGGAAAACTATTAATAAAATTGAGTAAAACTTGAGGGTGTGTATTCTGTCAGGAGGTTTAACTGTTTATCTAACTCTCCTAACCTAGGTGTCGATATCACTCCAACCTGCGCCTGCCGCTCATCTACCCTCATCCATACAGCCAGATCACTGTAGAGACAGAGTTTGACAACCCACTTTATGAGACTGGAGGGGTGAGTTTACCACAGATCCATGATTACTGCTATGTTGAAACTACTTTTACTTCACTTAAAATATACACTGGAGATCAAAATTAGAGAACAACTTACAATGTCACTACGTAGTCCTATTTGGAATTGATTCAAACAGGAGTAAAAGAGCAGTATTTTAATCATGTCATGAGTTACATAGATTCAGAAGCACAGTATAAGAAACTTCAGTGAGAGATTTGAAAAAGAACACTAATCAAAATTAGAGAACACTTTCAAATACCACCCAGTTAATGGTGTTAATCTGGCAGCTGGTGCTAATTTCCTTGATTATCTGACAAACCCTATTTAACTGGCAGCCTAACTTTCCAGTTATCAGTGACTGCAAGATGTTGAGCTGTTCTAAAGTGACTGAAACCCTCCAGCAGCAGGTTGTCCAGATGAAGGCCAAATGGATGACCCTATCAGCCAGCACAAGAGAAGTTGGTCATTACAAATCGGTGATTTCTAGAATATTGCACCTTTACAATGTCACAAACTCATTCAAGTCCCCCAAGAAGGCTGATCATCCAAGTAAGACAAATGCAAGATAGTACAGGATAATGCAGAGCATTTCAATGGGGAATCATTTCAGCACTGCAGCTGGAATTGCTTGCCAATTGGGAATGGGGTAAAGATCAGTCTCATCATAGTGTCTCGACGATTAAGAGCATCTGGACTGACAGCCTAGTCTGCATTAGCCAAACCTCTCATAAGTAGGAAAATCAGAAGGCTAGACTAGCCTATGCTGAGGAGCATGTTGTGTGGACAGTGGAGAACTGTTCACTTTAGTGATGAAAGCAAGTATAATTTATTTGGACCTGTAATTAGGACATGGAAGTTGCTCTGGATAAGAGCGTCTGCTAAATGCCGTAAATGTGCCAGCCAGCAATTTTCATGCAGGAATATGCCCCCTGTCACACAGCAAAACAGGTAAAGCCTTGGCAACAAAATTATGGCTAAGAAACCCACTACAGTCACTGAACTGTGGAGGAGACTGCATGAAGAGTTGACCAAAATCACACCAGAGCCATGTGAGAAAATAGTGATGTCCTGTGGCCGCAGATGTGCTGAAGTCATTCAAAGCAATGGTCTGTACACTTCCTATTCATTCTTTAGTTGTGATCTTGAATCTACATGAATCTACAGTCATTGCTGTTTAAAATTTTTGATTAATGTGTTTTCAGCAAAATAAAGGTTTTTTTTTGTTCAATTTCCTTGGCTATTTTAGATAACTGTAACGGTGTGGCCTACTCTGAATACAGGGAGCCACACAGGGTTTGGACCCAAATGCAGTGCCTGAAGCTGCCAGTACCCAAAAACAGGTAGAAAACAAAAAGCCCAAAACGGGTAGAAAACAAAAAGCCCAAAACGGGTGAGCGTTTGAGCTTGAACGTTGTAGCAAAAAAAAGGAAAAAATGAGAAACTCGGAAGGGAGGGTGCAGCGTCAGTCAGCACAACAAGCCGAAGCTCAAGGGTGCTGAACTGACGCAAACAAAGTGAGAGAGACAGGGAGACCCGAGAGAAAACCCAAGGATCTTTACCAAATTACCGTCTGAGTCAAACAACAACCCAGCAACTTTGAATCGTTTTCTCTCCCTTTAAATAAGCCCAAGAACAGGTGAACCGAATCACCGTTGATCACCGTGCCTGATTGGCAGGTCTCCCAACAGCGGTTTGGCTCCCCCTAGCGCCCCATCGGGGTAGGGCTCTTACAGGACCCCCCCTCCTAGGAACGGCACCGGAAGTTCCCAAACCAGCGGCCTGGTCCCGCCGAAAGGACCTGATGAGTTCAGGGTCCAGAATGTGACGAGCAGGGACCCACGAACACTCCTCAGGGCCATAACCCTCCCAATCGACCAGAAACTGGGAGCGGCCCCGAACCCGACGTTCCTTCAATAACCGGCGGACCGTATATACGCCGGGGCACCATCAACAAGACGGGGCGCCGGGGCCGGGGCCTGCGCGCTACAAAGCATGGGCTTGAGGCGGGACACATGAAAAGTCGGGTTGATGCGCATAGACCTGGGCAGGCGCAAATGGTACGAAACCGGGTTGATTCTGCGGAGCACCTTGAAAGGACCCACATACCGAGACTCAACACGGAGAGGCAGGTCTTTAGCAGAAAGCCACACCATCTGCCCAGGTCTAAAAGACAGCCCAAGGCGTCGCTTGCTGTCAGCCGCCCGCTTTTGGGCCGCAGAAGCACGCTGAAGGGCTCTACGTGCTTTCAGCCAGGAGCAGCGGCAACATCGCACCAAAAGAGCTGCAGAGGGAACCACCCCTTCCTCTTCCTGTTGCGGGAACACAGGTGGGGCAAAACCGAATTGACACTCAAAGGGGGACATACCCAAAGACGAGTGCCAGAGGGTGTTATGTGCATATTCAGCCCATATGAGCTGGTCAGCCCAAGAGGAGTGACGTTCAGAAGCTAGGCAACGGAGGGTTTGCTCCAAGTCTTGGTTAACCCTCTCGGTCTGGCCATTAGACTGGGGATGGTAGCCAGACGAGAGACTAGCGGTGGCCCCTAAGGCATTACAAAAGGCCTTCCAAAACAGGCTACTGAACTGAGGACCCCGGTCCAAAACAATATCCACAGGTAAGCCATGGACATGCGGACTATATGGTGGAGTAGCAACTCTGCTGTTTCTTTGGCAGAAGGGAGTTTGTGCAGCGCTATGAACCTGCCTGCTTTTGAGAACCTATCCACAATCACTAGGATTACAGTATTACCACGAGAAGGGGGAAGGCCTGTGATAAAATCTAGAGAGAGATGTGACCATGGGCGTTTGGGAATTGGCAGTGGATGCAAGAGACCTGCAGGTCTGGCTCTGGGATCCTTATTACTGGCACAAACCCTACAGGCTGCCACATGAGCTCGAACCTCTTGGTCCATTCTTGGCCACCAGAATTGTCTTCTGAGGAATTCTAGGGTGCGAGTAACCCCTGGGTGAGCAGTGAAACTCGAAGCATATCCCCAGTCCATTACTTTGGCCCTTACAACAGACGGGACATATAGCTTGCCAGGAAGTCCACCCCCAGGATCAGGTTCTGAGGCCAGGGCATTACTCACTTCTGTTTCAATCCCCCAGCATATAGGAGCCACAATTCTCTGCCGGGGAACAATGGGTTCAGGGGGACCCTCGGAGATAGGAGAGTCCCATTGGGGAGAGAGAGCATCAGGCTTGAGGTTCTTAGACGCAGGGCGATACGACAGCAGGAAGTCAAATCGGGCAAAGAACAGAGCCCCCCTAGCCTGACGGTTTGAGGCGCTTGGTTTGCTCGATATAGGCCAGATTCTTATGGTCGGTCCAGACCGGTACCTGATGTCGAGCCCCCTCAAGCCAATGCATCCATTCCTCAAAGGCAAGCTTAACCGCCAGCAGCTCCCGATCTCCTACGTCATAATTACGTTCGGCGGGAGAAAGGCGGTGGGAAAAGTAAGCACACGGGTGCAGTTTATTATCGGGAGCCGAACGCTGGGACAGAACCGCCCCAACTCCCACCTCTGACGCATCCACCTCAACAATAAAAGGAAGCTCGGGATCAGGATGCTGCAAGACAGGGGCCGCGGACAGCCTATTTTTGAGTTCACTGAAAGCCTCCTGGGCCTCAGGGGTCCAGTGAAAACACGCCACTGTCTTGCGGGTAAGGGCAGTCAAGGGGGCTGCTATCGTGCTAAAGTCTCGCACAAAACAATGGAAAAAGTTTGCAAAGCCCAGAAACCGTTGCACTAGGCGGACCGAGGTGGGGCGTGGCCACTCAGCCACTGCTTTTATTTTATTTGGGTCCATGCTCAGCTGCCCCTGGGAGACTACAAAGCCCAGGAAGGCGACGGAGCGAGCATGGAATAGGGACTTTTCAAGTTTTACAAATAAATGATGCTCTAAGAGCAGTTGGAGGATCCTTCGCTCATGGACCTTGTGTTCGGCCTCCGTTCGACTAAAAATGAGGATGTCGTCCAGATAGACGAACGCGTAATGATTCAGGGCCTCTCTTAAGACCTCATTAATGAAACTCTGGAAAACTGCTGGAGCATTCATAAGCCCAAAAGGCATAACAATGTACTCATAATGCCCTGATGGCGTGATGAAGGCAGTCTTCCACTCATGTCCCTCCCTGATCCGGATGAGGTTGTAGGCGCTGCGCAGGTCCAGTTTGGTAAAAAATGGATGCCTGTTGCAGTGCCTCAAAGGCTGTTGACATGAGAGGCAAGGGGTACCTGTCCTTGATAGTTATCTTATTGAGGCCCCAATAATCAATACATGGACGGAGACCACCGTCCTTCTTACCCACAAAAAAGAACCCCGCCCCTGCGGGGGATGTAGAAGGCCTAATAAAACCCAGAGCCAGGGCCTCTTGGATGTAATCCTCCATGGCCGCCTTCTCGGGACCCAAGAGGGAAAACAGGCGGCCCCTAGGAGGAGTCGTGCCCGGAAGCAAGTCTATAGCACAATCATAGGGCCTGTGAGAAGGAAGGAGTTGGGATTTCTGTTTACTAAAGACCTCTTGGAGGTCCCAATATTCTGAGGGAACTGTGTTCAGACCCAGAATCACCTCAGAAGCGAGTGGAGTTTTAGGGGCCTGACCAGTGATAAAACATGAAGAATGAGGTCCCCAGGCCACTTCCGATTGGGTTAACCAGTCCAAATGAGGATTATGTCGCTGTAGCCAGGGAAATCCCAAAATAAGGGGTAAATCAGGAGCCCGAACAAGAAGCAAGGGCAGCCGTTCGCAATGCAGACCAATACACAGAGTTATGGGGTGGGTTTGATGAGTAATAATCCCCAAAGCTAAGGCCCGCCCATCAATAGCCGCCACGGGGAGTGGGCGATCCAGGGTCTCTATGGGTAAACCCCATTTCTTGGCTAGCTCTGCGTCTATAAAGTTTCCGGCAGCCCCTGAGTCTATGAAAGCCCAAAGCTGTTCTTCTCTACCTAAACCCCAACGTAAGGAGGAGCTGAGAAATACCCCTGAGGGCTGTGGGAATGCTGGAGGGCCTGCCACAGAGTCCCTATGCTGTGACAGGCCTCCTAGTTTGATTTTAGCTCAGGGCAGGATGCTCGAAGGTGACCGGAGCAACCGCAATAAAGGCATCTGCCTTGCCGCATCCGGTCCTCCAGTTCCTGACGGGAGAGACGAGCATGACCGAGCTGCATGGGCTGAGGTTCTTGTGAAGTGTCCTCAGCCTGTGGAAGAATGGGAACCACGTGTTGTGGGTTGGCCCGAGCCTGTCTGCGCTCCCTAAGGTGGTTATCAATCCTCAGGGAGAGATCAACTAAGCCCTCGTGGAGCCATTTCTTCTCTGAGGTCACTATTGAGACCCTGAGAATAGGCCGCCATTAGTGCCGTTGCATTCCAACCGCTTCCTGCGTCTAAGGTACGGAACTCAATGGTGTAGTCCGCAACTGACCTCCTTCCCTGTCGTAGTCAGAGCAGGGCAAAACTGGCCTCCCTTCTACTGCTGGGATGGTCGAAAGTGTCCCTGAGTGCTGAGGTAAACTGATTGAGGGAGGAGCATACCTCTGGCTGGTGTTCCCACACAGGAGTGGCCCATGTTAGGGCTCTTCCTGTGAGCAATGAGACCACATAGGCCACCTTAGCTCTTTCAGTTGGAAACCGAGCAGGTTGCTGCTCAAATGCCAAAGAGCATTGGAGGAGGAAACCACCCAATCGTCCCTGGGCACCATCAAAGCGCTCGGGAGGCGGTAAAAAGGGCATAGGTGGTATCACTGTAATGGGAGAGGGGGCTATAGATGCGGCTGCAGGAGGTTCAGGTCTATTTTGCAGGGCAGTATTGATTGCCTGCAACTGTGACGTTATCTGCTGCAGGATTTGTTCGTGCCTGCCTATGGTAGCACCCTGAGCAGCTAGAGCCATCTGAAAGGCATCTCTGGGCGATGCTGGGTCCATACTGGCTGGGTCGTTCTGTAACGGTGTGACCTACTCTGAATACAGGGAGCCACACAAGGTTTGGACCCAAATGCAGTGCCTGAAGCTGCCAGTACCCAAAACAGGTAGAAAACAAAAAGCCCAAAACAGGTAGAAAACAAAATGCCCAAAACGGGTGAGCGTTTGAGCTTGAACGTTGTAGCAAAAAAAAGGAGAAAATGAGAAACTCGGAAGGGAGGGTGCAGCGTCAGTCAGCAGAACAAGCCAAAGCTCGAGGGTGCTGAACTGACGCAAACACAAAGCGAGAGAGACAGGGAGACCCGAGAGAAAACCCAAGGATCGTTACCAAATTACCGTCTGAGTCAAACAACGACCCAGCAACTTTGAATCGTTTTCTCTCCCTTTAAATAAGCCCAAGAACAGGTGAACCGAATCATCGTTGATCACCGTGCCTGATTGGCAGGTCTCCCAACAGCGGTTTGGCTCCCCCTAGCACCCCATCGGGGTAGGGCTCTTACAATAACACTGTTCTAGTAGCAAGGTATAGTCACAACAATAATTCCTTCAAATGTTGAGCAATGAAAATTACATTATTTCTGAACGGATCTTATAAATTGTTCTCTAATTTTGATCTCCTGTGTGTGTGTGTGTGTGTGTGTGTGTGTGTGTGTGTTGTTTATATATATATATATATACACACACAGAACTGTGCAAAAGTTTTACAAAATGCAGTGAATGAACAAAAGAAAAATCTAAATCAAATCAATATTTGGTGTTACTTCCTTTTGCCTTCAAACCAGCATTAATTCTTATAGGTACACTTGCACAAAGTCAGGGAATTTTTTTAGGATTATAGTCAGGTGTATGATCAACCAGTTTTACCAAACAGGTGCTAATGATCATCAGTGTCACAAGTAGGTTGAAACACAGTCATGTTTGGAACAACCAAAGGGTGGCAAAGGGTGGTCACACCAAATATTGATTTGGTTATATTTCTCTTTTGTTCATTCACTGCATTTTGTTGATTGATAAAAATAAATGATAAACATTTCCATTTTTGAAGGCATTCTTTGTTTACAGCATTTTTTCACAACAGCCTAAAACTTTTGCACAGTACTGTATATATAAATAAGGTTGATATTTTGTGTGTGCAAGAGACTAGATGGAAGGGTAGTAAGGCCAGGTGTATTGGAGGAGGGTTTAAATTGTTTTACATGTTTTGGATGGAAGGAGGAATGGGGTTGATGTTATCCTGAAGGAAGAGTATGTGGAGAGTGCAGATTTTAATGGTCATGTTGGTGAAGGGAACAGAGGTGATGAGGAGGTGATGGGTAGGTATGGTCTCCAAGAGAGGAATGCTGAAGGTCAGATGGTTGAAGATTTTGCGAAAAGGATGGAAATGGTTGTAGTTAATACTTATTTTAAGAAGAGGGAGATGCACAGGGTGATGTATAAGAGTGGAGGAAGATGCTCACAGATGGATTATATCCTTTGCAGGAGGGTCAGTCTGAAGGTGATTGGAGACTGCAAAGTAGTGACAGGGGAGAGCGTAACTAAACAGCATAGGATGGTGGTTTGTAGGATGATCTTGGAGGTCAAAAAGAGGAGGAAAGTGAGGGCAGAGTTAAGGATCAAGTGATGGAAGCTGAAGAAGGAGGACTGCAAGGTGGAATTTAGACAGGAGTTAACATGGGCACTGGGAGGTAATGAAGAGCTACCAGATTGCTGGGAAACAACTGCAGAAGTCAAAAGGCAGACAGCTAGAAATGTACTTGGTGTGACATCTGGTAGGAAGAAGGAGGATAAGGAAACCTGGTGGTGGAACCGAGAAGTACAGGAGAGTATAAGAAGAATGCAAAGAAGATGTGGGACAGTCAGAGAGATGAAGAAAGTAGACAGGTATACACGGAGATGAACTGCAGGGCGAAGAAAGCAGTGGCGAAGGCAAAAGATAAAGTGTTTGGTGAATTGTATGAGAGGTTGAACATTAAAGAGGGAGTAAAGGACCTATGCCGATTGGCTAGACACAGAGGCAGAGCTGGGAAAGATGTGCAGCAGGCCAGGATGATTAAAGATAGAAATGGAAAAGTACTCACAGGTGAATAGAGTGTGTTGAGCAGATGGAAGGAGTACTTTGAGGGGCTGATGAATGAAGAAAATGAGAGGGAAGATTGGATGATGTGAGAATAGTGAACCAGGAAGTGCAGCAAATAAGCATGATGGAAGTGAGGGCAGTGATGAAGAGCAGTGATGAAGAATGGAAAGGCTGTTGGACCGGATGACATACCAGTGCAAGCATGAAGGTGTTTAAGAGAAATGGTAGTTGAGTTTCTGACCAGATTGTTTTACACAATCTTGGAAAATGAGAGGATGCCTGAGGAGGGGAGACGAAGTGTACTGGTACCGATTTTCAAGAATAAGGGTGATGCACAGAGCTGTAGTAACTATAGAGAAATAAAGTTGATCAGCCACAGCATGAAGTTATGGGAAAGAGTTGTGGAAGTGAGGTTACGAAAAGAGGTGGAGATTAGTGAGCAGCGGTATGGTTTTATGCAGAGAAAGAACACTATAGATGCAACGTTTGCTCTGAGTACAGAGAAGGTCAGAAGGAGTTACATTTTGCCCTTGTGGACTTGGAGAAAGCATATGGCAGGGTGCCTAGAGAGGAGTTGTGGTTTTGTATGAGGAAGTCTGGTGTTACAGAGAAGTATGTGAGAGTAGTTCAGGATATGTATGATGGCAGTGTAACAGTGGTGAGATCTGCAGTGGGAGTGATGGATGCATTTAAGGTAGAGGTTGGATCAAGGATCTGCGCTGAGCCCATTCTTGTTTGCAATTGTAATGGACAGGTTGACAGACAAGGTTAGACAGGAGTCTCCGCATATGATGATGTTTGCTGATGATATTGTGATCTGCAGTGAGTGTAGGGAGCAGCTTGAGGAGAACCTGGAGAGATGGAAATATGCTCTAGAGAGGAGAGGAATGAAATAGAGTAGGTCAAAGACAGAATACATGAATGTGAATGAAAGGGAGGAAAGTGGAGTGGTTAGGATGCAGGGAGTAGCGGTGACAAAGGTCGAGGAGTTTAAAAACTGGGGAAGAGAAGTGAAAAAAGAGTGCAGGCAGGTTGGAATGGGTGGAGAGTGGCTGGAGTGATTTGTGACAGACGGGTTCCAGCAAGAGTAAAAGGGACGGTTTACAGGACACTAGTGAAGTCAGCTATGTTGTATGGGTTGGAGATGGTGGCACAGATGAAAAGACAAATCAATATTTGGTGTGACCACCCTTTGCCTTCAAAAGAGCATCAATTCTTCTAGGTACACTTGCACACAGTTTTTGAAGGAACTTGGCTGGTAGGTTTTTCCAAACATGACTGTGTTTCAACCTACGTGTGACATTGATGATCATTAGCACCTGTTTGGTAAAATTGGTTGATCATACACCTGACTATAATCCTACAAAATCCCTGACTTCGTGCAAGTGTACCTATAAGAATTGATGCTGGTTTGAAGGCAAAAGGTAGTAACACCAAATATTGATTTGATTTAGATTTTTCTTTTGTTTGCTCACTTTGCATGTTGTAAATTGATAAACAATCATTATTCATATTTCTGAAAGCATTCTTTGTTCTTCAGCATTGTATATTTGTGTATATATATATATATATATATATATATATATATATATATATATATATATATATATAGTAGTTGGAATATAAAACATTAAGGAACACTTATCATTCTCACACTTAGATTTTACAAGCTGTGTTTTTCCACTATTTAATGCCAGGAGCAGCAATGGGGTGACACAGTCTGTCACGGGTGAGTTTCGTTTTGGGTACGGTAGAGTGCGCTCTGTTCTGACTGAGCACACCTGAGCTCATGAAGGCATAGGTGTGCTTCACTGGGGCTGGCTATTTAAGCCCCGATGAGTGAGAACAGCGTGGCTCATTCACTAGGTAAAGCCTTAAGTTAATGGTGGTTTTGATAATTGCATCTTGCATCTTGTTTTGGTCACGACTGCAGTCCTTGTATCTTGTTTTGGTTAATATGAAGAATAAAGTTATGTTCCTGACTCCTGGCTCCCCACTGATGTCCTACCTGCACCCCGCCACCGTTACAGGGGTACAACTTAAAGTAGCTAAACATACTTATTAGAAGAACATACTTATTAGTTGTTGGTGGAACAGGAATTAAGTCATAACTATTGGCTAACACCTGCACAGCTTACAAAGTTCAGACACAATCTCTGAAACATTTTTTCTTGTTTTCTGGCTCTTTGCAGGACACAAGAGAGTATGAGGTGTCAATATAAGGAGATCTATTGCTGCGGACTTATTCACAGATGCAGCTCCCCTCCCTTGTGTCTGCAGCCCTGAGAGAAAGAGATGTAAATAGCTCCTGAAAATTCCATTGCTGTCCCACCTCCCCAGCCTCTCAAATCTGTAGCTGAATCAGGTTCTAGGGGACATAGAGAGAGAAAGATGAAACAAGGGAGGTGGTGAGAGGAGACTGTGTAGCAGGGGTTTGAGAGGAGGTGAATCATTGAATAAAGTGACTGTGGATTTACAATGTGATTTGAACATTATGCACTTAAGGCAGGAGGTTTTTGTTAAACTGTGTGTGTGTGTGTGAGTGTGTGTGTTGTGTGTGCACATGTGTGCGTGCATGTGTGCGTCTAAGGTGTTTGGAATGATGTAGAATTGCATATAGTGGCATAGGAAAAATGCACATTGTTAGCAAACGTCAGTAACACTGCATAGTCAAGAATCTAACATTGGAGTAATCACTGTTCTCTGTTCAGATGTGTGTGTGTGTGTGTGTGTGTGTGTGTGTGCGTGCGTGCGCATGCGCGTGCGCGTGCGTGCCTGTGTGCATGAGTGCGTGCGTCCGTGTGCGTGTGCGAACAAGTATGTGCAGTTACTTCCTGCCTGCTGTCATTTTTAAGGCTTTGTACTGAAACCAGTTTGTAGTGCAGGTTTTTAGGTAGTATTTTTCCCATGCAAGACGTCATACAACAGCAGAGAAACAGATGATGTATTTATTTTGTTGTATATGTGAAAATTTTCTTCTGCTGATTTATTGTACATTTGCGTTTGGAATTAAAAAGAAGGATTTCCCTGAAAATGTGTTGAAAATAAAAGCAATGGTAGAGTCTTTTGTAGCAAAATTGTATTTGAGCGTATTAATGATGGGACTGACATGGTTTTACATAGTTATTTTCAGAAATTAAGACTGAAATTAAATTCTCTTCCCTTTAAAGCAAATGCCTGTCTTCCAACCCACACATACCCACCCACTTCCTGAAGCTGTTTTCAGTTTATCTGAGCTGGTGTATGTCTCTAAAAAGTATTTCCCAGAACGTCTGTGCGTTTCCACTTTTTGTAAAGCTACGACCAAGGAACATGAATGGCTGTGAAAACAAAGATTGTGCCTGCAGCTGTTAGCACACATTGGCAGGTTTCTATGTTGAGTAAGTTGATCACCTTTTTGAACCTTCAAAGAAATAAATGTGTTCTTAAGGTGTGACATCCCATAGTACATGCTGGTTTGTATGTAAATGTATTCTCATTGTCATTCATGCATTTTATCTTTTATCTTGGAGATAAAAACTCGGAAGGAGATAAAACTGTTACAGGAAGTGTCCAGTTGTTCAGACTGCACTGACATCCTCTATTAAAGTGTTTCAGATCAGAGCTTGTTTTTCACTGAACAGTAGCCTAAGATAGTTACACATTTGTGTTGCCATATCAGTCAGTTAAATATGCATGTCACTTTAAACTTGTGTTATATGTATTTTACTTAATATATATTTTAGTTAATTGATCATGCAATTAGTATTTTAGCTCACATTTTAAACAAAGCACTTTCTGAAGTGTTTTAAGAAACACATGCACAGGTGCTTCCGTGATTGTCCCCTTAAGGCTGGTGATTAAAAATGGTTAACGTTTGAAACAGGAAGTAGAGCTGGTTCCCAAATGGCATGCATTATTTGCTGTGGTACATAATTTCTGTCAAAGAAAACAGCTGATGACAAATTGTGAAAGCTGTAAAAAAAAAAACTCCAAAACAACAGCCAGGGACATCGTGATCAACCTACAGGGCAGGTTGTGGAGATATCACAATCCACAGTGCTGAGAAGACTTTGAGAGCAGAAATTTAGAGGCTATATCAGCAGAAGCAAACAGCAGCAAGAATCAGACCATTCAAACCATTCTGGCATTTGCAAAAATACATGAACCTAATGCTTTTGAAATAAGTTTTATAGACTGATGAGACAAAGATTAATCTCTTAAAAAGTGACAGGAAGGCCAAAATGTAGGGAAAGAAAGAATATGCTCAAAACCATAACCAAAGAATAACACAAAATTTGATAAAGTTACTAAGTCACAGACCATTATGCAGTTATTTCAACCAACGAATATGCAATCAACTACCTAAATACACCTAGCTGCCTCAGTCCTTTCTTTTTATCTGCATCCAAACTGGTGAGACAAATGATGAAAGAGACAAACCAAAGACAAACATTTACAAATATGTAAGAGACCTGGTTCACCACTTAAACCACCATCAGATAAATTGCATTGCATTGTAAACACAAGCTTTCATCTTTGAGAGATAATCAAGCTCCATTTATGCCTCAGATTTCAGATGGTGATTGTAAGTTATTCAATGTATATTGAAAATACAAGCAATTTTAATGTTACAAGCAATGTTAAATATTTTCAGCCTTTTTCCTTACACTGAATAAAATGTATAAAAAATTTAAAAGGAATATAAAATTTGTGCTCTCTTTTTTTTGGCACAGTATTATAGATAATTACACAATGCTATGTATTCTTTAACAATGTCATTGTGTTAAATAAAAACACAAGATATCAGTAAAATGTATCTATAAATGTATCTATTTTACAACAGCAGTATGTTCAATCATAACTGAATGAAATTAAAAACGATGTGACAAAATCAATATGTGGAGTGTTGTTTTAATTATAGATGTCCATTTATATGTCCAATTAAGGGGAATTACGTAAACACAGGCATTGTTTACCTGTATTGCATTTAGGAAATGAATATGTGATTTTCCTTTTTTTACCGCAAGTTTATGTCAGTGATATGCTGTAGTCATTGTAGCCTGAGATGAAGTGCTAAGAGAGAAGCATGATGTTTTTAAGATTGTGCAAACTGATGCCAGATGTTTACAATGTAGTGTTCTTCCACAGGTTTTCTTTATGAACCTTTATGGGCACAGTGGGCATGTAAGTGAGAGATGAGGCTGTCAGTTCGCCGTGGAGCCACTCTGCTGCTGTGTGTGTTTGGACTGTACATGGTTGTGAAAGTCTTGTACAAAGTGCTCATTTGTCAGGGCACACGTGGCCGCAGGTTGTCGGTCATGGTCAAGGCTGGAAACCAGACCCAGTACCATTACAGCCAGCAGTCACCCATGGTGTTTGTCGGTGGGGTGCCACGCTCCGGGACCACTCTGATGCGGGTCATGCTGGACGCCCACCCACTTATCCGCTGTGGGGAGGAGACAAGGGTCATTCCTAGGTTACTGGGACTACGACATGGCTGGAGGAGGCCTGGAAAAGACCGCTGGAGACTGGAGGACGAGGGTGTGACTCAGGAAACACTGGATGCTGCGACAACGGCTTTCCTGCTTGAGATCATAGCTCGCCATGGGGAACCAGCACAAATGCTCTGCAATAAGGATCCATTCACACTAAAGAGCTCCATCTATCTCTCGACTATCTTTCCAAAGTAAGTGCATCAGCTGGAAAAGACTGTGATGCCTTTTTTTTTTCCCCTGAAGTGCCCCATGACATCCTAGTGGTTATCACAGACATTCAGCTCACTTCATTGCATCCTTTACTTAATTTGCACCGAAATAATTCCATTACCATAATAATATTATGTTCAAATGGGGGTCAAACGTTAAACAGCCCTGTAGATATTTTAGATATCATGTCATTAAAATCCCAAATGATAGAAAAGCCAGATTCTGTATTTTTGTTTTTACAAAAAAATCTAAAAAAGCTGAAGTCCTTTAAGAAAAACAGTATAAAGTAGATTGAAAGTAGAATGTATTAGTAGAATGAAAAGTGCTGGTCTAGCAGTTAGAGACTTTGTCCCAAGGAAGACTATGATGTTCGCAGATGACCTCCACACATCATTTCTACTTATTCACTATTCCATTAAATTAGCTCTTAGGCCCCATTTAATGTGTCTTTGTTTTCAGTTCAAAGTTTATTCTCATGGTGAGAGATGGCCGAGCTTCAGTGCACTCCATGATCTCCAGGCGGGTGACCATTGCCGGCTTCGACATCTCCAGCTACAGGGATTGCCTTTCAAAGTGGAGTCTTGCAATCGAAACCATGTTGTTTCAGTGCACTTTGGTGGGGCCTAATCGTTGCCTGACTGTTCGTTATGAAAATCTGGTACTGCAGCCACGAACCACAATGTTGAGGGTGCTGCAGTTCCTGGATGTACCATGGCATGAGGGTGTGCTGCATCATGAGTTAGCCATTGGGCAGCCTGGAGGAGTTTCCCTATCTCGGTCAGCCACCATTTCATTAACATGATAGGCATGTCTTGATAAACACACTGGCCAAAAGTCCTGGGCTGTGTAAAAAATCCTTAATTTATTCAAATCCATCTTAAACACACTTTAAAGATCTGAGGACAGCAGTGGCACATACTTTTTTTCGGATATGTTACAGAATCAGTTATTGCTTACATTGCATTTCTCTTAGGAAACTTAAAGAAGAAAATCTAGAGATCATAATAGTTATTTGTAGTTTCTTATGATGTTATTATTCTTTATGTTAGGTGTTAATAGCCAGCAACACTGTTTAAAAGGCAAATAAAGACTAATTGGCTGGATGTGGCAAATGCTTTGTCAAAAACTATGAGCTGAGTTTTGCAGAAGCAAAAAAATTGTGTCTATGGACAACCATTAATTTTTCAAAGTGGAGACAAGCATTGTGGTGAAGTTACCTTACATATGTATATTTCATATATGTATATTTAAAAAAAAAAGAAACATTTTGTAATTGACAAATATTTTTATATGTTTTGAGTTTTTGAGTTTAAGCCCTCCCCCCAATGCTTTATGGTACTCTCATTTCCACAATGTGACCTAATCATATGACTAGTACTTTTACATAAAGCTCCTTTTATAGCTAAAGACTACCTGAGTTTTTTAGGATGCTTCTGTCTTTGTTACACTTTTTAGAATTGAGCGTTCTACTGATCAAGTCATCAAACCGGTCAACATTGAGGCACTAAAACGCTGGGTGGGCCACATTCCAGCTGATGTCCTGGAAGACATGGAGAACATTGCTCCAATGCTCAGAAGGCTGGGCTATGACCCGAGTGCCAATCCTCCAGATTATGGCCAGCCAGATCCGGAAGTGATCAATAATACAAAGAGGGTATGAACATATTTATAACATAGTTTATAACATAGCTCACATTTTGATTATCTAGCATCATCACTAGGACATTTATCACAAGTTTTTAAAATAACTTTACTCTTTACTAATATACATCTTCCAGGTACTGAGGGGAGATTTCAAACATCCTGCAAATTTCAAAAAGCCATCACAAGAGAGTATGTTTTAATTGCGTTCAAATATTTGAAATCTTTATCTTTATTTAGATATGTACTTGACCTCTTTTTATACATTAATTAAGAGACATTCTCAATTATGTTTGCCCTACTTAAAACTGCCCACCTAATTTCCAATGACTTGTCTGCTTTTCCTCAGGCATATCAAAATTGTCAAGAACAAGAGGATAAAAGTATGGATTTACCTTACATCTCATATATTAGCATGCTCAGCTGCAAGACCCTAAAGTGTGGAGAATGTGACCTGTTAATATCACCTGCAAGAAGCATGTGTTTGAGGCCTGATGGAACGAGGACTTTATCAGCCTAAAATCATGTGAAACTCTGGCCTGAGCTTCAACACCAGAGACATTGTTCAAAAATACAACTGTGAAGGTTCAGATGGGCTTGAATCATCTGGCCTGTGGTAAAGTGGTTACGGTAAAACAATGCATCAACAATAATGAATTAAAGGGCTGCATAAATAATAGGAAAATTTATAAATAATAAGGAATGTATTTTCTTTTTATAATAAAGACTGATAATGGTGAATTGCATTATTGTAATGAACTGATATGTACAGTACTGTGCAAAGGATTTAGGCAGGTGTGGAAAAAATGCTGTAAACAAAGAATGCTTTCAGAAATATAAATAATGATTGTTTATTTTTATCAATTTATAAAATGCAAAGTGAGCGAATAAAAGAAAAATCTAAATCAAATCAATATTTGGTGTTACTACCTTTTGCCTTCAAACCAGCATCAATTCTTATGGCCCCCACAGAACCCTGATCTCAACATCATCAAGTGTGTCTGGGATTACATGAAGAGACAGAAGTACCTAGAAGAAGTACCTAGAAGTAACTAGAAGAAGTGATGTTGTTTTGAAGGCAAAGGGTGTTCACACCAAATATTGATTTGATTTAGATTTCTCTTTTTTTCATTCATTGCATTATGCTGATTGATGAAAATAAATGATTAACACTTCCATTTTTGAAAGCATTCTTTGTTTACAGCATTTTTTCCACACCTGCCTAAAACTTTTGCACAGTACTGCATATGTCAGTCAGTCATTTTCTGCCGCTTGTCCCAAGTGGGGTCGCGGGGGGGGTACTGGAGTCCATCCCAGCTCACACACAGGGCGAAGGACGGGGGACACACCCTGGACAGGTCACCAGCCCACCGCAGGGAGGAGCATGACGGGGACGGCAACTTGCTCAAGGGTACCTCAGGGCAAACTATTGGGAAGGGATTGAATCCCCGATCCTCCGATCATGCGGCTAACGCCCTAATCACTAGGCCACCGCTGCCCCAGTACTGTATTCAATTCAATTTCAATTCAATTTATTCTTGTATAGCGCCTTTTACAACAAAGTTGCCCCAAGGCACTTTACATTGATGGTCGATGATGGAACAGGTTACAGTAATAGATGTTAAAGCCGGACGACTACGGAGGAGAGGAACCAAAAACTCCACTATGTAGAGAAAAAAAAAAAACCTCTGAGGGTCCAAGGTCAACCGGCTACCCAACCCCCTTGGGTATACTAACAGTACAAAGTTAGTTTGGTTTTAAACTCCAGAATCAGTGAGGAGTCCCAAGTTTCTTCCAGGTACCGATGAGCCGCCAGGGTCCCTTGGCGCATCAGATGCATCACACAGACCAGATGGTAGCTCGGCATTGGACTCAGGTGACGACCACAGCGGGCCCCCCCGGACATGTAGGGAGAGAAATGGAATGAGGGGGTCAGTAATGAGCAGGATCCAGTAGTGACAGACACAGAAATGAAACAACAGTGCGATGGCATGTACAGCAGCACCAGCGACATTAGTAGTGGTGCACTATGGTGATTGGTGCGGGTAAGCTAAACTAAAGAAGTAAGTCTTCAGCCGTGATTTAAAGACTGAGACTGAATCGACATCCCGTACAGAAGCAGGCAAGCTGTTCCACAATCTAGGGGCCCTGTAACTGAAAGCTCGTGCTCCTATACATTTATTTATGCGAGGGACAATTAGGAGATCTTTATTCTGGGATCTAAGTGGGCGGTTAGGTGTATAGGTATTAAGCAGTTCGGTTAGGTATATTGGGGCAAGACCTTTAAGTGCTTTGTAGTTTAAGAGGAGGACCTTGAAGTCAGCCCTGTACCTAACAGGAAGCCAGTGAAGCAAGAAGAGTATGGGAGTTATGTGGCCGTACTTCCTGCTCCTGCTAACAATCCTAGCGGCTGTGTTCTGAATGCGCTGTAGGGTGCTTAATGTGCCCTGAGAGCTTCCAGAAAGTAGGGCATTACAGTAATCTAATCTACTGTATACAAATGCATGTACTACTTTTGCCGTGTCTTCCATTGACAGAAAATGCCGTAGTTTGGCAATGTTCCGAAGGTGCAGGAAGCATGTCTTCGCAACTGCATTAACATGGGGATTAAATGAAAGATTTGAATCGAAAATAACACCAAGGTTACATGCCAGAGTACTAACTGAAAACTTCAACCCTGCATCCCGGATATGCGAAATGAAGTTGGCCCTGTCTACATCGCTACTACTGTCACACATGGGGTGTTTTGGGCACGCTAGAGGGTGCCCTCTGTCACCTGTGTTGTGTTTTGGGCACGCTAGAGGGCGCTCTCTATCACACAGAAGGTATGTCACAGGAGGTGTTATGGGTACGCTAGAGGGCGCTCTGTTCTGACTAAGCACACCTGAGCCCCTGCGGGCAGGTGTGTATCATTGGGGCTGACTATTTAAGCCCCGATGAGTCAGAACAGAGCGCGGCTCATTAGGTAGGTCAAACCTATGCGTAACGGGTGGTTTTGGTATGTGTCAACCTTGTGTCTATGACTAGGTATAGGTCACCTAGTATAGATCACGGTGTATCTAGGGTTAGACTGCAGTTCCCCAGTTCTAGGGTTTCAGGTGTAGAACTGCAGTCCCCCGTTCCCTGTTTCTTGTTTGTTTTGTCACTGTGCATAATAAACTTCTGTTCTGAACTCTTGGCTCTGAACTGGCGTCCATCCGGTACCCCGCCACCGTTACAACTACAAAACAAGAGCAGCTCAGTTTTTTCGGGGTTTAGTGAGAGGAAGTTGTTATTCATCCAATCCCTAATATCACTGAGGCAGCTAATTAAAGTGCCGGTTGATGCTTTATCACATGATTTAAAAGATAAGTATAGCTGAGTGTCATCAGCGTAAGAGTGGTAACTAACATTATGCTTCCGTATAATAGTGCTTAGTGGGAGCATGTAGAGGGAGAAGAGCACTGGGCCTAACACCGACCCTTGTGGGACTCCGTAGTTAACTAGTTACATAGGTGAGGGGGTACCATAATCATCCATTTGGATGAAGTAGTAACGGTTTGTAAGATAGGAGTTGAACCATTTAAGGGCTGTTCCGCTAATGCCGACAGTGGAGTGAAGCCTATTTACTAAAATGGAGTGATCTACCGTGTCGAACGCAGCACTAAGATCTAAGAGAACAAGAACAGTGATGTTTCCAGCATCACTTGAAACCATTATATCATTCACCACTCTAGTTAGAGCAGTTTCTGTGCTATGGCCAAGCCGGAAGCCTGATTGGAATTTATCTAAGAGGTTATGCGTGTCTAGATATGACTGCAGTTGTCTCGCAACTAGTTTTTCTAGAATCTTAGAGAGAAACGGGACATTAGAGATAGGTCTATAATTACTTGGTGAGCGAGGGTCCAAGTTAGGTTTTTTAAGCTGTGGTCTAACCACTGCTGTTTTAAACTGATTGGGTACTACACCTGAGGTCAAGGATGCGTTCATGATATCAAGTATAGGTGTTGATAGTATTCCTAAGGATTCCTTCAGGAGCTTGGTTGGAATAGGATCTAACCGACAGGTTGTGGACTTTGCCTTGGTTATAACAGAAAATAGCTCAGAGTTATCAATGAGATTAAAATCACTAAAATATTGTGAGCACTGTTCTGGTAATGGATTAATTTGAGGGTTAATAGGGCACATTTGGAGCCTAATGTTGTTAATTTTATCATTAAAAAACTTAAGAAACCTATCGTTAGTAATACTACATGCTGGCCTTTTATCAGTTTTGTCTGTTAGCTGAGCTAGTGTCTGAAATAAATAGCGGGGGTTATGCTTGTTGTTTTCAATAAGTTTTGAATAGTACTCAGTGCGAGCACTATATAGAGCTTTCTTATATTGTTTTAATTTAGCGAACCATAGAACCTGAGAGGCTTGGAGACCTGTTGGCTTCCATCTGCGTTCTAGCTTACGGCACTCCCGCTTAGCAGCCCGTGTGTGATCATTGAACCAGGGAGAGTGCCTGATAGTTCTGACCTTCTTTATCTTAATTGGGGCTACCTGATCAAGGATCTGCCCAACTACTATATGGTACATGTCGGTGATGTCATTAACAGTTTTGTTACAGGTGAAATCTATCTCTGTTACGGCCTCCATAAACTGAACACATTTAGCCCTGTTTAGGTGTTGTGTTGTACTAGTCCTTTCACTGAGGTACGGTGGAGACATATTAATCTCAAACGTGATTAAAGAATGGTCAGAAAAAAGTTTATTTAAGGAGTGGACCAGTACAGTATCAATGTCAAGTCCATACGAGATAATTAGATCTAGCGTGTGTCCTTGTACATGGGTAGGTCCTGATATATGCTGGGTGCAACCGACAGAATCGAGGAGCGTTAAGAAGCTTTTGGCACCTGCATCCGTCTCTGTATCAACATGTATGTTAAAGTCACCTAGCATCACGAATCTAGTAAACCTAACAACCAAGTCAGAGAGCAGATTGCCAAATTCATTAATAAAGGCAGCATATGGTCCTGGAGGTCTATAAATTAATAGGATATGGGCTGCTAAATCATACCTAATGCTTAGCAGCATCACTTCAAATGTATGGAAGCTCTCAGTAGTTTTTGAATCAACCTTAAATGATTCATCAAAAATTGCAGCCAGGCCACCACCACGTCCTGCTGAGCGTGATTTATGCAGGTATGAGAACCCATCAGGGGAGGCTTCCACTAAGGGGATGGTGTCAGTGGGTCTAAGCCAAGTTTCAGTCAGTAGACAGATATCTGACTTTGTGTCGAGAACCATCTCATTAAAAAGCACTGCCTTGTTTCCTAAGGAGCGAACATTCAGCAGTGAACATTTGATTTTAGTCGGACGCTGTGTTTTATTTGTTTTTATGATTGGTACTGGGAGCAGGTTACCAGCGCAGGAGCCCCTAGATTGGCATCTATACTGCTTCCTTATCGTACTAAAGATAGGTATTCTCTGGTAATGATGGGAGAAGTCTGGTTCTAAGCTAATGTGTGACATAGGGGATGCCGTGTTATAAGGAACCTGTATATGCTTGAAGTAAAATCCAAACAAATACCTGAGTCTGAAATGTTGCACACTATTGACAGATGTGCCAGCCAGCAGTTATATACAGTTGTAGGCAAAAGTCTGGGCACTCTAGGTCACATTATATGCTTATTAAGAAAATTGCCATACTTATGTTTGTATGTGCACTTATTTTTATGCATAATATCAACAAGTTGTGTTATTTAACCATGAGAAAAAATGTAAAATGTAAAAATCTTAACAATTAATAAATGTTTCTAAATACTAGAAGCATCGTTTTAGATATCAGCATTCCAATTAAAGTCTAATCATCATTCAATATAGTTACCAAAGAATAGCAATTTAAACTGAGGAGTATGTATGTGTTTTCAAAGGGTAAAAAAAAATATTCTAATTAGGATCAGCGACAGATCATCCATATCTGCATCATTCATATCTCCAGCATCAAGACTACAGAAAGTCTTGCCTAGTGTGATTTTGCAAAGACTATATGGCTTTGCTCATAGCTTGACTAGTTAGGATGTGGTTTTGCTGCAGTGATAGTGCCACGCATTTTGTGCAAAAAGGTGACATTTCATGTGGTAGTATACAGGCCTGAGTAGTGTTTAGTCAAAAGACAATCAATGAATCAATAAGAAAAACATGCATTTTTATGGTCATTCTAAAAAAATAAACCCAGATAAAATAAAATTTAGTGGCAAATATTTACTTTTCAAATGCAAATCAAACTACTTTTAATATAATTTCAATAAAAGCCCAGTATAGTATTGCATGCCTAACAGAACCCAATAAGTACATTTCTTCATTTCCTACAATAAAAACATATCTTACAGAAACATCTTGTATGCACAGTGTGAATATCTTTTTCATATATTTTTTATATACTGAATATCTACTGTTGAAAATTAAAGGCTAAGCACTAAACAAGGGAAACTTTCAGTCTAAATGCTACATTATGTTCATTATGACAACAGAATTGAGCTCTTTCGGTAATTTAGTGGAAATACGTTGTATATACGCTTACAAATCACTGATGTCAAGATTCTGGTAGAGCAGTAACGCGTATGCTTATCGGTTGTAGTCAGAGGCTCATATGACATCAGATGTTTTGCTGAATATTGTACCCTGACGAATCCCTCCGCGTCGATGATTTTTAACTTCCGCATGAGCGGGTTAAAATAAGCTTTAATTTAGTCTTCTGAAATGAGCTTCTATAATAAACCACTGCAAATGCTGCTTTGTTTAAAATGCCATGTTAATTCAATTATATGTGTACACTTTCCAATTCCACATAAATAGTCCATTGGGTGTAACGGTGGAAGGATACACCTGCGTTGGTATAAATTATTCGCCCCTTTTGTCTTGCATCATTCCGGCTCTTCTTGGCGACGAGACGTGGATATTTATCTTCTGCATTCCTAAAATAAAGGAACATTTGTTTGTAAGTCTGTGTAATTAGAATCTTAGCATGTTTTTTCTTCACTCTGTGTATTTTGAACGTTGTGTTTTTAGCCGAAATCATATAAGGGCTACATAATTTAGCCTAGCTTTACACGGCTTAGCTTGTCCGGCAGATTTAGAAGTAACAAACCTTGATTCCTCTATTTTGGTTCCTGGATGTTGACATTTGACTTGTCGGGTTTCTCGCTCCAAATAGAGATGCAATGCGAAACGTTTTAGTATATATAGTCATTCGCTTAGCTCGCTGTTAGGCAGCAATATTCTCATTTGCAAAATTATTGTGGAGATTTCGTTAAACAATCTTGTGACGATTTTATTAAAGCATAGTTAGATCAGTTACAATGGCCTCGTTGCAAGCTTGCATCTCTTGGGGCAAGTCCCTTTTTTTGTATTAGCTTAATTAAGAAACAAATTAGGAGGCCATTTCTTGAGGAATCTTTTTTCGTGTTTGGGCATCTGCTGACAATTTTGAATTCGTTTATATTTTACTAAAGTAAGCATTTCTTCCTATAGCGTAAAGATGCAGATATTTGTGAAGACGCTGACTGGTAAGACCATCACCCTCGAGGTGGAGCCCAGTGATACTATTGAAAACGTCAAAGCCAAGATTCAAGACAAGGAAGGCATTCCTCCTGACCAACAGCGTCTGATCTTTGCTGGAAAGCAGCTGGAAGATGGCCGCACCCTCTCTGACTATAACATCCAGAAAGAGTCCACCCTCCACCTTGTCCTGCGCTTGAGGGGAGGTATGCAGATCTTTGTGAAGACGCTGACTGGCAAGACCATCACCCTTGAGGTGGAGCCCAGTGATACTATTGAGAATGTCAAGGCCAAGATTCAAGACAAGGAGGGTATTCCTCCTGACCAACAGCGTCTGATCTTTGCTGGAAAGCAGCTGGAAGATGGCCGCACCCTCTCTGACTATAACATCCAGAAAGAATCCACCCTCCACCTTGTCCTGCGCTTGAGGGGAGGTATGCAGATCTTTGTGAAGACACTGACTGGCAAGACCATCACCCTTGAGGTGGAGCCCAGTGATACTATTGAGAATGTCAAGGCCAAGATTCAAGACAAGGAGGGCATTCCTCCTGACCAACAGCGTCTAATCTTTGCTGGAAAGCAGCTGGAAGATGGCCGCACCCTCTCTGACTATAACATCCAGAAAGAGTCCACCCTCCATCTTGTCCTACGTCTCCGTGGAGGCAACTGATCTGCTTGATTGCAGCATTTAAAGATGTGTGGAAACAAGTTCCAAATTTCATGTTCTTAAGTATTCAATAAAGTTGATTAAAAGCATTCCTCAGAGCTGTGTGTGTTTCCAATCATTTAACACAGTAACTCTTGGAGTAAAGTTTAGTGAAGTAGGTGGCTTAATTGGGACATAGTTTAGCCTTAGGACTACTTTTATTTTGCATCTTTTTACATAGCATGTCAACTGTTACTTGTTAGAATTAAGCAGCTGTTTGACATACTAAATAGTTTTGAAACAAATGCGATAAAAAGAAAAATTGATTGTAAGGTTAATGTGTTATAAAATAGTCGAGTGTCAATGTTAATTTCAGATGACTGAAGGTGCAAGGTGATGTACAGGTGCTGGAGCCAGTGTAGTACTACTTTTTCCACTAGATGTCACCAAGATGTTACCAGTAGCATCAGTTTCTAATGATCACGCATTGATGTCTGCACCCTCAGGATCAACTAATGCTATAATAACCATTTCAGTTGACTCTCAGAATGATCCATTTCATATGTCAATAAGTGACATGTCTAGATGATTCTTTGGAACCAGCAATGACATTTTTATATCATAAAGAGTTCAATGTCCCTGGTTATGCAAACTAAAGCCCAAATTCAGGGGAACGGGTGATGTGAGTCTGTTATACTAATAAGTAGTTACAGGACTTTATGCAGCTGTGTAAAAAAAAAAAAATCAAATGTGTGTAATTAAATAGCCAACATACTAACCTTTACAGATTTAATACATTGATTGGTTTCCCAACTCTGTATCTGCAAAGGATGTCATGTGCTTCCAGAATGAAAGCTAATATGCTCATGCGTGTAATCCACTTAGTCCATAGATAATTCACAATGACTCCCAAATAACACGTTATGTGGTGTCTCAAATTGCAAAGTCAAAGATTGTCCTAAGGGTCTGAAAATTCTGAATATGTTTACTTGTTTTATATACTCAGTTGCCAGCCTGGATTCGCCTTGGCTTTGAGATGTTGATCACATGAAAACTCCAAAAGCCAAAATGGCTTCAGATGACCTAATTTGCATCCAGCTTTTTATGGTATAAATATACAATATTTAGCCCCACTCTTTGCTTTTCTTTCCTTATATTTAATCAAAAAAAGAAAATCAAGTATCATCTTAAGTAACTATATTAAGCCTTTAAAAAACTGATAGTAAAACTGGTAGAACTGGAGTGGCCCTGTAACCTATGTAGTATTAGTTACAATACCTCTTTCTCATGTATGTATGCATATCTTACATTATGTATTTGATATCAGCTTTTGTATCACAATTGTATTTTACATGGGAATCAGCCTACTTGTTCTTTTTCTGTAGTTAATGTAAAATAAGTTAATATATTCTTTACAGCAGGGGTACGCAATGTTAACTAAAAAGCCAGCCATGCCAGCATACTGTATATTAAAATAACTAACTGTTGGATGATATAAATGCCTTGATTCATGAAAGTTTCAACGCTTGAGCCACACTCTGACCCACAAATTTTAAATCAACCTAATTTATTATTAGTTAATTTTTTCATGATCTCATCCACTTATCCTGGCTAGGGTTGTGGGCTTCCCAATGCTCATGGTGCAAAATGCAGAGAAACATGCTGGATTAAATAAGTATTATTTAAGTATTATAAATATTTCCAAAGAAAGTAGATTTATAATGTATGTTAGCTGTTTTATTTGAAATGTAAGTTTCATAAAAGGTGGAATTTGGTATTTTGAATAATATTTTGGAACCAACTTTTTTTTCTAAAACCATATTTTTATTTTGTTTCTGGAATGATCTAATGAATTTTGGATTACCTGAAAACAATAGCCCGTTTTTTCCAGCGGAAATACTGAGACGAATAATTGTCCATTCTATATTAATGCAGTTTAAAAGGCAGTAGATATGTTTTTTTTTGTTGTTGTTTTTTTTTTTCTCAACGAATATCGCTGCTGTGAGAGCTCAATCTAACTACGATTCCCAGCATTCCCTGGTTTGGGGGCTGGGCGTATAGTTATAAACATGCCTCCTGAACCACAATGTCAACAGCTCCGTTTATAAGGAGCTACAACAACGAGATAGTGCACTGAAAGTTAGACATTTGTGTGTCTGCTCATTTGAAAGTGCATGTTAATTAGTGGATGAAGCCGTAGATTAAACTGCACGCAGTCAGTTCAGTTTTATTCACTGTAAGAGTTCACTTACTAACCTGGCGGTTTGACTACAAGTGCAAAGGAGAGACCATTAGGATTTTTTTGATTTAGCTTGTGCTTTCTGTCTCAGTCAGCTATGACAATATCTAAGTCTAAACTAACTACAGGACTCTTAGTCGCTGGGATTTTCACGGTTATTTTTGGGACTGTTCTTGTGTTCGTGGGTCCGATTATTATCGATGATCAAATAGTGAAGGTAAGAAAGTTGGTTATTTACTATCACTAAGTATCTGTAGTTTGCAAACGCCCATGCCTTGAAGATGATCGAAGAGTAAGTGGAAAAGGTATATAATGGCGGTAATGTTACAATTAACTTGAACCAACTAGCTTTATATTGTAAACATACATTTTTATATTGTAAACTCCAATATTGTACAAAATGATAATTAACAATGATTTTCAGCACAGCTACAGGATAAACGGTAACAAATTACCTGTAGGTGCAGTTGTTATTTCTAACAATAGGGTATTATCCAGCAGAAAATTGCTATCCATTTTCTGATTTGCTGCTGTTGTTTATGCCACAGAGGTTCTATGCAGAGCCTGTCCAAGGCTGTTACATTATCACAATGAAAACCTCTCTAGACGTTTTGTTTATTTCTGTATTTGCCATGGCAGCAAAGTTTGAATTATGTCTCTGCCTTTTTTTAAGATTCAGATTTTAAGATCAGCCACTTTGAAGGTGATCTCAAATGGAAAAATTCACCCTTAACCTTTATTGAAAATTCAGTTCATTATTAATATTTACCTGTTGTACTTCACAGAATATAGAAATCAATCCCAAAAATAAGCTCTCCTATACTATGTGGAAGGACATCCCTGTTCCATTCTTCATGTCCGTTTATTTCTTCAATATCCTTAACCCTAACGAGGTACTGGCAGGAGAGAAGCCCATGGTTCAGCAAAGAGGTCCTTATGTGTACAGGTGTGTTGCTATTGATGATATTTGTCAAGCATTGTGTGTTCAGATCACCTTAATATTTGTGGTGGTCTTGGTTATTGCATATGAGGTTTGCATACAGTTTGTTAGATATTTGCTGTTGTTGTGGCAGTACTACAGTTTTCCCTGGGATTTTGGATCTGTAGTATGTCCAATATCTAACAGAACAACCTTTTCTGATATTTAAAGGTTTGAAGTTGCTTTACCATGCTATATATATTTTTTTACTGTACAGAAAGCATTTGGAAAAAGCAAATGATAAATAATAAACAGGAACTGTGTTGAATATAATGTTTTCAGCCTGATTAGTGAGATTTGGCCACTGAATTTGGACAGGATTTCTCAGTTTTCTATGGAATCATCTGCTGCTGTGTTTACTATTCAAACACTTTTAAACACTTCAGCAAATCCTTAGACACTTTTAATTGTTCTGTTATATTCAAATAAATGTATAGATGTATCTGCAATTACAATAATTTTATAGAATTGAAAACAAGAATTAAATATATTTTGCTGGTATCAGATGAGTGTGTGTTCTTGTTTTACATGTTGAATAAGAGCTGGAAGCTTTTATCAAACAGGCAGCACATGTATGTGGTATTAATTTCTCTTCAAGTTTTAATATTGAGTGTCCTAAAGCTCCACCTAATTTTGTGTCAATCTTGGCATCACCAGGGATCTTTTGCTTTCTCAAATATGAAATCATTTTGGGTTTTTTTTTTTTAATTTTTTTTTTTTTTTATTTATAATATAAAAAAAATGTAAAGGCTTGAAATGTGTGTTTTGTCTTTTTTTCTTTTTACATTTCATGTCTTTTTTTTAACCTTCAGGTCTGAGTTTGGCATTAGCTTTTGGGTGTTTATAGCTTAAAATTGATCTCCACCTGAGGCATAAATTACATTGTGCATAGAATCCAGAAGTCAAAGACAAGCAATCTACTCTATTAATCATACAGTCAATTATTTGATAAGTAGACAGTTACAAACTCCTGCTAAACAAGGTCCTTTGCACATTGTCGTTGAAAAGCGTTTTACCTTAAAGAACCTTTCAAATGAATAGTTCTTTGGAGAACCATTTTTGCAAATGACGTGTGTTGAAATTTGTAGTTCTAAAACCCTAGCATAATCCAAATGTATTGAAAATACACTATGTGTATCGAGTCATTAAGGGAAGCAAAATGGCTCTTCAAATATATCACTGAAATAACATTATGACACTTTAAAAATGCTTTTGTCAGTTGACAAAAAAACGCACTGTGCATCTTTGATATTCCAAAAAACCCATTAAAATCTAAAAAATAGATAAAGGAATGCTTAAAATTGGATGTGTTTTTTGGGTTTATTTTTATTTTTCATTGTATAAAAAAAAAAATCTGATTTGTGAATACATTTTTCTCAATGATTACATAATTTTAATAGAGTAATAAAACTGAATCAAAATCAAAAATCCATTAAATCCAAATGTTATCAGTTTTGTCAAGTGCAGTCCCTTCAGACTCCTCTCTATGAACCACGCATGGAGTCATGGGGAAAATTTATACAGTTGAATTATTAAATATATACATTTAAACTATATAGTTAATTGTCAAATAGTACTTTTGGAGGTTTTTTTTAAGGATTTTGTCCATCATCGTTCCCTAACAGCTCTATCGTGGTTTCCTGTTTAGCATAAGACATGTGACTTACATATGAGGAAACACCCTTTACCTCACATAATACCTCACACAAGTCACTCATGTGTGCATGTTTTGCAATCCAGAGGGTTTACATACTCATGTCTATTTGCAAAGTTGCTTTTAAAAATAGAATTGTGCTGAGCTTTTATTTGAAGCACTTTTATTTGCTGAGGTTCACCAGATAGTGTTTCCTTCTTACTTAAAGGATGTTTCCATTGTTTTTCACAAATTCTTTAGCTGCCATTTCATTATTCATTTATATAATTCATCCTCAATTGTTTCATATAGCTGTTCATTGCATTTCTTTAAGTTTGTTATGTTCCTTTTTCTTTTCTCTTTAATTGGAAAACGCATTCTTTAAATCTTGTCAGATTCATTCAGCTTGGTCAGTTCTTTCTGCTTGGTTTGCTTTCAGTGAGAAAAGATGGAAGGACAATATCACATTCCATGCCAATAGGACAGTGTCGTATCGTGAATATCGGCAGTATTTCTTTGAGGAGAGTATGTCTGCTGGCAATGAGTCAGATGTGGTTACCATACCAAATATGTTGGTGTTGGTAAGACATTTACACCCTTTAATACGACATTTAAATTGCAAATATTTGTCTGTCACGACTGATTGCATACGTGATCAAGAAATCTGGGGAAAATGACTATTGAGTAAGCCATCTTTAACAAATAATTTAGTCAAGCAAACATTATAGTTCATATATTAGTTAGTCATTTATATAGTTAATTACAGCTCATAAAAAGATATGAGTTCTCCCTTGTTGAACATTGTATTTTTTTAATCAAGTATACATCAGAAATCTACAGTAGTGTGCAAAGCGTCTTGACCCACCTCTCATTACTTCTTATCTTGGCACTAAAGAGCCAGACTTTATATTATTTTTTTATGTATAAATGAAGCATTGTTCTCTATGCTTCCTAATGAAAATAATCTTTTTTTTTTTCTGCCAAACAGTTTAAGCCACACAGTGATCTTTGCATGAATCATTCAAGCAGAACAAAGCCATCTAACTTAAAGCATAAAGCAGTGTTGAAACAGGAGCATACGATTATGATCAAGATGATAGATGATCAAGCCAGTGATACTGTATATACTGTTATATATATATACTGTTGATGCTGAATGCTTCATTTGAAACCCCTTTATCTAGACACCTTGTATCTTTGCACTTTGGAGTCTATCACAGTAAAACATTTGTTCTCAGTTGTTTAATTTATTCTTGTCTATAAACCAGATATAACGTAATTTGCATAAAATAGTATGTTTGCACCAGCAAGATAATTCCCTAGCAAAATATGAATGGGAATGAGGGGTGGCACAAGTCTTTTGAATAGTAGTGTGAATTAAAACTAGTTTACATTTTGTCATGTCATTTGAACATGTCATTCAGTGTTATTAAGTTGTTGTCAGGTACACACACATACACACATACTCTTTTTTATATATATATATATATATATATATATATATATATATATATATATATATATTAGAGGGTACTTCACTCCTATAGTCTATTTAGTGTAATTTTCCTTGCTTTATGCCAGATGACCTCTAGAAGCCTTTATTAATTAAAAATAGCACATTCCCCAAAAACATTTTCTTTATTGATACTATTATTAGTCATTTACCTTTTTCTGCCTTTTAGGGTGCCTCCGTGATGATGGAGAACCAACCCTTTCCAGTACGTGCATTAATGAGCGCTACTTTTAAAGCTTTTAAAGAAGGCGCTTTCCTCACTAAAACAGTAGGTGAGCTCATGTGGGGCTACGACAGCAAGTTGGTGAACTTTCTCAACAGCTTATTTCCTGGCATGATTCCTTTCAAAGGGAAGTTTGGACTGTTCGCTGAGGTTGGTAATTTTTTTAATTATGTGCAGTTAGTAACTTTATCAGTGCAGTCACCATAAATCCCTGGTGTAATCACTTAGCTTATGGGTGTGTGACAAGGGAAGATGTGTTAAGTATTGCAATTAAAACCTTTGTACTTTATCTTTTCAAATAGGTAACATAGAATATAAATGCAATAAAGATAATGTAAAGAATCTTTATTTTATGTAGTATTTTAATTTTTTTTCCATTATAGTTTAACAACTCCGACAGTGGATTGTTCACAGTCTTTACTGGTCAAGGTGACATCAGGAAAGTTCACAAAGTGGACTCTTGGAATGGCTTGAAGAATGTGAGTTCTAGATGTCAATATAACGACTCTGTAAAAGCTAGCAATGTTTGCAGTGGTACATTTTAGAGTTTGCATTTTAACTCAACAATTTTTTGTATCATTTTAATGTAATAGGTAGACTACTGGAATTCTAAGCAGTGCAACATGATCAATGGGACTGCTGGACAAATGTGGCCTCCATTCATGACAACAGAATCCACCCTACCATTTTACAGTCCAGATGCCTGCAGGTACTGTCTGTACACATATGGGGCAGCAGTGGCCCAGTGGTTCAGTAGGTTGCTCTGAGGTACTCTTGAGCAAGGTACTGTCCCCATCACTATTCTCTGGGTGCTGAATATAGCTGCCCCATGCTGCACATGTGTGAAAAGCAGAGGTTGCATTGTGTTTGTGTTTTACTGTGGGCTGTACTGTATTTCACAGTGACACATAGTCACTTTCCCTTCACATGACTTGTTGCTCTAAGCAGTGCTGTACTGTCTTATAAATTTCTTTTAACTCTTTCTCTTTTTTTCATCTGATTGAAATGAGTTAGTCATTTTGTTGCATTTTGACAGTTAGATAGTTTAGATTTTTAGGTTAACAATTTGGCAAAAAAAATTTTGGGCTGCAAGGCATAACATTGTTATCAGACACTAGAAGAAGTGCCTTGCTGTGCCTTTAAAATTTATATATTTAAACAATCTGCATATCAAAACGAGAAAACTTGTGGGGATAAACTATAATCTGTCAGCTGTTTATATTATGACCATGTGAAAATTGAACTGAAAACTGAATCCAAAATGTTGCATTTTATAACAAAAAATAGATAAAAGAAATTGACATTTTTAGAATAAATCAAAATGGTCTCTTTCTAATTGTTTAATATAAAATTAATTATGTGGTTTTACCTTTTCTTGTTTTTTGAAGTCTTCCATGGGGTTTTCATGCCCAGCACACTACAATCACATGTTTTTCAGGTCAATGGAACTTGTGTATCATAGACCAGGGACAATGCAAGGAATTCCTGTGTTTCGTTTTGTGGCTCCAAAGACTCTGTTTGCCAATGGCTCAGATTATCCTCCAAATGAAGGCTTCTGTCCATGCAGACAGTCAGGTCTTCTCAATGTTAGCACCTGCAGGCACAGTGAGTTTTTAATTTATTTTCAGCCAACATTTGGAATTTCAGATTATTTGGATATACAGCCATGAACTTACACTTCTGCACAATTTGCACAATTTTAATTATCTGTTTTTGAAACAAAAGTGCATTAATGTAATCAGTGTTTTTTTGTTTGTTTGTTTTTTTTCTTTTTCTTTTTTTCTTTTCACAGAATCCCCTGTGTTCATCTCCCACCCTCACTTCTACAATGCTGATCCTGCCCTACTGGAAACTGTCAATGGACTTAGTCCTAATGAAAAGGACCATGGACTCTTTATTGACATTCACCCAGTAAGGAGAAACTATAGAATGTACTCAATTCCAGGAATTCTTTTAATGTATATGGTACCTTTCCTTTTTAGAGTCTTTGGAGCAGAACTTATTTTAAAGATGATATCAGGATGCGAATACTTTGCTTTCAAGGTTTCAACCTATATGGTCTGCATTTTCTCATGTATAAGTCGCACAAATTTGTACCAAAATCCACTATAAAAATGGGGGTGCGACCTATACACAGGGAATTTTGTCAGTGACTGACACTTCTGCATAGAGACCAGTGAATGTTCACATTTCCAGGCAATTATCCTCTAAATTATTACAGAATACACGTTTTTGGTGCTTTCCTATCAAGTAAAATACATACAAATACGTGTAAAAATCTGAAAGTGTCATTCAACATAATCCACATAAAATCACTTTCATTTCACAAATTTCGATCCAGGAAATTCATATGCCACCATCTAAACCGGTGACCGCATACGTAGCAACTCAATACATTTTACCATAAATCCCAGTTATGTTATACGCATATGTACACATATTAGCATTTTTGCCTACATGTAATCCAAAATCTAATGTCAAGGAATCACTCAAAAATAAATTTGGACCAAATTCGGAGTGCAACGTATACACGAGTGCGACTTATATACGAGAATATGCGGTAAGCTGCAAAATGAGGCCATCTTGTGTTCATTGAAAAAGTCCTTCCATGTCTCACAATGTAAATATTGTAAAAATAGCAGGTGTTCTATACTTATAAATTGCATGTAGCACATTGTAGCACACAACATAAGAAGATTCTTTGAAATTCTTTGTATTTATACATGTAGTGCAGTAATTGGAATAAAATAGTCATTATAAAATTATACATACAGGATGACTTGCAGTTAGCCCTAGAGCCGAGAACACTGTCACAAAGCACTGATACCAAAGATCTGTGCAGCAAGTCCAACAGCAATGAATGTAGTAATAGTACGTGCACTGTACTAATGCAAAGATGCCATATTCTACATTTCATCATATAGACAGCATGTTCTTGATTATATCATGTAACAGTTGTCAATGTAGAAACCCTTACTTTATTAGGAGCATTGCTAAAAAAAAAAAAAACAAAACCCATACCAATAACTGGAATTTGCTAGTGGACATATAAACCTCAACCACTCCCACCACCCAAATCAGTTCTTTTATGCATTTATGTAGCATATGGTAAGTTTTATTAAGCTCTTTGCCATCTCCTTTGGCTCCAAATGACATCATTCAAAGTCACTTGAAACATGATTTACCTTAATAAGGGCCTATGCTGAGTTTCCATTCACTAAACTGGTGTTTCTGATATACAGTTAGGTCCATAAATATTTGGACAGAGACAGATTTTTTTTCTAATTTGGCTTCTGTACATTACCACAATGAATGTGAAATTAAACAACTCAGATGCAGTTGAAGTGCAGACTTTAAGCTTTATTTCAGTGGGTTGAATAAAAAGATTGCATAAAAATGTGAGGTACTAAAGCATTTTTTTTTTACACAATCGCTTAATTTCAGGGGCTCAAAAGTCATTGGACAAATTCAATAACTGAAAATAAAATGTTCATTTCTAATGCTTGTTAACAGCAAAATCTTCCTCATGCAAGCACCACACCTCAGATCAACTCCAAGCCTTTTATATGCTTAATTGATAATGACATAATAAAGGAATTGCCCACACCTGCCCATGAAATGGCCTTTGAGTCAATTGTCCAATTTGGTCCAATTAGTTCAATTTCCCACCAGGGCAGTGGTGGCCTAGTGGTTAGGGAGTTGGCCACAGGATCGGAAGATTGTGGGTTCAAACCCCTTACCAGCAGGTTGCCCTGAGGTACCCTTGAGCAAGGTACCATCCCTGTCACTGCTCCCCACTTTCATTAAATTTTTCATTTAAATGCAGAGGTGGAATTTCATTGTGGTTCACTGTGACCTTGCTCTGACAAGAATAGTCACTTTCACTAAAAAGAGTGAAATGTTAAGGAGCTGGATTCCTAAACCCTTCATTCAATTTGAATGTGGATACCCTCAAATGAAAGCTGAGAGTCTACACATTTTGTCCATGTATAACCAAACTATAATTGAAATATGTTTCAGTAAACAGGTACAAAAACAAAACTTGTGTCCAAATATATATGGACCTAACTATGATAGACTCCTTGAATCAATTGCATTTTATTATCAAAATAACTGAGTTTGTTAACACTCAGGGGTATTTGCAGTGATGTTTTGGCTTTTGAGATCACAACTCCTTTAACATTTTAAAATTGAGTCTAAAAGCTTTATTTGGATTTTCTAAATCAGTTGCAAAAATGTTCTTTTTACCAAAATGCTTGGTCTATAGACTTGTAGACATGGACTTGTAGAAATGCTGGCTATCAGGATTGACTGTGTGTTCATCTGTAAGGGCCTTTAACTGTGTTGTTACTCATAATTTTTATTGACCAGGGTCTGAAGATGCATTGTGGTAGATACCCATGGTTTAGACATTACTGTTCAAATGATAATGTTAATGTTTCACTAAGAAGTGTCTGCAATAAACAGTAAGGACATCTGATAAGCTAATTGGAAATTGCCATGTATACCTTGCATTATTATGATTATCATGACATTTATATTGTCTTTATGGCCCTCCAAATCCAAGTGGTCAATTATAAACAAATTGACATTGCTAGGGATTGCAGAGTTTTCATTGGGTAATATTGTAAACTTTGGTCTTAGGTTCTGATTTCAGTCTGTTGAATCAGCTAAAATGTTTTCATAGCTGTTGGCTTTTAACATGGCTAATAAATGACTAAACATTCCATGAGTCATGAACTGAACTACACGTTGTTGGATTCTCCGATTGAGAACCGAGGTTCGAGGAGTCAGTGATGAGGTGAAGAGGTTTTAAGCTATATCCAAGTTTATTAACAGAAGAGTAACAGAGTTCTTGCAAGATGTTCAGAAGACTGGTCAGTGTTCCTCTCTATGTTGAATCCTTTCTCTCTCTAACTTGCACAGTTCAGAGTGTGCCTTTTTATCTGTCTCCGGGAGCTCCAAGGCCTCCGGTGGAGACACCTAATCTAAGACTATGACCTTGTTTGGGTGTTTTTGTGCAAAGAAAGTGTCACTCAGAAGAGAACATAGAAAAATAGAGATGCAGTTAAAAATATATAGGTTAAAGGTGACAGGGACGTGAATACTACCTGGGGAAGGGATTTAGGGTAACGGGGGTGAAAGGGCCATGGAGAAAATAACAGAAATAAATTACTAAAATCAACCTACAATCCATCAACTTCTTAGTATTTCATGAGTTCCATATTATGGTTAGAATGAAACATGAATACTGCAATTAGGGAGCTGTGACCATTTGTTTTCATTCTGTTTTGTATGTGAGGCACAGTAGACTGCATATTATTTGTGACAGAGAACCTTTTGTCACACAGATAACATTATGATAAGATAGTACTTTACAAGCTCTTATTAGCAGAGAGGGGGCCCAAACTGAATTTACGTGAACTGCGCAATCATGATTCAGATGTTGGCCTGCTGTCAGTCATATTCATTATGCATCTTCAAGGGAAAAGAGCTAGATCAGAATTTACCCACTGTTCCCTTTACATGCCTGCAGTAATTCAAGTCAATCCAATTAACCACAGTCACAGTAGCTTGCAGGAGCTGAATTCAGCTTATGTCAGTTGTCAGACGTTTAGGAGATTTATTTACAGAAAATAAATTATATAGAAAATGGCCTAGTTGTAAGGGACTAGGCCTCAGGTTCAGAAGGTCGTGCGTTCGAATCCCAAACCAGTAGATTGCCCTGAGGTACCCTTGAGCAAGGTACCATCCCCATCACTGCTACCCTGGGTGTTTTCAATATGGAATAAATGCAGAGGCTGCATTTTGTTGTGGTTCACTGTGTGCTGTGTATTCACAATGACAAGTTGTTACTTTCATAAATGATTGGTGACTATTGAGTTCTTCTATTTGCAACTTGAGCCTTGAAACTAAAAATGCATAGTTTGGGCTTAAAACATGTCTTGACTGATTCAGTTAATTTTTTGAAAATTCTAAAAAGAAAAACACCAGTATTTCACCAAAATTTTTTTCTTCTGGGACAGATCTTGCAAATGGAGCCAGGCAGTGTGACAGTATTTATTACTATTGTGATAAATTACACGACAATACAATTTTGCGCATGTTCTGAAATGTTCTATATTTTTTTTCACTAAATTTTTATTTAGTGAATATGGCATCTCAGGTTCTTTCTCTTCTAGGTTATCAGATGTCAGAAATAACTACTGAGACATTTTTTACTGTGAAAATCATGCACTTTGTACTCAGTTTATTATTTTTAGCTGTGCAGCTAACCAACTGGTTGCAATAGTAATGGACAGGTTGATGGATGAGGTTAGACAGGAGTCTCCGTGGGCGATGATAATTGCTGATGATATTATGATCTGCAGGGAGAGTAGGCAGCACCTTGAGGAGAACCTGGAGAGATGGAGAGATATGCTCTAAAGAGGAGAGGAAAGAAAGTGAGTAGGTCAAAGACAGAATACATGAGTGTGAATGAAAAGGAGACAAGTGGAGTGGTTAGAATGCAGGGAGTAGAGGTGACAATGGTGGAGGAGTTTAAAAACTTGGGATCAAGAGTTCAGAGTAACGGCAAGTGCAGAAGAGAGTGCAGGTAGGTTGGAATGGGTGGAGAAGAGTGGCTGGAGTGATTTGTGACAGATGGGTTCCAGCAAGAGTAAAAGGGAAGGTTTACAGGACAGTAGTGAGACCAGCTATGTTGTATGGGTTGGAGACGGTGGCACTGACGAAAAGACAGGAGGTGTCGGATTTAAAGATGCTGAGATTTTTGTTGGGTGTGACAAGGATGGACAGGATTAGAAATGAGTATATTAGAGGGACAGCGTAGGTTTGGACATGTCCAGAGGAGAGATGAGGATTATATTGGGAGGAGGATGTTGAAGATGGTACTGCCAGGAAAGAGGAGAAGAGGAAAACCGAAGAGGAGGTTTATGGACGTGGTGAGAGAGGACATGCAAGTGGTTGATTTGAAGCAGGAAGATGTAGAGGACCGGAGAAAATGGATATGGTTGATCCAGTGTGGTGAGCCTTAGACGGGAGAAGCCGACAGAAAAAAAAGAAGATATTGATTAATTCATTGAAATTCTGAGATTTATTTTCCATGCAGTTGCTGAGTTCACCTTGGTCTCAGTGTTTACGTTCTTTGATTTTTCCTAACAGAATGCAGCCTATGAACATTGATTATTTTTATATCTATATATATCTATCTATACCTATTTATATCTATCACACAGTTGGGTTAAGTAGCTCTAAAAACATATTATAACATCTGTTTTTCAGTGACTTTTACATTTATTTTTACGGCATTTAGCACATGCTCTTATCCAGAGCATTTCTTAATTACAAGAACAGTCTGCCTGGAGCAACTAGGGCTTTACAGTCTTGCTCAGGAACCCAAAGGTAGTGGGGTAGTGTGGTAGAGGGGTACTTTTTTTTCACCCATCAAGAGTTAAGGTGAATCTGAGCAGCCAGAACATAGTTATGAATCCATAGTTATCACTGCTATTTATTTATTTTTGTTTGTAGACTCTTAATAGGACTAACAAACCTTTTATTAGTGCAAGTTTTAACAGGCTATTAGGTAGGTCATACGTTTGGTTGGTTAACTAATTGAAACAGGTTATATATGCACATGCACATTGGTAATCTTGTGTAACAATTTTAAAACTTACAGGTAAATTCACTGTATAATGTATTTTAAGCAGCTTTCATTACATGCTTTATAGGAAACTGGCGTACCTATGAATGTTTCTATCAAACTACAACTGAATTTGCTGATTAAAAGGGTATCAGGAATAACGTAAGTAAAGCACCGCATGCAGCAAATGTTTGTATTTACATGGCAATATTATATTTAAAACTGACATTGTTTATGTACTTAATATGTATTCAATCCTGAGTATGTAATTGACTGTGATTTTTAATTTACTGAGATTTTTAGGCTGAAATCAGTGTTTTCCTCCCTCAGAGAGACTGGCAAAATAGCTGAAGTTGTGATGCCAATGATTTGGTTTGGAGAGGTATGCCTTATCTTGATAACTGCAGAAAACATGTTCATTTAATATGGACAAAGTAGTAGGGCTAAATAATTTGGGTTGTTATTGATTTTGATTTCTTTGAATAATGTAATAACTTTTTGCAGGCAACCAGTTTATTTACCAAGCCACACTGCCTCTCACTGTAAATGCCACCATTATCTTTAATAATACCAAAAGCATTGACATGTATCTAAACTTTTAAAAGGTACTTCATTTGTTGTTTTGTTTTTAGTCATTTTTTAAGTGTGATTAATAACACTAGGGGCAGCGGTGGCCAAGTGGTTAGGGAGTTGGCCCAGCATCAGAAGATTGTTGGTTTGATTCCCTCACCAGTAGGTTGCTCTGAGGTACCTTGAGCAAGGTAACGTCCCCGTCACTGCTCCCTGGGCGCTTTTAATAGCTGCCTCCTTCTACGTGTGTGTATGGGTGAAACGCAGAGGTTGAGTTTCGTTGTGTTGTGCTGTATTGCGTTTCACACTAACAAGGATAGTCACTTTCACATTTGTAAAGTTACGTACCAGGCTCAAACTTTTATATTGATTATACACCTGTACCATCAATCTTACTGTATTCTTACTGTAACACAACCCTTGCCTTTTCTGTATTAATTGAATATTATATTTTTTAGAATAAAGAAAGATAGAAATTTAATTTCTCTCCTTTCCCAGAGTGGCTATATTGCTGGTCCTGTACTTAGTACATTCCGTATGAACCTGGTGATTTTGCCTATGGTAATGGAATATATGCAGTACATCTTCATTGGGATTGGACTATTTTGTATCATCCTGGCTGTGGCTCTGAAACTTAGTGTAAAGGTATGTCACTAAATGCTCCGTTCCTATCAAGCACCCTATGATCAATGTTGATATTATGTGTGAAGGACCGAATCAAATATTTAAGGGTCCGACTGGTAAATATTGGTAGGGTAATAATACTGATCGACATTTAGATCCAGTGATTAATTATACTTGTTTCACATTGTAATAAACAGACACATTTGGTGTAAGAAAAACCACAAACACCATAAGATCTGCTCTTTTATCATTCTTTAGGTCACATTCACAATGTGTGTGTAAGAGAAACCTCCTCGGGGTTTAAGTAAAACAAAGCAACAGCAGACGACAGCACATTGCGATGATTGAAATGTCAGATTTCTGACAGCAAACTAATGCAGAACTAATGATTACTAATGGCTCCCATTATATAACACATTACATATTTCAGAATTTTTTGTTTCAGATTTAAAGTCTCAAACTCATTTTTATTATCAATTTACACAAAATACTCCACAATGACAAATTAAAAACAATGTAGTGTTCTTTCCATTTAAATGAGTATTCAAACTCTTTCTTTTGTATATTTCTCCATTTCTTCTAGTCAAAATTACATACACTAAACATAATATACTATATATAATATACTCAATTCTAATCCTGTCCATCCTCGTCACAACCAATGAAAAAATCTTTCAGGCAGCGGTGGCCTAGTGGTTAGGGCGTGGCCCCAGATCGGAAGATTGTGGGTTCGATTCCCTCACCAGTAGGTTGCCCTGAGGTACCCTTGAGCAAGGTACCGTCCCCGTCACTGCTCCCCGGGCGCTTTCAGTAGCTGCCCCCTGCGGCACATGTGTGTATGGGGGCAACGCAGAGGTTGAATTTTGTTTTGCTGTGCTGTGCTGCGTTTCACAATGACAAATGTAGTCACTTTCACTTTTTTCAGTACCACTGTCTCTAACCCGTATAGCATAGCTGGTCTCACTACCGTCCTGTAAACCTTTCCTTTCACTCCTACTGGTACCGATCTGTCACAGGGGGTTTGTTTACTTATGTATGCAAATAGGATATATCATTTAATAATAATGTGCTTTATTTAAAAAAAATGAACAAAACTCAAAATACATATTTTGGTTTCATCATTGTAGAGTGTTGTGCATAGATTAATAAATGTAATAAACAATTGAATCAATTTTAATAGGTTAATAAATGTAACATAGGCAAATTTTATTATTTGACAAAAATAAATGGGAAAAAGTCAGTTGTAGTAAATAGCAACTGAAATGGTATTTGTAAATGAATCACTTTATCAGTCGGGCCCTTATGTATATGCATATAATGATAACAAATATATGTCTATATTTAAGGTAAGTGGAAGATCCCTCAATAACCTTTTTCCTTTATGTCTCACTTCCTCCGACTATAGCACTTGCATGATTGCCTTTCTTTAACAGCAGCCTTGCTTTGATTTTCATGAAGCACTTCTGAGTACACCTCACTTTTACTTCTGTGACTGTCCTTAATGTAAAGGTACATATATTTAGGTTTTTTCTAAAGCAGGGGCAAAAAAATATGTTTTACAGGTAACCAAGAACAGGAGTGGACTTGGAATCATACAAGGCAGAGGGGTCAGCTTTTATTTTTAAAAGCACCTCTATTAAATCAGAAAATATGATTTTTATTCAGCCTTATGCACCAGCCTAGTACCTGATTTATGTCTCATTTTGAGTGCTGATTTTTATTTATTTATTTATAATTCATTTGTTGTTAATTTTATCAGTGAATGTTTTCGATGATCATATGCAAAGTGATTTTATAAGGGGTAAAAAAGAAAATTCAATTAATTATTTTCTTACCACTGCTAGGATAATGTGAGTTAAAAAAAAAAAAAAAAAAAAAAAAACTGGATTAATGTTATGCAATTTAACCAGTGCATGATTTTAAGTAACATGCATGCTGTCATTCATTTCAGCACACATACCTTGCATGCCTAAGTGCACACTTCCTGTAGGATCCCCACTACTCTTCTATCTACTTCTAATCACCCACAGAATTAAAAAATAAGTGGCAAAAGATAAATCTTCTTTATTGATTTTATAATGTTTGAGCATGGTCAATGGGATGACCAGTCAAAAGCATGTCCACCCACCTGAATTTTAAAAGAGGTCTGATTATTCTTTTAGGAAAGCATAAAAGACACAAAATGTGACTCAAGTACCAATGAGAAGCAGACTGAAAAATATAGCATGAAAGATACAGGTGGGTTTTTTTTGGCTGAAATATGCCTCCTTTTTTAAACTCTTCTTTTCTAGCTGCTTGGAAAACAGGTCTGAAGTTGCACAAGGAAACTCAACATATATCGTCTTTAAAGCCACTGCAACTTCACTATTTAATCACTTAATTTTTGTTTCATCATCCATGCTGCCTGACTTGCTCACATGCTCACTTGTACTTTGCTCATTGGTTCCTTAATTTAGGGGTTAGGGGCCTCTCCTCTGGCATGTCAAGGCCAGAATAACAGAAATCATTCATTGGAAGTGTACCAAAATTGTTATAGTCAAGGTCACGCCCACTGTTAACCTGATGTTTATTTATAATGTTGCATATTCACAGTCAGTTTTATTTAATTCAGTTTCCTGGCTCAATATGTAGAGTTACAGTTACAGACTTGGTGCATTTGTCAGCGCCTCCTTATTTCATTCATCATTGTTCAGTTTGTGACCACAGGGCTATTGTGGCCCACATACTGCTTGGGTAGTAGACCACTGTCAACACAAGAGTGTTCTAACTGTACAACAGTAAGGTTTGGAAACACATTTGATTCTTAAAATTACTGCTATTTTATTCTTAGTACTTGATAGTACTATGTTTAAACATTTAGATAGACACTAAGGGTATTTAAAAATATTTTATTAAATATTTTTATTCAAGATTTTGAAAACATCAACAAATTATTCACAAATTAAATTAAATAATATTATTTAACTGCAATTTATTTGATAGGTTACCTGGCTTGAGATTTGATCTGCATTTGTGAAAAGAACAAAGTAGCTCTTTTATTTGTATTTTTATTAAATTTATTCTTAGTGTTGAAAATAGCTTGGTCATGTTTTTAAAAATTTACTAATATTTCCTTGTTTTCTGCTTAACTGTTAGAAACCTATGAAGTTGGAAAGTACTAGTGCCACAATAAAATAATGTTGTGTATAAATTCTAAATAGCTTTATACACTTTGCAATCACTTTTTTCAGTTATAAAACACCTTGCACCTTGCTCTTCAGTATTCTTAAATGACCATGAATCCATGAATGCCATTTAGAGGGCCTACTTTTGGGTGGTGTTTTATTTATACCCTTAGGACCACTTTGTATTCATTCGGATTTATGTGCCAAAAGAAGTCTTAATTCTTTTTAACATTACCATTTGCCATCATGTCTTATGTTATAATAATTTATATAAGGGAATGATGTGTTTTGTTTGCCTGCCTAATGTTGTGGCTAATGCTGTTAGGTGGATACATTGTTACACAGAAACAGTGTTTATATCATACACCAAATGATTTTATTTTATGATAGTGAGAAAAGGTCAGATATGGACGGTATAAAAGGTACAAAAGCTGGCAACTGAGTGTAATGGGTTTAAGCATATAATGTATATATGTATATGTAAGAGTGTATATATATATATATATATGTATATGTGTGTGTATATATATGTATATGTATGTGTGTGTGTGTGTGTGTGTGTGTTCAGTGTCATTATAATGCAAACTAAGCTTCACATCCTGGACATATAATCTCTCACTCTTTCTTTCCCATGTTCATAGTTAAAAAGTAAGAGGACTGGCCAGCCCTGCACTGATGTGGACGCAAGCACTTTGGACAGTGAAAGAACTCCATTGCTACATAACTCCAAACAATAGACTAGTTGACCTGCTCTACAGTATTGTAGCATCCTCTCCTTGTCCTTCCACCTCTTTGGGGGGAAAAAACACCTGGTGGTTTTTGGTGTTTTCTTTTTATGGGGTGATCAAGTAGAGGATCAACATAACCAAACGCAAACAATTCTACCTGTCAACACTTCCTGTAGTTCAGTCAAAAACATAACTTACACAATATTCCCGCTACTTCAAACTCAAGGCACTTTTGGTTGGGCTATGAAGTCAAGAAGCTAATACTCCACTAGTAAATATTATATAAGTTGATGCCTAAATCTTCACATGGTAACCTCTAGAGGTCCACTTCTGTGGCTGTAGGCAGCAGTTGATTATGTGAGGTCTATGGCTAAGGCAGTTGTATGCATACTGGAGATGATTTTAGAGATCAGTTTTATCTGCAGAGGAAGTACTTTGTGTGGAAACACATTATGAGATTTCACTGCAGGCGGTGACTGCAAAAAAAAAAGGAATTTCCCAACTTGATATACAGCCTTCTGATAAGACAGGGCAATTTGACTGATAGGCAAAAAGACCAGTCACTGAATGTTGATGGGTTTGCCTGACTACACAGCTTCAAACAGTTTATACATTTTTAAAACTCTGTTTCAGCAACATATAAACATATATTTTGCTCTTTAAAGCTGATGGCATGCAGAAAGTGCATCTGCTTGCTACTAGCATTTAACTTGATAATCAATTGTATATTTTCAGTCAGGCAGTTTATAAATGAATCACTCCAGTACCAAAAATCTCTTATGCAGAGATGTAACTGTAATTTGGATAGGAAAAAAATTTGAGGCAATTGTTTGATGATATATGTATGTTTTTTTTGACGCTATTGGAAGTAAAGGTAGAGGCTAATTTTGTGAATTTGTTTCTTGCCTTTTTTTTTGGCTTTTTTTTGGCTTAACTATGACCGTTAAAATGAAATGGCAAAATTCCAATTGCATTCTGTTTACAGACTTTGTTTACTGTGTCTAAAGTGCTAAATTCAGTAATAACTGTTGGTATATTTTCACAGTTTAAAAAACAAGAATTGTGCATTGCTAAATGGTTTTAAGTTTTGTTTATTTTATCCCATTACTTTTTCTCCACTATTGACATATCACCATAACACCTTAAACATTTGAATGCAGAGAAGTATTCATATTTTACTAAACACAAATTCAAAGTTGATAAGAGTCTTGTTTAAAAGATGAAGTCCTAGAATTCTGTATTATGGGGATGCGACTGTGTTCTCGGAACATATTGTACCTTTGTTTTTTTTTGCATAACATTTTCATGAGTTACTCCCTGAGGTACAAACCAATATCAGTTATGTGAATTCTCAGTAAGAGAAAAGTAGCCATGTGAAACACAGGTACTTGAAAGTAAAGAATATGAAATGTACAATATTAATAGCACTTAATAGCATAAGTGGGGGAAAATTTTCCATGAAACTTTCATGGTGAATTTTGCCATTAGAGATCAAAGATTATTCAACCTGATATAACTGGTTTCTTTTGTGTTCAACCACAAGCAGCTTTGTCTAAATTCTCATCAGAGCATCAGGAGAAGCACAAGTTCTTGGTGCTATTAAGTTGCTGCCAGGTAGTGTTTAAAAATTAACTTAATTCAATAAAGCTCAGTATATCTGGCTCATGTTGTTTTGCTGGAGGATTTATATGGGAAATAAGTAATTGGCCAGGCTTTTTTGCGGGGTTGAGAAATTCATTTGTTCTGATCTTTCATTCATTCATTCATTTTCTGCCGCTTGTCACAAGCGGGGTCGCGGGGGAGTGCTGGAGTCCATCCCAGCTCACATAGGGCGAAGGACGGGGACACACCCTGGACAGATCGCCAGCCCATCGCAGTTGTTCTGATCTTGCTTTTGGTTAATTATTAAGACTTAATGTCTCATTCTCCCTGAACCACACTTTAACAGTTTAATCTGGGTGAATATCAGGGTTCTATCAGGGGGTAAAAACATCTATTGATGGAGAACCTTGTCATTCATTATATTCAGGTAGATTGGGCACATAACACTGATCCTAGACCTGAACTACTGAAGCAACCCCAGACCCACAATGCAATCATAACACAACCCACACAGGCTTGTGTGACAGATAACAGGCACTCATCAGACCACATGACCTTTTTCCATTGCTCCAGTGTCCAATCTTTATGCTCCCTAGCACACTGAATTCACCTCCCCAATTAGCTACAATGATGATTTACAGGATCAGCAGATTAGCAGTTAAAAAAAAGTCAAGTTGGTTTTATAATTTCAACCAAATATACAAAACAGTGAAATGAAAACACATTACTCCAGGAACCTGGTACCATACATGAGGCAACTAATATCACATAAAACACCATAAGACAAGTGCAGACAAGACAACAACCAGTGCAAAACAGAAGACCAAGAACATTCATCCAGCTTAAAAAAAACCAGATATAGTACTGTTCATGAACATGAGTGGAATAGAGCAGCAGTATTAACTGGTACTATACAGAGCAGTAGATGAAGGTGCAGGTGAAGCAGCAGAAGGTGAATTTAGTGAAAGTGCTTTTAATGAACAGGATGACAGTTAGGTACATAGGGATTTATCAATCATGTTTGTGGACTTGTATCATGGCAAAAGTTCTTTTTCAAGACCTTTTTTGACTCCATCAATCCACAGTCACACAGTTGGTATATAAACTGAACAAATTCAAGACCACTGTTACCCGCCCCCCCCCAAAAAAAAGGGTTGACCAGCACAGTCATACTGAGAGCAAAGAGTATGATATTCTGAACATCAGAAAGGTAATTTCTAAGCAACTTAAGGTGACAACCAAGACAACACTGAACATCAAGTGTGCAGAAATGGTTTTGAACTACTTATTTGGAGTTTCCCACAAAAATCCATTGTCCATAATTATGAGTATCCTATTTTTCAAATATCTTTGCAATGTCATAAAATTTATAAAATATTGGTTGTCAGTCTTTAGCATATTGTAGTTTTCAATGACGATGTTAAATATAGTAAAAGACATAATACTGTATTCTGCTGTATGCTGCTATATACAGTATCTGATGAAAAACTGTTCACATCATATTTTATTCGATATTGTATTCAATACTTTGTTGGGGCAGCAGTGGCTTAGAGGTTAGGGAGTTGGCCACAGGATCGGAAGATTGTGGGATTAAACCCCTTACTGGTAGGTTGCTCTGAGGTACCCTTGAGCGCTTTCATAGTTGCTGCATGGTGTTTGTGTGCATGGCTTAAATGCAGAAGTCCAATTTTGCTGTGTTGTGTGTTCTCACAATGACAAGAATAGTCATTTTTCACTGTTCCACTGCAATAGAGTATTCAAACTCCAAACTCTTTTCTTGTGTTCTGTGTTGGCAACATTTACTCTGTTCTGTCATGTTGTAATGTATTGTGTTTTTGTGTGATCTGGTAACAACTAGGCCAATTTAAAATGTTCCAGTTTTTTCCTCTGATGAAGTCCTTAGTCAACGTGGCAGTCTTTTGGAAAGCATATCCTTTTTATCTCCACACTTTGGCATTTGGTAGAGTCTGGAGATTGGTAGAGAACAGGGCATAAAATCTTCCAGTTCCAGAAACTGTGTAGCTCATCCATTTTGGTTTACTGTAACTTATTTATGATGAGAGGTTTGCATCTGGAGGTTTGACCTGTATATTTCTGCTCTATGTCTCTTCTTCTTCTTCATGTCTGTTGCTCAGTACACCCGTGTTTTTCATAGATCAAGAGGTATTTACAATTTAAATAATCAAACAGGACACACCTCAGTGACAACCAGGTCAGATTGCATGTGGTGTCCTGCACAGTTTGGTGATTTCCCAGTTCAAGCAACTGTTCATCTCACCTGATAATTGGCAGGTTTAATGTGTGTGTTTGAGGAGGCAACTACCAAACTGTGCAGGACAGTGGCCCTTAAATGGCAAAGAGTAGAGGAAGCTGGGCTAAGAAAAGAGGTAATGATTAGTGAACTGCAGTATGGTTTTATGCTAAGAAAGAGCAATACAGATGCAGTGTTTGCTCTGAGAGTGTTGATGGAGAAGTATACAAAAGGTCGGAAGGAGTTGCACTGTGCTTGAAGAAAGCATATGATTGGCTGCCTAGAGAAGAGTTGTGGTATTGTATGAGGAAGTCTGGTGTGGCAGAGAAGTTTGTCAGAGTAGTAAAGGATATGTATGAGGGCAGGGTGACAGTGGTGAGGTCTGCAGTAGGAGTGACAGATGCATTTAAGGTAGAGGTTGGATTACATCAAAGATCAGCGCTGAGCCCATTCTTGTTTGTTATAGTAATGGACAGGTTGACGGATATGGTTAAACAGGAGTTGCGGACTGCGGACCCTGCGGACAAAAACTTTAAACACATCTGGTTCACACTTGGTGGCTGGTAGATTGAGTGTGTTTGAGGAGGGAAACTACCAAACTGTGTTGAAAGCCAGTAGGACTGGAGTTTGACACCCCTGGTCTAGAGAGGAGAAGAATGAAAATGAGTAGAAAAACAGAATACATTAGCGTGAACAAAAGGGTGGAAAGTGGAGTGGTTAGGATGCAAGAAGCAGAGATGGCTAAGGTAAAGCAATTTAAATACTTGGGATCAACAGTTCAGAGTAAGGCAGGTTGGAATGGGTGGAGAAGAGTGGCTGGAGTGATTTGTGACACATGGATACCAGTGAGGGAAGGGAAGGTTTACAGGACAGTAGTGAGACAGCAGCTATATCCAGGCTGTGTGTTATATACAGCCTGGAGACGATGAGATAAAAGATGTTGAGATTTTCATTGGGTGTGACTAGGATGGAGGGAGAGCTCAGGTAGGGTGTTTTGGAGACAAAGTTAGAGATGCAAGGTTGCGTTGGTTAGGAAATGGAGAGGAGAACAGAAGAGAGAGGAAAGAGGAGGAGAAACAAGGATTATGGGAGCAAGATTTTGAAGATGGAACTGGCAGGAAAGAGGAAAAGAGGAAGACCAAAGAGGAGGTTCATGGATGTGGTGAGAGAGGACATGCAGGTGGTCGGTTTGAATTAGGAAGATGTAGAGGACAGAGAGAAATGTAAACGGATGATCCGCTGTGGTGACCTCTAAACGGGAGCAGTTGAACAAAGAAGAAGAAGAAGATTATTTCATTAGGAACCATAATACAAGAATGCAAATTTATGGAGCTCAGCTTCTGTACTAGCTAAACTTTGAAGCACTGGGTTGCCATGTAGTGTGTTTATTTAGTAAGTTTTCTATAAACACCAGCTTCAAGCTCTTTTTAAAACTAATTTTAATCATACTTAAACGAAAAAAAACATAAAACAAAAAAAAAACACATCGTTACATAAATCTAGAGTGGACAGATTGGGGCCGCTTAGTATAAACTCCGCTATACTCTCTAAATTGAGATGTAAATGATGTGCCGTTTCTCTTTTTGTACAGCAGGTGTCGGTATTGGGAGCTACTTGTAATAAACCATTTTCCGCAGGTGGAAAAAAGGCGGAAAAAACCATTTTCCGCAGAAAGCTTTGGTTTAGCTTCAGCAATTCGAACCACTTCCTTCTTATTGAAATTATTAAACTAAAGAAAAAGATTCACTTAAATATTTACATCTCTGGCGTCTTAGTTTGACGTTTGATTAAACGAAAACAAGGGGAAGATGCCACATAGAAAACTTGCTTTTTAGGAATCGAAAATACTACATACCACATAAAACATACATTTATTCATCACTTAACATATAATATGTTACATATGCATGTTTGTTATTAAAAAAAATTCATACATGCACAATATGTAACAATGACAAACAAAAGAAAAACTTCAGTTAAATGGAGAGATGATATAAATGTAAATTACATAATAGATTGGCTATATTACAGCAATAGGTGAAAAACATAATCAACACCTCCAGTGGTGTAATGTAAAAGAGTGTTCAAAGGAAAGTAGTAGTTGTCGGGAGAAGGAATCGCTAAATGAGGATTTTTGGTGCAGCTGCTCCTGCAGGGCAGTTCAGCTGAAGTGAAGTGTTCCACTGATTTACTTTTTCTTTTTTTTTTTTAGAAATAAGGAATCTGTTGACTCATTATTACAATATATTCCTGGGAGTTTCATTCTTAAAATCCTTCTCCAAATATACTCCTCATCTCTCATTTGCACATGTCCAAACTAATACAATCTCACTTCTCAGAATTTACCTCCAACCTGAGCTTTCCCTCTAATAAAATTATTCCTGATCCTGTCTATCCTCTTCACTCCCAATGCAGATCTCAGCATCTTTAACTGCCAGTTCTGGCATCTGGCATACCTCCAACCCATATAACATTGCTGGTCTCACCATCATCCTGGGCTCCCTATCATCCTGTAAACCTTCCCTTTCACTATTGGTGGCATTTGTTTGTCACAGATTACTTCTGCTAGCCTTCTCCTTCCATTCCAAACTTCCTGCACTCTCTTCTCCCTCTTTTCCATATTCCCCATTACTCTGTACTGTTGACCCCAAATATTTACATTCATCCCAGCATCCTAACCATTCCGCTGCACTCCCTTTCATTCACACTCCTATATTCTGCCTTCTGCCTCCTACTGGCTTTTATTTTTCTCTACTCTCACTACAGAGCACAAAGTCATCTAACATTATTGCCCATGGGCACCCCTGTTTATTCTCCCCTGTCAACCTGTCCATCACCATTGCAAACAAGAATGGGCTCAGCAGTGATATTTGATGTAATCCAACCTTTACTTAAAATGCATTCATCACTCCTACAGCATCACCACTGTCACACTGCCTACATACATCCTACACCACTCTAACATGCTTCCCTGCCACTCTGGACTTACAATCATCTTATAATAGATAGAATATTGTACCTTTCAAAACATCTATCTAGCTCTTTATATATACACACCCCACCCCATTAAATATTCAGTTCTTTATTAAGAAATGTTTACATATCATTATCTAATCTTGTTTTTATCTCTGGAAAACAAAGTTCTTAAATTGCAGGCAAACAACAAATATTAATCTTGATTTATTAATTAAACAAAAGATAAACAAAAATGTGGCTTTGCCTGAAATAACCCCAAAATCCATTACCAGATTTAAGTGAAGAAAAAAAAAAAGTGAAAGTGACAACCATTGTCATTGTGAGGTCACAGCACAGCACACGTGAACCACAACAATTGGACCTCTGCTTTTAACCCATGCACACAAACACCGTGCAGCAGTGGGCAGCTATTGAAAGCGCCCGGGGAGCAGTGACAAGGACGGTACCTTGCTCAGGGGTACCTCAGGGCAAGCAGCTACAGTCTTCATTCTGAAGGCCTCAGGCAGCTCTTTTGATCTCACCATGGCATTAACTCTCACCTCAACAGTCAAGAGCACACCAAATAAAACGCCTGAAGATTAAATAGGGCAAACCTCCTTCAAAACGCTGAGTAATGATGTTCTAATCATGTGCACCTGATGTGCTACACCTTTGGGTGATTTGAGCCATTTTAATTTGGAATAAATATTGGGGTGTCCTAATTTATTCCTCACCAGAAGTCGAAATTTTTGTAGAATGAAACTTTACAGAAGATTTTGAAAAGCATTTTGTTCAGTTTTAATTTATTTGTTATATTACTTGAATCCCAGTATTGTTAAAATTGAAATTAAATACCCATAAGTTCAAGAATGTTACAAAAAGCACACAGGTTTTTATAAGGTATCCTAATTTTTCACATGACTGTATGTGTGTATATCTATACAGTACTGTGCAAAAGTTTTAGGCAGGTGTGGAAAAAATGCTGTAAACAAAGAATGCTTTCAAAAATGGAAGTGTTAATCATTTATTTTCATCAATCAACAAAATGCAGTGAATGAACAAAAGAGAACTCTAAATCAAATCAATATTTGGTGTGACTACCCTTTGCCTTCAAAACAGCATCAATTCTTCTAGGTACACTTGCACACAGTTTTTGAAGGAACTCGGCTGGTAGGTTGTTCCAAACATCTTGGAGAACTAATCACAGATCTTCTGTGGATGTAGGCTTCCTCGCATCCTTCTGTCTCTTCATGTAATCCCAGACACACTCAATGATGTTGAGATCAGGGCTCTGTGGGGGCCATAAAGAATTGATGCTGGTTTGAAGGCAAAAACACCAAATATTGATTTGATTTAGATTTTCTTTTGTTCGCTCGCTTTGCATTTTGTAAATTGATAAAAATAAACAATCATTATTTATAAAAACCGGTTGTAAACTATTGCATGTGATGGTTTTATGTGGATAATCAGATCTTTGTATTTTCATTGTGCCCCCATCCCCATCTGTCACTGGAGTGCAGGATTAAAATGTCAGGTGTGCATATTAATTGCAAATGCAAAATGGTAATACACTGAGAATGCTAAGCCATTCAAGCATTAGCCTTGGTCCTATACCAGTCAATTTATAATTCTGCATTAAAGAAGCATGACCTTTTCAAGAAAGGTAAAGTATTTTTTATCATAGACCCATGGGAGACAATACAATTTTGACCCAACCTGGTTATAGATTTGACAGGGCTGCTGGGCAGTCTCAGATCCCCCCCCCCACTTTAAAGCAACCACCTACAAAGACAAAGGGGAGAATAATTTGATTAACATATCTAATAAACACCTCTTTCTAGGTAAAGAGCCGTGTATAGTGGCTTTAGGATTGTACAAGCCATCATTTATAGAGAAAACTGCTATGAATTTCTGCACTACCATTCACTCTTTACCTCTAGCACCATTTTCTTCTCTTTTCCTCTATCTACCCATGAAGCCTCACAAGCCTTTCATGCTTTGGTAGGATGGGATTTGACACTCGGGGAGGCCGAGTATGAGGGTGACAGGTTCTTTGTTAAAAGCGGATTAGGTGTGACCCATGCCTGATGCAATGGCTCGGTGCAAAATCACTTGCAGTGGCAGATGTCCAAAGTGACATGAGAGCTAAGAGAATGGTGATAATGCAAGGTTAGGCCTGAATGTATATCTGCAGCTTTGGCACCCGGATTAAAAACTTTTAAGTTAAAAGTGAAAATGTGAAATAAAAAAAGTGAAATGTTGCTAGAAAATCATGAATAAAATGTAATCAGTCAGCATCATGTTTGTCATGCCTTCTTCATTAAACATTTAATACTTATTTACACACACAAAGTTGAATTTTCATATCTTTTTCATTAAAATGTATTGAACGCAAAACCGAACCTGACCCTTCCAAACTTAAATTTGTAGTAAATGATGGCCAAGGTTTCAAAGTAGATCATGAAAAAAAAAGAAAAAAAAGAACATAAATAAAACTTTACTGAAGGGATGGAACACCATTCTTTTAACTGCCGATTTGATGATACCTGTGCTGTAGTGCAAACATTGGTACAAAACTTCCAAGAGGTGTTGATCTGAGATCCAATGACTGGCAGTAGTTTATATTTTTATATCTAATGAGTCTCATTAGCATAATTTTCATATGGTTCACATCAAACCATTCAGTAAGACTCCTTACATCCTTATCAAAATAATGGAATCCTTTTTTTTCTCTCTGACCTGTATGTAAAGGGACAGAAACTGGGAACTGTTTTTACTGAAGTAGGGCAGGATTAAAATGTGTCTGGTTTTACATTTTCAGTGAATATGTAGTAATATTTACAATTGCTTAAACTAACACAACTGGATGTATTCATAGTATATAATAAAGTGCTGAATTATATGATGGGTGGCACGGTGGCACAGTGGGTAGCGCTGTCACCTCACAGCAAGAAGGTTCAATTCCCAGGCAGGGTGATCCAGGTCCTTTCTGTGTTGAGTTTGCATGTTCTTCCTGTGTTTGTGTGGGCTTCCTCAGGGCACTCCGTTTCATCCCACCTTCCAAAGACAAGCAAGTCAGGTGGATTGGAGATGCTTAATTGGCTGTGTGTGCATGCGTTTGTCTGTGTGGACTGAAAATCTGTCCAGGATGTTACCTTGCCTTTCACCCTATGAGAGCTGGGATTGGCTCCAGCACCCCGTGACCCTAGTTAGGACAAGCAGCTATAAAAATGAGACAGAGTTATATGATGAGGCTATTTTAAAACACTGTAAACACAAGTTTTGAATGGTTTGGATTTTTTTTTTCTCCACAGGTACATAAAGTAAATGTTCAATTCAATTCAATTCATTTTTTTCTTGTATAGCACCTTTTACAACAAAGTTGCCCCAAGGCACTTTACATTGGTGGTAGTAATAGATGTTAAAGCCGGGCGACAACGAAGGAGAGGATTGTTTTGTTTAAAGTATCACAAAATATTATGAAAACGAACAAAACTAGCCTATTTGTCTCTTTCTTACTTGCTTAGTTTGTTAATACAAATTTGTGTTATTCATTGTTTGTCCATTTTAGTATAAAATTATATTAAGATACCCCAAGCCTTTAAATTATCAAAATTAAAATATCCAAATGCTGCCTCCCATCTGACATTAACATTCCTTCTTGTCATTTTATACTGAAGGCCTGAAAAGCTTCATTATTTTTATTTTAGTTAGCTGTTCAGCTATCTTACAGGCTAAAGCTTTCCTCCACTAATTGAATAATAAAGATAAGTTACAAGATTCAAATTAAAAATATAAAATCTAAAAGGTAAAATTCGTAACTTGAATGTCCTAAAAACTTCAGATTTCTTTGTAAGTAATGAAATGTAAGATATATTTTAATACTTATTAATACATTATCAGCTCAATCTGACAGTAAATTGCTAAACACAATCAAGATCCTGTATATTTCTCCACTGTCAATAAGACATATGTTTGAGCTGAAAAGGAAATCCATAGGAGCTGGAAGAGCTGAGTACATACAAATATTATATAGAATTATGTAAATCTGCCTACATAGATCTGCATTTATAGTTACAGTTAAACTATTATAGAGTATGATCTGTTAATATTTTTCAGATCCTTTTTCTATATGCATATAGTACATATTGTTTTCCTGCCACTAGGAGAAGAGAACATTTTTAATATTTCATCTTCTATTTTAAACAGCCACCCAAAGCCAAATAAATTCACTGCCTACATCATTTATTGCTCATGCTTTTAATTAGGAGGTTATTAGCCCAGATCTGAGTTCCTCAGGTTCAATGTATTATAGAGAAACACATATGTGAAACTTCCAAAGGATTAACTTGTATGATGCTGAAAATACATTGTGTCTTAGATAATATATATTTGTACAATGCAAATAACAATATATTTATAGGAGTAATAACACAACTTTAAGTACATTATGCCTGTGAGTGATAATGGATAGCATTGCAAAAAAACATTATTTTGTCTCATTCATTTAAAGCAGCATAGTTAAAACACAAAACCCTCTCTGAAATGAATAAGCTCATAGAAAATAAGATTCAGCAACTAAAATCAAAATGGCAATGCTTTATATATAAGCTTTCCTAAACCTCACATTTTGTCTTGAAAAATATTTTTTTTCACTAAAAACTGAACTAATTTATTCTCTTAATTAAAAAAAAGTCTAAGATCAATTTTAAAAACACATAACAAAAAGGCCTTAAGGCTTATGGGAAGCAGTGCAAAAGAGCACAGATTTGCTTTTGCAACTTATAAAAAGACCTGCAGCTGATGCATTACCTGGTTGATATTAAATAGCTCTGGGATCATAAATACCAAGAAGCTTTCAGCATCCGCACAACCAAGCATGACTAAAACAAGTGAAAGCGAAAGGGGAAACGAAAGCTCCTAATTATGGATGTTTTAGAGGCTTTGTAGCTGGTGAGCAGTTCAAAGGGTATGGTGTTCAGACGTTGCTTCTTTGTCCAGCTATGGACATCAAAGACATTCTCACATCTGCCCAACAAAGGAGGTGGATCTACAATTTGTGCCCTCATAGCTGTGGGGAGCAGACACGCCAGCATACATGCCAGCCCACTAAAAACAAACACTGGTATCAGACATACACATAAAGCCCTGGATGAAAACAGACAAAGCACAAAAGGTGCATGGAGCAGCACATGGAGGAACTTTTACATCATAGTTATTCTTCTGTGATCTCTTGCACAAGAATTAATTAACTGATGTTTCTGTCACTTAAATATACGGAGGCAGACAAAACAGTTTTTTGATGAGGTCCTATTTCAGTCTTTAGAATCTGCAACTAGACATCTCATTACCGGGCTGTCTAGATGTAAAATGTACCACTTGCTCTTAACACTGCCCACTCCAAAATATCAGCTTATCTCTTATTAGTGCGCAATACTGCTATTGGTGAACATTGTTGCAACCTCGCACAGTGCTGCTATGGAACAATAGATCTCATTAATTACACAAAGACAAATCATTATGTAAGACCCGAATGAGATGTGATAAAGCCTAATAATATTAGCAGGACTACATTCTTCAAATGTTTTTGTATTTCCCAAACAACTAATGAAAAAATATTTTGTGCACCTTGGCAAAGGCCATCAATTTTTCCTCTCTGATAGCTTCTTTCAGTGCAGTGTGATTTTAGTGTGCATCAACTATGCCATTCCATATAAAGTATAAGCAGAATATATAAGAAATATAAGCAGTAATACCACAACATTTGTTGTTTCAGCCTTTGTACTGTATCAGTTACTGTACTATATTTAACATAACCCAGTGGACCTGCCATCTAAGCAAATCCTATTCAATGCTTTGTCACTTCCATTCCCAGTACTCTGAAACAGGTGCGTAACATTATAAGTCGTCATTGCCTCCTCTCTACACAAAGACTAGCTGCCTAATCACTGCCAAGGACATAGTTGAGTTCACAGATCTTAAACAGACCTACAGAATTTTGGAAGGACATGTGGTCATACCATGTGATCATGGTTAGCTACAGGAGAGCTACAGGAGTACATGGTCACACACTGTCCTAGCCACAGCATAACTAGAAGCATTCAATTCATTGGTCTCTCATTGGTGAAGACAAAATCAAAAAACTCTATATCACATTCATAAGAAGAGTGATTTAAAAAGAGTCATGTTCATGTTCTTTAAAAAGAGTCACTCTTCTCATATCTACATGATATGAAAATCAAGCTTATAGTACAATCTATGTCAAATTATTACTGGAGAAAAAGCTAGATGACTCAAATACATTCTTGGAGGCACTTTGGGAGGAGCCATTGGAGGTGAGGTCTATTGAGAATCTTTTTTGCACCTGAGCTTCTCCATCTTCAGGTGGCATCACTGTGGAAATAGTGGTCTCCATGCGGCTTGCACGATAAAGGCTGACCTGTGTGTGAAGCTGCCTTGTCAATTTGAGCTCTAGACCTTCATATGAGCCCTCAGGGGCACAAGGGCACCAGAAGAATGCCTTCTGAAATCCTGCTCTGAACCTGTCAAGGACATATATACAGTGTATAGGCATACAGTACATTATCAAATCAAGTCTTGCACACTTGGATACTTACATCACAAGCATCTCTAAGCTCAGTTTCATCAGTCTATTACTTTTAAAGCAAAAGTATTTCAATCAGTATTTCAATCAGTAATTAATTATTTTTGTTGTGGTTTTTACCTGTCATTAAGGAAGCAATAAATGATAGGGTTGTACATGGTTGAGCTCATAGCTAGCCACATTATTCCCAAATAAACTTGCTGGATGAAGCGTTCCTCAAACAGATGGGGGAAGAACTGGTGTACAAGGAAGTAGACATGAAAAGGCAGCCAGCACACAGCGAAGGTGCATACCACAACAATCATCATTTTCACCACCTAAAGAAAGGACATCAGCAAAAGGCATAGATGTTAAGGAATAAGACACCCAGTAGGTTTACTTCTTTTATGACCAAGAATCGAGATTACCGAAATTTTACTTGCAAGATAAGAACAATATGAGTGTTTTAAAAGAAAATTATATGATTATAAATTCAACAAATTTGGTTACCATACATGGACACCACTTCCTACTCTTCAATTTATTGATTGCTTCTAGCTGGCATGTAAAATGCAGCACAGTGTAAAATTTGTCAACGACCATGACGCAAAACTCAAAAGATAAAACAAAACATTCCACAAACTGATTTGGATATAAAAATAGAGTCTGTACAACACTATTCTGATAGTAAACATTCACATCTTTGTGTGTCTGTTGCTGCTGTGAAGGAAATTTCTCAAATTCTTTCGAGAATAGAAGTTTATACCTACAGAATAAGCTGTCAAGTTTTGGTCATAAAACTAGCTGTCCATCATTAGTAAACCAAGCAGAATATGTGCATGTTACATGTCCAGCCACTCTTTCACTGATTCAAAAAGCACTGGCTGTGGATAAGTACTCCTGAACAAAAATATGAATTTAACATAGTTGATTGAGAATAAGAAGAGGACAACACGCTTAATAAAAGTTCAGTCTGTTTCAGTGTGAAGTCTGATAAGATAAAGCCCCAGACCTTCCGCTTTGCATTGAGCTGTTCACGATAACGATCCAAGGAATCGCCAGGTATCTCACTGGCCCACAGCGTGCATCCCACCACCAGATAGGCACAGCCCATGACCAGCAGTGGTAGAAAATAGATAAGCACAACCACACAGACATAGTACCTGTATTAAAACACATGAAAATGAAAGGCAAAAACATGAAACAGAGAAAGTAAGAAAAAAGTAATGAAAAAAGATAGAAAAATTTTTTTTACTAAAGCAAAAAAAAAAAACTACTGGGAAAATTACAGACTTTGTGAAATTACAATGCTAATTTGTGGTAAATGCTACCTTGTGTCTACATACATGTACCTAACCTTTGGGCAGACAGAAACTAATCTATGCTGTTTTACAGTCTTCCTGAAGAAAATCTTCTTTCTTCTTTTTCTTTCAGCTGCTCCTGTTTTGGGGTCGCCACAGCGGATCAACCGTCTCCATTTTTTATGGTGCTCAGCATCTTCCTGCTTGTCCTCTCTCACTACATCCATAAACCTCCTCTTTGGTCCTCTTTCCTGACAGCTCCATCTTCAACATCCTCATTCTAATATAATCCTCATCTCTCCTCTGGACATGTCCAAACCAATGCAACCATGCTTCTCTAACTTTGTCTCCAAAACGTCTAACCTGAGCTGTCCCTCTAACATACTCATTTCTAATCCTGCCCATCCTTGTCACACCCAACGAGAATCTCAGCATCTTTAACTCTGACACCTCTGGCTCTGCCTCCTGTCTTTTCGTCAGTGCCACCGTCTCAAACCAATACAACATAGCTGAACATAGCTGGTACACGTTGTTTAAACCAGTTTAGTGTTTAAAAGTACTGGTGTTTCAGTTTTGTGAGTCTGCCTATTTTTAAATTAACCTGTGATAAATGGCAGTATGTTTTTCCAATTCTCTCCATTCTCCTGCTCATACTTTCATTCACAGTATGCATATGGAAATGTTCGGAATGAATATGAATCTGAAACGCTCAAAATTCAGTTTTTTCACAATAAATATATGCACGTTATCAATAATGTAACATATTCAATTAATAAAATTGGATTCAAATTTGCAAATAATTAAATGTGAGCATCTAGTATTAAACAATATTTACTCTTAATGGATGGCAAAGCAAATACCCTGATACCTGTCTCAATTGTTGAAAAAGTCATGCAAATGGCAGTAATGCCCCATGAGGATGTGCTCCAGGCTCCCTGGATTATGTATTTTATTCTATAGAGCAGGGGTTTTCACAACTTGCCACCATGAGATGTTGCTACATTACAACCATCTCTCTCTGCTCCTTGACTGACTATCCTACCTCATTCTGGATAGGTGACCTCCTATGCTTCCCCTTTGCCTTGTCATAGTGAGGCAGAGTGCTTCCAGGCCAGCCCATCCCTTAGACACAGCAACATCCATGGCCTTTGCTGCCCTCTACTTTTACTCTGTTTTTACCTAAATATCAGCTTGAAAGGATTTTTGTTTGCAGGGCTCACCATATTGCAGCACTGCTAGTATGAGTGTCCGCAAATTCTTTATTCAGGAGGGGAGCTTCGGCTTGTTGTTTTGCCTGTAATACTGCTCAGGCTCTAAGGTAGTCCCAGCAACTTCTGTAAGAACATCAGAACCCTCAAAACCTTCAGCTGTGAAGATTATTGGCTGAACTCGCTCTAGGAATTTATAAAAAGCTTAATGGTCCATGCTTGTATTAATTCATTAAATTAATTTATAAAAGCTTGTTTACATTTCTCCAATTAAGGGGTTTCAGATCACTTACAGGCTTGGTGAATGGGGTTTTTCCTAATGATATTTTAAATTCTTGCTTTTTTGTTAAGCTGAAACGTGCAATATTGAACAAAGTTCAATAAAAATACAAGAGGCTTTTTTTCCAAGACTTCATCACTGAAGGTAGGTTTACTGGTTTTTCTGCACTATAGTTGTTAGTTCAGAAAAAACAGAAAACTACAATAAAAAAAAGAATTTATAAATATAACCTAAAATGAGGCAGAATTATTAAACCTGGCAATTGATTTATATTATATGAATATTAAATATCTGTCACTGGCAAAAGAATAGAAGAACTTTTGTTTTCATTTTCTAGAATAATTCCCTTGTGGAGCAGTACTTCCAAAAAAACATTTTTATTTTCTGCCCTACACATAGGAATGGAGGAACTTAAGCCATCCCTTTGTGCAGAACCATTTAAACTCTGTGACGCTGGTGGGTTTTCATAACATCAACAACATTTTTAATGGGTTAGGGTCAGGACATTGACATGTGTTTAGAGTCACTGTCTTGCTGCATAAACCAGTTCTTATGGTGGAATGGTTGCTCTTTATCTAAATAGAATGTTGCTCCTTTAAGACAAAAAGGTCTTAGAGGCTCACTTTTTCTGGTGTAGCTTCATGCTATATTAAACCAAAAAGTATTCTTAATATTTTCACTTATATCATATGACTTTGCATGACTGTGCAAGATCGGGTAGGAGAACATCAGACTACTTGTTGAACACATGGGTTAAAGCTTCATTTTATATTCTTTTAACAGTGTATACAATCAACTGATACACTCAAAACCATCGAAGACATCATTCCAAGCAATAGTGTATAGCTTAATAGCGTAATGATAATAAAACGATGTTCCTTATTAATAACTTCTCTTCATTTGGTACTGCTTATCCACAAGGAAACAGACCCTGAAATTTGAATACTATTGGACATAATCAATCATTTGTTCTCTCCAAACATTATAGAGGGATAGCGATATATTTAAAGCATTTTATGGCAGAGCATCTCATCAGAGTATTGTTTATTCATAGAGCTGCACACTCAAAATAGATTCAAAATAGATTCAAAAAGGTTCCTTATGCTGAATGTTTTCACCAAATTGGTCACCAAATGTGTGGGATATGAAGTATGAAAAAAATCTTGTTCTCAAGTTTCCAAATCCAGTGTAAACTGTTTTAAAAATCAGATAAAATAATTTGCCTAGCAGACTAGCAAATATTTTCAACAATACAGATTTATTAAAACTCAAAATGTGCTAAATTAATCTCTTTTTGTGTCAAATTTGCGATGAGGTTCTTCTTTTAAATTCAGTCTGATGGACGTGACTGGGTGCCCTAAGGAATGTAAACTATTTCATGGTAGGGGGCATGTTGCTGCCGCAGCTAAGCTAAGGCCAATGGAAGATTGATTGTACTGAGTGCAAAATGGCTCAGCTGTTAAGGAAAATAACCTCTTTCCACAGACACCTGACACCTTTGGTGCAATAGCAGAAACCCAACTGAGAAAATTAAGTAAGGGGAGTATCTGTTGAACTGTACTTCAGTGCTATTTTAGTACAAAAACATGCAATCACATTGAATAAGGTCTTACATTACCCTATAGTGAGAAAACCTACCATACCCTCAATTTTATCTTCTTTCGGCTGCTCCCGTTTTGGGGTCGCCACAATGGATCAACTGTCTCCATTTCTTCCGGTCCTCTGCATCTTCCTGCTGCAAACCAACCACCTGCATGTCCTCTCTCACCACGTCCATAAACCTCCTCTTCGGTCTTCCTCTTCTCCTCTTTCCTGGTAGCACCATCTTCAACATCCTCCTTCCAATATAATCCTCATCTCTCCTCAGCACATGTCCAAACCAACGCAACCTTGCTTCTCTAACCTTGTCTCCAAAACGTCTAACCTGAGCTGTCCCCCTAATATGCTAATTTTAATCCTGTCCATCCTCATCACACCCAACGAAAATCTCAGCATCTTTAACTCTGACACCTCCAGCTCCGCCTCCTGCCTTTTCGTCAGTGCCACTGTCTCCAACTCATACAACATAGCTGGTCTCACTACTGTCTTGTAAACCTTCCCTTTTACTCTTGCTGGTACACGTCTGTCACAAATCACTCCAGCCACTCTTCTCCACCAATTCCAACCTGCCTGCACTCTCTTCTTCACCTCTCTTCCACACTCGCCGTTACACTGAACTGTTGATCCCAAGTATTTAAACTCCTCTACCTTTGTTACCTCCACTCCCTGCATCCTAACCACTCCACTTTCCTCCCTTTCATTCACACGCATGTATTCTGTCTTTGCCCTACTCGCTTTCATTCCTCTACTCTCTAGAGCAGATCTCCATCTCTCTAGGTTCTCCTCAAGCTACTCCCTACTCTCACTGCAGATCACAATATCATCAGCAAACATCATCATCCACGGAGACTCCTGTCGAACCTCGTCCGTCAACCTGTCCATTACCATTGCAAACAAGAATGGGCTCAGTGCTGATCACTGATGTAATCCAACCTCTACCTTAAATGCACCCGTCACTCCAACTGCAGCTCTCACCACTGTTACACTGCCATCATACATATCCTGAACTACTCTCACATACTTCTCTGTAACACCAGACTTCCTCATACAAAAGCACAACTCCTCTCTAGGCACCCTGTCACATGCTTTCTCCAAGTCCACAAAGGCACAATGCAGCTCCTTCGGACCTTCTCTGTACTTCTCCATCAACACCCTCAGAGCAAACACAGCATCTGTAGTGCTCTTTCTCGGCATAAAACCATACTGCTGTTCACTAATCATCACCTCTTTTCTTAACCTTTCACTACTATTTTCCATAACTTCATGCTGTGGCTGATCAACTTTATCCCTCTATAGTCATTACAGCTCTGTGCAGCTCTCACCCTTATTCTTGAAAATCAGTACAAGTACAGTTTGTCTCCACTCCTCAGGCATCCTCTCACTTTCCAAGATTGTGTTAAACAATCTGGTCAGAATCTCAACGGCCATCTCCCCAAAACACCTCCATGCTTCCACTGGTATGTCATCCGGTCCAACAGCCTTTCCATTCTTCATCCTCTTTATCGCTGCTCTTACTTCCATCTTGTTTATTTGCTGCACTTCCTGGTTCAGTCTCCTCACATCATCCAATCTTCTCTCCCTCTCATTTTCTTCATTTATCAGCCCCTCAAAAGTATTCCTTTCAACTGCTCAACACACTTATACCATACCCTCAATTTTATAATCTGAATAATTACATTTTTACAATTTATATTATATAGGTTTGTATATAGTAGTGGCCAATCACTGAAATTAAATTACTGAAATTAATCCATTCATCCATTATCTTAGCCAATCATTCTGACTAGGGCTGCAGGGGATGCTGGAGGCACTCACAGGGCAAAAAACCCTGAATGGGTCAATTTCACATGATAAATATAAGCAACAAAGTGCCACCAACTACTGGTCACTTACATTTCTACTTTTTATTAAGATACTATCTGTGTACTTTAAGCGATTATTTGGTGAGATCTCGTACATTTGGTAAGGGGCATTTGTTAAAACCAGTGATGAAGGGCCAGTGGATGACTAACAAAATGTGCAGAATGAACAAATAATCATTAGCAACCTTAAAATCTTGCAAGGTGAACCAACTGGTTGAATATAACTGAAAAACTCACTGCTCTGTCTGATCCAGTCTTTATAACACACATGCACACTACCGCTACCTTGTGTGTCTTATTGCTGCATTGAGATTGAACCACCATGCAAACTTAACCTGGATATATTGCATTGGTTAACTTGAAATAAAACTCCTCTTGCTTAAGATTTATTCAATTAATTGCTTTTTAAAAGATAATATCAGAAAGAGGTTATGTAATGTTGGGACAATAAGAGCTTACATTTTTTTGAAGTCCCAAACACTGTACTCGGGCCAATCAATGAAGCAGACAATGCGTCCGGGAAGGTGTGTAGTGCTTGAGTAGTAGTATTGTGGGAAGGCCAGAAGGAAAGCCAGCACCCAGATCACCCCCACCACCAGCTTTGTCTCAGTGGAGGACAGCCGTTGCTTCAGGGGGTGAATGATGGCCATATACCTACAGCCCAGCAAGGCACACAGAACAGGGTTAAAGAGTTTAAATGACACTATAAGACATTCTATGCATTCATGTAAACATCTAAGTGCGAGAAACGTTAAATGCAGGTAAACCATTTCATTTTGTAGAGGTCTCGTGCTCCCATCAGTTTCTCAAACGCACCCAATTTCTCATGCTTTCCAAACATGAGGTTTCAGATTCTTGCAATTTCATGTGCATGTATCCACCCGGATCAGCGGACACCATATGTTCACATCAAAGCACTACAGTGACCGTTGGGAAAATCTGTGACCCTGCACTGGATCACACTGACAGTAATCTCAGTCAAAGGCAGCACAGCAGTGGTCATAGCTGAATGTGAATTATACTTTTAGCACACAAAATTAGCTTACCTGTCCAGAGCAATTGCTGTCATAGAGTAAATGCTTGCAAATACGGCGGCAATAGGAAAAAAGTTGTGAAAGCGACAGTAAACCAAGCCAAAATACCACTCGTTATGGACGGCGTAGACAAAGTTAACGACAGTGTTGAACGCCGACATTGAAGCTTCTGCAAATGCGAGGTTAACCAAAAAGTAGTTGGTCACAGTCCTCATCCTCTTATGTGCTAAAATGATCCAAATCACAACGATGTTTCCAACCACGGACACTAAGACTATGCAGCTGTACGCCATTGCCCATAGCACGATCTGCCACGCCGGCTGAACGAACTGGTTTGTATCGTTTAGAAAAGCGCCGCTGGTCCAGTTGTTAGCTGTGTCGTCCGCACCGTCGTAAAGAGGATCCATGGTGTCACGTTTAATAAATATTCAATCTAAGAGTGAAATGTGAAAAGAAAAAAGACGCCTTTCCAGTCAGTTGGGTTGTTTTAAAGGCGTCATCCTGTTGTTCTTGACTCTTCTCTCAGCAATCGACGCGCGCACACAGGTTTCTTAACGGTCACACTTCCCCAAGTTCAGCGCGCGCCCAAGCAGCCAATCGTCAAATTGAATCTTTTTTTTTTCTCACCGTATTGGACCTTGTCACTGTGATTGGCTAATAAGGCTCTGCTGCGACATGATTGGCCAATTGCAGGCCATGGACGGCGCAGGTTGGTGGAGCTTGTATGAATACAGGCGACACTTAAAAAAAAAGTTTAACTTTTTAGAGAAATAGATGGCACAGCTTATTCTGATGAACATAAACATTAATGAACAAAACTCTTTGTTACCCCGAGGTAACCCTAAGCAAGATACTGTCCCGATCGCTGCTCCACGGGCTATGGATATAGCTGCCCACTGCTGCACGGTGTGTATGTGTTAAATGAAGAGGAAGCATTTCGTTGACAGATGTGAAGGCATTACAAGCATTTGTCTATGGTGTGTGGGTGGTGGGAAGCATGCCGTTTTGAAGCTGAGAAAAAAAAATATTTAGAGATGAGCTGCAAGGTTGCTAGAATAAAGTTGTATGGGCTGATGAGTCAAATGGTAATCTCTAAAAAGTAATGGAAAGGCCAAAGTGAGGAAAAAGATGACCCTCAACATACCAGCTAATCTGTGAAGCAGAGCAGAGATAGCGCAATGGCTTAGGCTTGCAGGGTTGCTACTGGAATAGGTTCAGTAATGTTGATGATGTAACTCACATTGGCAGCAACAGAATAAATTCTGAAGTTTCCAGAAACAACTTACAGAGAAATGCATCCAAACGAATCAAGAAGAACTTTATCATACAGCAAGACAATCATCCAAAATATACTGCTAAGTAAAGATAACTCCTGAAAAAGATACTGCAAAATAAAACACCATAATAAACAGCAACTGAATGATGCTGTGGTAAAAGCCTGAAAAGTCATAATCAAAGAGGGAACCAATAATTTTATGAAGTCAGTTATTGAAAGTAAGGGAAATACAACCAAATATTAAGTGTATGCTTATTTTCATAACTATGATCCCAGGACTGTTTGACCTTTTTGGGGCATTTGAATTGTTAATCAACATGTCAGTTAAGTAAGTTAAAACACTCAAGTTCATAGACCTTTTTCTCTTTGTGAGAGTTTGGTCATAGGCAGCAACAAGAAGTAGAATCACAAGTTCACTGCCAAGTTTCACTTAAGTTGGAATCCCTTGTTGCTTCCTGTGAAAAAGCACCACAATGGGTGTTTTTGGGACTAATAATATGTTAATAACAACCGCTGCCAGTACTGTCAGCGAATAGGGTGTAGGTGGAAATTAGGTTACTGTTAACCCTAACCTAACCCTAGGAGGAAGGCATGTCCAGAGAAAAGAGGATAGAAGGAAGGGTAGAAGAGTGGAAGTGAGTGTAGGTAGTTTGAATGTTGGCAGCATGTTAAAGGGAGAGAGCAAGCAGATAGAAAGGAGAAAAGGAAGGTTGAAAATTAGTGGCCGCAAGAGCAAGAGATTAGATTGAGTAGTAAGGTCAGATGTACTGGAGGTTGGTTCAAACTATTTTACTATTGTGTGGATAGGAGGAGAAATGGGTTAGGTGTTATTCTGAAGGAAGGGTATGTCAAAAGTGCTTTGGAGGTGAAGAGAGTGTCAGATTGGGTGAAGCTCGAAGTTAATGGTGGTCAGTGTGACAGCTAGAAAGAAAGGTAGCTGGTTGTAAAAAAGACAGAACCTCAGGATTGTATACCGAAGAAATGGCTGGCAAAGGTCACTTTAGAAGTGGGATCGTCAGAGTGATGAAGAAAGTAGACAGGAGCAAAGAAAGAGGTGGAAAAGACTAAAAATAAGGCTTATGGTAATGTGTATGAGAGGTTGGAATACTTTTTTGGGGCTGATGAATGAAGAGAGATGGTTGGATGATGTGAGGATATTGAATCAGAAAGTGCAGCAAGGTGGAAGTAGTGCCAGCTATGAAGGGAGGAGCAGGGGAGTTTCTAACCAGATTGTTTAACGTGATCTTGGAAAGTGAGAGGATGCCTGAAAAGTGGAGAAGAAAGTACTGTATCGATTTTCAAGAATAGGGTTGACGTGCATGCCAATAAATACTACTACAGAGTTAACATTTACTCTGAGGGTGTTGATGGAGAAGTATAGAGAAGGTCAGAAGGAGTTGCACTGTGTCTTTTTGGACTTAAAGAATGTAAATGGCAAGGTGTTTGGGGAGGAGTTGTGGTATTGTCTAAAGAAGTTGGGAGGGACAGAAAAGTATGTCAAAGTAGTGCAGGATATGTTTGCAAATGACATTATGATCTGTAGCATGTGTAGGGATCAGCTTGAGGAGGCCCAGGAGAGGTAAAGATATAGCCTAGAGAGGAGAGGAATGAAAGTCAGTAGATCTAAGACAGAATACATGAGTGTGAATGAAAGGAAGGACAGAGGAATATTTAGTGTGAAGGCAGTAGAGGTGATAAAGCTGGAAGAGTTTAAATACTTGGAGTCAACAGTTCATGTCAATGGGGAGTGTGAAAGAGAGATGAAGAAGAGAGGGCAGGCAGGTTGTAATGGGAGGACAGGAGTGGCAGGAGTGATCTTTGACAGACAGGTACCAGCAAGAGCGAAAGGGAAGAGTTACAGGATGGTAGGGGAAACAGTTATACTGATATTATACAGATTGAAGACAGTAGCACTGATGAACGGAGCTAGAGGTGGCAGAGTTAAAGATGCTGAGATTTACTTTGGGAGTCATGAGAAAGGACAGCATTAAGAAAGAAAAAGAAAGAAAAAGAAAGAAAAATTAGGAAGAAGTGGAGGATGATCCACTGTTGCGACCCCTAAAGGGAGTAGCTGAAAGAATAAGAATATTTCTCGTATAGACTTTTGTATAGGTAGAAAATGTGCAGGTATTGAAGCCTATTATTCCATACTTATAAGGCTAAGATAACCTCCAGTCTAAGATGGCTGGGGACTGCTATTCAACATATAACTCAACAGAATCTCGACTCTAAAGAAAAGTAATTGTTTTCATGGCCCAATGGCTGAGTAAGCATTAACGATCTTGATATTAGAGATAATAACCACCTAAGACAGCTCACCACCTCAAGCTCAATCCTGACAAGACTGAGCTTCTCTACTTCGAAGGCCATCAAACTCCCCGTCATGACCTTCACATCTCCTTTGGCGGTCCACTTCTCGTCCCATCTCGATCGGCTAGGAACCTCGGTGTCACTCTTGACAACGAGCTCTCCTTCTCCTCCCATGTCCTTAATCTCTCTAGGTCCTGCCGACACCTTCTTTTCAACATTAGAAGAATCCGTCCTTTCCTCACCACCCAGGCAACCCAACTACTGGTCCAGTCCCTGGTCATCTCGAAACTGGACTACTGCAACTCTCTTCTAGCAGGTCTTCCACTGAAGGCAACAAGACCTCTACAACTGATTCAAAACGCTTCTGCTAGACTCGTCTTCAACCATCCCAAGTTCTCTTCATCCACTCCTCTGCTGCGGGATCTGCACTGGCTCCCAGTGGCTGCTCGTATCAGGTTTAAAACTCTATCTCTTGCTTACAAGGCTACTAACAGCCTTGCACCATCTTACCAGTCGACTCTAATTAAACATCGTGTCTCTTCTTGTCCCCTCAGACCATCAAGCACTGCTCGTCTTGAACCTCCACCGTTGAAAAACAGAGGAAGACACGCATCAAGACTCTTCTCAGTTCTGGCCCCTCAGTGGTGGAACGAACTCCCCCTGATGGTCAGAACTGCAGAGTCCCTCGCTGTCTTCAAATGTAGATTAAAGGCCCACCTGTTCACGGTATTTCTGAGGGACTAATCCCTCCCAAACCATCCACCCTCCTACCCTTACTCTTTCTTCCTAAAAACCTCTACTCTCTTTCCTACTCTCCCACCCCTGTTCCTCCTCTCAAAAAAAAAAAAAAAAAAAAAAATTTTGTTTTATGATGTATATGATGTTTTATGGTGTATACTTGTTACAAGGCTCTTAGTCTGTTACTTAGGTGGTACTAGCTAATCAGCAGTTACTGATCTGTGCTGGTTACCAAGATGAACTATTGTGGAAATAAAACACTGTTGTAAGTTGCTCTGGATAAGAGCGTCTGCTAAATGCCATAAATGTAAATGTAAATGTAAGATTAAGTTGACGTTCAGTGATCTTTATTGGTATCAATAAAGTCATTACTCCATTCATCCTTGAGGCATATGGTTTATCATATTTAGGCCAAATTATGAAACCCAGTTTGTTTTGTTCACAACTTTTTGAGCTGTCAGTATCATTTCAGAAGGCTGTTTGTAATAATGACAAGTTGCAGTGTATTTAATCATGGTTATGAATGATTACATTTGAGCCATCTCTGCTCTTCAGGACTACTTCGAACGCACCGACTGGGACATGTTTAGGGAGGCTGCAACCTACGGTGACTCCATCAACCTGGAGGAGAACACAGCTTTAGTGACTGGCTACATCAGCAAGTGCATTGAGGATGTTACTGTCTCCAAGTTCATCATCACATGACCCAACCAGAAGCCATAGATGACTGCAGAGGTGTGCAGACTCCTGAGAACCCGGGACAAGGCCTTCAAGTCAGGGGACAAGGCTGCCCTAAGAACAGCAAGGGTGAACCTGTCTCGGGCCATCAGAGCAGCGAAGCGAGCTCACGCACAGAGAATCCATGGCCACTTCAAAAACACTGGTGACACGTGTCGCATGTGGCAGGGCATCCAGGCCCTCACCAACTACAGGACATCTCCACCTGCCTGTGACGGTGACTCCTCCCTCCCAGATGCGCTGAACCACTTCTACGCATGGCTTGATGCAGTGAACAACATGATAATGAGGAAGACCACCCCTCCTCCGAACGACCAGGTTCTCTGTCTGACCACAGCCGAGGTGAGAAGATCTCTTCTCAGAGTCAACCCACGGAAAGCTGCTGGTCCAGACAATATTCAAGGTCGCATGCTCAGAGGATGTGCAGAACAGCTGGCAGATGTTCTCACTGACATCTCCATCTCTCTGAGTACCACTGTTGTTCCAAGGTGCTTCAAGACCACCAGCATCATTCCAGTGCCAAAGAAACCATCTATCTCCTGCCTCAATGACTATCGTCCCATCTCACACCCATCATCATAATTTCTTTCGTATTTCATTGTTCAAACATTTTAGTTTTTTTTTTATTTTAGGGGCACATCAATAACAGAGCCATTCCCAGCTCCCTTGAATTTTTTTTTGCCCTACTGAATAAATGGACAATGCTTGTTTAAATCATGGTCTCTAAACAGAAAGCAAAGAATTGTGAATCAATGCCATGTTGCACTGCATTCGGGAATCTTTCCATCAAACTGGCATGGCTGGTTCTCTGTTTATGTGCTACAAATTCACACAGTGTTAGAGCTAAAAGAAATTACAGTATTATTGGTTTTTCAAACTTCTCATGCTTAAAGTGAATCACATGGGAAAGGGTGTATCTTCCAATTCCACAGCAAGCAAAATACTATTATATAGATAAAGTCTGTAAGCTAAACAGTCAAATGCTGAGAATCAGTTTTTGCCTACAATGGTAACTTTACTGACCTGGTCACATCATATTTCCCTTTATGTACAGTGCATCCAAAAAGTATTCACAGCAATCTATTTTTTCCACATTTTGCTATTCTACAGCCTTATTCCAAGGTGAATTAGTTTTTTATCTCAAATTTCTACACATAATACCACATAATGTTTGGTTAGACATTGTTCATTTAGGGGTGTACTCACTTTTGTTGCCAGTGGTTTAGACATGAATGGCTATAAGATAAAATATTTACAAAAAGGTGGAGGATTTACTCTTTTTGAGGGGTGTACTTTTGTGAGATACTGTATATTTGCAGCATGTAGCAGACACTCTTATCTTCCATGTACATGTACTCTTCCATGTCCTGATTACTGGACAGTCCCCTTGGAGCAATTCAGGGTTAAGGGTCTTGCTCAGGAACCCAGTGGCGATAGCACTAATGATGGAATTTGAACCACCACCACCCTTACAACTTGACTGGAGTCCACCTGTGGTAAATTCAGTTGATTGGACATGATTTGGAAAAGCACACACCTTTCAATATAAGGTCCCATAGTTGACATTGCATGTCAGAGCACAAACCAAGCCAAGGAATTGTCTGTAGACCTCAGAGACATGATTGTATCGAGGTACAGATCTGGGGAAGGCTACAGAAAAATTGCTGGTCTGCACAGTGGACTCTGTCATCTGTTAAATGAAGTAAATAAAAAGAAGTTTGTAACCAACAGGACTTTTCCTAAAAAAGGGTGGCTAAATTGGTCACATATAAAAAAAAAATTTTAATGTCATAAATGTTTATTCTGAAATTTTGAGTCGTTTATTATTCTCGCTGACAGATGAAAATGAACAAGTGAGACAGAAATTTATTTTTTTTTTGTTGCATAATTCTGCACACTAATAGTTACCTAATAATTGTGCATACATATGTATTCCCCTGAGTATTCCCACTCACATTTCCTAAATAAAACATTGAGGTTTCAGGGTTAGTAACATTTTGGATTGACTGAAAGCACTGTATTTGTTCCATATTAAAGCTCTAAAATGTGCATAGCAGGTGGGCCTCCCGGAACAAGAGTTAAGAATCAATGCACTTTACTTAGGAAGGTAATTGTAGAGTCTGAAATTTCAATTAGCAGCTTTACTTGGTGGCTCACCTATTCAGTTCCTGTTTCATTTAGTTTGAATACGTTACCTGATGGCTTAAATGCTATACTCAATTTAAGACCGTGACCAGAAAGCCCATCTATATGGTGGGTCTGTTTCACATAATAATATAAAAATCTGGCTCCAGAACTGATGCAAATTATTAGCTCCGGAGTAATGAAAGTGATTACAATTCCCACACCATCAGACGTCATCACCCCATTTAATAGAGTTCCAAATAAATAATTAATAAGCACCACATAATTTGAGAAAATGTTCTCTAACAAATAATGATCCCATTTACTACCAATTAAAAAGCAATACCAACATCTTTTGTTCAGATAATAAAGCCTCTATCCTTAGTTTCAATCCAAAGGATGTCAGACAGTTTACTTTAGCAGATCAAACAGAAGCATATATGTGATGGTTTGGGATTTACTAATTTTTCTTTAATGTGTGTTGGTGGGCCAGCAGACATCATTGTGGAAGGAAGGATTACACTATACAAGAATATGTCATGGAAGAATGCTAATATAACTATTAACTAATAAAAGCTGGTGATGGAGATTTGCATAATCAGAATCTTAATTAGCAACTGCTGTTGTTCCCCTGAATGTTAAGAGCAGTGCCATTTTTTTACAGAATTCTCCAAGGCCATTAGACAAATTTAGAGACCTCATGGGCTCATTAAAGATATGTAAGTGTTATTTTGCTTCTTATAGTGTACATGAAAACCATATATGTAACTCTTCCAAAGTCAAAGATTATGTTAGAGCTGGGAATATGATTTAAATGATCTATGAATGAAAATTAAAGTTGTTATGCTACTAATCCAGCCATCATATCAGTGAACTATAATTAAAGAGAAATTCCAAACCATCAGTTAAACACTTCACTTAATAAACAATGTTAGATGCATTCCATTTTTTGGATTAGAAAAAGAAAGCTCCACATTTAAAAATTTCAAATACCATTGTTAAATGCTACATACCAAAAATGTGAAGAGTGAAAGATCCTGGAAGCTGACAATAACTTGCACACTTATCAAGAAGAATGAAGTTAATTACATACATACTGAGTATTGTTTAGACAACTGGTTTGTAGTCTTGCTTATTATCTCTTAGATGCTGCTAAGACTGACTGCTTAGGAATGGCACACTGTTACCACTGTAACGGCGGCAGGGTGCCGGAAGGACGCCAGTGCGGAGCCAGGAGTTCGGAACTTAGTTTTATTATTCACAGTTACAAAAAACAAGAAGCAAGGACTGCAGTTCTAATCAAAACCCAAGTGCCAAGAAACTGCAGTCTATAATCAAGATACCAAGTTACAAAAGCCAGAACCACCATTACACATAGGCTTAACCTAACTAATGAGCCACGCTCTGGTCTGACTCATCGGGGCTTAAATAGTCAGCCCTAACGATGCACACCTGTGCCTTCATGAGCTCAGGTGTGCTCAGTCAGAACAGAGCGCCCTCTAGCGTACCCAAAATACCTCATGTGACAAACACCTCATACGTGATAGAGAGCGCCCTCTAGCGTGCCCAAAATACTTCATACGTGACAGAGAGCGCCCTCTAGCGTGCCCAAAACACCTCACATGTGACAACCTCATAGCGAGAATACCCAGGGTTCAGTACCCATTTGGAGTACACTGGGCCTTTCTGTGTGGAGTTTGTATGTTCTCCTATGGAGTTCTTCTTGTCCAAAGACATGCATGTCAGGTGGATTGGAGATGCTAAATTGCTGCATACAATTGTGTGTCTGTGTGCAGGGAGGTGCTGTCATCAAGAAAAAAGGACAAAAAACAATAATCATGACATAAAATACATTTGTCCAAAATGTAAAAATGTTTTCTGTATCTTCTTCTTTTTCTCTCGGCTGCTCCTGTTTAGGGATCGTCACAGCAGATCAACCGTCTCCATTTCTTCCGGGTCTCTGCATCTTCCTGCTTCAAACCAACCACCTGCATGTCCTCTCTCACCACATCTATTAACCTCCTCTTTGGTCTTTCTCTTCTCCTTTTTCCTGACAGCTCCATCTTCAACATCCTCCTTCCAATAAAATCCTCATCTCTCCTCTGGACATGTCCAAACCAAAGCATCCTTGCTTCTCTAACTTTGTCTCCAAAACGTCTAACCTGAGCTGTCCCCCTAATATGCTCATTTCTAATCCTGTCCATCCTCGTCACTCCCAACAAAAACTTCAACATCTGTAACTCTGACACCTCCAGCTCCACCTCCTGTGTTTTCATCAGTTCCTCCGTTTCCAACCCATACAGCATAACTGGTCTCACTATTGTCCTGTAAACCTTCCCTTTTACTCTTGCTGGTACCCATCTGTCACAAATCACTCCAGCCACTCTTCTCCACCCATTCCAACCTGCCTGCACTCTCTTCTTCACCTCTCTTCCACACTCGCCATTACACTGAACTGTTGATCCCAAGTATTTAAACTCCTCCACCTTTTTCACGTCTACTCCCTGCATCCTAACCACTCCACTTTCCTCCCTTTCATTCACACTCATGTATTATGTCTTTGGCCTACTCACTTTCATTCCTCTCCTCTCTAGAGCATATCTCCAGGTTCTCCTCAAGCTGCTCCCTACTCTCACTGCAGATCACAATATCATCAGCAAACATCATCGTCCGCAGAGACTCTTTTCTAACCTCGTCCATCAACCTGTCTATTACTATTGCAAACAAGAATGGGCTCAGTGCTGATCCTTGATGTAATCCAACCTCTACCTTAAATGCATCCGTCACTCCCACTGCAGATCTCACCACTGTTACACTGCCATCCTACATATCCTGAACTACTCTCACTTCTCTGTAACACCTGACTTCCTCATACCAAACCACAACTCCTCTCTAGGCACCCTGTCATATGCTTTCTCCAAGTCCACAAAGGCACAATGTAACTTCTTCTGATGTCTGTACTTCTCCATCAACACCCTCAGAGCAAACATTGCATCTGTAGTGCTCTTTCGCGGCATAAAACCCTACTACTGTTCACTAATCCTCACCTCTTTTCTTAACCTAGCTTTCACTACTATTTCCCATAACTTCATGCTGTGGCTGATCAACTTTATCCCTCTATAGTTACTACAGCTCTGTGCATCACCCTTATTCTTGATAATTGGTACAGTACAGTACAGTTCGTCTCCACTGCTCAGGCATCCTCTCACTTTCCAAGATTGTGTTAAACAATCTGGTCAGAAACTCAACTACCATCTCCCCTGAACATCTTCATGCTTCCCAGCAATCTGGTAGCTTTTCAACACCTCCCAGTGCCCGTGTTAACTCCTGCCTGAATTCCACCTTGCAGTCCTCCTCCTTCAGCTTCCACCACTTGATCCTCTACTCTGCCCTCGCTTTCCTCCTCTTCTTGACCTCCAAGGTCATCTTACAGACCACCTGTTTAGCTCCACTCTCCTCTGTCACTACTTTGCAGTCTACAATCTCCTTCAGACTCATCATCCTGCAAAGGATATAATCCACCTGTGAGCATCTTCCACCACTCTTATACGTCACACTGTGCTCCTCCCTCTTCCTAAAATATGTATTAACTACAGCCACTTCCATCCACTTCCATTTTGCAAAATCTACAACCATCTGACCTTCAGCATTCCTCTCCTTGAGACCATACCTACGCATCACCTCCTCATCACCTCTGTTCCCTTCACCAGCATGTCCATTTAAATCTGCACCAATCACCATTCTTCTTTCTCTTCCTTCTCACAACCAACTTGTGGGCATAAGCATTAACAACAATCATCATCACACCTTCAACTTCCAGCTTCAAACTCATCACCCTCCCTGACACCCTCTTCACCTCCAAAACACTCTTCACATACTCTTCCTTCAGGACAACACCTACCCCATTCCTCCTTCCATCCACACCAAAACTATTTAAACCCTCCTCCAATACACCTGGCCTTACTGCCCTTCCATCTAGTCTCTTGCACACACAAGACCTTCCTTCTCTTCATTATATCAGCTAATATAATTATATTACCTGATAATTATCTACCTTTACCAGTCATGCTGCCAACATTCATAGTCCCTACCCTCACTTCCACTTTCCTGCACTTCTTTCTCTCCTCATCCCTCCAGACATGCTTTCCTTCTCCTCTTCTTCTTCTTCTCATTTGGCCAACAGTAGTCCAGTTTCCACCAGCAACTTGTAGGCCAACAGCACTGGTGGTGGTCATTGTTAACCCAGGCCAATCCGGGATGGAATTCTGTTTCATTGTCCACATATTGATTTGGCGAAATTGAAGTTTTACACCGGATTCCCTTCATGACGCAACCCTCCCCATTTTTCCGGGCTTGGGACCAGCATGAAGAAATACACTGGCTTGTGCATCCCTAGTGGCTTGGTTAAAATGTTTTCTGTATGATTCCAGTAATTTTTATCTTTTGCATGAGCTGATTTTGTGCCTTTCCTGTTTCCAAATACAAGGGAGAAATGCGTGATGCGGCAGCGACAAGCCTCACCTTGGACTGCACCTCCCTCACACACAGCGAAAAGGCAGAAGGTGAGGAAGAAAGTACCGTGCAGCACCAAAGGGGGTGCATGTGAGTCCAACAGGAGACAATAAGTTATCACAATATCAGAAAGTAAAGTGCGCTGCAGCGGTCCGTTTAGTTTTATTTTTTAATTCCGACTGACTGCAAGAATGGAAGATTATCTAAGTTTTAAAAAATTCCCAAAACTGGCCTTTCATTCCAATCAGGAAGAGATAAATAACAGAACACCTTTTGTTTTTCTTGTTACTTTTTTGTTGAATAGTCTGTATTAAAATTGATTAAAGCATCAGAAACAACTAAATATTTAAAAACAACTAAATATTTCAATTAAGGTAAAGGAAATTGGTACACCATTTTACACTTTCACTTGTATTGAATGAGTATGAATTTTGGAATTGCAGTGGTTATGTAGGATACATGGAGATGCTGAGTAAATGTTATGGCTTGGGAGATCCATCCTCTATATTCTTCTCCCAATATACTCATTGTCTCACCTCTGTATATGTCCAAACCAACTCAGTCTCCTCTTTTCCTCAGCACTATTGTCTCCAACCCATATGATATTGCTGGTCTCACTACCATCCTATAAACCTTTCCTTTCACTCTTGTTGGTACCTGTCTATCACAGATCGCTCCTGCCACTAATCTCCACCCATTCCAATCTGCTTGCAATATATTCTTCACTTCCTTTCCACACTCCCAGTTGCTCTGAACTGTTGACACCAAGTATTTAAACTTCTCCACCTTTGCCACCTCGACTTCATGCATCCTTACCATTCTGTTCTCTTTATTTTCATTTACATTCATGTATAATATATGGCTTTTCTATCTGGTGAGCCATTTTGTTTATATGAAACAAAAATACATTGACTACAATTGTAACAGTGTGGTCTGGACATTAGTGCAGACCCAAAAAGTTATTGCAGAATTTAAAACTTTTTTAAAACTGTGCACAGGAACACAAAATACAAAGTAGCATTGACACACATACAGACTAGCAATGACCGAAGCTCTGCTCTAGCTCAGTGGGGCTTTTAAGGCCAACCCTAATGAAGCACACCAGTTCCATACATGGAGACCCAGTGTGCCTCATCCTGTTTTGTTGAAAATTTTTGCAGGCTCTAGCTAGTGTATATATTTAGTAAGGTTTCACAGTAAGGAATGTTTTATCTGTTAGCTGATAAATGAACTATGACTAGTTTGTTGTGTTGCTGTTTCAGAGATAGAATATGTTTGCTCTAAGCTGCTGACAGTGAACTGATTTAATGTAAAAATAACAAAATTATTAGACTATATAGGCATGATAAAGATAAAGAAAAAAAACTAAATAAGACAAGAAAGAACAGAGAATAGTGCAGGTGACAAAGAGGAGAGAATGTATTGATTGTGATTATAATATTGTCAGACACTATATTTAGCAGCAGGTGATTAAATAGCACAAAAAGATTCAGGGGGATGACAATAAATTATTTAGCAAAAATGAGATAAATAGTCAATAAATATGATATCTTATGTAAATATGGAGTGGGGTAATTAAAAGTAAAAATCAATTCTGATTCAAGATATATATCTTCTAGAACGTTTGCTTAAATATGGTCAGTACACATGCCCATGTGTGTTTAAACTGTTCAAGCAGTTGCTTTCCCATTTGCCTGGGTGGGAACACTTATCCACAACTCTTTTTATCCACTCAAAACATATTAAGCCTACAGCAGTTTCCAGGTTACTATAATCCATCAGTGGCAAAATTCCACTAGAGCACCACAAGAACATGACTCTTGATTAGTTCTGACTAAGATGTGGTTTTAAGAAAAAATCCTTTGAACTTTGGTCATTTTTATGCAATCTTTTGGACATGTACACATCAAAATAATTAAATTCTGTTCTATTGATATTTATTTTAAAAGAAAATTGCCGTATTTGCTACACAACAGAAACATGAGTCAGTCTGTTCTTGCCCATGTGTCTTTGAATTTGTGATTTGCCTTTTTTTTTGTTTATGCCATCTTAGTTCTACTCCTGCACCTTTAGTCAATTCATGTCTCCTCCCATTTGTCTATGTTTGTCTTTGCTGGATCTCTGTTGTTTTCTATGCTGTTGTATTTCTCTGTGCTATGCTTTTGGAGAGTGTTTGTGTGTGTGTGTGCATGTGTGTGTGTAACACAATTGGTAATTAAATGTAAATCCAGAATTTAAAATATGTTTTCGAGTACTAAACCTTTCAATCAACACACCTACACTGATATCACCTACAGTACTGTGCAAAAATTTTAGGCAGGTGTGGAAAAAATGCTGTAAACAAAGAATGCTTTCAAAAATGGAAGTTTTAATCATTTATTTTCATCAATCAACAAAATGCAGTGAGTGTACAAAAGAGAAATCTAAATCAAATCAATATTTGGTGTGACCACCCTTTGCCTTCAAAACAGCATCATTTCTTCTAGGTACACTTGCACACAGTTTTTGAAGGAACTCAGCTGGTAGGTTGTTCCAAACATCTTTGAGAACTAACCACAGATCTTCTGTGGATGTAGGCTTCCTCACATCCTTCTGTCTCTTCATGTGATCCCAGACACACTCAATGATGTTGAGATCAGGGCTCTGTGTGGCCATAAGAATTGATGCTGGTTTGAAGGCAAAAGGTAGTAACACCAAATATTGATTTGATTTAGATTTTTCTTTTGTTCGCTCACTTTGGATTTTGTAAATTGATAAAAATAAACAATCATTATTTATATTTCTAAAAGCATTCTTGGTTTACAGCATTTTTTCAACACCTGCCTAAAACTTTTGCACAGTACTGTATATGAAAAAAATTATTCCTAAGCTGTTGTGATACCTTTAGGAGTAACAACCGCAATCAGAATGATTCAAGTATCAGCATTGTGTGGAATTTCAATTAAGTGAAATCCTGTCCTACCATTGTAATAGAATTCTGGTCTAATCTTTGACTAGGCCACTTCAAATAAAAAAAATAACATAAAAAAAACATCCACATTAAATGAGCTGAGATAGGCCTGAAGCTTCTCAATTTTTTTTCAGGAATCTTCTGTTAGTTCTCGGATATATTTCAAAGAGAACTTGCAGTAACTTAGCTAAGCTGACCCCTCCTTTAAATTTACCACTGTTTCATGTTTAGAGGTTGATTTTTAACCCTTTCTAAACAGACAAGTTTCTTAATCTTCTTTTCTTAGGTCTTCTGTAATATTCTTTGATTAAAGCGTATTGTGCTGTCTGCTGAGACCTTTAAGGAGACTTCAAAAACTTTACTGAAAAAATTACTGAAGAAATTGTAATTAACTGGTGTCTAGATTTAATAGGGCTGGCTGTGATGAATCATGAATAGTCTAACTCCTAAATTAAACCCCTAAATTAAATTTTATTCATTGGTTTATTGAAAGTCTAAGGGGGCAGATATATTTTCACATGAATGATACTTTAAGAGTTTTTTCCTTCAGCAAATCGCAAATCATTTCAAAACAGTATATTATGTATAATAAAACTTTATATACATATATATGTATATAAAATCAGTATATCTATTGTATTATGCTTTATTTTGGGGGATATCGCAATGTAGTGTCGTGGGCTGGACATCAATGCAGGGCATAGAGCTTCGTACTGAACTTTAATAAATAACAACGTGAACAGAACTCAAACTAAACATACTGAAAATAACATGTGTAAAACATAAATAAACACAAACGTAAGCTCACAGAATGACCAGAATGGCCTGCTCTGATTCACTGGGGCTTATAACGCCAACCCCCGATGAGGCACATCTGTCACCCAAGGCACAGGTGTGCACAATCAGAGCAGGGCGCCCTCTACCGTCACAGAACCGTCACAAGGGATCAGAAACAATTCAGAACAAAAATAGAGGCAGTCTGAAAGAAGGGCAAATCCTTTCCACAGCATTTTATTGTACATTTTTTAATAAGTGCATTTAACTTTTCACTAATAAGGGGAATGGGACCATGGTCGCCGAGCCGTGATAAATGTTGATTCTATGGATCAGGCTATCAACCTCCCTTGTCTTGCTTTGTTTACTTAAAGTTGGACATGGGTAAAATACTGAAGATATATCTCTCTTTACAAAAGGTTAAATGGATTATTAATGTGGAATTTATATTACCACTTTATTAAAAAAAACTGCAGAACATATAATTGCTTATACTCATGTGGATTTAATTTTTTGGATCCTTCATCCAAACTGCACAATAACGCGTTACAAAAGGCTTGGAGAAGATGTGTTTGTACTGCCATCATGTGGGGAATTTGCAAGGCATGTTATGCACTCCTAGACTGAAAATATATGGGTAGCCAATTAAACCATCCTTTGATGCTATGGATTGAATAAGCCATTCAATTCATCACAGTTTCATCACAGGAACTTTGTTGTAGTGAAATGATCACTACCTTTAAATTCAGTTACTTTTTTCAGTTACTTTTTAGCTAGATATCCGCACTGGGCATCCATCAGTTGAAGCTTTGCTCACACTGCAGTGCAGTGCAACCTAATTTTTTAACACCCATGTGTTCAAATTTCAAGTTGAAAATGAGTGAGTCTATTTTTTTGCAGTGGTTGCTATAGTAACAACACAAATGTACCTGAAGAGGGGCAACTAAAACTAAGCAAAATTGTCATTGTGATTAGCAGAACACTCTCCCTCTCCACTCTCTCACAGAATTTCACCTCCAGCAAAAAGTAAAAATACAAATCTATGTGTCAGGTTCCATCCATCCATCTTCTGCCGCTTGTCCCAAACGGGGTCGCGGGGGAGTGCTGGTGTCCAACCCAGCGCACACAGGGCGAGGACGGGGGACGCACCCTGGACAGGTCTATGTGTCAGGTAAATTCTCTTTTTCTGTGTCAGAAACTGAATTCAGCTGTCTTAGTCAGAAGGCACTGTTGTGATGTAGGTATGTCACAACCAAGCTAATATGCCAACAGAATGTATCTGCTAGAAACTTGGATACACAAAAATGTATTTTTAAAAAGGCCCTACTTCTCAAAATTCTTTAGCATTTGTGCAGAGTTTATTATCTAAGCAACCTAAGCATTAGCTTACCTTGAGCTAAAAAAAAACAGGCACAATAAATTAATTCTATATTTATTATATAATACTATAATAATAAAAACCTAAAGCAACATTGTAACTGTTATTAAAAACAAACAAAAAAAATATATATGTATATATATGAATGAACAGACATTTACACAACAAAACAAAAGTACACTTTTGAAAAGTAATTTACAGTTTAAACAGGTTAAAAGCAGATCTAAAATACGTTTTTTCCAGAACTATGGCATTAGCTGACATGATATTTAATAACTCTACTATTTGTATTTAAACAAAATCGTTTTTTTCTTTTTCACTGTTTCACTGTTTCACTGTTCTAGTGGTGGTATATTCTGCTTTATTTTTGCTGGCCTGCACTTACACACAGGATAATGAAAAAAATGGTAATTAATGGTAATTACTACTGCTTCCATTAAAAAACAAACAAACAAAAAATATATATATTTTAAATTGATAGATTTTCTGCTTTATGAATAGAAAAATAAATATAAATAAATAAATACATTGGTCACATTCATATGTGGTTTCGAAACTGATACTGATGATCTGATCTCTGGAACCCAGTTTGACCAGTCATGTCCTTTCTTGTTATTGGGAGGGCAACAGAGTAAAATATGAAATACATTTCAAACTTAAATCAACTGAAATTTATCTCTCAATCTCTAAAACTGGCAATGATGTAACAATAAAGATTTTATCTTGTACTTTTATATTGAAATGTATATTTCTATATTTGTATTTATTATCTTTTAGAAATCTGACTACAAAGGCAAAGGGATCTGCTAGTCTACCACCACCACTGCCAGCGCAATCAATATGACTGTGTCGTGTGCATGTCATTTTAATTAACCCAGAATGTATTATTCCGTCACATTCCCAACCTCTTCCCTCTGTTCACTCATATCCAGGCCTCAGGCATTTGGGTATGCACTCAGTGCTAAATGAGAGAAAGAAAGTGATAAGTACGGGTGGTTTGCTGTTTTATAGTAGTGCACAGTATAGGCTCTTGTCTTTGGGTGATTAAGATAAATGCTTCTTGTATTTGCTGTCTATTTCATCTCACCTCTTCTCCAACTGTGAGTTAAATGGTTTTTTGTTTTTCATAAGGTAAGACTTGCTTTGTGCCTTTCTTTAATGTAAAGACTGATTTCTCATTTTATTTATTTTCAACTGGAATACAACCTCATTTCATTATTCATTATAAAGTAGTATTTGTATTGGATGGGAATTGGGAACAGTGGGTTTTAAATAAAATTCCAACCATTAACAGCCTTTCAATATTGAGATTAAAGTTTATTTAAAGTCTTTTATTTATTATATTTTGAATATTTTATGTAATGTATTTTAGTCTGACATTCTGGTACATATTATCTGTAATATATGTAATATGGTAATATGTAAAGAGATTTTTAAGCGGTCCAAGGGGAGCAACTGGTCATAGTCATATTTAATCACTTAATAAGTATGACCAGTGACTGGGATTCTTGTCAATGGTATTTTAGGTGTGGTAATACTGAATATTGAAATTTGAATCCCTTTGTCATGTTTGGCTCTTAGTTTGCTCTTTTACAACAACTTCAAAAAGACATTTGAGCTAATAGTGCTGAAACCTGATGTTTAGTTTTCTCAACAATGGAAGTTTTTGTAAGTGAATTGAAAAATGAAGTAACATTTTCTCTGAATATCTGGATTACAAATAAAGCTGTTGTGGTAGTACATACATAACCTAAGGGCAAACCCAGCCAAATTTCTGTTTCTAAAATTTGAAGGAAATATTGAAGGAAATACTAAACTGTGGAATTTGTTCTAGTTTTTTATTTAGAAAAATCAACAAGACACATAAAAGTATATGTACAAAAATTTAACTTTGACTTTTTAATGTTTTTAAATAATTTTTATGAAACTTTCATCTGCTTGCTTAGTTCATACTGACATTTGTTTTTTATGTAAAAGCTCTTAACATATGTACAGTTTTACCAAACATTCTAGCTGTATAAAAAAAGGTGGCTGAGTAGCATTAACTCACAGAGTGTACATACAATTAATTAAGCTTAAATGGAGTAATTAAGGTGTTGTTAGGCATACTAAAGCTCTGCATGTCTGATTTGCAGTTTGCTAAAAGAAGCCCAATGCTATTTTATGTCAGACACAGCATAATCCATCATTTTTGCAAGAATTAACACGTGTTTCCTACTTTTCTCCCTCCTCTGAGTCATACAAAATTTTCCAGGTTAATCAATATGACTGTCAATCCTGATTATTTGCTTGACCAAGAGTTGTTGTCCATTCAGCATGAAGGACAATGATCTAACAATACAGATTACACTCTTTACTGATTTTTTTATAGTTAAGTGTTCTTTGTTGTGCACTTTCCATTTTTCTCTCCACTTTTATTTTAGCAATAACATATAATTTAATCAATTGACAACTAACCCATTTTAAAATTAGCAAAGACATGTTTGTTGCTTATGTTTTGCTGCTTTAGCTTGAAACGGCACCTGTCAGGTTAACAGTGTTAAAAACATGAGAACTCAGAAGTTACCAAAATGTCTAAATTATTTCAGTAAAATCATCAAAACCTACCTTAGCCTGCCTCAGTAAGTTTGTACAGAGTAGTCTTAGTTATTTAAGTCAGACTTAGTTTGCACTATGAAAAATGAATGAACCCTGATACCTCATTTCTTCATATTTTTCTCCAATGAGCCAGATATTCTTGTTTATTTTGCTCTCATTTTTTAGTCCATTCCCTGTACTTGCAGCCACACAGTGACCTACATATTGTTCATTTAAGCAGAACAAAGCCAGCTTTGGAATGTCCTTCAAGTCAAGTCTGGATAACTATCCATGAATTCTATTTAAAGAAATTGCAAGAAAAAATTAGTTAAGACCCTGTTAAAGAATTATGGCAGTCATAACAAATATTGTCTTAAAAGCTCATAAGAACTATACTAATTTTCTGTTTATTCTCTGTGTTATATACTTTTTTTTTTTAGAGTTTTATTACACATGCAACAATAAACCAATGTACCTTTTGTATCATTCTCTTATCAAAATATAGCAAAAACTTACTTTTTAAAATACTGTACAATGACAAGTAAGCAAACCTCTCAGCTGCAATTGTGACCTATGAAGGCAAATTTTGGACACAAACATGTATTTTGTCTACCTGCATATTGGAAATGAAAAATTGTGTAAAAGGTGTTTAGTTGTGGAAAAATTTGTGGTCGGTAGCCTGCACTGTTCTTTTTGTTCTTTGATGTCTAAATCTCAGATTTAATTTCATTAAAAGAAACATCTTAATATTTCATAAATTTCTTGTCTTATAAGGGATACTATTTATACTTTCTTTAAATGTTTTTTGATCAAGTAAATACTCAAGTAGATATTATGTGAATGAACTGGAGCAATCAATAGCTCATGTTAGCAGTGCATCCTGTTACATAACAGAGAGTTGTGTGCAGAGAGAATGAGCTGGCATATGACTGTAGACGCTCTCTCATAATTATATCTTCTTTGGGTTTTCCTCTCTAGCTAGATGGCAATTGATCTGCTAAGGCAGCAGGCCCATGTGCTGCTCCCCTGTTACTTGCTCACATGGCAGCTGTTTCATATCCAGTGTCCAGTTTCCCAAACTCAGATTTACCACAAATCTATGCTAAATAGGATTAAAAGTGGATTCTTTGGTGAAACACCATTGGCACTGAAGTCTAGGCTTAATGAATAACCAAGAAATCTGGCTTTCTCCCTGAAGCAGACAAACCTGATTAAGCAGGCAAAGAGACATTTTCAAGAAATTTATGCTGGAAGTTTTTTAAAACAGTCTAAAATGGATTTATTTATGGAGATATTTCATTTATCTCAAACTGCTTCTTCTTCACTCACTCTATTTTTCTCTTGATAGAATGGATCATGACCATCACAGCAGTAGAAAAAGTGGTCACAGCAGACACAATGAAGAAGATGATGGTAAGTTGACAGTAAAAGACATCTCATTCCACAGATTATGGAGCAGATTATCCTCTTTCTAGAGATCTATTGTACTGCAGAGAAGCTTCATAATTTGGGCAAAATACTACTTTTGTGATTATAATGCTACACGTTGTCACTGTAATATGAAAACTACACTGACAAATGAAAAGTGTTGAAAGATATTTTACTTATATTTACTTATATATTTAAGATATTAAAGATATATTACCATTTCACTATAACTGAAGATCTTTTATGTGATCTGTTTAAATGCTCTCTGCACACAGTAAGAATTTTTGGATTTGTTAATATTTGCATATTGCTAACTTTAGCTACATTACTGGCAAATCACTTCTAGATATGGAGTTGTCCCACAGATATAAATCCCACAGATGGTCAGTCAAATAGAGATGTGGGGATTTTGCAGAAAAGGGCAGTTGGCTCTGGATCAGAAGATTGTGGGTTTGATTCCCTCACTAGTAGGTTATCCTGAGGTACCCTTGAGCAAGGTACCGTCCCCGTCACTGCTCCCCGGGCGCTTTCAGTAGCTGCCCCCTGCTGCACACGTGTATATGGGTGAAACACAGCAGTTGGGGCAGCGGTGGCCTAGTGGTTATCGGAAGATTGTGGGTTCGATTCCCTCATCAGTAGGTTACCCTGAAGTACCCTTGGGCAAGGTACCATCCATCACTGCTCCCTGGGCATTTCAATAGCTGCCCCCTGCTGCACGTGTTTGTATGGGTGAAACGCAGTGGTTGAATTTTGTTGTGTTGTGCTGTGCTGCGTTTTACAATGACAAGGGTTGTCACTTTCACTTTTTTTCACTTTCAAATAAAGTTATTTCTCAGTGATCATAATATTTTGGCTTGTTGGTGTATTTAAAGCAATCAAAACCATTGTTCAGCTTGGTAAATACAAACAAACACACAAACAAAAAACAGTTAATTATGCTGATTTTGAGGCCAGTACCTCTTGAAAATCATAAAAGATGTTCCTAAACAAAGCAGTTTAAATTTCACCCATTAAACTGACACAGTAGATTTTTTATGGACCTGATTTCAGTAATTAGGATTCAACATGCTTTAGTGTGGTGAAAACCCCAATTCTTTATATTTAAATGCTCTACTGAGATATTTAAAAATTATTACTTTATAATTAAACAGATATGAGAGGTACATATACATATACTCTGCAAATTAAAATATGCCTTTCTGACATTTGAAAGTGGCAACCCTTTTCATTGTGAAACGCAGCACAGCACAAACAAAATTCAACTTCTGCATTTCACCCATACAGCAGGGGGCAGTTATTGAAAGCTCCTGGGGAGGAGCGATGGGGACGGTACCTTGCTCAAGGGTACCTCAGGGTAACCTACTGGTGAGGGAATCAAACCCACAATCTTGCGATACAGGGCCAACTCCTTAACCACTAGGCCACTACAGCCCCTATTTTTAGTTTTGATATAAAGTAATGGTTTTTCAAATGAGATTCTCCTTCTGCTTGATTTCAGGTTCAGAGAGACAGAAAGTCGATTAATGAGCATAATCTGAAAGTGTGATGTGTTTTGGTTGGTGTAAATATTGCCATATGAGGAAAATGATTGAAGGAAAACCAAAGGCAACAAAAATCTGCCATCATGTGTGGTGTGTCTCACGTTTTTAACATCAAGTACAATGCTTGGGGTTGATCTGGGACATCGGGTTTATGCAAGAAGACTATAATCAATTGAATGTCTGACTCCTGCACTAATGCCCCCCCAAACCATAAAAATCAATCTGGTGTGGTTCTAGGTTCTGTTTGTAAAGGGTGACATGTAATATTTTTGTGGACAAGTAACAAACAAGTACAGAGTTAAGGTGAGTTGTTTAAGAAAAATAAGAATTTGGGGAAAAAAAACGCCCTATACTAGATGGTTAGCACACATTTTTCTTTTTACATCATAGAATGACTAACACAGCAGGTGGTAAAGTTAGCTAATCCCAGATTTATTAGGTCCAGGACAAACTGTAGCTGTTCTTTTCATCCTGATAGGGGGTGTATGAGACATCACTAAGAACAAGAATTCCCCCAAAGCAAAATATGAAGTCTTTGGAATTTCATCCAAGGCACTGTTCCAGACATAATTATAAGTAAAAAAAGGTACATTCCTGAATGCTACATGGAATGATGACAGTCTTACATATAATGATGATTTCTGTACTTTTTTTTAGAGTCTCTTTACATTGGCGTTCCAGTGCCAAGGGGCTATAGACGGAAGCGGCGACGTCGCAGACACACTTCACGTCACGACCACAACCGTAGTGAGAGACACTATGATCGCCATCAGCACCTCACACCAGAGGAAGATGGTGTACATGACTCAAATGAACAACTTTCAGACATCAACTCCAGCAGTGAGTTAAATGCTTTTCTTTATAAATAGCATTTGTACATTCAGTGATTTTTTTATTTTATTTTAGTGACATCATGAAAATTCCATGGTTAAATTGGTGACACATGAAATGCTCTTCTCTGCTTCATGCATATGTATTTAAGGGTGGGATTATGGGAGGATAATGTGAATAAGTGGGTCCAGAAATAACACATGGGATTTCTTGCATATTGTGCTTAATCTCCTAAACTTCGAACATTGATTTTCAGGGGGCACTGGTGGAAAGTTTTAAGGAAGACTAGGAAATGTACATTAGTTATATATAGTGGCTGACTAAGTGTGTGTTTCATAAATCAATATTTTTCATAAGATGGATAATATAAGCTTAAAGTGATTAATCTTCTTGATTTGTCTGTAAATGAGAGGTTCTAGTTTCTGAAATTTGCCCTCATTTGCTATCAGAAGATGCTGCAGATGATAAACATATGAGGGAAAGTAGGTTAAGTGGTTGCTAAGGTCCAGTTGTTCTTAACAGCACATCAGATTCACTATGCCCTAATGATTCATGTTTTAGTGGTAATATACAACCAAATATTCTGTACCTGTACCTTTTTTGGAGTGCAACATTCTGACGTAACATGGGAATGGGAGAGGAGGGTTTACTGGAGGTGGAGGAGGAAAACACTTGTTAGATCTTTCGTGCATGAGGCTCTTTGGCCAGCTCTGGATTTCGGCTTTGCTAAGGTTTAGTAGAGAGCAGTAGTGGAGAAAACAAAGGCATACAGTTGGAATACAAGGCAACACAATATAACCAGGATGACAATGGTTGGACTTTCCTAACAGAAAAACGTGAAGATACTAAGGAATAAAGGGGGAAGAAAGAAGATAAACAGAATAGTTCCTAAGGAGGTAACAGTCAAGAAAGACTAAAGCGCACTCTAGACGTCTAAACGTTTTGTTATTAGTCCAAATATTGTGCATCCCGTACATTCCTGAAAAGACTTGTGTTTTCCTTGATTATTGGGGAGATAACTATAAGATGGATCAGGAAAACTTTGGTTTGCCTGCTGTATCATCCAATGTTCAGGACTCAGTCCTAACCATCACCTCTAGCCTTGGTTCCTGTTCTTCTCTAGCAGACAATTTCAAAGGTAAACCCATGGTCCTTCATGAACATATATTCTTGCTTTCTCTTTATCGTCACTCTTGCTTTATTACAACATGATTTTCAGTTTCTTGTCTTGACAATATCCATTTGTTCCCAATATTTCTCAGATCAGTGTTATTTTCAGTTATTAGTTAATTTTGGTGCACTTTACTATGTTAAATTGTGCCAGCAACCTTTAACAAATGGTTTTATCGATCAGTTTTTTTAGAGCATGCAAGATGTATTTGAGAAGTAATGACCTCTCCTAACTCAGATTATCCATGCTTAGTGTTTAGATGAGATTTAGATGAACAAGTTCAATCATCCAACGGCATGTCTTTTTCCATTCTAATTAATGCCCCTGCTTGAAAGTACAATTTTTTGAACGACCATAAAAATGACTAGCTGTATTTTTAAATAACTAAGGCTTAATCAAAGCAGAAAAACATAGTTCTATTTGCGGAAAATGGAATAGCACAGGCAGGGTCACCTATATTTGTATCGCCAGATCAGTGGGATTACATAGCATTCAGCAACTAGAGAAAAACAATCATGTGTTAGTAATCCCCTGGGCCCTGAAAGCAGGGAGCCAGCGTAAAAAAAAAAACAAGAAACTTTTTAAGCTTACCAAGACTTCTGAGGCATTTCTTAGACAACATACTAGTACTATGTAAACTCATTTGCTACATGTAGTCAACATCACTTTATTTACTCAGTATTAATAATAAATAAGTCTTACTGCTCTGACTACTGTTTAAGTGAGATATATAAAGTTAATTATAAAGTTAATATATATATAATGTTAATATATATATATATATATATATATATATATATATATATATATATATGTATATGTATATGTACTAGGTACACTGCATGGACAAAAGTGTTGGGGCAGGTCACTTTTTAATTGAATTCAAGTGTTTAAACCAAGGTCATTGCCATGGGTATATAAAACCAAGCAACTTGCCATGCATTCAGTCAGGTTTAGTTTATAAACATGGTTTATATACATTTGTGAAAGACAAATCATTCTGAGTACTGTCATAGGATGTCACCCTTAATAAGTCAGGTTAAGTCTGTTTTATGCAATTCTTTTCATGCCAGGTATTTAACTGTCAGCTGTAAGTGGTATTCACTCGGTAACTACATAGTCCCAAACTTTCTTTGGATTTAGCCTAAACATAATTGGAAGCATGCAAGCTTTGCATTATCAAGTGTATGAATTGGTGGACAGCCACTGGACTCTGGATCATTGGAAATTAGTTCTACATTTGTCTACATTTGTAGACATCAGTCTACATTTGGTGGATGCTAGGAACACACTACCTGCCAGACTCTATTGTGCCAATTGCAAAGTTTGGTGGAGGAGGAAAATGGAATGGGGTTGTTGTCTGAGATGATTTTCTGGATTAAGCTCCACTACCGAGCTTGGGACAAGTGGCAGAAAATTACTGACTGAAAATAACATGTGTAAAAGATAACATAAACAAATGCAAAAGTAAACACACAGAATGACCAGCACCATGGTCTGATTCATTGGGGCTTATAACGCCAACCACGATGAGCCACATCTGTCACCCAAGGCACAGGTGTGCACAATCAGAGCAGGGTGCCCTCTACCATCACAGAACCTTAACACTAATTGTATTATTTTAATCAATGTAATTTAAAAAGCGTAAAACTAGAGTTTATGCAGTCATTTCAGTTATCTCCTTTGGTCAGAATAAAAGACTTTATACAGACTATCTCTCTCTCGGGTTTTTAGATTGAATGATGATGAGAGTATGAGATGGGAAGTCAAATTTTATGTCTTTTTCCCTGGTATATACATCTAGATATGTAAAATTATATAGAACATAGCCCCTTTTGTATTGGATCAAGTGTTTGTTGTTACAAAGGTAAAACCAACATGAAGACCAGGGGGCTGTTTGTGGGGGCAAAGCATGCCTTTGTGAAACAGAGAAAAGAGGGCATAAGATTGGGGATAGCTAGTACAACTATTTGGAATGTCTCCACTAGTAATTGAGAAACAAACTTGTGGGAAACTGTGCAAGCAGTTGCAAGAAGCAGTTTTCTGATCTCCACAGTGGTGGAGGTAACGTAATCAACTGTTTAAAGATGATTTTGAGAGCAGAAATATAGAGGCCACACCACCAGATGCAAAGCACTCATCAGCAGTGAGAATCAAATTACCAGATTGCAAGAAAATTTTTCAGCCATGGACTGATGAGGCAAAGATTAATCTCGGCCAGTGTGAGGGAAAGGCAGAAATGTGATGAAAGAGAGTATATGCTTATGATCTATAACATATAAACACATCTATGAAGCAAAGTAGGGGAAGGGTAATAATTTGGGCTTGCATGGGTGCTACTGGAACAAGCTTCAACTAATTGGGAAGAACTTTATCATGCAGCATTCATTTCCTCTCCTTAAGAGGACACTGAAGAAAGAAAACCCCCAAAACAAGCAACTTAAAGATAATGTGTCAAAATTCTGGTAAACCATAACCAGAGAAGAAACCAAAAATTTTGTGTTGTCAGTGGGCCACAGGCTTCATGCACAAGCAAGGCATATGCATGCAAATCGTAACCAAGGAAGTCATTAACTTTTAAAATTTCTGTCACAACATTTTTGTTGACTTGAAAAACTTGCTGTTCAGATACAAAATGTGCTATGTCCAAAGTATTTCAACATATCTAATGTAAATACAATGAAATACAAGCTGAAATCTGATCTCATATTCATATTTTAATATCAAACTCTCTTCAGTGCATAGCAGAACAAATGAATTGGATGTTCCAATGCTTTTGGAGAGGAATGTTATCAGAACTGTTGTGTGAAATAAAAACAAAAAGAGAATAAAAAAAAGTTATATAGAGTTTTCTACCTATCTACAGTGACCTGTGATGCTAAAATTGCAATCAGTTTCTGAATTAAATTTGTTGAAGTACTTCATACTTGATAATGATCTTTATTAAACCCTGGGAGTCATTTTATTTGTTTGTTTGTTTGTGTGCGTGTGCGTGTGCATGTGCGTGTGTGTGTGTGTGTGTGTGTATGTGTGCGTGTATATCAGTGTCTCCTGCTGCAGAAAGACTGCGCTCCATCCTAGGGGAGGATGATGACCCTACACCTACACTGTTCACTGAGATGGACACATTGCAGCATGAAGGTGGAGAGCTGGAGTGGAAGGAATCTGCTAGGTAATGCAATTAAACAATTAATTATACTATAATACACACAATGTATAGACAAACACTTAATTAGGTTGCTGTCATTTATGTTTGTGTATTACGGGACAATTACAGGACACTTTTGGTACTTATAAAAATGAAAAATTATTTATATTCACTGCACATGGTGGCAGTTGGCTGAAAAGGTTAGCGCAGACATTCCTTTCAGCAGCCATATCCACTTGCTCCTCTTGGGGGATCCAGAGGTGCTCCCAGGCCAGCCAAGATAAATTATCTTCTCAGCATGTTCTGGGTCTTCCTCGTGGTCCATTGGGAGGCACCCAAGAGGTATCCTACCAAGATGCCTGAATCATCTTAGCTGGCTCCTTTCAGCACAGAGAAGCGATGTCCTCCCAGATATCTGAGCACCTCTCCATTATATTCTTTCAGCCACTACCTAGAACTCATGACCATAGGTGAAGCTTGGAACAAAGATTGATTGGTAAATTGAGAGCCTTGCCTTTTGCCTCAACTCCTTATTTTCAAAGCGCTATGATACAGTGACTACGTAACTGCCACTGCTGTCCCAATTTGTCTGTTGATCTCCCGTTCCATTTTAACCTCAGTCATGAACAAGATCCTGAGACAGAAACTCCTCTACTTGATGCTATTACTTCTTCTCAACACAGAGAGGGCATGCCACCTGATCCTAAGGGCTACTATCTAAACCTGGGGTGATGAACCAACAACAGAACCACATCATCTGCATAAAGTAAAGATGCAAACCTGAGGCCCCCATGCTGGACATCATCTGCGCCTTGAAATCTGGTCCATGAACATCACAAACAGGACTGGGGACAAGGGGCAGCCCTGATGAAGCCAAACACCTGATAAGAATGAGCTGGAAATAATGCCAAGAATACAGACACAGCTCCCAGCACGCTTTAACAGGGACCGAATGGATTGCAGACTTATTCTGGTACCCCATATTTCTGCAAAACCCCCCTTAGTGTCTCTTGGGGGACAATGTCGTAGGCCTCCTCCAGGTCCACCAACCACATTGTAAGAGCCCGTTCCCGCCGGGGCACTAAGGGGAGCCAGACCGCTGTTGGGAAACCAGCAATTCAGGCACGGCAATCCGGAGTAATTCCTTACAGCTGCCTCCTCCCCTATATAAACAAAAATAAAACAACATAGACTTGCTGGATCAGTTGAGGTTTGAACCTCCCCATCCCTGCTTAGAACAGCTTGGATGAGGCCCTGTCTGCCTCTCCTGGGTCGCCCGATGGTTTGCCAAAACCTCTTTGAAGCCAACCTTCTCGATGGTCTCCCCTACCTCCTCCCATACCCACATTTTTTGCTTCCCTGGCTGCCATTGCTGCAGCCTTTTTGACCTGCCAAGACCTCTCAGTCAGTTGTTGAATGAGTTGTGAGTTGTTGAAAGTAATTGTAATTTAAATCCCATTATTGATAAAAATTATCATATTTTCCCTATATCATGAACTACTAGCTGAGAAGTTGTATTTCACTGTTTAAGTATTTTGTATTATTTCCCTCTTTTTAAATACTTATACTTTTTTATGCTTAGGTGGGTGAAGTTTGAGGAGAAAGTGGAGGAGGGTGGAGAGAGGTGGAGCAAGCCCCATGTGTCAACGCTGTCACTGCATAGTCTCTTTGAGCTACGTACCTGTTTGCAAACTGGCACCATCTTGCTGGACCTGGAGGGGTACTCTTTGCCTCAAATAGTTGGTGAGTTTTACTCCTTTGCAATTAAACAATGAGAAGTATAACCACTCATTGTTTTTAAAGTTAAGCATATCTCTTAACCAGCAATCCTACCCATGATAAGGTGTTCAGATAATAAGTGAAAGTGAGTGAGTGTAAATCTTAACTGTGATGACCCCTACAAAACTCCTTGCATGCAGAAAGACTAACATAGTTTTTTTTTAAATAAGCATGATTTTGTTGTTGAAATGTTTCCTGTGAAATCTTATGAATTAGTCAGACATTGTAGAGATTTAAGTACTTAGGACTTTGGTACTTAAACTATGTTAATACCCATTAAACATTGAACAAATAAAATCAATCCATAAAAAATGCTAACTTATATTTGTCAATCTGTTATCATCCATCTGGCCAGATGACATAGTGGAGAAGCAGATGCAGGATGGCTTAATAGCTCCAGAGCTCAAAGAGAAAATCATCTTTGTATTGCTGCGGAAGCATCGACACCAGACCAAGAAACCCATCCATCGTTCTCTGGCTGACATAGGAAAGTCCAGTCCTTCAAATAAAGGTCTTGACTTCTGTCGTTTTTGTTTTTTTTTTATCTACTCCACATCAACTACAATCACCTTGGACCCATTTACCAATCATCAAAGTGCTATTTTCATCAATACTCTTTCTGTCATTTCTTTGCTAATTTGTTTACAATTGTAGACATTATTTGCATTCTTATGAAGGGATGGGCAATGTGATGTTATTATCATGATAACTTGCACTAAACAACGGAAGAAAAACAATTGACTTAAACAACACTTACAGAAGAAGCTTTTATTGTACGTGTGTTTTAAGTCAATGTTTTTTAAAGTCTTCCATGAAATATTGGATAAAAATGGGTTCTTAACACACTTCATTTACAAAACACAGCCTACTAAAGGTTATTTTAAGGAAGCTAGCACATTTATTTATGAATTGAATAGAAAAAAAATTCATTTTATCCCATCATGCCAATATTTTTCCTGTTCATTTTACCAATTTCAAATGAAAGAACCTGTTATCTTGAATTTTGTCAACTTGTTTGCATGCAAAACAGAAAAAATTTATTCAGTTATCGTGATAATATATTTTGCCATGTTTCCCATCCTTGATCTTATTTCATTCTTTTCCTCATACCTGCCATGTCCTTCTCGAATCTTCATGTCCTACATCCTCTCCACATACCTGTCGTCCTTTCTCTTCTCTTTTCTCTCTTCCCTTTTCTCTCTGACCCTGGGTCTGTATCAGACCGTATTCCGAGCCGCAGCCCAAGCTGTGCGTCCGGCTTACATCATTCCACTGAAGACCTGCGAGCTCGGCAGAGTGGCAGCCTGGGAAAACTGCGTGAGTCCAGGCTTATGACTCCATTCCCATCCTCATACTCCATAAATTACAGTCCTGTTTGAATTCTGCATATCAAGATCTGCTTTCTTTGAGTAATTGAGTGTGTTCCTTTTACCTGTTTATCTGCTGCTTTTTGCTGGCAAGGAGTGGAATCCCATTTTAAACTGCATAGCCCATATGAAATTAAAATTTCACTAGAAACTACTGTAGATCTGTTCTAACATTAAAAAAAGATTTCAGTTTCATATATTTTTGGCAGGGTTGCCAAAACATAAAAAAGTACCAGAAATATCTCATAGTTCTTGCCTGCGAGTGTAACTGTGGACAGCAGGATTGCAAGTTTGCCATTTGGGACGACGCTGCATTTTCTGAACCTGTTTCATTTTTAAAATTCATTAAGTGAAATGGCTTTTGCTTTCACAAAATTTTTTGTTAGGAAATCTCAGACCTCACAATTCCATTACATTATGATTCTTTGGGTAATGATTCTGTGCATTAAGAAACATTAGATTTGGTCATATTTCGAAAACACTTACATGCTGGATTTTTTTTTTTAAAAGACCAAACACATGAATGTGAACAGAAGAACAATTTAAACATGCATTAATAAACAAACCCAAATTTTTTGGCCAATAATGCAGACTTTTAAGTGATCGTAACATTACAATACTCATCCAGCTGCATTATCAGCTTCAGGTTCTGCCTACTTTTTGTCTCATGATAAAGCGTGTGTAACGTGTGGTCATTTTAAGATTTGTCCGTTGTTTACATAGACACTGATTTTTAAGCATACTGTTTTAATTACTTTCATATTTTCTTGTATTTTAGATCCTTCTCAGTGCCGTAGTATGAATGACATCTCAATTACTCCAAGCACTGACCAGGTTTGGATTTTTTCTTTTTTTTTTTTTACATTTTCTCTTATTTAAAGATAGAGATAGGAAAGATAAAGAGAGTGTTCTTGTTTTTGATATGCATCTTTATTGATTAAGCTGTAAGAATGTGTTAATTAGGAGATAATTAGAGAGAGGTGCTCCATCTTAATGATTAACAAAGCCTCAGCTGGTATGATATGAGTAACTGAGAGATTTTGGTAACAATGGAAGCCTGTCATTCTGTGTGGGTGTGAGATGCTATGGCAAAATTAGTAGGAGGTTAATTAATCTGTTTTTGTTCTGCCTTTGTTTGATTTAGATTTAGTACCCACGCTTAAAAAATACAAAACATCATGATATGAGAAATACTGCAAGCCATTTGCTTTTTCTGTAAAGTTCAGCCAAGGTGTATTAGTGGCACTATAGGGAGACGGCTGCACTCCTGTTTGGTGGAGTATAAAGCAGCAGTGTTCCCCTCCCAGTATGAGCCTGAGTACACTTTAATTAGTTTCTACCCCTTTGTCAGCATTTTGAGGGTGAATGGTCCCCACCATATCAGTTTATCATTGTTGGATCTATAACTGTTCAATTGTTATTTACTATATGTAGTGCTTGTATTTCTAGCAAAATGGATTGATTTGTAGTAAACTGAAATTTCTTAAGTTTGAGAATATTGGAGAGAACACAACGTGGACAATATATTAATTTTTATATATTTACATATGTACTGCTGCATATCGTGATTTAGATGCGATAATATATTCAAATGCCAAAATCATCAGTTTTGGGGATTTTATTCAAACAGTTTGTATATGGAAACTTTGGCTTGTTACTGAAGTTTTGTAGAAGCGTTTCATATACTGTATTTTGAATGAGCTGCAATTATTAACTATATTTTTAGCACACAAACCTACAAAAACACCATATAAGAAAAAAATAGAACAGAAGGAAAATGTAGAATATTGGCCCTTTTAAAAGATCCTGTGAATCAGTGTCTTTAATAGTAGATTGGCAAAACATAACATAAAAAATGAAATTCATACCACGGTTTTTCAAATATTTATGGGAACCTGGAGCTCTGAATGGTCACCCTGTCAAAAACACTGATGAATTAGAGGTTTATTTCAGAATGGCAGAGAATAGTATTACAATATCTATGAACATACCATATATATTGTGTAGCCTTATGGACTGATAAGTCAGTACTAGGGGAAATGCAAGTGTAGTTTAAGTGTCAGAGGTATTTGATACCAAATTGCCTGCAGCATTTTAGAAAAGTAGGCTACAATATGTTTTGTACAATACATAACAGGACTTGGTACATTTTAACACAAGAGATTTCTGGTGTAGGCATATACTCGCATAGGCGAGTATATGCCACCTTTTTTGAAGGGGACTTATTGTGTGAGATAATTTTACTGTTGGAGACTCCTTAACAACATTTATGAGTCCAAAAGGCCCCCTTTTTAAAACTGTATCTTATACTGTATCTTCTGCTATTTTTTCTGTGTTCCGAATATCCTCGGGGCAGCCGTGGCCTAGTGGTTAGGGTGTTGGCCGCATGATTGGAGGATCGGGGGTTTGAACCCCTTCCCCATAGGTTGCCCTGAGGTACCCTTGAGCATGGTGCCGTCCCTGTCACGCTCCTCCCTGTGATGGGCTGGCAACCTGTCCAGGGTTTGTCCCCTGTCCTTTGCCCTGTGTGAGCTGGGATGGACTCCAGCGCAACCCCGCTTGGGACAAGCGGCAGAAAATGAATGTTTTATCCTCTATCCTAAACAGTCTATTGGAGCTCCTGTAGATTTAAGGTTCCCAGGGTCCAAAGACATGCATGTCATGTGAATTGGAGATGCTAAATTGCTACTATGGGGGTGTGTGTGATTATGTTACTGTCCTTTAATGTAATGGCAACCTGTGCCTTTGCCTTTCACCTTGCCTTTTCACATTGGCTCCAGAACCACCCCAACCCTTCTCAAGAAAGTGGTTAAGAGAATGAAGTGAGTTTTTTTGTCAAATTTTGATTAGGTTTGATTAGATTAGGTTTGATTAGATTCATCTTTGTTGTTTGACAAGTACAAGTACAAATTAGCATAACAATGTAAATCAGTGCAGTTAGATTTTGATTGCAAATGTAATAGAGTTGTATTATTTTCTGTCAGTTAGGTAGGCCTTTTTTGCCAAATTTGTTTTAAGCTTGAGTGCTTAATAAAGTCTGTCAGATTAAACCTCCAATTAAACCTTCAACAAAGGTGAATATTGTATGATTTGATTAAAATTGCAATGGATATGATTTCATAAAAATTGTTTCAAATTACAGTTTTGCTTAAAAAAAAATATTCACTGTTTTAAATAAGAAGCACATAGCTTTTATTATTTAGCCACGTTAGACAGTTATATTCCTTCCTTCATTAAATATTCATTAGCTGTCCAAAAACTATAAAACATCTAGCTTGATTTAACTACATTAAATATTATACCAACCTAATATATTCCTCTTTTCATTTGTTAAATAGTCCCCTCCAAAATTATTGGAACAGCAAGGCAAATGAACTTGATTTTGCTATGTACTTAAGATGTTTGGCTTGGAGGTCAAAAGACAAATATGAGATGTCTAAGGGATAAGATAAGAGAGATCACATGTAGCTTTTTTTTTATTATTTCTTGGGAAATCTAGGTATGTAAAATTGCATTGAACAACGAGCCTTTTGTACCTGACCAGATAAGTCTTTAAAATATTGTTTGGAACAAATACTTTAAAGTAAATAAAAGAAAATGACTTTCTTATGGTTTTCTATGCTTTTACACAAACCCTTTTGTTTGTGAAAAAAGATATACCTATAACAACAAATCCTTTCAGCCTATCATGTTCCAAAATGTTTGCCCTCTTGAAGTACTTGGTGCTCAGAAACCCAAGGCTCAATGTTCTGTGAAATTTAACTTATTTAAATGTAAATACCATGTTGCACTGGAGGAACAGCACAACATGAAAGAGCTTGTTTATTTCAGGCAGAGCAGGGTGAAAAGACTCTGAAAGTAGCATTAGGAGATTAAGAGGCGACTTTGACCTAAGTACCAACCATTTCATAATCACATGCTTTCTGGGTGCAATAGCAAGATACAGGGTGTATTGATTGGGGTGTTTGTGTATTTATTATAAAAAATCTTCAGTGGTTGCATAACACTACTGTGCTGGTGTTAATCACATACTGGAAAAACTTTGCTTTCATTCCCATCACATATTTCTCTACAGCGACAGAAGGAATTAATGGTTATTGATACTTTAAATTAGTTTCTTGCTAAGTAACACAACAGTCTTAATCAAGAAGTAACATCATACACTGTCCTCAATTATTGCATTTAATTAGGCAGTTGTCCAATAGAATGGGGAATATAAGGAATATTTATTGAAATAAAATCTAAAACATTCGCCAAATCACCTGGCACTATCCCTAAATGGCTCTTTTGTTTGTTAGTAGAAGCATGTTGAAGTAGAAGCAGGATTAGCTGAGGTTTTCTTTCACACAATTTTAACCAAAATGTCCAAAATATATTTCCAGTATTGTCTACATGTCTAAAACATATATTTAAGATTTTGTGCATTAACTCACTCATAGTCAAACTAGGAAATTATTGAATTACTGTAACTATCAGAGTCTGAAATTGTTAATGATTTTCAGAACTTCAGCTCCTTAAAAGCCACAGCCATTTAAAAAAATATATATTGTCTTTAAAATGGTTATGGTCTTTAAGGAGCTGAAGTTCTGAAAATCATTAATAATTTCAGACACTGATAGTATATATACATATATACTCAATTGGAAAAAAAATATCCAGACTGATATGGAATGGGTAATGTGTTTGGAACAAAAGGATGCCAAATCATTTGATGAAAATGAAATCATCAACCTACAGAGGACTTAATTCAAAGTCATCAAGAAATGTAAACTGAAAAACCAATGCAGCATACAGCATAACGTTCACTGCAGCTTCTCCAGACCCTTTCACGTCTGTCACATGAGCTCAGAGTGAACCTGCTCTCATCTGTGAAAAGCACAGGGTGCCATTGCTGGACCTGTCAATTTTGGTGTTCTCTGGCAAATGCCAATCAAGCTTCATGGTGCAGGGCAGTGTGCACAGGGCCCACTAGAGGACATTGGGCCCTCAGGCCACCCTCATGAAGTCTGTTTCTAATAGTTTGGTCAGAGACATTCACGCCAGTGCCCCGCTGGAGGTCACTTTGTAGGGCTCTGGCAGTACTCATCCTGTTCCTCCTTGCACAAAGGAGCACACACCGGTCCTGCTGATGGGTTAAGGACCTCCGACAGCCCTGTCCAGCTCTCCTAGAGTAACTACCTGTCTCCTGGAATCTTCTCCATGCTCTTGAGATTGGGAGACACAGTAAGAGTCGGACTGCCTTTGCAACTTCTGTAGGGTCCAGGTATCACCTCATGCTACCAGTAGTAACACTGACCCTAGTCAAATGCAAAACTACTGAAAAGCAGTTAAAAAAAGATGAGGAGGGGAAAAAAACATTCCTGTTTTTGGGGTTGTCTCATTGTTGCCCCTTTAGTGCACCTGTTGTTAATTTCATTAACAGCAAAACAGCTAACACTGTTTAACAACCAGATCAATGACAAGATCAATACCCCAGAAGTTTAACTGACTGGATACTGTAATTAAAAAAAATTAATCTATCTTTTTTTTAGATAAATTTAGATAATCTATCTAAATTTTATCTGATAAAAAAAATTCCTTACATTTTTTTTAGCAAGTTTTATATTTAGTATGTGTGTGTGTGTGTGTGTGTGTGTGTGTGTATATATATTACTTGTTCTCCCTGTGTCTACCTGGGTTTCCTCTGCGACTCCACTTTCTACAGTCCATAGTGTGTGTGTGTGTGTTTCACTGTGTGTCTGCCCTGTTTGGCTCCAGCACCCCACACGACCCTTATTAAGACAAGCAGCTATGAAAATGAGACAGAGTGAGATTTTTTCTAATGGTTTAGACTAATACACTAATATATTTCCTCTTATTTAAAAAACAATAATGGCTCACTATATTATAATACTGTTCTCCAGCTCAAGAACAAGTTTATGAAGAAAATCCCCAGAGATGCTGAGGCATCCAATGTACTGATCGGGGAAGTGGACTTCCTGGACAAGCCTTTTGTGGCATTTGTTCGTCTTGCACAAGCCACCACATTAGGCGGCCTGACTGAAGTCCCTGTGCCAACCAGGTGACAAACATTATGCAGTACTCACAGCTACATATGTCTCTGTTTCAACATTGAGTACAGTGTCATTATGGACCTTGCTTTCTCTCAGCAATGTTGTTCTTTTGCTAGGTTTCTCTTTGTGTTGCTCGGCCCTCAAGGCAAAGCCAAGTCCTACAATGAGATTGGCCGGGCCATGGCCACACTCATGGTAGATGATGTAAGCTATGATTAGATTATTCCAATCCAAAGAGATTCTGTTGATTTCACATACCAGGCCTTTCATAAACTACACATAATATTAAAAGGCTTATTTCACACAGATTGCCTGCCTGATATTTATATGTGAGGCAGGGCTGCAACTAACAGTAAATCTGATAAGTCATATATTGACCATTAAAAGACATCTTTACAGTATATTCTACAAAACAGATGAATCTTATACTATTTTAATTGCTGAACAACTTAAACATTTTAAGTATTGGCCTTATCACTGGGAGATCACGATAACCAAATTGGCAGAAGCCTTCCCAGTGTTGGTAGTATTGGTAGAGTACTAGCCAGTGGGTGAAACTGAAGGACCACCCTGTTTATTTTACACAATGGTCTCTTCAGCTCTTCAGTGATGTGGCCTATAAGGCCAGAGATCGTGAAGACTTGATTGCAGGAATTGATGAGTTTCTGGATGAGGTGATAGTACTACCACCAGGAGAATGGGACCCAAAGATCCGCATTGAGCCACCAAAGAAAGTTCCCTCAGCAGAAATGAGGTATGTAGTTATGTGAGAATCATGAAGACATCTGGCATGTAAGAATTCATGTACTGGCTTAATAATTTTACGCTGTTAAAAAAAAAAAAAACTAGCATGAATTTATACAAAATAAGCTAGTCATACCAATTTACTTTGTGCTTGTTTGCAGGAAGTCAGTTTTTTCACTAAATGAGTTGGGCCAAGCCAATGGAACTGCAGGGGGAGGAGGGGCAGTTGCTGATGATGAAGAGATGCCTGCCCCTCATGAGTTGGGAGAAGAACTGGCTTTTACTGGGAGGTAGGCTAGTTGGCCTGCAAAAAAAGGTTGTACTCCTAGTCACTGTTTAAAAAGAGCCACAAACAGTTAAGTGGTTATTCACAGCCTTGGTCCTTGAGGCCCCTCTGCCTTACAGACTAGAGCGCTTACAGCAAGTGGTTGGTATGTATGGATGTGTATTATGATTCATTTGATATGGTGTGTGCTGTAGATTTTGTGGCGGTCTTTTTCTTGACATCAAACGGAAAATACCTTGGTTTTTGAGTGACTTCTATGAGGGGTTTCACATCCAGTCTATCTCAGCTGTGCTCTTCATCTACCTGGGTTGCATCACTAATGCCATTACCTTTGGAGGACTCCTAGGAGACGCAACTGACAACTATCAAGTAACAAATGTCTTAAATATACTTTACTTAATAACTCAGACTAGCTTTCTGTCCATCAGTGTAAGGTTCAATAATTTTTATGAAAAGAAAATTAGCTCTTGCTTTTCCTCCGTCTAACCATTTTATGTACTGCATTAAAACTCTTAAAAGTTTTAAACCTGTGTGTTAAACTACACTTTGCTGTGCAAGGTCATGCAAAAATCTTTTAAAAAACTGTAAATAAGGTCAACACCAATACAGACTGTAAATACAGCTGAACATTACTTATATGACTATCAGTCTTTGTTGTATAATATAATATACATGGAACACAGTATATAAGTCAGGGTAATATGCATATAATTGAACAGCTAACACATGCCTTCAAGCATATTAACCTGCGCTATGAAATTGTGTCTTTTAGGGTGTGATGGAGAGTTTTCTGGGCACAGCCTTGGCAGGAACTGTTTTCTGCATTTTTGGTGGTCAGCCCCTCATCATTCTGAGTTCCACAGGACCTATACTGGTGTTCGAAAAGTTGCTCTATGAGTTTAGCAAGTGAGTGCCAAAGAATGGAAGTTGCTAAAATCAAAATTTAATTTGATGGCTTTATATATCTCCAGATTAATGTGGAACTCTACATTTATTTATTTATGATTAGTGATTATCTGGTGTTCTTCACTGGTGATGGATCTTTTTCTTTTCCTGCTGAGCTTTGTTGTCTGGCCACATCACTGACCCCATTGACTTGTACTCACAGGACTAATAGTATTGACTACTTAGAGCTGCGATTGTGGATTGGCCTGCACTCCTGCCTCCAATGTCTGATCCTGGTTGCATCAGATGCCAGTTACATCATCAAATACATGACACGCTTCACAGAGGAGGGCTTCTCCAGCCTTATCTCCTTCATCTTTATCTCTGATGCCATCAAGAAGATGGTGGGAGCCTTCCAGTACTACCCCATTAACATGAACTTCAAGCCTGACTACATAACAACTTACAAATGTGAATGCTTGGCACCTGATCAAGGTGAGCCTGATCTATTTGGGAGTAAATTACTTTATTTTAGTTTGGTTTCAGGGGATTGTTCAGTTTTAGAGGTTCATCTCCAGACTACTATAACTTATTTATGGTGTTTATTTTTGGTGCACACTTTTGGCTGCTGTCTGATCGGAGTAAGTATCAGCTGCCAAATTTCATGCTTTGATTTCTATGTAAGCCAAACATGTGCTATATCTTGAATTTGCAGTAAAAAAATGTATGTTTTTTCTTCAATAGTGGCCTCAATGGATCTTAATTCATCAGTTCCACTTGGTCCCGACAACCTCACTGATTACTCTTTGGTAAGAACAAACTGTGATACCAGGACAGTTAAATAATCTGTTGTTTCACTTGGGGGGGAAATTTTATCTGCTTTTTTACATTATTTGGAAAAAAAACAGCTGCTAGTTACACCTTATTAAAAGTCAGTCAAAAAGATAATCAAAGATAAAGATAATCAAATAAAATGTTACACAGAAATTGCTGTACACTAGCTTCTAATGACAGGTAGAAATCTTTTTCCTTCTCCTAGGAAGTATGTTTAGGGAGATACAAGTTCTGACAATTTCTGTTTAACTAATTAACAGTATTCTGTGAAAGATAATACAATATTTAAATTAATGCTCATCTCTTATTAAATTTTCCAATTATTTGGCAGTGTTTACCCTCTCTCTCTCTCTCTCTTTCTCTCTCTCTGTGTTTCTTTCATTCTCTGTCCACCTTTCTTTTCATCTCCTTATATATAACATTCTTCTGTGTGCATATATAACCTCATCCCTCCGCTCAGTACAACTTCACAGGTCTGGACTGGAGCCAGCTAAGTAAGAAGGAGTGTTTAAAGTACGGAGGTTCCCTTGCAGGCAAGTCCTGCAAGTACGTCCCTGACCTGGCTCTCATGTCCTTCATCTTGTTCTTTGGCACCTACTCCATGACCATTTCGCTCAAGAAGTTCAAGTTCAGCCGCTACTTTCCCACTAAGGTTTGACTGCATGAAATGTATACTTTCTGCCCATGTAAACTCAGTATATCTTAAGTAGCGATCTGAGTTTACTGCCTTAAATTATAAAGTCTATGAAGCTTATTCCTTCTCCTATTTTTCATTTTTACACCTGTTTTTACTTTTTGTCCTCTTTTGACCTCCTCTCCCCTCATATCACGTCTCCCTCAGTGTCGCACCCTGATTGCTGATTTTGCCATTATCATATCAATCCTGGTGTTCTGTGGCCTGGATTACCTGATGTGCCTGGAAACTCCCAAGTTGCATGTCCCCACTGAGATCAAGGTTTCCTTTTTTGTTATAGCACAGAACTCAGACTTTTAAGAACGATGATAAAATCAACTATAGTAGGTCTGTCATAATTACATAGTTAATCTGATTACTCAAAACAAATTAAAAAGCACTTCTTCAATAAATCAACAGTTGTAGTCCTGTCTAAATGACAGAAATCAATTACTCAATCTGATTACTCATTTGATTTCAAAAATATTAACTGCACTACTAATATAATTCATTTTGACAGCATTGTATTCTAGACATCTGTTTTCCACAGTAGTTTTGGGTGTTCTACAGTAGTGTTCTTGCTTTTAACCCCTGGCTCTTTTCTATTTTCTGCTGGCATATGTCTGTCTGTCTGTATATGTATGTCTTTGTTATTTTTCTCTTTAAATGTGCAGCTTCGAAAACTCATCAGTGATTTTTCCATCTTCACATCAATCATGACATTTGTTGGTCTTGATCTATTAATGGGGCTTGAAACTCCTAAGCTAATTGTGCCTACAGAGTTTAAGGTATGAGCATGATAACTATGTATATTGTTGGACTGTGCCCACAAATTATCTTCTTGATTATTAATAATCCATTTTTTTTATTATGATCATGTTCAGTGGGTGTCTGTTTTTTTAAGAGTGGTCTTAGATTTCCATGTCCAACTTCATGTCCACTGAAGTGCTGTTGGGTCAGTATGACTCACTGGGCTTTTTCTACTTTTCTACGATTCACTCACACTTTTCTCCTTATCTATAACTCTAGCCGACTCGGCCAGATCGTGGCTGGGTAGTCATGCCTTTTGGGAAGAATCCATGGTGGATGTATTTGGCCAGTTTTGTACCTGCTCTTCTAGTTACCATCCTTATTTTCATGGATCAACAGATCAGTGCTGTCATTGTCAACCGCAAGGAGAACAAGCTCAAGGTAAAAATTATTTTGGTAAATTTAATTTTATCACTTCATAATGCATCAATTTATTTTTACATGGTGGGCATCTGTTTTAAAAAATATACAGTTAGAAAAACCATGATAAACAATACCCTCTATTCTTCTATGAACACTTTTAAACTAAAAATCACTGGTACACATGACCTCAAGCTTATTGCTTTTATTGTAATCTTTAAACAGGCTGTGCTGGAACTCTATATTTCAAGTTTGTATTTCAAACTAAATAAAGTGGTTTTTTTCTTTTTTGTCTTTTCTTATTTCGGCATTGTATTGATTAATTTCACCTGACGGTCATGAGCAGAAAAGTTGTGGGTATCATTTGGACCTATTCTGGGTGGGTATCCTGATGGCTGCCTGCTCTTTCCTGGGCCTACCATGGTACGTAGCAGCGACTGTCATCTCAATTGCTCACATTGACTCCCTTAAGATGGAGAGTGAGTCAAGTGCTCCTGGGGAGCAGCCACAGTTCCTTGGAGTTAGGTAAGTAAAATAATTAGTTGAACTCTATTCCATCTTGTTTTATCAATTAAGGGTTATAATTGTGTCTTTTTCTACCATCAAGATTGTATGCCTGTGGGTCATATTTCTTTTAAACAATTTCTCTCAGGATTCTCTTATCAGTAAAGATTTCTTTAACCTTAATAGGGAGCAGAGACTGACCGGTACCTTGGTCTTTGTACTAACTGGGGTCTCTATTTTCCTGGCTCCAGTATTGCAGGTAACTCTTGTTTAATAAGTTTAATGTTTCATGTCAATTGGTACTGAGATAATAGCCATTTGAAAGTAGCATTTTACTTAAATAAGTTTTGAAGGTCATTAAAAGCCCACTCTGATCTGTTTTTCTTCAGGTTTAATCTAATAATGAAAAACAAAAAAACATTTGCACCTTATTTTAAAAACACTATGAACAAGCTCATCCTTTACATTACCACTGGATGCTTTTCCAGACCTATTATTTTAATTATATGTACCAAAAGTGACTATACAACCCAGCTGCTAGAGATGCACAAGCCAGTGTATTTCTTTGTGCCTGTCCAAAGCCCAGATAACTGGGGAGGGTTACATCAGGAAGGAAATTCTGTGTAAAACTTTTGCCAAATTAAATATGCAGACAACGAAACGGATTTCTATACTGGCTTTGTTCAGGCCCGAGTTAACGATGACCACCTTCAGTGCTGTTAGCCTACAGGGTGCAGATGGAAATTGAACTACTGATGGCCAAAGGAGAAGAAGAAGAGGAAGAAGGCATGTCCAGAGGCAGGAGGAGAGAAGGAAGGGTAGTAGAGTGGAAGTGAGGGTAGCACCTTTGAATGTTGGCAGCATGACTGTTAAAGGGAAAGAGTTCAAGTATTAATATGATGGAAGAAAGAAAGGTTGATATTTTGTGGGTAGTAAGGCCACGTGTATTTCATGTGGGTTTAAAAAGATTTACCATGGTGTGGATGGAAAAAGAAAAGGTGTAGGTATTATTCTGAAGGAAGAGCATGTGAAAAGTGTTTTAAGGATGTAGAGTGTCAGATACAGTGTTGAGTTTGAAGCTGGAAGTTGAAGGTGGAAGTTGAGTTAGATGAAGTGATAGAGAGTGTACCCAAGGGAGAGAGAGTGGTGATTGGCCTGGACTTTAATGGACGTTAGTGAAGAAAACAGAGGTGATGAGGAGGTGCTGGGTAGATATGGGTCAAAGAGAGGAATGCAGAAGGTCAGATGGTTGTAGATTTTGTGAAGGGTGGAAATGACTGTAGTAAATATTTATTTTAAGAAGAGGAAGGAGCCAGGATGACATACAATGGCATACAAGGTGAAGAAAGCTGGAAGCCAAAGAAGGAAGAATGCAAGGTATGATTCAGCCATGAGTTAACATGTGCACTGGAAGGTACTGAAGAGTTACCAGATTGCTGGGAAACTACTGCAAGAGTGGTAAGGGAGACAGCTAGAAATGTACTAGGTGTGACATCTTGACAGGAGAAGGGTAAGGAAAGTTGGTTGTGGAACCCAGAAGTTCAGCAGTGTATACAGACACAGAGGCAGGCTAAGAAGGATTGAGATAGTTAGAGAGATGAAGAAAGTAGACAGTAGTACAAGGAGATGAAGCACAGAGCGAAGAATGTAGTGGCAAAGTCTAACGATAAGGTGTATGGCGAATTGTGTGAGAGATTGTTGACAGTAAGAAGGGAGAAAATGCCTATACCAATTGGCTAGACAGAGAGACAGAGCAGGGAAAGATGTGCAGTTGGTCAGGGTGATAAAGGATAGGAATGGAAATGTTCTCACAAGTGAGCAGAGTGTGTTGAGCAGATGGAAAGAATGCTTTGAGAGGCTAATGAATGAAGAGAATGAGAGCGAGAAGATTGGCTAATGTGAGGATACTGAACCATGAAGTTCAGCAGATTAGCAAGATGGAAGTAAGGGCAGCGATGAAGAGGATGAAGAATGGAAAGGCTGTTGGCCCAGATGGCATTCCGGTGGAAGCATGGAGGTGTTTCTAACAAAAACTTTTAACACAATGTTGGATAGGGAGAGGATGCCTGAGGAATGGAGACAAAGTGTATTGGTACCAATTTTCAGGAATAAGGGTGATGCACAGAGCTGTAGTAACTATAGAGGGATAAAGTTGATCAGCCACAGCATGCAGTTATGGGAAAGAGTAGTGGCTGTTGGGTTAAGACTAAGGCTTAGGCTAGACAGGGTATGTATGAGGGCAGTGTGACAGTGAAGTGGTAATTGTTAACAAGCCTTGTAGGGGTAAAGCTAGACATTTATGGTTTTTTAGATTTATAATAAAGAGTTTTTTAAGAGTTAATAAAGAGTTTAATAAAGTTGTGGATGTATGGTTTGGAACATGGTCTTGTTGTAAAATCCAGCCTTACTGCTTTGGTTTCTGTGGGACAAGGTTTTTTTTTTTTATATAAAACAGAATCCAATTTGCCCCTATCCTGGCTCACAACCCAACACATAATAGATCCAACCTTATGTTTATCAGTTTTCAAGATGTTCTTCTATTTAAAGGATTTTACTTTTTATTCACTCACATACCTTTGATGATTATAGATCTTTTTGTTTTATCAGACCATAGCACCTGAACGTAAATGTGTCTGGCTTATTCAAGTATTACATACTTTAGATGCTGACTGTTGCATGATAAGATGAGATAGCAGTTTGGGCAACAACAGTTGCAGTGTTTACCTTGCAGTGATGCCAGGGTATGGCTTTGTCTCTCTGCTTACCGATATATGAGCAGATTTATTCTTGGTCTACTTTATTCTTTCTTCTTAACTTTAGCTTCTTGATGACATTTCAAGGTATGATAATTCCAAAATAAAATAGTGTGTTCTGGCTTTGTATTAGTCAGCTTTTGATCAGCTGACCGTTTGATTGTTGCTGTTTAAGCACAGCAGCCTCAGAAGTTTGATAGTCACAATTTATTATGCACTGTATTACATTTGGTAATATATATATTGTTCTTTCATTAACATGTAGAAGTGCATCATTTTAAGTTTGTTCTAAACAGATGCTCAATGAAGCATATTCTTTCACATAGGATTGTATGTATTCTCTATATCCATAGTAATGCTAGACATTTATGATGTTACATTTTTTGCCTATGTATTCCAGTACATTCCCATGCCAGTGCTGTATGGTGTGTTCCTGTATATGGGAGTAGCCTCTCTCAGTGGAATTCAGGTACCCACATAACTACAGAATGACATATTTCTGTTCCTATATTTTAATGTGTTTCCTCTGTTTTAATGGAAACTAAATTATTGTTTAGTTTTGGGAAAGGATCAAGCTTTACCTTATGCCTGCCAAACACCAGCCAGACTTTGTTTTCCTCCGACACGTACCTCTGCGGCGTGTGCATCTCTTCACCTTGGTGCAGATTACTTGCCTGGCTGTACTCTGGATCCTCAAGTCTACTGTGGCAGCCATTATCTTCCCTGTCATGGTGAGAGTAGTTTGAATCTTCCAGTTCATTGCTCAAATCCAGTGAAATTGCGAGAAAAAAAAGTTGCTAAAATAATACCTCAGCTATTTATAACTATAACTATTTATTTTTCTGGTTCTGAATCATCATGCTTATGCATGATTGCATAATTGCTTTAAGGCATAGTATGTAATTTTTTATTTAATAATATGTTTTTATTTTATTTTATTGTGGTCTTAGAAACATATTAAATAGCATTTTATTGGTTATTTTTGACATTTTAGTAATTGTTTTTCAAAGCTTTTTATGACCTAAACAACAATATAAACTTATAGTCTTTCTACTGTATTTCTGTAATCTGTTTGATAACAGGTTTGATAAGGTTTCTCTTTTCAGCATTTCATGCTCATAGGGAGTTTTCCTTCCTATTTTTGTTTACAGCTATTTTGAAATGAGTTACATGAGCTTTTTTTTTTAATACAATAGAAAATTTGACCGTGCAGTGTCCTACAGATTCTGGGGCTAATGGTTGTGAGGAAGATGCTTGACCTGATCTTCTCCCAGCACGATCTGGCCTGGTTGGATGATATCCTCCCTGATAAAGATAAGAAGAAGAAGGAGGATGAGAAGAAAAAGAAAGAGAAAAAGAAAGCCAAGGGGGCAGATCATGACAGTGATGATGAGGTTAGCAGAGGACACAGGGCCCCATTGAACAAACGTCCTTACACTTATAGATAATCTTATTGTCTGTTTATGTTTTGTGATTAATCTTTAAAATGTTTCTCCTTCTTTTCCATAGTGTTGCTGAAAAGGCTCTGTATAACATTTACCACACTCTTTATCTCATTCCCTTTTAGTGCTGCACAATATGGCCAAAATACTATTATTGTGAATATATTGCTAAGTATGTAGATACTGATGAATAAGTAACATGACATTATTGAACATTATTGAACAATTAACCTGCATTACATTGGCCAAAAGCATCTTAATGTTAACATCATTTTATCTGGAAAGGAAAGGAAATGCTCAGTGCGGGATGCTGTCTTTACAATTTAAGAATATTCTTGGCTGAAAATGAAAAATCACAGAACACTAATTAAACAATCACTTGCATATAGTAGCCTTTTCCAATGTTGGTATTACAAAGCCCAAAATTGTGATGACAAATAAAACATATATTGTGTAGCCCTACCTCTGTTCCACTGCAGCCCTTCCTTCCAAATCTTGCATGGCTTTTGTATTTACTACAGTGGCACATATGTCTGTCCACATTTCCATTTCCTGTTTTTTGCCAAAATTTACATCTTACATCTCCTTTATATGTCCTCTCCTTTGTGGTAACTGTGCCTCCTTCAGTTCAAATTTCCCAGTGAGTGCACTCCCTCAGTGAAGATTCCAGTAGAGTCAATGAACCCATCACTGTATCCAGCAAACTTCCACGGCCACCCTAGTACAGACTCTCTTGCCTCTAACTGTGAGTGAACTTTAAGGATCCTTCCTGTTTTCACAAATGTCATGTTACAGCATTTTAAAAAAACTTTATACAACAGCTCCAGCTAGAGCCTTTTGTAGGTGTCTTTACCTAAATGATGTTTACTTGTCACCCTCTGATGTTTTGTTTTTTTTCCTAATTTTGGCACGAGTCTTGATAATGTCAACAACATGCCCACACACTCACTGTGAATTCTCTGGAAAATTGACATGCTCTTTGATTTGTATTACTTTTCTCTATTATGTACTCTTTCTTACCTCTAAATCTTTCACTTTTTATGTTTCCTGTGTGTGTGTGTGTGTGTGTGTGTGTGTGTGTGTACGCAGAATAATCACCTTTATGCCATCAACACCCCCACCGAGTTGGACTTGGACTACAGGTACTATGTTCAAAGTGTAAAGTGAGATGGCACACCCCCTATAATATCAGAATATACTTAATAACAGAACGAGCCACTATACAACCTGCTTTGCATATACTGTGTCAGCATTGTAGTCCGTTTAAACAGGTTATTTAAATGCATGTACATAACATTATATGACACTACCGAGGGTCAATTCAGCATGATTTATTCTTATTACATGTTCAAGCCATTCTTGAATACCAAATTTATGAATGTAGAAAATTAAAACCTTGAACTGACTTGGTCAAAATCTGATCTTTTTAAAATTGGGCATATGCTTGTTATTTTATATCCTGCTTTTTAGGCACTGGGTTAGGGTCAATAAGGACATTTTATTTTGCAGGGCTTTTTCCTTATAGTAAATTGGCTTAACAGCAACAAATTGTAGATCAATCAGACTAGATATCCAATTAATTATTTCTCATAGTTGTGATGCATTTTAATATTTTAGCTCATATCCTAGTTCAATATTTCAGGCATGCCTTCTGCCAACCCACAAAAGCAATGCATATTTATAAGTTTGCCCACCACGGGGCAGTGGTGGCCTAGTTAGAGAGTTAGATTTTGTTCAGATTGTGTTCAAACCCCTTACCAGTAGGTTGCCCTGAGGAACCCTTGAGCAAGGTACCGTCCCCGTCACTGCTCCCTGGGCAGCTTTCATAACTGCCACCTGCTGCACGGTGTTTGCATGGGTTAAATGCAGAGGTCCAATTTTGTTGTGGTTCACTGTGTGCTGTGCTGTGACCTCACAATGACAAGAATAGTCATGAAAAAAAAACATACATGCAACTAATATTCAAAAAATTTTTGTTTTGAATATTAGTAGTTACTGCTAACCAAACCAGGGAAATTTCCAGTGGAAAATAAATGTGCGTGTGTGTGTGTGTGTGTATATATATAAAATATAAAAATGTGTGTGTGTGTATATTTTGTCTTCCCTCTTTTAACTCTACTGTAAACTCTCTACTGTGTCTGGTCCATCATCTGCCATTCCTCAAATCTGCTCCATTACCAGAGAATCTTTATCAAGTTATGTGCAGCTCCCTTTCCCCATGAGTTTGCCAAATTGTTATGAGAGATGTCCTTCCTCCATTATCTTTCAAAGAGTCTGGTGGCTACAAGACAAATTACTGATAAGTGATGAAACCTTAAAGAATTGTCAAGGTGTCAGTGAAATGCAGTGTCATATGGCTCAGAAATTTTATTTGTGCCTGACTTCAATTAATAATTTTCCCATTTTTAAAAACCACATAGGTTGCTTGCTTGTATTTGTTCCTCAAATGCCCACCCTTAAGTTATTATCATTTAACTTTGTGTTTTTACTACATTTATGTTTCTCAAAAAGTCATAGCTTTGTTTGGGCCGTTTTATGGCTTCTGCTGATGTAATTATTGGTTTACTGTTCCTCAGCATTATTTTGCCACTGAAGATCCCCCGGATCCCTTCCCGAACTCAACCACCATCCCATCAATCTCTCCCCCCTGTGCCTCACCTCGGTGTTCGGACTGAGCCTGAAAAGGAGGAGAATGAACTTTACAACCACTGCCATGCCTGTAGAAATGACACTACACTGTAGTGAAACTTGACATGTAAAATTTTGATGTGGAAGTCAGCAGGCAATGGCCTTAAATCTATATTCCTTCTAACCACCGTTTGGATAGCACAGCCCATTTACAACAGGTAACATTAAGCTTTTTTAAAAGCACCACCCTTGTTTCTCTTTCACATGATAAAACCATTTTTTTTAATAAAAAAAAGAATAATATACTAGTTCTCTCAAATAATGTTATGATGTCATTGAGAATACCTAAATAATTAGACTGAATATTGATTTATAATCTACATTTTATGTTAATATGTATTACATTAACCAGTGGAATTACACTATTAGCATTATGGGTTTTTTTTTTCTTCCAAATGGCTGTATCGTTGAAAAAGTCATGTTCAGTGTTCTTAGGCACGAATGCCTGTATGTGTTGATGCTTGATTCGTTTGTAAAATGAGAAACATGCCATGAATAAAGATATTTTAAAGGCTTAAAGACTTTAATCCCTGAATGTCCTCCATAACGCCAAGCTTCTCAAACTGATCTACCGGCTACGTCAGCACTGCTCGATCTCTGATTGGACGCATACGTACCGATCATTTCCGGCCGATGGTTGCAGGGACGGTGAGGAAAAACAAACAGCGATGGGAGAGTTAGTAGGGTTTGCGAGCAAATTTAGTTGTTATTCCGTCAGCCAGCTGAACGAATTGCTCGAAGATGACGAGAAGCTCAGTAAAATCGTCAAAGAAATGGATGAGGTAAGCGAAGCAAAGTTAGAAGTCGTTTTCGTGCAAACGGCCTTTCCTTTGTCAAAGAAGAAGCTTTACGCTCGTGTTTGGCTGATAATAAACTCAGTTTAAATCGCTGTTACAAGTAAGGCACGGACTAAATAAGTCTGGAGAACATCAAGTTCACTCGACGAAAGGTCAGCCCGTTTACCCAAAACAGACTGAAAAAATCTTGGGTGTTGGTACTCTTAATCGAGCTACATTGCAGAATATATGTTTTAGTTGCTGTTATGTTGTTGTATTTTATATCATGGTTATGTTATCATAACTACATAAACTCATCGCTGCTAATTGGTTCTCTTTAGTAGTCTTAAGGTAGCCATGATACATGTGTGTGCAGATGCTACTTGAAGCTTGAGACAAAATGGTGCCCTTTGTGTATGTTTATGAGCCTCACTACATGCAAATCCGAGGTGTGTACACATTCCCTTACTGATCACAAACTGTGCTTTGAAAGTGAAAGTGACTGTCCTTGTAATTGTGACGTGACGCAAAGCACACCGTGAGACTCGACAAGATTCAACCTCTGCATTTTACCCACCCACCCACACAGACACACAAGCAGTAGGGGATACCTATTGAAACCTGGGGAGCAGTGAAAAAGTGAAAGTGACAACCCTTGTCATTGCGAGGTCAAAGCACAGCAGACAATGAAACTCTGCATTTAACCCATGCACAACACTGTGCAGCAGCTATTGAAAGCGCCCAGGGAGCAGTGACGGGGACGGCACCTTGCTCAAGGGTACCTCGGGGCAACCTATTGGGAAGGGGTTCAAACCCCTGATCCTCCGATCATGTGGCCAACACCCTAACCACTAGGCCACCGCTGCCCCTAGTGTACCAGCCTGGTATTTGAACCCAGGACCTTCTGATCCTGGGGCCGATCCCTAACCACTAGGCCACCACTGCCCTTTCTTGTGGGTTATGCATGGAAGGCCCATTCCAGTAGGACTGACTTTAAATCCCTGATTTAAAAGGGAAGTATTATCTTGGATATTCTAAAAAGTATTGACAGGACTGAGAGACTTTTAAAGCTGATCATAGTTTATTTTACATTGCATCTTTTCAGCCTCAAGGCAGCCATACTATATCACTAAGGGCCTATTTAACATGACAGGAGGAAATTCAAATATTCTAATGGGAATATAACAGTAGCACTTTTCCTGTTACGTAAATAATAACCATTTAAAGCACATACAAGTGACTGTTAGTAAATACAGGGAGAAATGGTCACAAATTGAGATTTCAAAGATGAGATGACGATAACTCCTCACTATTTTTAATATTGTTGATTCATGGTATCTGCCTCACCGACACATAATAGTGAAACTAACTGTTGCCAACTGTGACATGATTTCCTGCTTCAATTATCTCCCGATTCTAGATGCAGGAGGTGCAGCAATCTAAGGAGATGACCCTCGCCAGTAATCGCAGTCTTGCAGAGCAAAACCTTAGCCTTCAACCCAGCCTGGACCAACAGAAGATGCAGTTAACCAAGCGCTACTGCTGTTTACAGGAGCTCTTTGAGGCCTACCAGCTCCGAAAGTCCACTCTAGGTTAGCTAATTTCACTCAGTGTCTGTTTGGTGCCAAGCTAATAATCTTATAATAAGCAATAATTTTGTGTGCAATGCAGATGCAGACAGTTTTTCAGTCTTTCCTTCATAAAGTAACATAATTAGCCAAAACCATGCCTGCAAAACCAGATCTCATGCCATCAGAATAATTGAATCAATTCACTGGCCAGTTTTCTACATGGGAATTTGTTTTGGGATAAGTCAGCATTCGACGATGTTCTCAGAATTGTCCCAAAAAGTAACCGCTTTAGAATGGGCAAACAAGGTTTCAGGTCTAGATGGTTTGAAACCACCATCTCCTTGTGTGTTTTATCAATGTTTTTGATCTGAAATACATTCTTGCTCTAAAAGCAATAGTGTCATAGAAGTTTGTGTCTCAGTGTGTAATATTTTCCTTGCACCTGGGTGATCCTACGCTCAAGGATTCTTTTATTTGGTTACTAATGTAGTTGGCTACAGCCAACTAACAAACTTTTAACAAATAAAAAGGTACAAAAACCAGACCTTGATAGTCTTGTGGTACATAAGTGTGCAATAAAATGCCAATGCACTTTACATTATCCATGATTCATTACAAAATTCTCTGTCTGAATTACTGGCATGAATGGACTTGTGTTTGCTTATGACTTAATTTCTTACCTTTACAAAGACCACAGTTCAGGGAAGAGATCACTGGATACCCTGTTAGCCTTGTTGCAAGCTGAGGGGGCCAAGATTGAGGAGGAAACAGAGGTAAGCTGTGTTTCTTTTTGCTGGTTAATGAACAACACACAAAGTGCATAGCTGATATACAATAACCGGAATTACCTCACTACCCAATTTTCTTATGGACATTTCAGAACATGGCAGATTCTTTCCTTGATGGAGATCTGTCTTTGGATGCATTCATTGAAGCCTACCAGAGCAAGAGGAAGCTGGCTCATTTGCGGCGTGTGAAGATTGATAAGCTGCAGGAGATGGTGCTCAAATGCTTCCAGATGCCCCAGACCTCTGTTAATGAACCTGTGCAGCTTCACATCCCCAACTCCCCTACGCCATTCCATAGTCAGGTTAATGGCTCCCCAGTTCCTGTGAGACCATTACCGACTCCACCAACCCAACAAACAGGGCAGCAGTCAGCCTTACAGTACTCAGCAGCTTCCTACCCCTCTGTCCCCCTGCCCAATATGGTGCTATCTTACTCCAGTCCTTTTATACAGCAGTATGCACCAGCACTTCCTCAGAGGCCCAGTCCTGGTTTGCCCCCTAGGACTGGATTTATCATGCAATGAAGTAATACTAAAAATCTTTTTTTTTTTTTTTTTTTTTTTTTTTTTCCCCCCCCCCTTCAGTGGAAATGCAAAACTGGGCATTCTATTGTTTCTCAAGCACTTTGATCTTGTATAGGTTTGGGTACCTTACTTTCAGTATGTACTGATAGTCCGATGGTTTACCACAAACAATTCTAATCTTACTCTTAGTTGCAATTATGTTTTCATTGTAAATACAAGCAAATTTTAGGAGTAATTAAATTTTCTCAATATGTTCATAAAATGGGGTCTGTCTGGTATAACTACAAATCTGTTCAAGTTTTTTTTTCTTTTTTTTTTTTTTTCTTCAAGTCAAAATAGGTTAAATCATCCTCTACAGGGAAAAAACAAAAAAAAGACCTTTTGTCAAGTTTAGTAAATACTTTCTATTTATTTGCTGCATTTAACACATACATCTAACACAACAAAAAGGACGGAATAAAGCATAAAATATCCCCAGGCCACACTTTTTATCATCATGTAAATACAGATGGTTCATATAAGGGTATTCTAAAGAGGATGTTTATTTTTATTTATTAAATTAGGGACACCTACATTTTGCAACTGCTAGCATGTCAATCTACATGTATGTACATTTAAAAATTAAACAATATAAACACAATTATTAAATATGGATGTATGGAAATTGCAAAAACTAATGTAAATTACATGTAAAGAATTTGAAAGTGAATATCAGCAGTATGAGGCAAAACAACTGTATGGAACTGAGAATTTTTGCAAAGTAATCCTTTTTTTAAAATCATTAACATTAAGGTACTAACATTTGAGATTTCGTGGTGGGCCTGAGCAGCAATCAAAGATGTCTTTTTTTTTATTTATTTATTTTTTTTCTTCTTGTTTTTGATGTTGTCTCTTGAACATGCTGAAAATTAGACTTCTTTCAGTACTGATGCAATTGCTGTGTTTAATCTTTCTAACCTGTATGAACTAATATTTTCATAATTCCTTCAAAAATCAACTCGTTTTTTTCATAAACCGATTAGGTAGCATATCTAACTCCATTGCAGTGAGAGGTGAAAACCTGAAACTTCTTTTTTTATTGTGTAATGACCCTTTTTACATGATGTTATCTCTCCATTCTTTTTGTTGCTAAACCTTAAGAATTATATGATGTGCAATGTTTAAAGATGGCATTTGTGCTCTGCAATCCCTACACTATTTAAACACACCATTGACATTTTTAACTTATTTGGAAAAAGTTAAATCACTGCAGCATTAAATGAATATGTGCTAACAGCTCTTAAACATTTTAAAACTTCTATAAACCTAGAAAATAAGTCATTTAAGGGATGTACCATTGCTTTTCTAGGAATAAATTGCTGATATTCCAAAGGAACCGCCATAACTGAAGTGTGCCTTGCAGCTTAGTTGTCTTATTTCTCACCCTTTGGTTTTAAGACACTGTTATTCCTCCTTTAGGTATTGGGTGCTCAGTGTCAAACTAATTAGCAGCAAGAGGTGTCATCCTTGTGTCTAATGCATGCCTTTTATAAACTGTTGTATACTACATGAAACGCTCCATATGTACAATATGTTCTAGTTGTTTACTTAGTGGTGAACATTAATGTTACATGAATTTATAAAAATGCTAATTAAAAGAAAACCAAACTGATTCTTCAATAGCCTTTAAGTACCATACCCCTTATAGTGCAACAATGTTGCCCTCTACTGGAAAAATACAGAAGTGAAATTCCAAATCACCAGAATAACTGGGTACTTCACACTTTATTAATTCTGTTCAGTTTACAAAGCAAATCCTTTTGATTTCATACCCAAAAAGAGTGGGGTTAAAATTTAACAGAATTTTAACAGAAAATTTAAACCATCTTGTTTGCCACAGGTCTTATTATTTGCAAGATACATCTTAACCTCCACTTGAAACACTGCAAAAAAAAATTCTTTAACTATTTCAGTTTCAAGTAAGAAAACAAAAAAGTGAACAAACAATTCATATTGAAAGATATAAGAACAATTAAAGAAATTTTAAAGAATTACCCTTCCTGTATAATCTACTCCTCACCTTCTTCAGCTTCTCCTTCTACAGAGTCTATCCCTACTTCCTCATAATCTTTCTCTAGAGCTGCCAAATCTTCACGGGCCTCAGAAAACTCTCCCTCTTCCATTCCTTCTCCTACATACCAGTGGACAAAGGCTCTCTTTGCATACATTAAATCAAACTTGTGATCCAAGCGTGCCCAAGCCTCAGCAATGGCTGTAGTATTGCTCAGCATGCAAACAGCCCGCTGGACTTTGGCAAGGTCTCCTCCTGGAACCACAGTTGGCGGCTGGTAGTTGATGCCAACCTGGTAATGTCACAAAAATAATTTTTTTTTTTTTTACATCAAAACACCTCAACGAGTCTTTTCATTAGGTCTGTTCAGTAACTGATCATTTATTATCGTAGAATTTTGAGAATCAGTTAACAAGAAGCAAAGCACTTCTAAATTCAACGTCTAAACTACTTCACCTTGAAACCTGTTGGGCACCAGTCAACAAACTGAATAGTCCTCTTCGTCTTGATGGTTGCAATGGCAGCATTAACATCTTTGGGGACCACATCACCACGGTACAGCATGCAGCAAGCCATATACTTTCCGTGACGAGGGTCACACTTCACCATCTGATTGGCTGGTTCAAAACAGGCATTAGTGATTTCTGCAACAGACAGCTGCTCATGGTATGCCTTCTCAGCTGAGATGACTGGAGCATATGTCACAAGTGGAAAGTGGATGCGTGGATACGGCACGAGGTTGGTCTGAAACTCAGTCAGGTCGACATTAAGGGCACCATCAAAGCGGAGCGAAGCGGTGATTGAAGAAACAATCTGACCAATGAGCCTGTTGAGGTTGGTGTATGTGGGACGCTCAATGTCCAAGTTGCGACGGCAGATGTCATAGATGGCCTCATTGTCCACCATAAAAGCACAGTCAGAGTGCTCAAGGGTGGTGTGGGTAGTTAAAATGGAATTGTATGGCTCAACTACTGCTGTGGAAACCTAAAGGATGAATAGAACACTGAATAAATAGCTGTACACATACAGTGCTGTCTGAAGGTCTTACTGAGTTCACCTCGGAGCAGTCAGTGTTAGATTGGAAGTAATTTATTCTCTAAGTAAGGCAGCTTCAAGACACGTTTGTGGAGTGCATCACATTGTTGCTCTCTCAGCTCCCATTGTGAATGTAGTTAGGCATCTATGCAAGATGTTTTAATCTACTTGTCGCAACAAATAATGTTATTTGTGCCATCAAAACACTAGTTAACAAGTTTTAAACATGATTAAACAAGTTTAAAAAGTATTAAGTTTGTTTTATAAAAGTAGTTAATCTTTTGTCAGCTTGTTAGATTTAAACTTAGGTTTGGTTCCATATTTCTCCTTCCTGCCTCTAACCATTCAGGGATTTGTGAAATTCCATGAACCATACCCCTGATTTAATTTAATGAAATATTAATTTTGACTCCAAAGTACTTTATATAGATATTTGATGGTAACTACAGGTACAAGAACTTCTTGTAAATGTTACGCCAACACACCATCAAACACAATCACTTTTTAAGGTTTTATTGACTGTATCTAATTTTAGTGTTTAAAAACACGTACTGGATAGCCAAACAGCTTTTAAATATACTTTCTCATGTGTTTACTACTTTTGCACAGTACTGTATTTGCATATACTTGCATTTAAGGTAAAAAAAAAAAAAAAAAAAAAAAAAAAAAAAAAAAAAGGCCAAATAATACAATAATGCGAATAAAAATTAATATAAACAAGTACTAAAAATGAATGAGAGATTACTGCAAAAATGTAAGTGTTTTTTAAACTAGTAAAAAACAACACCAACAAAAACTATTAGTTAATCTTCTGTGACTGTGAGGTACCTGAGGTGCAGGGTAAATGGCAAACTCAAGTTTGGATTTCTTGCCGTAGTCTACGGACAATCTTTCCATCAAAAGAGAGGCAAAACCTGACCCTGTGCCACCTCCAAAACTGTGAAAGATGAGGAATCCCTGAAGTCCAGTGCATTGATCAGCCTGAAAAAAAGAGAAAATCACTTCATGTTCTCATGGGGTGGTGGTGGTCTAGTGGTAGGATACTTGCCTATGGACCTAAGGCTCAAGAGGTCCCAGTTTCGAATCCCACCTCTAGCACTACCACCACTGGGTCCCTGAGCAAGACAGTTAACCCTGAGTTGCTCCAGGTAAAAAGGGTATGGAAGATGCTCTGGATAAGAGCATCTACTAAATGCCGTAAATGTAAATGAAGAAAGCAGCAAAGAATGATGATCACACTATATGGATAAAAAATAACCTTACCAGTTTGCGAACACGATCAAGCACCAGATCAACAATTTCTTTGCCGATGGTGTAATGGCCTCTTGCATAGTTGTTGGCAGCATCCTCCTTCCCAGTAATGAGCTGCTCAGGGTGAAAGAGTTGTCTGTATGTTCCAGTGCGAACCTCATCTTAAGAGGGAAACAATACAGCAAAAATATTCAAACCATAACATGCATGACAGCATGTAAGAAATGGTAAGCTAAAAGTGGTAACATAGATAACTTGAGAAACAGTAAAAAATTAATCCCATGATCAGGTTGTCACACACAAACCATTGAGGACTCGTGAGAATTCATGTTTTTTCTGAATTCTAGTATTATTGTAGCCAAGAATTATACAGGCAAAAGAACACATCCTGTTGAGAAAAGTCCTTTTACACGGTTTCCAGGCTGAAACAAGATTTAAAATTAAGCTTACCTACAACCGTTGGCTCAAGATCCACAAAAACGGCCCTTGGCACATGCTTCCCAGCGCCTGTTTCGCTGAAAAATGTGTTGAAGGAATCGTCTCCCCCTCCGACAGTTTTGTCGCTCGGCATTTGGCCATCAGGCTGGATACCGTGTTCTAAGCAATATAGTTCCCAACATGCATTTCCAATCTGGACGCCCGCCTGACCAACATGAATAGAGATGCATTCGCGCTGTAAACACAAAAAGTAATACTGAAAACCCGGAGAAATACAAGCTAGCAAACAATAACATTGAAGCTAGCTGGCGGGGTAACGTAAATTACTGGTTTTAAAGGCTGACGTTAGCAACTAGGAAAACACGTCGTTATTAGCCGAACAACCAGCGTTGACTTACCATTTTTTTACTTTTGAGTGAGTCTGAACTAGAACGATATCTGACGATAGCTAGGTGATATTTTCACAACAAACGGTTTAAAAACAGCTAAAAATCAAAATAAAATAAAAAAAACAAAACAACTGATGAATCCCTGCGAGTGGAGCGCGATACCGCAGAAATATTTTAAATATCAACGATCGATGTAGCTACGATTACATTGATTGGTCCCCTTGAGCAATTCAAACGTCAACTAAAAGTAACGGTCACCCAGCACGTGACTAGAACGAAGGCTGCGTCCCAAACTGCACACTTCCGTACCAATAAAGTATGTCAAAATAGGAAACGACCATTAGCAATTTTATTATAATATTGCATTAGCAATATTAAGGTAGTATGTAGGTTTGGGAATAAGCCCTACGTTTTATAAATGTAAAATTAGCCTGATGGTCATCCAACAGTGGTGACTTGTTGCTGTTACAGCAAACAAAAGACCAGAATCTATGTTAGTTTGATCGCAATTATAAATAGATAAGGTTTGACCAATGCATTGCCGTTTCTCTAACTATTGTGTTAAACTGTGCTAGCATGTGTTGAAGTTAACTAACGACGTTCCCCAAGCTATTTGGCCCTAACGTCTGAACTGCATTATCCTGCTTAGAATCTAAATAATAGAAAAATAAACATCCAGTACTTTCCCCTATTGCTGCCCACTTAACAGCGAAATTGAGGAGTGTGCACACATTTTCACATCACTGCACACTTCTTCTTCTTCTTCTTCTTCTTCTTCTTCTTCTTCTTTTTCTTTCGGCTGTTCCCGTTTAGGGGTCGCCACAGCGGATCAACTGTCTCCATTTCTTCCTGTCTTTTGCATCTTCCTGCTTCAACCCGACCACCTGCATGTCCTCTCTCACCACGTCCATAAACCTCCTCTTTGGTCTTCCTCTTCTCCTCTTTCCTGGCAGCTCCATCCTCAACATCCTCCTTCCAATATAATCATCGTCTCTCCTCTGCACATGTCCAAACCAACGCAACCTTGCTTCTCTAACTTTGTCTCCAAGACGTCTAACCTGAGCTGTCCCTCTAATATACTCATTTCTAATCCTGTCCAACCTCGTCACACCCAACGAAAATCTCAGCATCTTTAACTCTGACACCTCCAGCTCCGCCTCCTGCCTTTTCGTCAGTGCCACCGTCTCCAACCCATACAACATAGCTGGTCTCACTACTGTCCTGTAAACCTTCCCTTTTACTCTAGCTGGTACGCGTCTGTCACAAATCACTCCAGCCACTCTTCTCCACCCATTCCAACCAGCCTGCACTCTCTTCTTCACCTCTCTTCCACACTCGCCGTTACACTGAACTGTTGATCCCAAGTATTTAAACTCCTCCACCTTTGTTACCTCCACTCCCTGCATCCTAACCACTCCACTTTCCTCCCTTTCATTCACACTCATGTATTCTGTCTTTGCCCTACTCACTTTCATTCCTCTCCTCTCCAGAGCATATCTCCATCTCTCCAGGTTCTCCTCAAGCTGCTCCCTACTCTCACTACAGATCACAATATCATCAGCAAACATCATCGTCCACGGAGACTCCTGTCTAACCTCGTCCGTCAACCTGTCCATTACTACTGCAAACAAGAACGGGCTCAGTGCTGATCCTTGATGTAATCCAACCTCTACTTTAAATGCATCCGTCACTCCCACTGCAGATCTCACCACTGTTACACTGCCCTCATACATATCCTGAACTACTCTCACATACTTCTCTGTAACACCAGACTTCCTCATACAAAACCACAACTCCTCTCTAGGCACCCTGTCATATGCTTTCTCCAAATCCACAAAGGCACAATGCAGCTCCTTCTGACCTTCTCTGTACTTCTCCATCAACACCCTCAGAGCAAACATTGCATCTGTGGTGCTCTTTCTCGGCATAAAACCATACTGCTGTTCACTGATCCTCACCTCTTTTCTTAACCTAGCTTCCAATACTCTTTCCCATAACTTCATGGTGTGGCTGATCAACTTTATCCCTCTATAGTTACTACAGCTCTGTGCATCACCCTTATTCTTGAAGATCGGTACCAGTACACTTCGTCTCCACTCCTCAGGCATCTTCTCACTTGCCAAGATTGTGTTAAACAATCTGGTCAGAAACTCAACTGCCATCTCCCCTAAACATCTCCATGCTTCCACTGGTATATCATCCGGTCCAACAGCCTTTCCATTCTTCATCCTCTTCATCGCTGCCCTTACTTCCATCTTGTTTATTTGCTGCACTTCCTGGTGAACTCTTCTCACATCATCCAGTCTTCTCTCTCTCACATTTTCTTCATTCATCAGCTCCTCAAAGTATTCCTTCCATCTGCTCAACACGCTCTGTTCACCTGTGAGTACGTTACCATTTCTATCTTTAATCATCCTGACCTGTAGCACATCTTTCCCAGATCTGTCTCTCTGTCTAGCCAATCGGTAAAGGTCCTTTTCTCCCTCTTTACTGTCTAACCTCTCATACAATTCACCAAACACCTTATCTTTGGCCTTCACCACTGCTTTCTTCGCCCTGCGGTTCATCTCCTTGTACACCTGTCTACTTCCTTCATCTCTCTGTATGTCCCATGTCTTCTTTGCCTCTCTCTTCTTTTGAATACACTCCTGGACTTCTTGGTTCCACCACCAGGTCTCCTTATCCTCTTTCTTCCTTCCGGATGTCACACCAAGTACATTTCTAGCCGTCTGCCTGATCACTTCTGCAGTAGTTTCCCAACAATCCGGTAGCTCTTCAACTCCTGCCTGAATTCCACCCTGCAGTCCTCCTCCCAGCTTCCACCACTGATCCCCACTTCTGCCTCACTTTCCTCCTCTTCACCCTCCATGTCATCCTACACAGACCACCATCCTATGCTGTTTAGCTACACTCTCCCTGTCACTACTTTGGTGTCTCTGGATCTCTTTCTCAAACTGACCTGCTGCAAATATAATCCACCTGTGAGCATCTTCCTCCACTCTTATACGTCACCCTGTGCTCCTCCCTCTTCTTAAAATAAGTATTAACTACAGCCATTTCCATCCTTTTTGCAAAATCAACAACCATCTGACCTTCAGCATTCCTCTCCTTGACACCATGCCTACCCATCACCTCCTCATCACCTCTGTTCCCTTCACCAACATGACCATTAAAATCTGCACCAATCATCACTCTCTCTCCCCTGGGTACACTCTCTATCACTTCATCTAACTCACTCCAGAATCTTTCCTTCTCTTTCATCTTACAACCAACTTGTGGAGCATAAGCACTAACAACATTCATTATCACACCTTCAACTTCCAGCTTCAAACTCATCACCCTCCCTGACACCCTCTTCACTTCCAAAACACTCTCCACATACTCTTCCTTCAGGATAACACCTACTCCATTCCTCCTTCTATCCACACCATGGTAGAACAGTTTAAACCCCCCTCCAATACACCTGGCCTTACTACCCTTCCATCTAGTCTCTTGCACACACAAAATGTCAACCTTCCTTCTCTCCATCATATCAGCTAATTCTCTACCTTTACCAGTCATGCTGCCAACATTCAAAGTCCCTACCCTCACTTCCACTCTCCTCTCCTTCTTTCTCTCCTTCTCCCTCTGGACATGCCTTCCTCCTCTTCTTCTTCTTCTTTGGCCAACAGTAGTCCAATTTCCACCAGCACCCTGTAGGCTAACAGCACTGATGGCGGTCGTTGTTAACCCGGGCCTCGACCGATCCGGTATGGAATTCTGTATCGTTGTCCGCATATTGATTTGGCAAAGTTTTACACCGGATGCCCTTCCTGACGTAACCCTCCCCATTTACCCGGGCTTGGGACCGGCACGAAGAAATACACTGGCTTGTGCATCCCTAGTGGCTGGGTTACATCACTGCACATTTGACTAGCACTAACACTTCTCATTCAAGAATCATTCAGGAAGTGAAATCATGTGCATGGATTAGGCCAGCAAAGAAACAATACTATTATAACACTAATGTGGGCATAGTAGCAATTAAGCATTTAACAGAAAACATTTATAGACAAGATTTAGAGTACAGTCTCATTCATATATAATGAATAGATTTTTAGCATTTAGTAAGAAATGTAAAGGGCCCTATTATTTTCATGTATGTTATTCACTTATTTGACAGTGTCTCGACAGATAATGGATAGTACCCAGACTTCATCAGTCTGTTTAACTTTGTACATTTGCATTAGCCTGCCTCTCACCCCACTGGCACCTTCTGTAGTCTGTCCAATGCCCTAGCAGAAGTTGAATAAGAGGTTTTGAGTCAAGGTAAAAATCAAACACATGCTGCAAATGAGCAAAGGTTCTGTTTGAAACTTTACTCTTCATGCCCCTTGTACCCATTGATGTTTTTCCAGCAGGGACAAAGAGCACTGCTCACGTATTGGCTTTAAAAGCTGCAGGTACATTATGAAAGAAAATATACACAATTCACGCTGAGCAAATGAGTGGACGGGTAGGGGACCTCAGTTCTAAGCAGGCTGAAGCTCTGGATGAGGTGAGCACTTCACCAAAAATTGTTTTCACAATTTTCAGTAGTATTTTGTTATCTCTCCCTGCATATGCACACAGAACAGCCCAATGTCACCCTCTTCAGTTAAAGATGTAAGTAGCTGTTTGATTGGGCACCATATTACCAAAGTGATGCTTTTTGTTGTTATTGTTTTGTCTAGTTTCAGGAGAGAATCAGAGATGTATATGACAAGCTTCCCAATCAAAGTGACCACTACCTCCTTCGGTGGCTCCGAGGTGAGCTGTATCTAGTTTTAACCTGGCATCAGCTCTTTACAGGCTTTGTGGTTGGGTAAGGCAAGCTGTAATGGTAAAGTTTAATTTACCTTTTCCCACAATGATAAACTATTCTTGTAATTTAATGATTTTTCTGGACCTATCACTCAATATGATGTAAAGATAAGCCATAAAATAACAGCATTGATAACATGTTATAAAAGGGAACATGAATTGAATTGTATATATTACATAACATTCATTCTTTCAGATAAATGGTAACTGATGTGTTTGGCATGCAAAAACATATAAAACTGCACATTATTATTTTTAAGAAAATATATTACACTAATATTAAATCTTTTGTGCCTCTTTCAATTACATGATTTCTCAGTACACATTATTTTAAAGGCTGTGTTTATTTTTGCTCTGGCATATTATATAGATTTATTAACCACCTTTATTAACATTATAATGAATAATAAACCCCTTTAACAGCAACAATAACAACAACAACAACAACAATAATCATAATCATAATAATACTTTAGTGTTCTTAGCCCTGAATGAATATGTGAATCTCTCTTATGAATATGTTCACATGCATGTCCTGAATTTATCATATTGGTATCCCACAATTAAGATAGCATGATGTTTCTTGCATATAGTGATACAAAATGCAGTAGCACACTAAAAGCTTGATTTATTTAACATATTTTCATATACCAGTTCAGACCAAGGAATTTCTGGTATTGTGATGATGGTTGATTATAGCTTACAATGCAAATTGCAATGGGTATTGATTAGATTTATGCAAAAATATTGATTTAGTTAAAGTTTGTGCACCTTTGCTTAAATTACTTTTTGTTGTTGATATTGTAATACAAAATGTGTGTACAACATAATGAACACAAGCCTGCAACTTGTAACGCATAATAGCTGTTTTTCTGGGTTAAATATACTGAGCAAAATTATGACAGATTTTGTTTGATTTTTTCAGTATGTTAAACTGATCAAATCAATATTATTTTTGCACTAATATTAGCAGAATGTATGTAATATTGATATATTTAGATGTGTTCCCTGTAGAGGATGTGTATTTATTTTCACAGAAATCAACACAATGTGAAATTTGACAGGGGTACATGCATTAAATTGTAGGTATAATCGATGAAATTTTCTTTGCACAATTATCTCTGTGCATATATTGACTGTTTTAATTGTTTCTGCTTGTAAATATTGTTGTTTATATGTTATATGGGATTTATGGGCTCATTCTGTTTGTTTATTGCAATGTGGAAGTGTCTGTGTCCTGTCATGTAAAAGAATCATAAAGCCTTATTGACTCATGTTCTAGTATTGCAAGTTCCTTCAACTTGTTACACAGAGGCAAGCACTAAGTAATTGTTTGTTCAGTGACATTTGACATTAGTTAGCATTAGTTGGGTAACATAACTGTTACGTAAGACTCTCCTTGATCTTCCTGTTTTTCCAAGTTACTTTCAAACAAAACCTAAACTTATTTCTTAGTTCACTAAGAGAAAAGTTCATGGTAAACTTACTGGGGGTATGCGCGTGCAAATATTTGCAGTTTCATTCACCTGTGGTTGCACAGCACACATGAACCACAACGAACTTGGACCTCTGCATTTAACCCATGCACACACAAACCCGTGCAGCAGTGGGCAGCTATTGAAAGCACCCGGGGAGCAGTGACGGGGACGGTACCTTGCTCAAGGGTACCTCAGGGCAACCTATCGGGAAGGGGTTTGAACCCCTGATCCTCCGATCATGCGGTTAACACCCTAACCACTAGGCCACCGCTGCCCCTGTTTGTGGGGCACACAAAACACAATTTGTGTGTTCCCTCTGAACCACACTACCATTAATTTTACTTAGCTTTGCTGTAAATGAATGGATTTCTCAATATAAATAAAATAAATCTTCAAAATTAATCTTAATTATTGTGGGTATATGAAAAAAAAAATTATTGAGGGTTCTTTGCATTGTCAAGGGCCATGACATGTAAAAGGTGTATTGACTCTATAAATACTGGATTGGGTATAACTTAGATTTAAGACATAGACATAAATGTAGCTGTTGCCTCTTATATCAATGATGCGATAAAAAAGCTGGATTTAATTTGTTGCAGGTTTATAGTTGCCCGACCTTTTCAGTATGATTTTAAGTATTTTCTATACAATTTTGTTTGAGATTTAACTGATTAAAAATATTTTCCCTTTGGTTTGAGTGGAATCTCAACTTTAGACACAAAAATTGTCTTTCACTGAATGGATATTCTCAATGAACCACTAGTTGTAACCACTAGTTTTAAAGTAGCATGATATTTTGAAGGAAATTTGCTGCTAATATAATAATTTATTTTATTATATGATATATTTTATACCATTCATCTGGTATTTCCCTTTTTTCTTCTTGTAGCCAGGAGCTTCAGTATTAACAAGGCTGAAGCAATGCTTAGAAAGGTATTGTTTATGATTTCATTTTTTTTTTTTACTTTTTTTTTTTCATAATTTTGAAGGGTTGGTTTTTGGCTAAACAGAATGTTTAACTTGTTCCTAAATTTTCTCTGTGAATAGTTATATTAAGGCCTGGTAGTGCTGGAAAAACATATGCATGGGTACAACATGAGACTAACAGATTACTATTTGGCATTTAAATTTTTCTGACATTTTTAGTGTATTTGAAAAAATATGAGCATTATTATCTTAAATGCTATAATACAATGCCTTTTTAATATAAATTGATGTATTATTGCAAATATAAATATTCTGATATATTCAGGTATTGTCACCCAGTAACTGCTGCCTGATAAAATTCTTTAGGGAAAGATCTTTTTCTGTAGACATTTTTATTTTACTGTCAAAATGCAAAGGGATCAAATGCAGAGACTGATTCTGACTGTCAGCCCATTCATTTGGCTGATCAATGTAATTTAATTCCAGCATTTGGAGTTTCGCAAACACATGAAAATAGATTCAATCTTGGAAGACTGGAATCCACCGGAGGTAAGCTTCAAAACAAAATGTATAAAGCACTGAGTCATTCTTAATTGGAGTACTGTACATTGACAGCCTTATATTGAATCTGAACAGGTCATTGAGCGATATGTGTCTGGTGGGATGTGTGGTTATGATCGAGAGGGAAGTCCTGTGTGGTATGATGTTATTGGCCCCCTAGACCCAAAGGGACTACTTATGTCTGCCTCCAAGCAAGATTTTCTCAGGACCAAAATTAGGGATTCAGAGTTCCTACGAAAAGAATGCTTAAGCCAGTCAGAGAAGGTATGATGTTCTTTTTAGGCATACTAAGGTTAACTTGATCTTAAAATTCAAGTGTTTTTTTTTTTTGTGACGTCAGCTTTAAACCATTTCAGGGTTTTTAATTACATTTTACCCCAAATAGTATTAATATATGCTTTTTACAATAGTTTGACTTTTGTCCAAACTTTCAGATTTGTTTAGAGAAAATCAGCTCTTGATTCATCCTTAAACCTCCTCTTTCCGTATTTCCTGGCAGCTCCGTCTTCAACATCATTCTCCCAATATAATCCTTGTCCAAACCAATGCAATCTTGCTTCTCTAACTTTGTCAACAAACCGTCCAACCTGAGCTTTTATATGTTAAATAATAATTTTAAAAACAGCAATATACCATTCTAGTGTTCATACTGGTGAACTTGTTGGTGATGTATGTGGCTATGTTTTTTTTTGCTGCAAGTATTTCCAAAGAAAAGAGTACACTCTTAAATTAATTTATGGTAGCACTTTTGAACAGGTATTAATAAAAATCTAAAAAATAAATTCTTTGGGTCTGGATGGACTGGCTATTGGAAAAAGCATAATTGAAGTTTTCTGGTGAAGTTTTATTACATGGTACAGTGAAATAATATTTTCCTGTAGTGAAAAAAATATCATTTCTCTTTTATTTGTATAAATATTTGTATTTCTATTTTGTTGATTCATCAGTTTGGAAAACCAGTGGAGTCCATCACTCTTATTTATGACTGTGAAGGGCTTGGCCTGAAACATATGTATAAGCCTGCTGTTGAAGCCTATGGAGAAGTAAGGATTACATCATATAGTGGTCTTCCAAATTTTCTTCTTCTTCTTCTTCTTCTTCTTCTTTCGGCTGCCCCCTTTAGGGGTCGCCACCACAGATCAACTGTTTCCATTTCTTCCTGTATCTGCATTTTTCTCCTTCAAATCAACTGCCAGCATTTCTTCTCTCCCAACATTCATAAACCTTATCTTTGGCCTTACTGTTTTCCTCTTTCCTGGCAGCTCCATCTTCAGCATCCTTCTCCCAATATAATCCTCATCTCTCCTCTGGACATGTCCAAATCAACACAACCTTGCTTCTCTAACTTTGTCTCCAAAACGTCCAACCTGATCTGTCCCTCTAATAAATTAATTTCTAATCCTGTCCATCCTAGTCGCACCCAGTGATTTAATGCCACCTCTAGCTCTGCTGCCTTACTTTTTTTCAACGCCACTGTCTCCAACCTGTATGGCATACTAGCCATATACCCACTCTTTTCCACCCATTCCAACCCACCTTAGCTCTCTTCTTCACCTCTCTTCCATACTCCCAGTTACACTGCCAGTTAAATGTTGATCCCATAATATAGTGGTCTTACGACTACGGATTTCTATTGTGACAAGTCTGTAAGCTTACATTTGAGTTTTATTAATCATTTAATTATTTTACTTTTTATTTACTTTGCAGTTTTGTATTTTTTTTTGCAGAGGTGTTTTTTACATATCTGTTATATTCAAATATCTTTCACTTTGCAGATTCTAACCATGTTCGAGGACAACTATCCTGAAGGCCTAAAGAGGGTTCTTGTTATTAAAGGTGAAATAGTGACTGCCTTATTAATGTACATTTATTAGTATTATTACGTTTTCTAAATCATATATTGTTTAAAGCAAAACAAAACTCTGTGAATCTTTCTTCTTCTTGTAGCTCCTAAAATTTTCCCTATTGCCTACAATTTGATCAAGCATTTCTTGTGTGAAGAGACTCGGCAAAAGATCATAGTGGTTGGGTGTAAGCGTGATGCATCAAATGTACTCTTTTTTTATAATTCAGGACAAGAACAATCCAATTACATTAAATGATGTGATGTGACTAAGTTTTGGGGAAATTAATGTTATGTTCCTCCACAGCCAACTGGAAGGATGTATTGCAAAAATATGTGGCATCAGATCAATTGCCTGTGGCCTATGGAGGTTCACGGGTGGATCCAGATGGGGACCCTTACTGTAAATCTATGGTGAGTATACCTAAACCTATACCTAAAAGTATACTTTGAAATAATTCCTGCCACAGTCATACACCTTGCCTGCAGTACTCATAATGACATTTTCCATATAGATTAAATATGGTGGGGTAGTACCAAAATCCTACTACCTCAAAGACTCCCTCAAAGTGAAGTATGAAAACTTCCTCACTATCAGCCGTGGTTCAGACCACCAACTAAAATATGAAGTCCTTGTCCCTAACTGCTTATTAAGGTGAGGGACCATCCTGTAGCTTACTTCTCTTTGTGTCATGACTTTGTGTCTGTCTGCAAAAACCTTGCCCTAAATGTGATGCAGTTTTCATAAGTAATTAATAATTCTATACAGTACTGTGCAAAAGTTTTAGGCAGGTGTGGAAAAAATGCTGTAAACAAAAAATGCTTTCAAAAATGGAAGTGTTAATCATTTATTTTCATCAATCAACAAAATGCAGTGAATGAACAAAAGAGAAATCTAAACCAAATCAATATTTTGTGTGACCACCTTTTGCCTTCAAAACAGCATCAATTCTTCTAGGTACACTTGCACACAGTTTTTGAAGAAACTCGGCTGGTAGGTTGTTCCAAGCATCTTATAGAACTAACCACAGTTACCTCTTCTGTGGATGTAGGCTTCCTCACATCCTTCTGTCTCTTCATGTAATCCCAGACACACTCGATGATGTTGAGATTAGGGCTCTGTGGGGGCCATAAGAATTGATGCTGGTTTGAAGGCAAAAGGTAGTAACACCAAATATTGATTTGATTTAGATTTTTCTTTTGTTCGTTCACTTTGCATTTTGTAAATTGATAAAAATAAACAATCATTATTTATATTTCTGAAAGCATTCTTTGTTTACAGCATTTTTTCCACACCTGCCTAAAACTGTTGCACAGTACTGTAATTCTTTTTTCAAAACTGGCCTAACATTAAAGGTCTGTTTTGAAAATGTTGTTGATAAAATTCAACACTACTGTCACAATCAGGCAAGCAATGAATAATAATAAAGTTAATGTGAGGATTGCAAAAAGACAACTACCACTCTCAAAGTATAAGTATGTTTCCTGTTTTCATTTTGATAAAGGAAGAATATTCTTAAGGTAAAACCTTCATGAAAAATACTGTTAGAAAAACAATTAGATAAAAGAAAAACAAAACAAACAAAGAAAAAACAAAAAAAGAAAGAAATAAAACAAAAAAAAAAACACTGCATTGTGGTATAAAAACATGGTAGTGGTATAATGGTCTGGCCTGTTTTACTGCCAGTGAACCAGTATGCCTTACCATGGCTGCATGGATTTGACTGCATTCAACCTTAAAAGGTAAGGCCAGGTACTGATGCTGAATGAGACATTTTGGACCAGTCAGTCAATCAGTCATTTTCTGCCGCTTGTCCCAAGCGGGGTCGCGCTGGAGTCAATCCCAGCTCACACAGGGCGAAGGACGGGGACATACCCTGGACAGGTTTCCAGCCCATCACAGGGAGGAGCGCGACGGGGACGGCACCTTACTCAAGGGTACCTCAGGGCAACCTACTGGGAAGGGGTTCGAACCCCCGATATGCCCTAACCACTAGGCCATCGCTGCCCCTGTTTTGGACCACAAAAACCAAATAATTTAATTCCAAATATATTGCTTGCAACTCTATCTCTCAACGCTTCCCATTAAACAACCATGTAAAATGGGTTCCTGGATAAATTAGACCTATGTTGCTTTTACTTTTTTTTTTTTTATTGTATTGGGAGATTCTAAAGGTGATTCTAACCATCCATGAACTAAAGCTTAGCCAAGGATCTTGTAGACAAACTACAGTCCTAAAAACAGCTGTTTAACAAAGTTCATGTAAGAAAGTCCACCACTTTTATTGAGTTAAAGCCATTTTAGTGCCCAAACTTAAAATGTGTGGGAATTATCAGAGGTTTGCATACTTTTTTGTAGCCAAGACATTTAAATCATGAATCACTTTGTTCAATGCATGATTTAAATATGTATATATTTTTGGTTTATTAGACCCTGTTTATCCATTTTAATATTCTATATATATTACAAAATTATATTGTGATTGCATCTTTTTGGCCACATTGAAGCAGAAATTCTGAGAATTCTAAAGGATGTGCAAACCACACCACAGTAGCTTGTTTTGATTGTCTTTTGTTATGATTTATCCTTCTCTTAAACTTGTACCAAAGAAAACAGTATGATTAACTACAACTGCAAAGGTACCACTTTTCCATACATTAAGTTTAATATGAGTTGATAATGACATAATTTTGTAGTAAATAAAATTTTTTTTTATGTCTGTCCTGTCACAACCAAAACCAGTAAAACTGATGACATCTGATGACATCAGTACAGTGTTCCGAGTGTTATTCTGTTGCTTGTTTTGCCTCAACTTTAGATGGCAGTTTGCTAGTGATGGAGGTGATATCGGTTTTGGCATTTACATGAAGACTAAAACAGGGCTGAAACAGAAAGTTGGAGAAATGCAGGAGGTGTTGCCAAATACACGTTACAATGCTCATCTCGTGCCAGAGGATGGATCTTTCACATGTGAAGACCCAGGCATCTGTAAATACCAATATATATATATATATATATATATATATATATATATATGAACAAGGTTAAAGGATCTAACATAGAGGTTTTAGAATGGACATTAAAAATACAAATATGATAAATGTATACTTGAAAAGGCAGTACTCAGGAAAAAAAATAAAAAATTTTTATGTGTAGTTTGTAATCAGTAACTTAATCTAACATTCAAATCTAACAACTACATACAATAATACTTCATATTTACCAGTGGCAGGTCTTTTATTCAATCACTGCTTAATGCTAACTTTGAATCTCATGGACTTTGCAGATGTACTACGATTTGATAACACCTACAGTATGCTTCAGTCAAAGAAGATAAGCTTCTCAGTGGATGTTGTTCTACCTGAAATGCACACAAACTCTGAAGAGCAAGCATAACTCCTAATCAGGGAAAGAAGACTTCAGGCACCCACCTCCTGAGGGGTTCACTGTGTGCTCCAGTAGTCATGGGTAGTCTTCAAGTTGGAAAGCTGGCAGCAGACACAGATTCATAAACTTTAATTATAACATACTCTCTTTTGGGAAAAGATTGGGGAACCTTTTGAGTGTGTACTTCAGCTTACAGAAATATGAAATGTTTGCCAAGAAAGCCTGAAATGAAATTTTCTTTCATGTAATGTGAATTTTGGTATCATCATTAATAGTATTACACTGCATATGTGCACATGCATGTGCTAAGTTGTTTATTTTACAGCATTATATATTAATATTTTTAATGTTCATCTTTAGAACAACTGGAAAAAATATATAGTCTGTTATAATTTTATGCTAATTATTATTGAAACAAATCCATTCATGAACACAGAATTGTTGGAGCTGAACACGGGTAGCCCTACAAATTAAGATCGTAATGTATGTATGTATGTAATGTATGATGTTAGTCAACTAGCTAAATACCATTAGTTTAATGATAACATTTCTACTTTAAATCCAGCATATTTGTAAGTGAAATAATCTTTCATTTTTTGTATTTAAAATGTATTTGTGCATGTGTAGTTCATTTGTTTATTTAGACTTTGGACTGCCTGGCAGTTGCTCATACCTATTAATTCTGCCTCAGAATTGAGACCAGATGAATTCCAAAAAGTTAACAACACCACCTAAAAACTTTTATTTGCTAATCTGGTTATAAATTCTGCTATAAGTTTTTAAAGAACTGTTCTGTCTTTCCAGCTCAGGCAGTTTGTAGTTTGGTAGCCACTTTTACTTCTACGTGAGCCATACATTAAGTGATTTTTCAATTAGTAAATTGTAGGTTGGTGAACAAGATTGCTTTGATTTGTAAACCAGCTCTCTGTCTTTTACTGAAGATATGCCGAAACATGTGATCTAGTGCTTGTTTATGTTTCTGGAAAACGTCCTTATTGTGGAGCTCTTAATCTATTTGCGAATAACAGATACAATGGGCTTGACTGACAACAGTATTTCTGCCCTATTGCAGATTGGCTGAAAGGAAATTACTGCCTTCACAGTTTCTCTCTTTCCCTAATGATACTCTAGTAGTACGAGATTACTGTCAGCTAACACCTGAACCTCATGCTTTAACCCAATCAAAAAATAATGCAGCTGTTAGACCCTTGGTAAGGATTACTGAAAAAATATTTTGATTAACTGGCTTCATGTCACATGAAAAACTGAGAAAAATCCAACCTTTAATTAAAGAAATGTTCTACAATGATTGGTACCCCTGGTAATTTTTGTGAACACAATGTAAATAAAGCATGTTTCACATTTAATGTAGAATGTAGATCGCTGTATAGAGATATTGTAGTGTTTGGGTACTTTCAACTTGCAAGAAAAAAGACCTAAGTTTCATTTGCCCCTAATAAGAGGAATGGTAAGTTAAAGGATCACTAATGGTAAATTACAAGAAAAAGTAAAATCTTGGGGTTGCCAAGTTGCTAAAACCAACATCATATGCCACTGAACTTTGGTTCTGTGCTTCATGATCTGATGAAATGAAAATAGAGCATGTTGGTAGTTAATACTCAAACTGGAATAAAAAGCAGAATGGCTGAAAATTCTCTGTATTTTCCTCCTTTAAACCAACTGACTGCATGTCCTCTCTCATCGCATCCATAAATCTCCACTTTGGCCTTCCTCTTCTCTTGCCTGGCAGCTCCATCTTCAACATCTTTCTCCCAATATACTCCTGGTCTCTCCTCTCCACATGTCCAAACCAATGCAATCTCACCTCCCTGACTTTGTCTCAAAATTGTCCAAAGTGAGCTGTCTCTTTTGGCAGAAAAAAAACAGTGGCTAGAGACATGACTGAAAAAAACAGAAAAAACGTTTATTCTTGCAAGAATAGGCTTCTCTCCCTAAACAGAGCAAAGAACATTTGGTTGTTTTGCTCCTTATATATAACAAAAGGGCGGGAAACACTTCCTGTTCTAGAACATTCCTACGTGTGTTTGTTTCCTGTCTTTGTATTATCAGTACCCTGCAACACAAATTACTTTCTTACAATGATGGTCAGCACTTTTTCCCTTACAGCCTCTTATAAACTTGTTCCTTTTCCTATCCATCCTCATCACTCCAACACAAATCTTTAACTCTGACACCTCCAACTCTGCTGCCTTTCTTTTCATCAGTGACACCATCTTCAACCTGTATAGCAAGGCTGGTCTTACTACCATCCTGTAAACCTTTCCTTTCACTCATGCTGGTAACCCATCTGTCACTGATCCTCCTGACACTCTTCTCCACCCATTCCAACCTGCCTGCACTCTCTTGACCTCTCTTCCACTCTCCCTGTTACTCTGAACTGTTGACCCCAAGTATTTAAACTCATCCACCTTGCCATCTCTACTCCCTGCATCCTAACCATTCTGCTGTCCTCTGTTCTACTGACATTCATTCCTCTCCTCTTGTATCTGGGGCAGTGGTGGCCTAGTGGTTAGGGAGTTGGCCCCTGGATTAGAAGGTTTTGGGTTTGAATCCCAGACCAATAGGTTGCCCTGAGGTACCCTTGAGCAAAGTACCCCATCACTGCTCCCCGGGCACTTTCAATAGCTGCCCCCTGCTGCATGTGTGTTTGTGTGCATGGGTAAAATACAGAGGTGCAATTTCATTGTATTTCACTGTGTGCTGTGCTGTTTCACAATGACTGAAGAATGGTCACTTTCACTTGTATCTCCACTTCTTCAGAGTCTCTTCAAGTTACTCTCTACTCTCACTACAGATCACAATGTCATCTGCAAACATCAAAGTCCACAGGGACTCATATCTAATCTCAGCTTGGTCTATCACCAAACAAAATAGGGTTCAGCACTTAAGTAGCTTTAGCACTTTAATTAAGCACTGATCCTTGATATAATCCCACTTCTACTTTAAATGCAGCCATCACCAGACAAGTTGCATTGTGCCTATCATTCTGTGAATTTATCAGCTACTCAGAGTATTTTTCCATGTGCTCAATGCTCTCCATTCACTCATAAGTATGTTTCCATTGCTGTCCTTTTTTGCACTAATCTGATGCACACCTTTCTCCAGCTCTGTCCCTCTGTCTAGCTAATTAGTCTAGGTCCTCCTCTCCCTCTCTAGTATAAAACTACACATAAAACTCACAATAAGCCATATTTTTACCTTTTGTCACCTCACACTGCATTTCATCTCCATGTACTCCTGTCTACTTTCTTCTTCTGTTTGACAATCCCACTTCTTTACAAGGCTCTTCTTCTGTATACACCTCCGAACTTTCATGTTCCACCACTAGGTTTCCTTATCCTCCCTTTTCTGTTCAGAAGCCACACTGAAGCCCTTTTCTAGCTGTCACCTATAACATTTCTGCAATAGTTGCCCAGCAATCTGATAACTCTTCACTGCAACAACTCCACTTCCATCTTGACTTCTGAATTCCACCTTATAGTTTTCTTTCTTCAACTTCCAACATTTGATTTGGATCCTTACTTTTTCCCTCTTCTTGACCTCCTCAAAGGTGTTGTTTAGCTATGCTCAAATGTTGTTCTCCAATGCTGTTTATCTATGCTCTCCCCATTTATGGCATTCAGCAAACACTCTTATCCAGAGCAACTTCCATGTCCTAATTACAGCGACAGTCCCCCTGGAGCAATTCAGGGTTAAGGGTCTTGCTCAGGGACCCAGTGGTGGAAGTGCCAGGTAGTGGCAGTGACGGGGACGGTACCTTGCTCAAGGGTACCTCAGGGCAACCTACTGGTGAGGGAATTGAACCCACAATCTTCCGATGCAACTCCCTAACCACTAGGCCACCACTGCCCCACCACTGCCCCATTTTAATTTGAGATGAAGCCACTTTACCAAGAAGCGTATTTTTTCTAACTCTTTTCTGATCTTTACAAGTGGTGCCAATGTGAAACGAACTGTAAAAAAAAAAATTAATTACAAGTAGTTATCAGGCTACTTTAGTATTGGGTTTATCTTATGTAATAATGAGAGTTATTTTAGTCTGCTTTAGCTGGTCACTGCTGAAACTAGGTACATGGGGTTTGGTGTAGAGTAAAACGAAAATGATTGTTTCTTCGAATTCAGAAAGATCATATGATAATGTTAAAGATCTAATATGTAAGATACACATGTCAAAAAATAGCTGACAGACGTGGTGGGCATTGCCCTGAGGGCGAATTATTCTAATAAGGGGCGGGGCTTGGGCGAGCGCGTGACGTCAACCAGCCCCCACCGCCCGCCAGAGCGAAATAAACATGGCGACAGAGTGGAGCGGACAGGGATGTATGCTAACTTTAGTCGTTTTCATTTGGAGCTCTGTTGGCGGGCGAACGGAAGCGGCGAGCATCAGCGGCAGTCAGATATTGGGCATGCGGTTAGAGGGGAGCGACAGGCCGGCCACCACGACGGACGACGGCGTCATTCAGGTGACGGAGGGGAGCCGCGTCCAGCTCAGGTTTTACGGGCTGCGGCTCAGCTCCGAGTCGTGGGAGCGAATTAAGTTTACCGAAGAAGGAGCCGACGGAGTGGACGCACAAGCGCCTAATAGGACTTGTGAGGACTTCACCAATGACGTTGTCGTGCTCTCCACCATGAACGTGAGCGCCCGGGGCACCTCAGGTGTCCTGAACGTGAGCGTTAAAGCGCTCCGTAAGACTGAGAAGGAGAGGGAATACAGCCTGTGCGTCTTCAGTCCGGCAGAGGGCTGGTCCCTGCTGTCCGAGAAAGATGTCAGGTTGAAGGTCGTGGAGCAGGAGACCTCTCTTCTGCCTTTGTGGCTGCAGATCATCCTGGTGGTCTGCCTCCTGGTCCTGTCTGGCATGTTCAGTGGACTTAACTTGGGGCTCATGGCCCTGGACCCCATGGAGCTTCGGATAGTCCAGAGCTGTGGCACAGAGAAAGAAAAGAAGTATGCCCGCAAGATTGAGCCCATTCGCAGGAAGGGGAACTACCTGCTTTGCTCCTTACTCCTGGGAAATGTGCTGGTCAACACTACACTCACAATCCTGTTGGACGATTTGACTGGCTCTGGGTTGGGGGCTGTAGTAGCCTCCACCGTTGGCATAGTCATCTTTGGTGAAATTGTGCCACAGGCCCTCTGCTCTCGCCATGGCTTGGCAGTGGGTGCTAACACCATCCTGCTGACCAAACTCTTCATGCTCCTCACATTCCCCTTGTCCTATCCCATCAGCAAGCTTCTGGACTGTGTGCTGGGCCAGGAGATTGGCACCGTGTACAACAGGGAGAAGCTGGTGGAGATGCTCAAGGTGACCGAGCCATACAACGACCTGGTGAAGGAGGAACTCAATATGATCCAGGGTGCCTTAGAATTGCGGACTAAGACAGTGGAGGATGTGATGACACCCCTGAGCAACTGCTTCATGATCCGCTCTGATGCTGTGCTGGACTTCAACACTATGTCAGAGATTATGGAGAGCGGCTACACACGCATACCTGTTTACGAAGATGAGAGATCCAACATTGTGGATATCCTGTATGTCAAGGATTTGGCATTTGTTGATCCAGATGACTGCACCACACTTAAAACTGTCACCAAGTTTTACAACCACCCTGTACACTTTGTCTTTCATGACACCAAGCTGGATGCCATGCTGGAGGAATTCAAAAAAGGTTTGTTATGCCTTCCAGTGCCAGGGAAGTACATGTAAAGAAAGAGGATTGTTTACCAAAGCAGTAATTATTTAATGCAGTCATTTATGTCAAAACAGCATTACAGAAACCATCTACCATTCTGTACAGTCTTTCTAATCCCCCCCCCTCCCCCCTATTGATTTTTGAGTCCACAATGTTGAACCCCCTCACTGGTAGAACTGAATCAATAGCCATATGGTCTCTATATCAGATTACCCTGTAGTGCTTCATGCAATAACATTAATTATTGAAACCATAGAATAGCATGGTGCTGTTGAAAACAACAATATACCCTTAAGTAAATAACAGACTTATCAGAATTAAAGGGCATTATCACTCCTCTGATCTTTAGTAAAATACTTGACTTCTGTCATGAGCACTTGCTGCATTTTTGGCACAAATATTAAGAAAATCGAAGACCAACTTAACCAAAATGTGCTTTTTGAACAAAGTAGACTAAAAGTTATTGCCAGTGATACCACATCCAATTTTAATCAAATTTATGTCGGCTTACTTCACAATAAATCCTATATGTAATATCTACAATACTGTGATATCAGCCCTACACAAATCAGAATTGATACCGATAGCCAAATTGCTGTAATTAGGGGGTTGTGGCTATGGTATGAAATGACTGACATATGTAAGGACCTCCTACAGCTTTTTGCTGATTAATCACTGCAGCTCTGCAGATATCCAAGAGAAGCAGCATTGATGTGACACTGCTGCAGCTTGTTGTATGCATAGTTTTGTAGGGGAAACAATTGCAAAATAGAGGCCAAGCTTAACACACTGTTCTTCTGAGCAGCCTTGTCTGACTCAGCATGATATAGCCTTTGGGTGATTACTCATATTATTGAAATTCGTAGATTACAAAAATATTTACCAGAAAAAAACTGCACTTCTTCATAATAGAAACAGAGCATCACCAGAAGAAAATAGTCATACATTATCACTATGAGAGAAATGCTTGAATTTGGAACTTTGGTACAGAATTTAACTCACAGTTATGATACCCTTTATTGTGACAGTTCTTCAGACAATAACTGTTTGTCTGCTTTTATTTATTATCCAAGCAATGTTTAGTTAAAATAAGCTGAAGTGAAATGCAGACTTTGAGGATCTTCTCAGAGTTGTAAGAGTTTTTTTTGTGTTGTAATCTGACATCTCACAGGAGTATATAACCCTAACAGCCCGATCACCAGATCTCTAATAAGCTCTTATTTACGGCATTGTATGCTAGCTTGCATTGAAATGTAAATGACTCATGCTTATGATCGTAAATGTCTCTGGGATGTTGACTTTCAGTCATATGGTTTCCTACCTGTTGGCCGACTTGGTGCTCATTAAAGTATTTCGTTAAGTGTTAACTACTGGTTGATTAAGGAAAATGCTGTTGTGGTTCAATGGTGGTGCATGCTAAACTCTGCAGTGTTATAGCAGTGACACACTGACGCTTTAACTTTTAATGTCATTTAAGCAGAAACTGTAATTTAGTTTGAATCATGGTAGGCAGACAGGAACCCTCTTGCCTGGCGTTCTGATTTCATAAGACTAAGGATTAAAGAGCCCATATCATGCAAAACATTTTAAACATGTATAATAATTTCTTAAATCTCCACAGTTTACAAATATAATATGATCTGTAATATTATTTTATTTTTTTCCTGATTATGTAGTTAGTCTGCATATTAATCTGTAAATAGTCTGCAACTTACTGTCTCTTCACCCCATTCACTCATGCTAATGTTATTTGAGGTGTTTCAGCCTGTTTACATTCTGAAGAGGCAATGAAAAGACATATAAATGTGATGGTGATGGTGGTCTAGTGGTAGAATACTTGCCTATGGACCAAGCAGTCACAGGTTCAAATCCCACCTTTAGCACTACCCCCATTGTTTTCCTGAGCAAAACACTTGACCCTATGTTGCTCCAGGGGGACTGTCCCTGTAATCAGGAACTGGAAGTCGCTCTGGATAAGAGCGTCTACTATATGTCATAAATGTAAAATAAAAATGAAATATGATTCATTAAATGGTACAAAAACAGTTTAGCTTGTTTGTCATGGAGTCCATGGGCAAGCAGATTTAATATGAAATGGACATAAAATTGTTGCTTTGAATCTGAAATGATTTTCCCATTTCTTTATCACAGGTAAATCTCACCTGGCCATCGTGCAGAGAGTGAATAATGAGGGAGAAGGAGACCCTTTCTATGAGGTGTTGGGACTTGTGACACTGGAGGATGTTATCGAGGAGATAATCAAGTCTGAAATCCTGGATGAGTCTGACCTCTATAGTGAGTTGCCCTTTTGAAGACAACTATTTTGCCTCACCAATGCAAACTGCATAATGCAATAATCTGGAATTTTTTTTGTTTTGTTTTTTATGTTTTATGTTGATGAATTGAATACGTCACAAAAATTCCAGATGCACTTTTGGGTGCATCTGGTCAAATTTCATATTTTGATATTTTTATGTATATATGTTTTTATACACACACACAGCAGCCACAGCATAAAAATCATTGAGCCAGAAAAAAAATTTACTAAGCATTGTACAATGGCACCTTTCAAGGGAATGGCCAGCAAATAAACAAGGAGTTATTTAAGCTGATGTGTAAGGAGCATGAAAAATTGACAAGTAATAGAATCTGAGCTACTTTGACAAGTGTCCAAGGAAACACAATCAGCAAAATGGTCATGGCTGGCGTAAGCAATGGCTCGCCCATCTGAACTAGTCCCACAAAAGAACTGTTTAGAAAAATAACTAAAAATGTGAAAATGGTTTTGCTGGGTTTGATAGAAAGGTGTTTGAACAAACAGTACAGTGCAGCTTGTTGTGTATGGGGATTTGTTGCAGCAGGCTGATCCATAACTGCAGTGAGCATTTTCAGCAGAGTAATGTGTCCTACCAAATCAATCAGAAATGGTTTGCAAATTTTGACAAAAAGTTCAAGGTGTTGACTTTTCCTCCAAATTCCCAAATACTGAAATTTGTCAAAACAAAAAAACTGCAAAAAATTGGATAACATCTATATGTAAATGACAAATATAACTTGCATATAATTATTTCGAGTTTAAATTAAGAAACAATGAGAATAATTTTTAAAACTCTTAAGCTCTGTATTCCTGTTACATCTAAAACTACCATCAGCTTCATCTACCACACAGTAATAAAAATGTTATTAAATACCATTTGGAATCATCAGTCCAATCTAAATATCTATCTGATGGCATATTTATTTAAATATTTTCTTTTTTCTGGCTAACACCTGCAGATATCTACATGATTTCAGCATTATTGTGCATATTTAGTGTGATGTGCTGGACATACTAGCCTGATTTATAGGCATTGCAACTTACATGTTCTGCTGATAAGGTCTCGGTGTCAAATACCATAGAAAGCCTCCATAGGTCTCGTGGATGCTTTGACAGGTCACATGTGTTTTGGTAGCACAAGAGAACCTGTACTAAACTGTAGCATTAGACAGGTTGTTTTAATGTTGTGGCTGATTGTTTTGTTTTTTGTTGCAATGTTGCACTAGAATGTTTTGCAGGTATTATGATATTATGCAGCTTTACCTTGTTTGTTTTCCTCCATACATCTGCTACTGATCTGTTTGTGCACTAGCCGACAACCGTAATAGGAAGAAGGTAGACCCCAATAAGAACAAGAGAGACTTCTCAGCCTTCAAACAAGAAAGTGAGTCCAAGGTGAAAATCTCTCCTCAGCTGCTCTTAGCTGCTCATCGGTTCTTGGCCACTGGTGAGTTAATGGGTTCAAGCCCCATCGTTTCTGAGTTATGGTTAATATTTGAAACATCACTGTCTGTCTCAGTGAGGTTATTATGTGGAGTGTTTCTTTTTAGAGGTGAGTCTTTTCAGCCCGGCCCAGATCTCAGACAAGATCTTACTGCGAATCCTAAAGCATCCTGATGTTATCCAGGAGATCAAGTTTAACGAGAATGAGAAGCGTTGTCAGCAGCACTACCTGTACCAGCGGGGCAAGCCAGTTGACTATTTCATTCTTATCTTACAGGTAAGCTTGTCTGAGGTCTGTAAAACAAGCAGAAGTCATAAAAACGAATGTCAAATTTTATTTTAGAGTACATATTATTAAAAAGCTTTGGATCTGGAAAAGCTTTGTAAAATTTGGATTATCCTGAAAGTTTGAATTTTTATTTGAGCTTCACCAAACTTAGGCAATGGAGGCCTAGTGATTAGGAATCTGACACCTCGATTGAATGGTCATAGGTTTGAGTGCTGGATCAGTTATCCTGAGGTACCCTTGAGCAAAATTACTCTGAGATACACCTAATGGAAGAGTAAGATGGTGAGATTCATTGTTGTGGGAAGAATAGTGGAAGTGAGGCTAAGAAAAGAAGTGAGGATTAGTGAACAGTGGTATGGTTTTATGCCAATAAAGAGCACTACAGATGCAATGTTTGCTCTGAAGGTGTTGATGGAGAAGTTCAGAGGTCAGAAGGAGTTACCTTGTGCCTTTGTGGACTTGGAGAAAGCATATGCCAGGGTGCCTAGAGAGGAGTTGTGGTTTTGTATAAAGAAGTCAGGTGTTACAGAGAAGTATGTGAGAGTAGTTCAGGATATTTATAATTCAGGATATATATGTATGTAACAGTGGTGAGATCTGCAGTGGGAGTGATGGATGCATTTAAGGTAGAGGTTGGATTACATCAAGGATCAGTGCTGAGCCCATTCTTGTTTGCAATAGTAATGGACAGGTTGATGGATGAGGTTAGATTGGAGTCTCCGTGGATGATGATGTTTGCTGATGATATTGTGATCTGCAGTGACAGTAGGGAGCAGCTTGAGGAGAACCTGGAGAGATGGAGATATGCTCTAGGGAGGAGAGGAATGAAAGTGAGTAGGTCAAAGACAGAATACATGAGTGTGAATGAAAGAGAGGAAAGTGGAGTGGTAAGGATGGAGGGAGTAGAGGTGACAGGTGGAGGAGTTTAAATACTTATGATCAACAGTGCAGTGTAATGGCGAGTGTGGAAGAGAGGTGAAAAAGAGAGTGCAGGCAGGTTGGAATGAGTGGAGAAGAGTGGCTGGAATGATTTGTGACAGATGGGTACCAGCTAGAAAGGGAAGGGAAGGTTTACAGGACAGTAGTGAGACCAGCTATGTTGTAGGAGTTGGAGACGGTGGCACTGATGAAAAGACAGGAGATGGAGCTGGAGGTGTCAGAGTTACAGATGCTGAGGTTTTCATTGGGTGGGAGGTTGGACAGATTTAGAAATGAGTATATTAGAGGGACAGCTCAGGTTAGACATTTTGGAGACTAAGTTAGAGATGCAAGGTTGCATTGGTTTTGTCATGTCCAGAGGAGAGATGATGATTTTACTGGAAGGAGGATGTTGAAGATGGAGCTGCCAGGAAAGAGGAAAAGAAAAAGACCAAAGAGGAGGTTTATGGACGTTGTGAGAGAGGACATGGACGTGGTGAGAGAGGACATGCACGTGGTTGGTTTGAAGCAGGAAGATGCAGAATACTGGAAGAAATGGAGATGTTTGATCCACTGTGGCGACCCCTAAACAGGAGCAGCTGAAAGAAGCAGCTGTGTTGTGTTAACAAATAGTCTTTTTCACCAAAACAAATTCCACACAGTTCATATTATTTTATGTTTGTTTTATGACACACTCAGTCATCAGTAACTTCTTTATCTTACACTGTTACACTAATGTTATATGTCCTGTTGGCAGCACAATTTAAAAAATCAGATGTCTACAAAATGCAGTGATTTGTGAAAGCTATTGTCCTTATCCTTATTTGTAGGTCATGCAGCATGTATGAATGACCTAGAAAATTAAATTATTTTGTTTTTTGTCAACAGAGGGGAGCCCTTGGGGACCTTTAGGCCTTCATTGAATGCCTAAAAATTCTAGGGACTAAAATGTCCAAAAAGGGCTACAGCCTAACTGATCACAGTCTGACTACATACAGAGGCTGCGCTGTGCCAACACAAAGTAAAACATGTCTGTTACATGCTTCAGAAAACAACTGGGATGTCTTTTACAAGTTTCTGATGTTCATGGTTTATCTAGAACTCCAAAAAAGTTAATGTGTAATGCCATTAGCTTGGAGCTTAAATACTTCTAGAACTGAATAGATGTTAGCTGCATTGGAATGACCTAGTCATTAGTACAAGAAGTATAAGTTACTTAAGTAGAGTTTTTGGTATCTGTACTTTATTTATCAAGAGTTTATTAACCTATAACATATATTCTCCTTAAATTTTCAGAACAGCATAGGTTGTTTTAAGGCATTTGGAAGGAACTTTTATTTTGCTGTCACTACACAAGCTCGCATTGAAAACCTGTGACAAGATAAAACAGAAAAAAGGCATGTATTGAATGTGATGTCCAAGACAAAAGAACTAAAAGTGACAAATCAAATTATTTTTAGCAGATTGTTTTTATTGTATTTCGAGATCAGATGGTTTGGGTTAAGTAAGCTTTGCACAGAAACAAATGCCAATAGAAAAGTTTTGCCAACTCTGCAACCCTGAACTGAGCAGCCTACATAAATGCTGTCACTGTGTCAGTAACAAGAACGATTTTTTTGTTTTTTCTGTGTGTGCTTTTTGTGGACAAGTCAACTGCTTGGCTTGTTTGTGCTGGTGATGGCTCATGTGTGCCCTTCATTGCTGTTTGTGCCTTGCGGCTGACTTTGGTGTAGTGTTCCACAGTGAGGGGTGGTGCAGTGTCTGTATGACCTTATTGTAGGATGAGAGAGTGGAGGCCCAGCTGCATTCGTCAGGCCTGTCCTTCACTAATTGATCCCTCTTACATAAGAGAGAAAGAGAGAGCCTGCTTCGCTGTCTTTGAGTCTGTGCATCATAGCATTAATTCTACCCATTCCTGCTCCCTCACTTCCCTCTCCCCTCCCACATGCAAATAAAATCTAAATAGAAATTATATTATCATATTTTCAGTGTCTTTAATTTAGTAATGAGTAGCTCAAACAAACTGACCCTTGCAATACTGTAGTGCTTATATGATATGAGAATGTGTTGAATCATTTCTTCATTAAAATAGTATAAGTGACTAGTATGGCATGGTCAAACTGGTGGAAGAAGAATGAGGAAAAAGTCATCTGACCTCTTGAGGTTACGGAGGATCCAAGCCAAGGATCAGCCAATCAGATCCTGGATTTTCTCAGTGCTTTGCAGCTTTTGGCCAGTTAACCCTGCAAGGTTAACCCTCGCTAAGGCCTACATGCCTGGTAATGATGGTCAGGGATCAGGATTACCTCCATCTGTACAATGTCACATTGTGTATTCTCAGGATGTGCGGAGTGTGCCGGGCAGGGCATATCTCCTGGTAGAGAGCTCCTCCAGCCATATGTTACGTCATTTGTTCTCTAGACCGTATGTCCCTCTATCTTAATCCCAAAAAGCTCCTCTGGCTAGTTTTTAAGCATTTGCTAATTTCTGCGGGGTGAATCATGACCTCATGTCATGCTAGAAAAAATGTGTAATAAAAGATTGCAACTGTCAAAGAGCATATGTAAAGTACTTATCAGAAAATACAAGTAATGTTTGCCAATTATGAGACAGGACCACCATGGATGAGAAGTAATTTAACTACAGCCTACCTATGTTTAGGTAGGTGTTTTACTGTTTTTTGGCTATGCTGCAAGCTGTGATGTGTGTTCTTACATAGCCAGCATTTTTTTTTTTTAATTTCCCATCAATTTGTGCAACATTTAAATCTTTTGTGGGATTGAACCAGACATACTAGCCTTTGCTCAGTGGGCACATCAGTAAGTTTTGGGTGCCATGTTGGTTCACTGGCTGTCTTTACTTAGAAATCAAGGACTCACTGTTCACTTCCTGTCTAATATATCTTTCCTTGACTGGTGTTATTATTTTAAAAAGTTTAACATTGTCTTTGTGTAGAGTACAGGTATAAATTACAGGATATATAGTATAGACAAATATACAGTTGGTTGTTTGAATATACAGTACTGTGCAAAAGTTTTAGGCAGGTGTGAAAAAATGCTGTAAACAAAGAATGCTTTCAAAAATGGAAGTGTGAATCATTTATTTTCATCAGTCAACAAAATGCAGTGAATGAACAAAAGAGAAATCTAAATCAAATCAATATTTGGTGTGACCATCCTTTGCCTTCAAAACAGCATCAATTCTTCTAGGTACACTTGCACACAGTTTTTGAAGGAACTCAGCTGGTAGGTTGTTCCAAACATGACTGTGTTTCAACCTATGTGTGACATTGATTGACATTAGCACCTGTTTGGTAAAATTGGTTGATCATACACCTGATGATAATCCTACAAAATCCCTGACTTTGTGCAAGTGTACCTATAAGAATTGATGCTGGTTTGAAGGCAAAAGGTAGTAACACCAAATATTGATTTGATTTAGATTTTTCTTTTGTTCCCTCACTTTGCATTTTGTAAATTGGTAAAAATAAACATCCATCCATTTTTTGCCGCTTGTCCCAAACGGGGTTGCGGGGGAGTGCTGGTGTCCAACCCAGCGCACACAGGGCGAGGACGGGGGACGCACCCTGGACAGGTCGCCAGCCCATCGCAGGGAGCAGCGGGACGGGGACGGCACCTTGCTCAAGGGTACCTCAGGGCAACCTATTGGGAAGGGGTTAGAACCCCCGATCCTCCGATCATGTGGCCAACGCCCTAACCACTAGGCCACCGCTGCCCCGTAAAAATAAACATTTTTGCACACCTGCCTAAAACATTTGCACAGTACTGTACATTTGGTTATTGGTACAATGTAAATAAAATAATAGGCTCTACAAAGTGATTCAGTCTTTCTATTTAGCTGAACAAATATAAAAAATGCAGAGTCAGTGCTGTATGCTTATTGCTGTGATTTGGAGTTAAGCCTAGGGAAGAAGCACTTCCTGAGCCTGATGGTGCTGCAGCTGTGGCTCCTGTAATGAATGCCATATTGAATTAAAGGGGGACAGTCTATGGTTGGTTTGGAATCCATTCTTGATAATGCTTTCCACATTGTTCAAGCAGTGTTTGGTGTCAGTGTTCTCAATGGTGAGCAACTGATGAACCATTTGAACACATTTCACCATAAGTTGAAGAACTTATGATTGCTTGAAGTCTGATGCAGAGTAATTTGCATACCAGACTGAGATATAGTTTGTGAGTATACTCTCAATGGTATAGCGGTAAAAAGTCTATCAGTATCCTGGTTAACAGGGTAGCTTTCTTAAGGCTCCTCTGGAAAGGTGCTGCAGTGCGTTTTTGATCAGAATGGAGGATTTCAGGGACCAGGCAAGATAATAGAGATGTGGAGACCCAGGATTTTGAAGCTTGACACATGGTCAACTACAGCTCCTAAGTGGCTCCTAGCTCACCTGATGTCCAAAACGATCTCCTTTTCTGGATGTTAAGAGTCGGGTGGTATTGACACATCATGCAGCCAAGTGCTGAGCCTCTTCCCCCATAGTGAGTTGCTGACTAGTATTGAATAGATGATTTAAAAAAAAAAAAAAAAAAAAAATGTTTAACTGATTCTCTGGTGGTTGTTCTTTTGTATGGTTTTTTGTTGCTACAGTTTGTGTGTGGTGGTGGTCTAGTGGTAGGATACTTGCCTATGCAGGTTCGATTCCTACCTCTAATACTATCATCATTGGATTTCTGAGCAAGACCCTTAACCATGAGTTGCTCCAGGGGGACTGTCCCTGTAATTAGGAATTGGAAGTCGCTCTGGATAAGAGTGTCTGCTAAATGCCGTAAATGTAATGTACTCTAATGGCCACAGCAACACCTGGATATTCACATCAATGTGTTTGGAATACCTCAGCAGGAATAGCAGAGCTGAAGAGCTTCTGTCAGTGTCTGAGTGTCTGACCACAAACAGATCTTTGCAGATCTGGTTTCTGTTGTTTTTTCTTGAGGGATAAGGTTATCTTGTTGCTGGGACAAAGAGATGGAGTCAATATGTGAACTAATACACTGCAACCTTTGCTGTTGCATATGCAGTGGTGTGTGGTATGTTTATGTGGATTGTTCATGCTGAGCAAGAGAACTTTTTTTTGGTGTAATGCATTATTCAGCTGCAACACCTTAGCATGGAGACTGTCAGAGGCTTTGGGTTTCAAATGCTGAAACAAATGCTTACAGTGCCCAAAAAAAGTTTTTAGACCTATTCAAGCTTTCTACAATGACAAAGGAGTGGAATGATGGGGTGGGTTGACGCACAGCCATTACCAGACCTCTCTTGAGATATTCTCTATTGGGTAAAGATCTGTACTCGGCCACTCCTGGATTTTAGCTTGGTGTTACTAGCAACAGGAGTGTTTGTGCTGTTTGTGATTTGTCCAGATTAAGACCCTGGTCTCAGCAATATTTGCACTTTATGGCACACTGGTATGGTAAGATAATTACAAATTATTTCCAATGATGAATTTAAAATAACAATGTTCATTTTTAAAAATTAGTAGTTAAAAAAACAGTATTCCCAGCTCCTAATACACCAGAGAACAGGTTTAGAAACACTGGTCCTTAGGGCTAATTTGGTATCTTGAAAAGCAGCATTTAATAATTTATCCACACAGTGGCATTAAATAGCTTTTTGCAACAGCTGATGGTTAAATCTGTAGATTTGTAGATATCCATCCATTTATTGCCGCTTGTCCCAAACGGGGTCACGGTGTCCAACCCAGCGCACACAGGGCGAGGACGGGGACGGCACCTTGCTCAAGGGTACCTCAGGGCAACCCATTGGGAAAGGGTTCGAACCCCGATTCTCCGATCACGAGGCCAACGCCCTAACCACTAGGCCACCACTGCCTCAGATTTGTAGATATGTAAAACATAAAAATGAACAATGTTCTCATAATTGTGTGACTATGTAAATATTTATTCCTTATCAGACTGTTGCATTTTTACTTGATGATTTTGTAAGTACTCTGATAATAATTGGTTGCACCAGAGTCTTTCTCCTGAATTTTATTTATTTATTTTTCATTAAATATGTATGAACAATTTCAAAAATTCACACTCTTAATTGGGGCTGGGCAATGTAGAGTTTAAAGTTTACATCAGTATTTCAAGGTAATTTGAACAAATCTTATGATGACATGGGGAAATAATACTCAACATTTTAACTCTGATTGCAACTTGCATTTGTTATTATAAAAAAAAAAAAAAATGAAGGGCAGTTTCCATCTGCTGAGCTTCTGTCTTTGATTTCATATTAAGCAGTTCGTAGTGGGAATCTGTTGCCAGCAGCAAGATGACAGCCCAATAGTAGTGTTTAATTAAATAATATATAGTTTTTGCTTTAGAACAAATACTAAAGTAACTTAACCTTGTGACATTGAGCCTGCACAGTATTTTCACCTAATAAAATTAACCTCAAATTTTAAGTAAAAAAAATAGCAGCATTCCAAACAAATCTTCAGTAAAAATCTATCACTAACTGTGCTGTCAAAACCCAAATAACAGTTTCCTTGCATCTTTATTGGATTTAAAAGCATGACAGTCTGATCCAGTTATTAAGAGTGATGGCTTTAACACCACTGAACCTGCTGCATGTTGTCTTACCTGTTTGTGCTCTTCTACATGTCAGGGCTTAAGAAACTCCTTTAAACCACTCGCTACATTTTTGCCTGTGTGATCATCAGTAAAGAAACTTGTCTTAAAAGTGGGAGTTTCGTAGCCTCCATTCTTTGTCCAAGTAGTTCACATTTAGGCTGATGTAGGCTTTTGTGGTCCGTCTCAATCACAACTCCATAACTACATAAATGTGTCACACTTTTATTTTACTGATATTGCAATATGACATTTATATCATGGGAAAAATGTATACCTGTAATATCATGGACTGTATGACATGACACAGCAATGCTCTCAGCAATGCAAAAAGAATTCAGTCAAAGCTTTTTTTTTCCGTCGTGGTAACATCAAATCAACCTAACCCAGAGAACTCCAGTCTCTGAGGCAGTGTATCGGCAGATTTGTATTACAAACAAGCAGCAAGATTAACTGGACATTAGCTGGTTGTTTTGAAGTTTGTTTGGGTCTTTTCAGTGGCTTTTAAAAAGGTTTCTAAGTGAAACAGTCAGTAGAAACTTTGCAGTAGGCTTTTTCTGAAGTGGAAAAAGGCTTATGATACCTCTGGCTCCCAGTTACTCAGGTTTAATCACTTTTAATATCTTTATTTCGATTTGGTATTGGTTAACAGCTGTTATTTTTTGCACTTTCTATTTTTGTGTATTTAGGGGCGGGTGGAAGTGGAGGCAGGCAATGAAAACATGAAATTTGAGACTGGCCCATTCTCTTACTACGGAGTCATGGCATTGACTGCTCCATGCTTAGGTAAGTCTTAACTTGGATATGTTTTACCCAAAGGAGGAAACAACAGTGTTTCTATAACTAGTCTTATTTAGTAATGGCAGAATGGCATATAATGACAGTATATGATAAGTTGATTCAGGTGTTTATGCAAGTATGGCTCTAGATTGGTTGGTCTAGTGGTGGCAATGTGTGTTTTTCATTGAAGCATTTAAATTGGTTTACTTGAGGCTTGTGAGATGGTGTGCTATAACCAATGACAGTAATAGCATGGAAGGGGGTATTCAGCATGTTTTCAGTGGACAGTTATCCTCCTCTCAGGCTATCAGCAGCAACGAGTGAAAAGGCGACTGCAAGTCACTGAGTTCCAAAGGTTTCAAAAGCTTTCCAAGCTACAATCATTGATGATATTTGAGCAAAATTCAACCTCATGCAAATTTGCAGCAAGCCAAGCAAACAGCGATCCAGAAGGCAATGTTATATTTTTTTTGTGTTTCTGTTAGGGTTCACCACAGTGGATCATGTTTTTCTGTTTTTCCTTGAATCTTCCTCTGCATCTTTCTCTTTCTCACCAACTGCCTGTATGTCCTCTTTCACCACATCCATAAACCTCGTTATTGGCCTTCTTCTTCTTGCTTGGCAGCTCCTTCTTCAACATCTTTTTCCTTTCTCCATGGGGTGGTGGTGGTCTAGTGGTAGGGTACTTGCCTATGAACTAATGGTTCAAGAAATCCCCAGATTCGAATCCCACCTCTAGCACTACCACCAATGGGTCCCTGAGCAAGACCCTTAACCCTGAGTTGCTCCAGGGGGACTGTCCCTGTAATTAGGACATGGAAGTCGCTCTGGATAAGAGTGTCTGCCAAATGTAGTATCCCTTGTCTCTCCTCTGCCCAACACGATCTTCCTTCTGAAACTCCAAACATTTCATTCTTGACTCTGCCTTCTTTATCTCCAAAGTTATCCTACAGACCACCATCCTATGCTGCTTTAACCCAGCCACTAGGGATCCATAAGCCAGTTATTTCTTTGTTCCAATCCCAAGCCCAGATACATGGGGATTGTTACACCAGGAAGGGCATCTGGTGTAAAGCACTCACCAAATCAATATGCACACAACGATATGAATTTCAAAAAATTGATGTTCTTATATTAGCAGTCATTGGCATTGTCTCCACCTGTGGAAAGCTGCAATTGCAAATGCTACATTGAGGTTCATGGTGCCATTGTAGAAGCAAGTCACACTATCTATAGTAAAATTAAAGGGCAGACATATTTAAGGGCTACTTTAATGCTGAATATAGCAAACATGATTTAAATAAAAAATAAATACAAAATGAATGAAGAATACAGAGAGACAGAGTATGTCTATTCAGCTATATATGATAACCATTCATGGCCACATCAAGAGAGCACAATTGGCTTTGCTCTCTCTGGATGGCTACAATGACCACCTCTCTCCTGTGATGCTTGCCAGCAAGTCATGTCTTGGCTGACATGACAGTATTTGGTGGTTATCATTCTTATCTAAGCATGTTTTGCAGTCCAGTGACTTTGATGGCAACAGTTTGAAAATGGCTAGTGGTTTTGTTTTTCTCAGAGGTAACATGCTAACCCTCTCAGTGTTGTGGTATTGTCTGATTTGTGAGGGGTTCTAGCTAGGTGTTGGAACAGAACACGAGGAGAAAGCACACACTTTATAAAATACATATGGTTTCTTTGTATGAATCTTAATGCTTTTTTCTGACATTTAAAGGATGATTAATTTTCCACAAAAGTCAATTCACCAACAGTTAAACTGAACTTTATCTAAATCGCACCCAGGTCTTTATTTACGTGACACAGACTTATCATTGTTTACACAGACATTGTGACTTTCTTTTAGTTATAAAAATTGACAAAAATTCCCTGCTACAGCCACCCTTTTAACACTACACCAGGGCTGGAAAGGACTAATCTTTGATCAGATCTTTCTGTGTTTATGAGGAAGAATTATAGTGGATATTATATAACTTGACCACAGCAAACCAAATGAGCAATTCAGAATGTAAGGGCTCTGTTGTGGTGACGTCATGTGGATGAATACAATTTTGCATGTGTACCAATGGCTCTGTCTGTGTTGCATTTTCAACCATGCTTCAGTCAGTGTCGGACTTCATTTGAGGTGGTGTATGTGCCAAACATCTGTCAGAGTGTCTGCCTGCATGTGTTTTAATGTGCCAATGTCAATGTTAAATGCCACTTATGTTTTATTTTAAGTGTTTTTCAGCAGGTAAATGACAGTGTACATCCATGCTTCTCCCAAATAACTATAATTGTGACTTGGTTACAACATGCAAGTTAGACCACTGCATTTCTCACTGATGTTGATTCTCCTGATTTTTCTTGTAGCATTAAAGTAGGGTTGTCACAATTATTTGGTTAAACTTATTATGTCGATAAAAACAATTAAAATGTTCTCTGTTAATTCGCCATTGTGTAGATTGCTGTTTGCATGATAATTATACCTGCCTTAAATTCTAAATACCAAATTGTTTTTTTAAGGCTTTCAAAATAATCAGGCAAAAATTTGATAACTAATGTAGACCTGTTCAGTTAATTTCATCATCAATTATTGTAATTAGCTAATTAAAATTATTAATTTGACAATAAATAATTATCAAATATAATTAAATCATTACATTACAGTAATCAGTATAACCAACTGAGTTTCGTTTACCTTTAGAATCTTACTAGTTCATTAACTGAAGTTATAATGTTTGTTTAAGCTGCCCCCTGCTGCACCTGTGTATATGGGTGAAACGCAGAGGTTGAATTTTGTTCTATAGTGCTGTGCTGCGTTTCACAATGACAAGGGTAGTCACTTTCACTTTTCACTTTAATTAAGTGAACTTTATATGGAAAGTGTAAGTGTTGTCAAGCCACTTGTAACAAAGCAAAAACTATTTTTTTTATCAGGTTTGCCAATGTAATCAATCCTTTAGCAATTTAATCAGTCAATTGTGGCGGCCTTACAATTTGTTAACTGAACAGGACTGAAGTAGGAAAAATCTCAAAAGGCAAAAGTAATAAAGCACCAGATGATAAAAAGACATTAAACAAATATTAAGTTAACAAAATTCAGAGAAAAGATTGTGATTTGTAATTGACCAACTATGAACTGTTAAAAGTTCCTCTCTGTCTCTACACCCCCCCCTTCTCTTCTGCTCTGACTATTGCTTCCCCTCAGCTGTCACTCCCCCACTCTCCCCCTCCATGGTGTCGCCCCAGCCGCGGCGCCTTTCTCTTAAGAGGTTTTCTCTGTTCTCTCGCTTCCCAGGTAAATCCCTGCATGTTGGGAGCTAACCCAGTGGGAGTACGGGGAAGCCAGGTGGCACTAACATGAGAATTAGAGGGTGGGGTGGGTTAAATTAGCAAAAGCAAAAGACCATCTTTTCATGAGTCCTGGTACAGCAAGTCTGATCTTAGAAGGTGGTTAAGCTGTAGTTAAAACATTGTCATTTCATTGGCCATTGCCCATGTTAATATCTGCTTTTCTGCCTGTTAACCTATCTATGATCTACCATGTTCTTTCCTAGCAACTGTTATGTTTGGACAAGCTTTAGCAAAATGTAACCTAATTTTGAATTAAGGTATTTTTTTTTTCATTTCGATTCAGATCACATTATTAATTGTGACAGCGTTCTGTAAAATCTGTTCAACAATTCCCCCCAAAAAATCTGTAGCTCAGTTGCTATGAAAAAGCATGTAAGAAGCACTGAAAGACTTTGTCTACATTACAGAAAATGTGAATGTAATGTAGACAAAGCTTGCACATTATTTAGGAGGTTATTTTATTTTTAGAAAAATAATATTAAAAAAAGAAATGGCTTGCTGGGCCTGCTGACTCTGCCATTGATTCTCTGAGAGGACTGAATTGCAATCTGGAGTTCTGGTCCCCTCTTTTCTTTCTCCTGAAATCAGCACTTTTGTACTGACCTCACTCAGCCTCCCTCACCCTAGCTTTTGCATCAGCTCTGACCATAGCACGCCACTCTCTTATATCAGTTATGATGCTTGATGTCAAATCAGTGAGGCCTTTCTTGAATTCCAGTAATTCTGTTTAACTCAATTGGCCCAATGCATCAAGCTAAAGACCAGGAAAGATTCACAAAAAAACATGGATATTCATTTATGTACACTATGAAAACTCATATTCTTGAAAACTCATTGAAATCCTTATTCTGTTATTTTTTTCATATTCAATATACTTTCAGAAAATTGTCAAAAGTTTTTAGACACATCCTCATCCACTTATATATGTACTAAAAGCACTTCAGACAGTGCTTTTTTCATTACAGAGCTTGTTGGGAGCCAGGCACTGAAATATCAATAGAAATTGTAATTCCAGTGGTCAAAGTGTCCCTTTCACCAGAATGCATTTAATAAATCCAGCCAGTTAAGTTAGTGGTATGTGTTTCTTCTCAGTTTTTGTCTGCACTGTAACTGTTCCTGTTGCTTCATTGAAAATTGAATTTTTTGTGTAACTGTAATAGTAAGGCACCGCATAAGTCAGAAATGGTCAAAAGAGGTAATTCAGGTAAAGGCAGTAATTAATATAACCTGTAAGAGGAGCCATTGGACTAATACATGATATGTATAGATCTTCTGTAGAACTTATCACTATAACCTTATGCCACTAATATGTGTACACATTCTAGTGTACATGTTTTGTAACTGCATTAGTTGCATGGCCAAACAGCTCTTAAAGGGTCATTTCACATATTCCTTCAAAATTATGCTTAATAGTCAAGGTATACGCAAAGCCATGTAGAGCAACTTACATAGTTCATTATAATAATTCTTTTTTTTAAGTCTCAATTTCCTGGTTTTGGTAGGGAAACCAGGGCTGACATTACATTTCAGTTTAATTACGTTGACTTTAAAAATTAACAGTGGAATTCCTATTTCTTCCCATTATGTAACATAACTAAGCTAAACCTGGTCCTACACTTTTCCTCTGATTTGCTTTTCTCATGATGATGATGCTCATTTCCATTAATTCCCAGTCATGAATGTGTGAACTGTTGATCCTTGTTCTTGGTGTTTTTGGTGTGTTCTTGTTAAATATAACAGTTGAGTAAGAATTACTTGGCCCACATCATGCTGTGTGTGAGATCGGTGTATGGATGCAGTATTTGTAAACTCATTTCACTTCCTGTTAAAATTCTGTATGTTTGTTTGTATGTGTTTGCATGTATGAACACAGCAAGTATGATCATACAAGAGTTTATTTTAACAGTGTGTCTCTGTCTCGGTTGCATCTTGCAGAGTTTCGCTCACCATCACACTTAAGCGGCCTGAACCGCTCAGCCTCGCTGAGCTGCACTGAAAGGGTGGACACTCTATCCATTGGTGGCAGCAACTCGCAGCTCAACAATGCACCGGTTCCCCAGTACATCCCCGATTTCAACGTGCGAGCCCTCACTGACCTGCAGTTTGTAAAGGTAGGAAGACTATTATGACGCATGTTTTGAGCCAGTTGTGTTTGCCATCTATGCATCTACAACACATATCCTGTTATGATTTATATTAAAATATACATTAGCTTGACTGCTATTGCCAGCATGAACTAAACTGTTTTTGAAAACTCATAGAAATCCTTACTCTATTATTTTTTTCATATTGAATAAACATTCAAAAACACGTCTGATAGTTTGTAGACACCTCCTTACCCACTTGTATCTGTACTAAAAGCACTTCAGACAGTGCTATTTTTATTGTAAAAACACTTCTTGTGAGCCTAGCACTGATATGAAAATGGGCATTGAGTAATTCCAATGGTGAAAAAAAAAAAAACATGCATTCAAATTAAAATTCCAAACAGACTACAACACTAAGGCATGCTGTGTATGGTCAAATCCTCATGATTAACATGACAATCATACCCTTGTAGTTAAGTTTAGAAATGTAGAACTCCACCAGGCAGTTACAGTTTTAAGTGTCAGTATGAATTTTAAAAAGTAAAGCAAGAGAAATAAACCAGCATTTACACAATGGGGGAAAAGGCTACATTTAACTTAATTTATTTGGCTCTAGCTGTCAGTGCTGTACAAGAATGCAAAAGTTATTTTTAGATATTGAATTATTTTATATATGTTTAATATTTGTATTTTTTTTTATTTTTTATAATTCAGTCAATTGCGACCCTGCAAGTGAAACTTTAGTTGTTCTCACATCATTAGATATTTTCATGCAGTTGGGAAAAGGCTATTAAATCACTGTTTGCTGTTGACTTTATCATTGTAGTTTTTCTTTTCTCTTCTTTCCCAGGTCACTCGCTCTCAATACCAAAATGGTCTTTTGGCCTCCAAGTTGGATAGCACCCCCCAGTCTCCAGAGAGCAATCACACCCGACTGGAGCCAGCATCTTTTCCACCCCAGACACCCCCCACTAACTCTATGACTCACAGTTCAGCACCACTTACACTTAAAGAGGGGACAGACGAGACCACTTCACTGCTCAAAGACAAGAACAGCCTGTCCAGTCAACGGCTTAGTCACACTCACCCTCACCCTCATAGCCATCCTTTGTCCTATGCTAACAATAACTCCAACTCTAGCCCTAAACCTAACTCCAGCCCACATCTTCAACCCCAAAGTCACACTCACCTACATAATTATCTCAGTTCAAACCCTCAAATGCATCCTCACACACCAATACACACTATTTCACACACCCATGCACACACAGAGAGCACAATCTAACAAAGCTTTTCATAAGCTGTTTAAGAGCAAAGAGAGGACCACACCCAAATACATGTCCAACCTCTGACACACATTTATATACAGAGTGGTGCTTGAAAGTTTGTGAATCCTTTATGCTTTTCTATACTTTTGCATAAATATCCTAAAAGTAGTCCTAAAAGTAGATAAAGAAACTCAGTTAAACCACTGAGGAAAACAAACCTTTCTTGTTTAGTTATTGAGATATGATTCAGTATTACACTAGTTGCAAAAGTCTAAACATGTGCTTTCGGTACCTGGTGTAAGGAGGAATTTTAGCCATTCCTTCAAAAAGAACAGCTTCAACAGCTTGGAGTGTTCCTCACATGTGGTTCTTAGTTCAGACGCTTCCACTCAATTCTTATAGGGTTTAGGCCAGAACTTTGACTGTGTCATTCCAACTATATTCTTCTTTAATTGTTTTTTGGTCTCTCTGCTTAAGATTCAGTTGTCAGATTTCTTCATAATTTCCTCGTTTCATCAATGATGGCAAGCTCTCCTGGCCAAAATGCAGCAAAACCGACTCAAACCTTGTTATCGCCACCACTATACTTCACAGATAGGAAAAGGTTCTAATACTAGAATGCTGTAGTTTTCTTTTTATCTATAATGTTTCTCATTTCAAAGTCTGTTTTTTTTTTTTTACTTTTGTCTCATCTGTCCAAAAATACTTTTGCAGTAGACTTCTGGCATGTACCTGTAATATGAAAATTAGCCAGAGTGAGAGACACCTTTTGCTTGTTCTTTGTTGATGATTTCCTTTCATTTGTACATATCTGTCTGTGGATTGGTAGAGTCCAAACTGTAAGAGTAACTTTTGTTTCCAGCCTGATAGACATCACCTGTCCTCCAAAATCTAACTTGTGCCATGATACACCTGTTTTTAAGATTAGACTAGAAGATTAAATCCCTGTTTATAAATCTCAATTTCACTTTGATATCTTAGCTCAAAATTATGGAGAAATATAGAAAAAATTAAAGGGGTTAATAAACTTTCAAGCAGCACAAAACACGTTGATACATCCTTTCAAACTAACTACAAACTACACAAAGTAACACACAAGTTCATAGATAAACTTTGCGTTGAAGCACTGCTGTAAGTTCACACTGAGAGCAACAAGAGCATCATCTTTCACTTTAGCCACACTGAGTGCAATGCTGCTTATTGCTGTGAATGCTCTCTGTCATAAACGCAGTGGGCAATGACAGAATGCTTGGCCTTGAACATTTTTTGAAGGGGCCGCAAAGCAATAAAGTGTGCTAACCTATATTTGTGCCGAGTGACAAGTAAATTTCAGCTCGTTCCTTTTAATAGCCACTTAATTGCATTCCTGCTTAAAAATAAACTTCTATGTTGTAGTGTGGAACAAATATTTGGTCCAACCAATAGCTCACACGGTAACACAGTACTCTGGAACTCTAGAGCATAACAATTGTACATTCTGATTGGCTGCTGATGAACCACGTCATAGCTCACGTAAGAAAGTTAATGGGACTTCAACTGCATTTTGATGCCCTCATTGCCCTAAAAGTGCCATGCTACCACACCCCTTGCATCTCAAATCTGTCATTTTGAGAAATAGGCACAGCACACAGTGGAATACAATGAAATGCAACCTCTGCTTTTTGCCCATACACACTTGCAGCAGGTGGCTAATCTTTAAAGCTTCAATTTAAGCTTCACACTGCAATTCAGTGTGAACGCACAGTAATTTCTAATCCTTTTCTAATCCTGCAGGCATGTCATTTTTACTATCTCCACTCTATACTCTGATATATGATAGTCTGGACTACACAAATGGTCTCTTTCAACACCAGTCATTATTGAATTGAGAAAAGTTTGAATTCTACTTACTCAGCTCGGAATTAGGAGGCTGTGTCTGATTTAGTCCATTAGTGGGTCATGAGGACCACTGCTAGAACACCTTGCATCTACTGTAACTCCAGACATTGCATGTTGAACACATATAGAACCAACCTGTCTCAAATACTTTAAATAATGTAGCATGCAAAAGCCAAAAATGCCTTGAACAATCTGTTTGGGCATTTTTGAATGGCAATGCAACAAAGTTTCACTAGTATATAAGAGATAATTGCAAGATGTGCACTTTTAATAACCTCACCAAATCCAAATCCAGAAGTTTGTATGGTACATGAGCACTTGAGCATTACTATCATTATGCTACTTCTGCCAACAGCACTCCATGGGAACTGGTGTTTGTGTTGCTACAACCAAACCCCATTTAGCACAATTTTCTTCAGAGAGGGAGTTTTATGTCTTTGTATTTGTATGCTAGATGTATATTAGATTCAAGGTTTAAACAACTGTAAAATAAGCCAAATTCTTTGGCTGATCACTCTGCAGACTATACATAACTGTATGAGATAAAATGAGGGAGTTTTTCTTGAACTTTGGTTGTGAAATTAGCTTTAAAAAAGCAAGCAGTGACTTGAAGTAGTATAAAAGAATGGTCCAGGATCTGCCTGGTTTTAACCAATGATAAGCATTCAAGGTTGAAGCAGAGGAGATCCCACCTCAGCCCATAGATACTATGTACAGAGTTTATGCTATATAAATATATTGTAAAGTATATTTATTTTTGCCTAAATTAATTTGTCTATGTATTTACTTTGAATCGTAAATATTTTATATGCCTAGATTTAATATTTGTGCATAGACACTGGTCTCATGTTTTGTTTTTTTTGTTGTTGTTTTGTTTTGTTTTGTTTTGTTTTTTTTCATTTTCATTACAAGATCGTCGAGCACTAAAGTAAATACCTGCCACATTTCTGTCCAACATAACCACTTCTTTACCAAATTATTATTTTTTTTCTTTTTTTTGTTGTTGTCAAAATTGAGAGCCATTTTTGTGGAGATGCTCTCTCCTATGTTATAGTTGGATACAAAAAACTAAGAATACATTCCAGACCTTAGAAACAACTGTAGCTTTACTGGTGCTGAGACAGAAACCACTGTGAATTAATAACAAGCTGCACATTCAGTGTACTCTGTTTTTCTTCCCCCACACCAGGCAAAAAGCTTCCTTGGATACTGGAAATGGTTCTCATTTTGTCCTGAAGTGATAAGGTTGTTGATTTTGAAACCATTTAACCATTTATTTCAACATGAAATATTGCATAAAGCAGAAAGTAACAACTGATTCATTCAAGTTAGTGCACTTTTTAATCCTTGTATTGCTTTGTATTGTTACCTTATGCTGCAGCTGTAATGGAAGGGTAACCCAAAACACTTCACTTCAAGCAAGCATTTGTAAGACTACATGACACACCCCATATTCAGATAACAATTTTATTACTGAGAGATCAACGTTTACCATAAAAGGGAGAATAATATTTTAATTCTTGCCAACAGTATTCACTGCTTGAAGTAGCCCAAGTTATGTCGTGGGTGCATGCCTAAGAACTCCCCAAGTTCAAACATTGTACTGTTAACTAAGGCATTGTTTTAGTTAAATGGCTGTCAATTAGTTGACCAATCAAATGAGTAGGATTATTTTATGTTGATTAATCCATTGGTTCAATGTTGAACAGAGTGAAGTGGATACCTACTCAGTGTTTGTGGCTAAGATATTTATACATGTTTTTGTTGCCTTCATGAGAGGTCTATAAAAAGAAGCATATGGATAGTTTGCACAAAGTGAGGAAACAACTATGATTTTACCTCAGTGGACATTGCGTGTGTACATTCATTCGTTCGTTATCTAAACTGCTCATCCAAATACGTGTGAACTCTCATTTTTTGGGAGTTTGAACCAAAACGTAGTTTAGTTAGATTTAGCAAATAAATGTTTTTCTGTTTTTTGGGGGGGTTTTTGTTTGTTTTTTTTTTCTGAACATACAGATCAGTTCACCTGACCACACATTACAGTTTAACGTGACCAAACTTCCGGCACTGCATCCACAGTTGGTGATAAATGCATTGGTCAAAGCCTTTTGCACTTTGATCTGCCTATATCTCCTTCGTAGCAATAATGGTTCACTTTGTAGAGAGAGTCAACTCCTGCAGCTCAGAATTAATGAAATTCCTTTGGTCCAATCCAGTAATCTGCTTTTAATGTTCGTCAGCACCGTTCCTGAGCAACTCTGTGGGTGAAACATTTTTACTCCCATAGCTGGGTTAGTTGAGTAGTCACAACCTTTTTTTTTTTTTTTTTTTTTTACATAGCAGTGTCTTCAGTTTGATTTCTTAACAGTGTGGGTTAAGGATTAGGAAGATTTGTTTGCAGGAAAAAGGCCCGTTTTCCACTGTGCATGATTTACTTGTCATTGTTAACGACTAACAGAACAATGAAAGGCCTTGTCCAGCAAACTAGTCCAGACCTTTTGAATCCAAAGGTACACCATAATTTCTTACGTGACTGTCTTCCGTTTCTTCCATTTGCTATGAAATTCTATAGCAAATGCTTTTTTTATCTATGTGGAAATGGTGAGATTATTTTCCTTGTTTTAAGGAAAACTTTGTTATAGTTTTGGGATGGATACTGTATTTTTCCCTGATCCTACATAGTCAGTTTTTGTTGAGGGATGGTTTTGAAGTGGCTTTTTTTTATTATATAAGTCATTGAGTTTTATTATTATGTGATCTGTGTTTCTCTTTTAAGGGAAGAAGAGTATAACGAGCAAATGTACTGTACCTCCAATTACCTTTGGTTGTTTTATTTAAAGCAATGGGTACTCAATATTTTATAATAAGTGTTGGAGGAGTTCTGATGAATATGGCAATAAATGTGGGATATCTATTTCTCTATAAAACCTGTTTGTTTCCTTCAGTTATTTGCACGTGTTTCTGAAAGAGTTTATATTTAATCTACATTTTTTTGGGTGTTTATAATGTCAGGTATTTCAACCTTGAGGTATACAGCAGTGAAGGGCAGGCACATGGAACAATGCATCCCCTTTTTTCCTACCACATGTAGTAAAAATTTCACATGAAGATTTCATGTTCATCATGTTCAAGTAGATCAAGTCATCTCATATTCCCAGTTGCAATTTGTCACCTGATAAAATTAAAAAACCAGAGAAACACCCTGAACAAGCTGGAGCCCCCTGAGGAAACCAGTGCAAACATGGGGAGAACATGCTAACTCCTCAATAAAAAGGCTAGGCCAAGCTGGGAATAAAACCCAGAATGACACCACACACCACTGCACTACTCAGGAAGATTGGATAACCTTTGAAGTTAATATTTGATTTTACCCCATCTGGTGGATATCAGAGATTGCAAATGCCTTGTGCAGCCAGCTGGAATCCTTTATTATTTTTTGTTCTTACGTTATTGATATATTTGGCCTGACCTGGATGTATAACATATTTTAAGATCTATCAAAAGATTTTCAGTGAAGTCTGGCCCTCAAGCTGTAAGGGCCATTCCAAAAGTTTTAGCTGCCATTTCCTAAAGCAGGTCCTGAAGTAGAAAAATATTTTATGTTTTGGATCATTGTACAAATGTGTACTGATTGTGCTTTTACAATATGCTGTGAAAAAAATAAATTAGGAAATCTTTGAGAAACATAAAGGATTTAAAGGATCTGGTGCTAAAGGATGTGTTACCTTTTGTAATTTTTGCATACCACAGCTCACCTTCAGAGGTCTTGTGAAGGGTTAGAGCTACTTTAGCAGTATTTTGAATATTGTTATGATACTCCTGATCCATAAAAACAACATGAAAATAAAGAATTCAGATTATTCAGTGGCTTTTATCATGCAAAATTATTAATATCTGGATAACAGCTCAAATTATTAACTCCTTGAAGAAGATGAGGTCTCAGATCTTGTTGACTGTAGGTCAGGCTTTGTTATTTTGATCAGAAATTTTAGAGTTTTTTTCAAATAATGATTATCTTAAATAATTTCTCCACTGATTTAGAAAGAGAGAAGCACTTTATTGCCCTTTTGCTGATTTCTTCTTTACCTTCTTACCAAGACTGGCTCCTGGATCCTTTTCTTCAAAAGGTTACGATGTGATTCACTAGGAGATGTTAAATCAGATTTATGACCAATAAATAAGGTTGTTCTGCAATGTTAAGTTCAGGAAGCTGTTTCATTTGGTTGGTGTTTTAATGGAATTACATGCTGCAATGACCTAGGGATCTGTCTAAAGTGTTGCTCCAGCATTTGTTATATAAATGCTGGGAAATGTCTTTGTTAGGATAGAAGGCCCAGTGATGAAAGGATGGATAGATAAATGATATTGCTGTCAATAAATTTAATCTTACTTTATATTTGCTTTTGACACTTTCTTTTTCTCCTTTCAGCTACTCCCATTTAGGGATTGCCAACACGGATCATCCGTTTCCACTTTTTTATGTTTACGGCATTTTAGCAAACGCTCTTATCCAGAGCGACTTCCAGTTCCAGGGGCAGTCCCCCTGAAGCAACTCGGAGTTAAGGGTCTTGCTCAGGGACCCAGTGGCGGTAGTGCCAATGGTGGGATTTGAACCTGGGACCTCTTGAGCCATAGGTCCGTAGGCAAGTACCCTACCACTAGACCACCACCACCCATTTCTTACGGTCCTCTGCATCTTCCTCCTACAAACTGACCACCTGCCTGTCCTCTCTCACTTTATCCATTAACCTCCTCTTTGGTCTTGACACATTTTAAATGTTAAATTACTTTTAGGTATATAAAAAACATTTATGTTCTTTTTGAGAGCCTCCTACATTGGTTTTAAATTTGCACATTAAATTACTACCTCTAATGGCACTGAGGGATCACTGAAGGGTTTGATGAGTATTAAAATAAAAGTACAGATGTACACTATAAACAGGTGTAATAGCATGCAAAAGTGATAAATATATAGAGGTGACACATTACAGAAAGGACACCATGGAAATGCATTTTCAGTATAAAGACTGCATTTGAGTGATATATAAGAGAAAAACAGGAGGCCAGATGGGTTAATGAAAATGGCAATGCAAGATGTGAGTCTGAGTCAGCAAAACAGTCCACAACTACGTAGAGAGTGAGTTGCAATGCATAAACCCTTCATTACAAAGATAAATGCACATTCAAGAGTTCAGTGATGTAAAAGTAATATGATTAGATAAGGCCACAAGCATGCATGGTGTACATTCAAGAGAATGGCAGATGCCAAAATACCTCTGCAGTGACAGGACGTGATTCTTTCTCTGCCATGGCTTGGATTCACTTGTAGGCATGTTATGGCCTTTATTGGATTATTGGATCACAAGCCTGATGAACATGTAAATTTAAGGTTGTTTTTAAGAGAAAACTAATGATAAACCTGAAATTAATCAGGTTTTACCTATAGTGGTGCTGAGAACAAAACCAAATTTTATTAAATATGCATTGATTGTGTGTTTTCTGCTCTTGTGATAAATCTTATATAAGGATTGCAGTGTGTAAACCCTTGATTAGGAATATAGATGAAAATTTTAGAGCTCCTCAAGAGAAGTATTTCAGGAAATCAGGCAGGACACTGGGTGGTAGAGAAATGTTACCAGATTGCAAGCCAACAATTGCAGAAGTGGAAAGGAAGACTGCTTGAAAGGTACTTTGTGAGACATCTGGACAGAAGAAGAAGGATAAGAAAATCTGGTGATGAAAATCAGCAGTGTATACAGAATAAGAGAATGGCAATGAAAAAGTGGGATAGAAAAAAAGTAAACAGGTATACATGGAGATGTGAGGATGAAGAATTGAAAAGGGTGTTGGTCCAGATGATATACCTGTGACATGACAAGACAGAGATGTTTATGGGAGATGGCATTGGAATTGCTAAAAATATTGCATTGGAGACCAGCAACATTATATGGGTTGGAGAGAGTGGCACTGACAAAAAGACAAGCGGTAGAGCTGGCAAAGTTAAAGATCTTGAGATCTGCACTGAAAGTGACTATTCTTGTCATTGTGAAATACAGCACAGCACACAGTGGGACAACAAAATTACACCTCTGCTTTCACCCATACACACACACACTGTGCAGCAGGGGGCAGCAATTGAAAGTAACAGGGACGGTACCTTGCTCAAGGGTACCTCAGGGCAACCTACTAGACAGGTAAGGACAGGTTTATGAATGAGTTTATTAAAGGGACAGCTCGGGTTGTAAGGTTTGGAGACGAATGCAAAGATTGCATCGGTTCAGGCGTGTGCAGACGTGAAACAAGGAACAAGGAACATGGTGGGAGGATAATGAGGCTGGAGCTGCCAGGCAAGAGGAGAAGAGGAAGGCCAAAGAGAAAGTTTATGGATGTGGTGAGAAAGGATGTGCAGCTGGAAGAAGAGTGGTGTAAAAGTAATATGGTCAGATAAGGATACAGTATGCATAGAATGGTCCAGAAAACTTGGCCTCTACACTGACATGGTATAATTCTTTCCCTGCCATGGTTTTAATGTACTTTTAGACATTCTACTGCATTCTAAGTCATCAGATCATAACCCAAATGAACATAACTTTAACTCTAACTTTAGGTCTTTTGTTGTCTTTTTTAACCAAAGATTATATATATATATATTATATATATAAATTCCATATATATTATAACCTCAATCACATGTTAATAAATGTAACTGTTTTTTAAGCCCTTGCGACGAGTTGGAAAAGAAAAAAAAGATTTGTTGTGTCTTTTAATAATATGTGCACTTGTTAGAAATCTCTCTCTCTCTCTCTCTCTCTCTCTCTCGTGTGTTAAGCATTGAGCCCATCTATTCGCCTTTGCTTATATCTGTTTATTACCACACTTCTTCAACAGTGAGCGTGGCTTGTCTGTTTTCGTTTTATCCTATTGGATAATATCAATCTTCAATCCCATTGGTCCTTCAAAGAGCTGACGTAGATCCGCTATAGAAGGGAAAACAACTGTCGTCTTCTCTGAGTAATGTTAAGATGGTGAGATGGACGTCTGAGTGAGTGGTTTGACGGCTTCGGATTTTTTGCTCTTTCTTTATTCGACATGGCGATGGTGGGGAGGACGTTTTTGTCGCTGTTTTCTGCGGAGAAGAAGAATACGTTAGGAGGGTGACGGCGGGTGGACGGGCGTCACATGATTGGTGGAGAGGCGAGCTGCTCGAGTCCAATATGGTGGTCGGGTCGGTGGGCGTTCGCTATCTGCTGGCGATTTCGCTGCTGTGTGGCTTCGGGCCGGGCGGGCACGGCCAGAAACTCGTCGGCCTGCGGCTGGAAGAGGACAGTGAGGCGAGTGGGCGCGTGGCCATGCATGGCCGCGTGCTCTACGCTGCCCCCGGTTCAACCTTCCAGCTGAGGCTGTTCGGCTCCGACCTGCTGCGGAGCGTGACTTTGCCGCGGCTCGCGTTCGCCGGCGCAGTCGAGGAGGGGCCGAAGGACGACCCGTGCTTGCAGGAGAGCCTGAGGAATTCCTCCGCCTTCCGCGTGCAGGAAGAATTCCGCGCGGATGACAACAACAGCGGTATAATCAGAGTTAACGCGCTGCTGCCAGGAGACGAAGTGGGCTCGCTCGTGTATCGCCTGTGCGTCCACGGAGGGCAAACCTGGGGGTCATTGGGGATGGACAGGTTGCGACTGAAGGAACCGGAGCTGCCGGCCGAGTGGATCCCCCCCTGGTGCTTTGCCGTGATCATCGTCGCGCTAGTTCTGTGGTGCGCTCTGGTCAGGTGCCTTAGCCTCACTCTGCTCTGGCTCGACCCCCTGGAACTTTACGTGCTGCACAACTGCGGCTCTGAAGACGAGAGGCGCGCCGCAAAGCGCCTCGAGCCCGTCCGCCGGAGGGGCAACTTTCTGGTCTGCTCGCTTCTCTTGCTGTGCGCGCTGGGCCACTCTGCGCTCGGCGTGCTCTTCCATCGCGCCTTCGGCTCCGTCCTGCCCGCTGTGTTCACATGTGGTGCCCTCTTGTTCCTCGTGGCCGAGCTGCTGCCCCACATCTTCAGGTCCGGCTGCGGCTTCCACATCGCCCCCAGCCTGATCTGGCTGGGCCAGGCCTGCCTTGTGCTCACCTGCCCGCTGTCCTGTCCGCTCGGGCTGCTCCTCGACCTGGCTTTGCGCCGCGACGTCAGCACGTGCAGCATGCGCGAAAAAGTCATGGAAATGGTCCGCACCAACGTGCACGACCCGTACAGCGAGTTCGTCAAGGAGGAGTTCCGCAGGGGCGCGCTGAGGAGCAAAACGGTGGAGGACATCCTGACCCCTCTGAAGGACTGCTTCATGCTTCCCTCCACCGCAGTGCTGAACTTCAGCACAATGTCCGAGATCATGCAGAGTGGCTACACGCGTGTGCCTGTCTATGAGGAGGAGAGGTCCAACATCGTGGAGATCCTGTACGTGAAAGACTTGGCATTGGTCGACCCTGAGGACCGCACACCTATGACCACCATCACCAAGTTCTACAATCATCCTCTGCACTTCGTTTTCAATGATACCAAGCTGGATGCCATGCTTGAGGAGTTCAAGAAAGGTGCTTTGTCTATATAGACATTTTTCACTTGTTTGCCCTCTCATTCATTCACTCATTGCTCAGAAAGATCTTGCATATGCTCTGTTTTTATTTTATTTTTTTTTTCCCCTTAGGTAACTCTCATCTGGCCATAGTACAGAGGGTCAATAATGAAGGAGAAGGAGACCCTTTCTACGAGGTGCTGGGGCTTGTCACACTGGAGGATGTCATTGAGGAGATCATCAAGTCTGAGATCCTGGATGAATCTGATGGCTACAGTGAGTAGTATTAATGCCTCTGAAGCCCAGAGCGCACCCAGCCTAACAGTCCACTTCACATTTTGGCTTTTTAAAGGAATGTTGACACACACAGATCCTACACAGGGAACCAACAAATCAGGTGAACGAGCATGAATGCGGGACAGCCCACATGAATGGGGAAAACCCAGCATTGAGGGTTTTTTTTTTTGTTTTGTTTTGTTTTTGTTATAGCATACCTTGACCTTAAGAGCTGAACTTGTAATTTGTACACTTGCTTCATTTTATCACTTTGTTAAACTCTGTGCTTTATCTCCATGTAGTGAATATGAAAGTGAAGCGTCCTGTTGCCTCTTTGGAGATTCCTTTGGAGCCACGTAATGTACAGGAGGAATTCTCTCTCTTCAAGGTGTCTGAAAGCGAGCCGAAGATTCGCACATCACCTCAGCTCTTGCTTGCCACTCACCGCTTCCTTTCCAGAGGTTTGGCATAATGAGAACTGCTACAGTGTCTCTTTTAGTGACTTGTTTATGTGTGTTAAACTATGTAAAGCAGTGTTCTGAATTGAGTTGATTCAAATAAAATAATAATTTCCACATCATTTATTTATTTCAGCAACAAAATGATTGCCAAACCATTTTGAGGACTTTGGACAACTATAAACTTTGAGAGGTTCAGTTGTATACAAAAATTTGAGCACCCTGGTCATACACATTTAGTTTATTTTCTGTTTGAAAAAAGAGAAACACATTCTCTTCAGTTCTCAAGCATTAATATGATGTCCAGTCTCTTTTAATTCGCTGAAATTAATTTATAGAAAACTTTAAACATTATATTTAAATTATGCATAAAGATTTGTAGAAATGTGTTCGCTGTAGATGTATACTTGTTTGCATAAAAATACTCATCTACTGTAGATTGAGGCTTGTGTATACCGCTGTTAAAATGCAAAGACCTTGGACCTAGTATTAGCCATCAGTTGTTTCTTTCCACATTCTTCTTAATGCTGTCCACTTTTGCAGAGGTGGAACATTTCAGTCCACAGCGTGTTTCAGAAAAAGTCTTATTTCATCTCCTGCGACACCCAAGTGTCAACCAAGAAGTAAAATTTGACCAGAGCAACCGTCTGAGTTCTGATCATTACCTCTACATGCGGAACCACCCTGTGGATTATTTCATTCTGCTGTTGCAGGTAAACTTGCCAGTCTTATAAAAGACATACTGTACTTGTTACTATATAAGTTACTTCCTTGTGTACTACTTGGGGCATCTTTATGCAAATGCAGTTTTAAATACACTGCAAAGAATAGAATAGAATAAAAGCAATAAACAATTCCCCTCTTTATCTGCAGACAAATTTCCAGTGCAGATTTTATTGTTCTTGCTTATGAGTGACAGCAGATGCTCACAAATTTTAACTTTTCTTGTTAAACTTGTACTATCAGGTTGTCCTGTGAGTGTATGCCAGATGTTTTGATGGAACTCTGGCTCTCAAGTTGTTAAATTACCAGCACTGAATGATAATCATTTACTGTTTCATGGCCATGGCCACATAGTGCTTTTTGTAACTATACGGGATATGCGGCAATGGTTCTTGGACCCTCTTCTGGCAGCCCAGTATATTGTAATTGTTGGTTTATGGAGTTGAATTATTGCGTTAGAAAGCTTTGGACAGGTAAAAAAATGTGTGTGGGGGGAAAATGCATGTGACTGACCACTATGTAAAGTACAGCAGTGTAGAAAGTAAGTAAATGCTAAAAGTGTGAGATCTAAAAGTGACCACATCCACTAAACAGTTTTGTGTTTGGTTTTTGCCTTAATAGGGCCGTGTGGAGGTAGAAATTGGGAAAGAAGGCTTAAAGTTTGAGAATGGCGCCTTCACCTATTATGGCGTGTCAGCGCTAACAGCACCTTCTTCTGGTATGTAATGTATAAAAGTAAACAAATTAAACATTTCATGAAAATTAAACAGTTAAATATCACACTGATAGTTTGGCAACCTGTTTTAATAATAAAGAAGCAGTGGTGATGATGCATCCTCTTAGAGGCCTGTTGAAGGCTGTTACATAAGACCTTCAATACATGTATTTTTATGTAAGAAGACTACTACTCTAATGTCTACACAGTGCATCAGTCCCCAGTGTCCACACAGCATCGTTCTCCCAGAGACCCTTTTGAGCTGGGAGATGCCACTTGCCCGTCCAGCTACTGTCCTGACTACACAGTCCGAGCCCTCACTGACCTACAGTTTATCAAGGTGAGCTGAGAACAGTGGCCACAAGCTTTTGTGTTACTGTGGACTTTGGCTTTTTTTTTTTGTGAGATCAAAACATCAACATGCTGTCACTTTGTAAGTGAACGCTGTCACATAGATGCCAAAGTAAAGGTGGGCATGTTGCCTGTATGCAAACATTGTGTTTAAATTATGTTTCTCATCAGTACAGTGCTTGGTTAGTGGTTCTTTCGGAACCTACAGATGAGCCAAAATTTTGCTGTGTCCATAAGATTTTAGTTAGTTTGGCTCAAAATTATGTTCTGTCTGGGAATCCATGTGGACCAGCTTGAGGACTACAGTTTTAGGCCACTGCATACAAGATGACTAATTTCAAGTGGTAGAGAGTCTGGATTTTAAATATATAAACAAGTATCTGATTAGATGTCATTCCCTTGTGTTACTGTTTTTATAGACTTGGAAATACATGTCTCATAACTATTTGGTCAGTCCCAATGTTAAAATCCTTAGATAAGATAGCTTTACCTTATCCTTTATTTCACACTTCACACACTTTCTCCTCATTAATAGTAACTAAACACTTATAATTTTTGATTTAGGAATTCTGTCCTGTGTCTTTGGCTCCATCTCCAAAATCACTGTACTTTCACTGTACTTTCACTGTACTCATCTTTCTTAGGTAACCCGCTTGCAGTACCTCAATGCTTTGATGGCATCCCGGGTAGCACAGAGCCCTGATCCACCTGAGATTAAGATCCTGCCCAACAGCCAGACTAAACTTCTGAATGAAAAGAACACTACACAAGGTACAGCCATGTGACTGAGGTTATGGATACACCAGACCACCTTTGTTAATGGACAGTTAGTGCAAGTAACCCAATATTTTAGGTACCATAGGTAGTTTAAAATACTTCTAGTGCTAATTTGAGATGTTGGGTAATTGTTAAATGAATATAGTTTTCTGTTTTGTTTCTATGTTCATCAACATCAATCTTTCAGACTATGACTGTTTCTCTTTTTTCTCTTTTGTCTGTCTTTTTTTTTTTTTATAATTCCTTCTGCTTAATGGCAACCCTAGAATTTCCTCTTCAGTTTTCATTCTTTGATGCAATTGACAACTACTGTTAGTGTAGTTTGCATGAGGTAAATGCAAGCTCAGTTCTAAGCATGAGTAAATGTGAAGCATCCTTTTTAATTCACAGTTTTTCCTTGCACAATAATATTCCTCCATCTAACTGAACATAATTGCATCCTCAAAAATAAGTACTCAGGTAAGAACTAATTTCTCTGCCCTCTAACTGGCCCAGAGAAGACATTTTCTTCAGTTATTTCTGTTTGTCCCTTTTGGATGCCTTTTAGGCACGCTGTGTATCCTGTCATTTTCCCTATTTTTGCCATTAGTTCACAGATATTCCACTTCACTACCCTTGACCTGCTGTACATGTGCTTTAAAAACAGGGGCCAAGCACTAAAGGGGCTTTGGCTTAAGTGAATTTTTTTTTTTTTTTTTTTTTTTTTGGTTTTTTTTTTGTTTTGTTCTGAATAAAGTTTGGCCTGCATATCAGTTCATTTTACACAGACCAATTGGTTAAATAGGTAGATAAACGACTCAGACGTTTCTTGTACGAACACACTTTGGAATTAAGATTAGGCACCTTCGCATTATCTTGTATATATCCCTTTGCTTTGTACTTGGCCCCTGCAAATGCTATTTTTTTGCAGAGATACACTTGACCAGCCTTTTAGATTTGCATATACCTTGTATCTAAACTCAGTGTCCTTTTTTTGCAGCTAAATTTATATTCAAGGGGCACTTTGTATTGTTCATTGTGACCAGCAGGCAACTTTGGATGGTGGATCAGCCCACCAGTGATATTGGCATGCTGATTAAGTCAATCTTTGCGTGTGTGATTCCCAGACATTGTTGTTGAGTTTTAAACAGTCACTGTTCAAAATAGTCCACCGAACAAAATATCCAGCAAACTGTCCTTTGGCCTGAAACTGACATTTCTGGTAGACTTTATTAATCTTAATTTAGTTTCCTAGAGTGGACATGAAGTGAAATCACAAGCACCACTGCCGTGCACACAAACTACACTCTGTGCACAATTATTAGGCAAGTGAATATTTTGACCATATCATTTTTATGCATTTTATTCTAACTCAAAGCTTTATATACTTGAAACGCTTAAATCCAATTAACATTCAAGTGATGCATGTTTGTGTAATAAGGGAGGGTGTGGCCTGAAGAGCTCAACACCTTTATGAAGGTGTGCATAATTACTAAGCAGCTTTGTTTCCTCAGACAAAAAAAAAGAAGGGGGGGATGGAACTGACTCCGAAAAGCCAAAAATTGTAAAAAGTCATAAAAATTGCTAAGATATTGGGGCGTGATCACAGAATCATCAACCAGTTTATTGCAAATAGTCAACAGGGTCACAAGAAACATGTTGAGGGATACAAAAAGGCACAAATTAACTGCCAGAGATTTGAGAAGGATCAAATATGAAGCTACCAGGGAGTCCTTATCCTCCAGCGCTGTCATATTTCAGAACTGCAACCTGGAGTGCACAGAAGTAGAAGGTGTTCAATGCTCGGAGACCAATGTAAGGAAGGCTGAAACCCGACCAACACTGAACAATATGCGCAAATTGAAACATCAAGACTTGACTCATCTTGACTCAAGACAGATTTTTCAAAGGTCTTATGGACTGATGAGATAAGAGGGACTCTTGACAGACCAGATGAATGGCTTGCTGGGTCAGTAATGGGCACAGAGCTCCACTTCAACTCAGATGGCAACAAGGGAAATGTTTACACTCACATTTAATTTGTGAAACATTCAGCTTTCAAGTTTATTAACACTATGGATTGACTGATTGCACTCTATTTGTTCTATATTAAAATTAATCATTTAAAATACTCACTTGCCTAATAATTGTGTACAGAGTGTAATTTAGATAATTGTAGTGACCATGCAAAAGTCCCTGCATTCGTTAGAATGGTTTACCCAAATAAGAGTATTTGTTTACAGCAGTCCTGTATGGGTCCTAGGTTTTCATGAATATGATAAAAGGGTCTTAACAATTCATGCAGAGACACAGATTGACAACAGTCTAATTAACAGTCTAGTAAGCTACAAGTGCACCAATACAGAGCTGTTAAAACGGACAATGAGGGTAGATAAAACCCTCAGTGGGTGGCAGTGGTCTAGTGGTAGGGTACTTGCCCATGGACCTATGGATCAAGAGGTCCCAGGTTTGAATCCCACCTCTAGCACTACCACCATTGGGTCCCTGAGCAAGACCCTTAACCCTGAATTGCTCCAGGGGGACTGTCCCTGTAATTAGGACATGGAAGTCGCTCTGGATAAGAGCTTCTGCTAAATTAACAGTTATTTTTGTGTATATGTAGATTGAATCCTCATTGCAGTTATGCTGTACAGTTTCTGTATAGTATATATCTAAATGTCCTCAACTGGTTTTTTTCAGTTTGACTTCACAAAACACTTAGAGAGCACAAGTTTGTTTTCAGTAATCTGTATGCATTCTCCTTCCATTAAATGAGCTTTGTTGCTTAAAAGAGGGAGTGTGTGAACATGTGCAGGCATGCAGTGGAATCTCATGGATCTCTCAATCTGTGGGCTTTGCAGGTGCAAGCAAGAACCAGGAATGCAGGACAGCAGATGCAGCCCCAGGCCAGAATGAAGTATTCTAACACTCGTCTAACATATTTAACTTCAGTATGCGCAAGGATTTGATTTTTAACTGCTAACTTGATTTTTTTTTTTTTTGTTAATTCTTTATTTTCTGTCTGCTGTGGAGAGTTTATTTAAAAGATTTACTGCATTTTTTTTTTTTTTTTTTTTTTTTTTTTTGTGCAAATCCTTGAAAGCTTGTCATTGCATGTCCCAAAACATTCCTCATCCTTCTGATTTCCTTGATGATTTCTATTTGCTGTCTTGTACCAGTTTATATTTACTGATCAGTATGATCATGCATCATAGCCTTCACTGTCTTTCTGAGGCAACATGCTTTAATCTTTGCCAAGTCTGCTTATTTTCATGCTGTATTGTGCCAATAGATGTGTGCGTGCCAGCTGGGGCAGCAGGAACTGCTCTGGATTTTGGGCATACATTTAAGTCAGGACTACACTAACCAAATTCACGCCACTATCCCTCTATTTTTTTTTTTTTTTTTTTTTTTTTTTTTTAAATTCAAAAAGTAAATTTAGCCTCTTTTTTTTGCCTCCTCAGAAGGGCAGTGACCTTAGATGATGAAGATGACTTTTATTTGATCTGATCCCCCCCCCCATTTTAACATTTGGGCTTTTAATTGTTTTTAATCTAATATTTAAACTCATATTTCAGTCATCATTTGGTAGAAAAATGATTACAAAATGGCAGAAATTGTTATGCCTGCATTTTGTATATTAAAGGAATAGTCCATGTGTTAAGATAATCTCTTTCTGCTCTATCTGTAGTGTATGGTCAGATACCACAGACAATAATTGAAAAAAAATTTTCTTGTTGACTTACTTTTTCATACTTAAAAGTTTGTGTTTCCCTGAAATTACATCATTTGTCATTTTTCATCCTTATTTGTACAAATAAGGGAATATTCTTCACAGAGAATACACTTGCAAAATTTAAAGCATGATTACTTCTATGTGATTGCTGTTTATTTTTGCAGAATCTTAACATTTTGGGCAAAAAAGTAAACTTGCAACGTGGCCTATGCAAAATTGTTGCACATGTAATGCTAGAATGTTAAAAAGTTACACTCCAATTAACCTAAAATGCCATTATGGAAGCTTTTACCTGTAGAGGTTGTGAACCTATTTTTCAGTTTGAACACTGTGGGCAGATGTTAGTGTTCTTCCAGTTTATGCCAAACCAGATCACTAGGTTACCATGAGGTACCGTCCCCATCAGTGCTCCCTGGGCAGCTTTAAATAGCTTTAAATGCAGAGAATAAGGGCAGCGGTGGCCTAGTGGTTAGGGACTAGTATCTAGTGTCTAGACTAGTACCTTCCAGTATCGGTAGGTTATGGGTTTGAATCCCAGGTCAGTAGCTTGCTCTGAGGTACTCTTGAGCAAGATACCATCCCCAGTACTGCTCCCTGGGCGCTTTAAATAACTGCCCTCTGCTGCACATGTTGTATGGGTGAAATGCAGAGGAAGCATTTCATTGTGTCTCACTGTGTTGTGTTGCATTTCACTATTCACTTTTGCTATTTACAAAGAAAAGTTAGAATTCTCATCAGGCATGTGAATCCTGTTAGATTTAGTTTAAAAAATGGTTGGCTTAAGTTAAATATGCCTGATTTCTAATGATATTTTTCTAGTGACACCAAACTTTATATAGCAGCAAAAAGAATCTGCATGGACAGTGTTTCCCTCCCTTGAAAAATGGTACAGCCTGAAGCTGGTGATTCATGCTGTGGACATTCATTCTTATGTATGATCCAAACTGACCGAGCAGGCCTCTTTTTTTTTGTGTGTGTGCTAGTCCCTGCCTTTTGTTTAAGAGTTCAGGCCTTTCTCTGCCTATATTTGCCTCTTAATTATCTCTGTTAATCAAGAAAACACATATTGTGACCTCAGTGAGCACACTGATTATGCTTTAACTGGGTTCATATTTATCAAGTGTCTCAGGACAGTGATCTGAGATCATAGTAGCATTCTTATTCTAAAACCATTAATAACTAAGAGCCCTGAGTTGAATTATAGTATGTAAAGGAGGTATTTCAAAGTGTTGGTGTGATATTTGTCCATGTTTGGGAGAAACTAGTTGGTTGGCCCACTAAATATGTTCACTTTTGGTTTCTTGAGACCCTTTTTAAAACATTTTTCATTTTTCACTCTGTTGTCCCATTAGGTGCATAGATGCTGTTGAGAAGTATTGTTATCTAGTTCACTCCATCATTTGAAAACTAAACTGCATAATTTTTAGTATGTGGAGTCAGTCCATGCCACTTCCTGAACCAAGTTTATTCATTTAAAGTCTTATTGATGGATTCTCCTTCAGCTCAACTTCTTTTTGCTGGAAAGTATTCTTACGCCGTTCCCTTGTAGTGTAGGGTTTTTTGTCTCAGAAAAGAGGCCAAGCCTTTTCTGTACATTATCTGGACTTTTTCCCCTCTTATTTACATTCCACCTGAAGTTGGGGTAAGTGGTGCGTATTTATGCGTGTGCATGCACGCATATGTGAGTAAAACATTTTACAGTTTTTGTGTCATTCAGCAGGACTGTAGTTATTGTCATTTTCTATGCATATAAATCTGTAAGGTAGCTTGCTACACTTAATCTTGTATTCTGAATCCTGAAACCTGCACTCTGCTGTGTTTTTTTTAAATTGCAATGTAATATTCCTGATTATTAAATCCAGGTCTATTCCCTGGTAAATATTTTTAAGCCATCTATTCAGTTATTCCATTTCTATCATGAATGAATGAATATAGATATACTTTTTTGCTGTATATTAATATTAAAGGATATCAAAATCTATGAACAGAGAATAATTGCTGGCAGATTAATATTGTTTATATTGTTTTTTTTTTTCTTCCTTCGAATACAAGGAAATAGCTGAATTGTAACCAGCCGTTTTGTAGAAAATCTAAACCTCTGTAATATTGAATATTGCTTATTGCATTGAATTTTCCCAATCTCTACTTTTTCTTAGGAAATAAAAACAGATAAATGTGAAAAAACCATTGTTGTTTAAAATGACTTGTCATAGGGACAATAAATCCAACTTCCTGTAGATGGAGTAGTTAAACCAAATCCAAGTGCATCATTCAGCCACTAACCTGATCTTGTTTCTCAACCTGCTTTCTCATCCCAGAGCCTAGTGGCCTCAGTTTAAGACCTAATTCTCATGAATCAGTATTTTCCATTTTTAAATGCAAATCAGGAGAAAAAATATATGAAAATGGTGCTCGGTTTCAATTTATATCCAGCCAAGGAATGGAACCTTGGAGCTTCTCCAAGAAGCAATAGTGCTAGCACTGCCCTGTTGTTACAAGCGTTACAGCAGGAAGGGCATCTGTTGTAAAACTCTTGCCAAATTATTATGGAGTCAAAAGAAACAGCTCCATAATGGATCGGTTGATGCCAGGACTAAAAAAAAACTACCACTTGTACTGTAAGCTAATTACTCACTGCATACCGGTCCCAAGCCTGGATAAATGGAGAGGGTTTTGTCAGGAAGGGCATCTGGTGTAAAAACCTTTGCCAGATTGGTATGCAGAAAATGATGCATACTCCCATACGAAGTCCCAGGTAAAATCAACTGTAACCAGTTCTGTTAGCCAATGTGAGGAGGTGATGGGTAGGTATGGCGTCAAGGAGAGGAATGCAGAAGGTCAGAAGGTGGATTTTACTAAAGGGACTGAAATGGCAAATACATATTTTAAGAAGGAGGAGCACATATAAGACTGGAGGAAGATGCACACAGGTGGATTATATCCTTTGCAAGAGGACCAATTCTCAGGAAATTGCAAAGGAAATTGACCAGAGAGCATAGTCAAGCAGCATAGGATGAGGGTCTGTAAGATGATACCGGACATCAAGAAGAGGAGGACCGTGTTGGCAGACTCAAGGATCAAATGATGGAAGCTGAAGAGTGAAGTCTGTAATTTGGAATTCAAGCTTCAGATTTTAGGATTTAGGGTTATTTATTTATTTATTTTATCAATTGCACATAATGAAGAACTGAGTTAAAAAAAAAAAAAAGGAAGTGCAAGGTTCAAACCCCATTAAAGAATCTTGTCATCTTACTGACATATACTGCCAAAGGTGTAAACTTATTTATTCATCAACTCAGTTACTTTCAACTAATGTAGCAACTGAAGCAGGTCTTTTTTTTTTAGATCTGATTTAAGTTTTCGCCATTGGTTAAGTCTACCAATTAAACTTTTTTTTCTGCTCCACAAGAGGGCAGCAAAGACTAATTTGTGCTTAACTCTGCGTTGTCTTGCATTAGGCATGACAGTAGAATTAGTAAAAAAAAAATATATATATATATTATAATTATATAAGTAAATATGCAACAGAAAAATGTACATATTGTGTGTATATTCATTTTATGTATTATTTCTCATTAAAATTTACATTCCCTCACTCATTTTAGTAATCTCCAATCCACTTGACATGCATGTCTTTGGACAGGGGGAGGAAAACCATGCAAACGGGATGAACATGCAGACTCCACATAGAAAAGGACCTGGACCACTCCACCTGGGAATCAAACCCAGGACCTTCTCGCTGTGATGCAAAATGTTTATACTCCCACCCATCCCACACTCTCTTCTCCCTCCTGCCATCCGGGAAAAGGTTCCGCAGCATACGGGCCTCTACTTCCAGGATGGGAAATAGTTTCTTTCCCCTGGCCATCAGACTCTTAAACCGCTAACGTCTCCTCATTCCAGCATTACCATTATCCATGATCTATTTATTTATTTCTTGTTGCACTCTGCACTTTAACGATAACGCTGCTCCGCCACACTGTTACACTGCCGAACAACCTGCCCTCTTACAGATGAATGTACTGTCTGCTGTGCTGTCTGTTGTTGTCTGTCTTGTCTGCACTTGTTGCCTTGTTTTGTGTATTATGTTGTGTCTTCTGTTGTCTTGTGTCTTGTTTGTAGCACCAGGGTCCTGCAGGACCGTTATTTCGTTTCACTGTGTACTGTGTATATGGATGAAATGACAATAAAATCCTACTTGACTTGACTTGACTTGAAGACATCAGATTCTGATTCTAAGTATTTTTTATTTAAATATTTTATGTATATAAAAAGTCATGTCTTTTTCAGTCTCTTTCATTTGAAATCTGTGCGAAATACTCTAATGATGCAAAGATGGATACAATATTTCTTGAAAATAGGATTATAAAACAACTGTCATTTCCAGCCATTAGTCACATTATCTTACAAAGTTATAAATGTATGTTTTGTCTTTCATTCATCTCTTACTCTTTTATCCTTTGTGTTTTTTCTAATATTTCTTCTTTACAACACTGGGTACTGGGATAAAAAAAAGTGATATGTTATTATAATATTTTTTATTAAGCTCAAACCATTGCTGTGTCTTTAGCCCAGTGTGATTCAATTCAATTCAATTTATTCTTGTATAGCGCCTTTTACAACAAAGATGCCCCAAGGCACTTTACATTGATGGTCGATGATGGAACAGGTTACAGTAATAGATGTTTAAGATGTTTAAGCCGGACGACTACGGAGGAGAGGAACCAAAAACTCCACTATGTGGAGAAAAAAACCTCTGAGGGTCCAAGGTCAACCGGCTACCCAACCCCCTTGGGTATACTAACAGTAAAAAAGTTAGTTTGGTTTTAAACTCCAGGATCAGTGAGGAGTCCCAAGTTGCTTCCAGGTACCAATGAGCCGCCAGGGTCCCTTGGCGCATCAGATGCATCACACAGACCAGATGGTAGCTCGGCATTGGACTCAGGTGATGACCACAACGGGCCCCCCCCCGGACATGTGGGGAGAGAAATGGAATGAGGGGGTCAGTAATGAGCAGGATCCAGTAGTGACACCGACACAGAAATGAAACAGTGCGATGGCATGTACAGCAGCACCAGCGACATTACTAGTGGTGCACTATGGTGATTGGTGCGGGTAAGCTAAACTAAAGTAGTAAGTCTTCAGCCGTGATTTAAAGACCGAGACTGAATCGGCATCCCCTACAGAAGCAGGCAAGCTGTTCCACAATCTAGGGGCCCTGTAACTGAAAGCTCGTGCTCCTATACATTTATTTATGCGAATATTTGACTCGTTGGGTCTAAAACTAAAGTAAGTAGGCAGTAAAATAAAACGGTATCCCACAAGGCTTCTGCTATTTTATTAAGCTCAAACCATTGCTGCGTCTTCAGCCCAGTGTGATATCTGACTTGTTGGGTCTAAAACTAAAGTAAGTAGGCAGTAAAACAAAACGGTATCCCACAAGGTTTCTGCTATTTTGTTCCTGTGAATATTATGAGAACATTATAGCTTCCACGGCTACTCTGGTTTTTAGCCATACTCCTAAACATGTCATTTAAAACTTTTGAAAAAAAGTTTTGAAATACATTGTGAAAGAAGGGATGTTGAGTAACTTCCTGCTAATTACTTCTAACAAGACAGAAACTACTTTACTTCAAGCTTTAGGTTTGTGTAGTGCTGAGGAACAGTATTTAATCAATCTTTTCTGCTTCTATTCATGCCTCTGTTTAATCCCACTTCTGTAAACCTAATATCATAATTCTACTATTCAGGAGCACCCAGTGAATGGATTCCCCTTTCCAGAATGCATTTCCCTCTTTTATCAGCTTCACAGTTTTCACATGTGAAATCTAAAGCCTTTGCATAGAAAAGAAATGAATAACTATTTATTGTAAAAAATAATCATTCTATGAGGACAAATCTGTATAATAACAAACACCTTTTAGGCTCTCATGCCACAATGGGGCAGCAGTGGCCTAGTGGTTAGGGAGATAGCCAATCTTACCAGTAAGTTGCCCTGAAGTACCCTTGAGCAAGGTACTGTCACATTCACTGCTCCCTTTCATAGCTGCCCCCTGCTGCACGGTGTCTGTGTGCATGGTTTAAATGCAGAGGTACAATTTCGTTGTGGTACACTGTGTGCTGTGCCGTGACCTCGCAATGACAAGAATAGTCACTTTCACTGTTTTTTTTTTGTTTGTTTTTTTTTTACATTGGCTAACTTGAAAAACATGGGTCAAATACAAACGGTCCTATGTTCTATGTCATTTATCTAATCAACATTTAAAAACCAGGAAGCAGAATCTTATTTCTCATCCCTAAACCTTTATCTCTAATCCAAAAAGCAAAACAAGTATGAATTATATCTCTTAAGAAAAATTTAATAAGCACAAATTTGAGAGTATGTTACTGCTAGCAAGGTCTGGTTGTTTCCATTAATTTGCATTACATCTTGAAGGCAAGAAGAAGACAGGGAAGTAATAAGCAAAATTAAATATGTCTAGTAAATAGGTAAATACATTTATAAATATTTAATCTTAAAATGCAGATTAGTTGAGGCAAGGCACATTTCCGTAATTGTGTCTTCATCCCACACATTTTAGTTTTTTAGCTGTCTCAAAAACATTTTTTTTTCTGCTTTTAACACTATAAATGAGTCCAAAGCCAATTGTTGCCACAGCCATCTGTGGCAGGGGGTACAAATAACACAGTTGACCCCTTTCTGGATGGGTAGAATGAAATAAAGTATGTGATGCTGGCATCTGTTATTTGAGGTTACACAAATATCAGTTATGCTAGTAGCAATTCAGGAGGATGAGGTTGCTGGGTTTTGGTTACTGGTACTACCCATGTGACTGGTAGACTGAATCGACAAATTCAATTGGGCCAATTTTTGGGGTAAATTCATAAAGCTACTACACTTTAAAATTGTTTTTTTTTTTTTTAAATTAAGGCACCTGACTTAAGATGACCATCTAAAATAGACATCTTTAATAAACATCTTGCAGCGGTGGCCTAGTGGTTAGGGCTTCGGCCACATGATCGGAGGATCGGGGGTTCGAATGGGTTGCCCTGAGGTACCCTTGAGCAAGGTGCCGTCCTCGTCCTGCTCCTCCCTGCGATGGGCTGGCGACCTGTCCAGGGTGCGTCCCCCGTCCTCGCCCTGTGTGCGCTGGGTTGGACGCCAGCACTCCCCCGCGACCCCGTTTGGGACAAGCGGCAGATAATGGAATGGAATAAACATCTTTAAACTACTGAAACACTCTAATAACCCACTAGAAAAAAATACACACAATGTTACTGTATGCTATTTAAGCCTGAATGCCTAAATGTATTACAGGACTGGTTTAGATTTTTTCCTCAAATATCCAAGCCAATATTTTCTACTGGTATTAGGCTTATACCAGCTACTGTTAAGAAATGTTGCAACGTGTGTAGTGGGTGTAGGTGAGGGTGTGTATGTCTTGCAAAATATGTGCAAATGAGTAATCTGCTAGACTGATGTACACAAAATTTCAAGTGCCCTATACTGTGAACTTAATGTGTGTGTATGTGTATGTGTGTTTGTGTGTATGTGTGTGTGTGTGCATGCTTTAAAGCAGTTTCCTATAGTGTAGCTGAATTTAACTGAAGCCATGTCAATAAAAATAAGAACATTCAAATGTTTTACTAATATAAAAGAGGAAATCAGTAAGAATGTGGGCTTTAATGTAATTTGCAATGGTAAATTATATGTACAAGAGGACTTTAAATCTTGAAACCTTAAAACCCTAAAAAAAAAAAATAATAATCTCAAAGGTATATAACAGAAGAAGCATTACATTTAATCTTGTGTATGCAAAATTAACTTTAAAATAGTAATAAAGTATTAAAACCTGGTATCTGCATCGAAGCTAAGACAACCTATTTGACTACAATCAATTTTATTGTATGCTAACAAAAGGAAAAAAGGAACCAACAATAATGCCTCTCCACTCCTTTTCTAGTATGCTTGCAACCAAAGAAGCTGTTAAATATTTTTACTGACCTGTCCCAAAAGACCCGTTCTTTCACAGGATCAGGCAAGGCAAGGCAAATGTACTTTATGGTTAGACATTAAGTGAAGTATGTAAATGTAGTACATCTGCAAACAAAGCATTTTCAGGTAAATTTTATCACCAGATTTACATTTTACACGTTAATACATGTGACAGCAAAAGAATAGTAATCAAAATGCCTAAAAACATCCCAGCAAGTAAATGAGAAACTTTCACTATAAATAATTTAAAAGTTTAAATTAATTAATTAATTAATTTTATTCATTTTAATTAAATAAAGCACTTGTGCATGTAGATTTACATTTTGCAATATGAAAAAAAAACTGTTGCTTTGTTGGGTTGATCCCATACACCCATCCCACACACTCTTCTTCCTCCTGCTGTCTGGGATAAGGTTCCATAGCATGGAACCACCAGCTCCATTCATACACCCATACTTTTTTTTACATTTTTTGTACACACACATAAATATTATCATTACTACTATCTCCTTGCACTCTGCACTTTGTAACAATGTTGCTTTAAACAATGTTGATTACAAAACTGCTGCGCTGTACAGTAGTAGTGTCAGTTCTGCTACTCTGTTCCACCTACATTCCTGCCTGTTTTTTAAGTAGGAAATGTTCTCAGTTCTCTTTCTGAACTTGTCTTAGGGTGTGTCATGTTAGTTTTGTTTTAGATTTGTTAGTCTTGTTTCACTGTATACTGTGGCTGAAATTACAATTAAAACCTACTTGACTTCTTGACATGAAAAGGAAGAAGGAAAATGCTTAGGCCTAATGGATATAAATATTACTTAAGTAATAAAACAGACTTGTTTTATTAGAATATTTCGAATAGATTAGAATATTTCCTTAAATTACTCACTGATTTATTGCATCTAAACATGACGTAATGTGCAATTCCACAAGATGAGCTGGTCTCCTCTTACAAAAGATTGTACATTCCAATATAAACTGTTCCTAATATTTCTCTATTTTTATGGATACAAATTATACATGAGTAAAGTTTTAAGATTTTGTATTAAGTAGTCACTAATAGTTGTGTTTGTTTAAGTAAAAAAATATCTTAAATATAGGCCACCTCACATTCAAATGAAACATGAGCTGTTTAGAAAAACAATGTAAAAAAGTAACATGGTTTTCTTTACTGAACAATGTAAAAAAAAGTTACATGGCTTATTTTTACAGAAATCTAAGGATTTTCTTCTCTTTGTGATTGACGTTATGTCTCAATCTGTGGTTGGAAGGTTTAGTTGTGTCACATCCTTCACAAAGAAAAAGGGAAGGCTTTGTTTGTGAGGTGTGTTTATGTGTGTGTGAAAGATGTCATTTGTAGTTCCTTTCCTAATGAATTTATCTGAAGCAATCTGTTTTCTAGGGGGAAACTGATGATGCAACATATGGTACCTATAGTCAGGGATTTGTAATTCTGTAGATCAAAGTGCAGATGGAGATTTTCTTGTTTGCTCCGGTTTCAGTTGAATCAAGCCACAATGACAGTTCAAAAGTTTAGTATCCTCCCTCACTCTCACTCACTCATTTTTATAGCCAGTTGTTCTTAGTAGGGTAACAGGGGATGCAGTAGCCTATCCCTGGTTCCCAGTCCATCACAGGGCACCTTACTATCCTTTCATTTTCATTTGTAATCGCTTTAAATTTTTAACAGCCATCACTAGTACTGTTAGCCAACAGGGTGTGGGTGGTATGGCTTACTTTTGCCCAAAGAAAAAGAAGAAGGCAGAAGGAGAGAGGGAAGGATAAGAGAGTGGAAATGAGGATACGATCTTTGAATATTGGCAGCATGACTGGTAAAGGCAGAGAATGGCCAGATTGAAATTGTTTTACCATGGTGAGGATGTTTATGGATGTGGTGAAAGAAGAAATGTTGCTGTACATTTTTAAGTGCCCCGAAAAAAGAATGCTAAGTGGAAAAAGGGAATAGAAAGTTAGTCCACTCAGCAACTCACACCTTAATTATAATAATCAGCCATAACATTAAAACCATTGACATGTGACATGAATAAAATCAAGCTCTTTGCAATGCCACCTGTCAAAAGGCAGGATATATTTGGTTGTGAAAAGCACTTCTTGAAAATTACATACTGGAAACGTGCCAAAAATCTGAGTGTTTCTGACAAGAGCCAAAAATGGGCATATGACTAGGTTGAAGCATCTCAAAAACAGCAGGTCTTGTGGGGTTGATGTGGGTAGATGGGTGGTGGTTGAGCGGAGTGGTTAGTAACTTCCAAAAGTGTAATAAGGAAGGACAACTGTTGAACCATTAACAGATTTGAAGGCTTTCCTGACTTGTCTCATCTGAAAGTAGAACTTCTGTATCACAAATCACTGAAAACGTCATACTGGCTAGGATAGAAGGATGTCAGGACACAGATTGCAGTTTAGTATACAAAGAGCTGAATAGGTCACTTGCCTATACCCAGATGCACTATGGGAAGAGTCCAAGCTGATGTAAGCAGTAAGATTTGTTTGTGCAATTCCATTCAAAATGATGTTACTTATATATATATATATATATATGTATGTATCACTAATCTAAACATGATTGCAGACCTTGTACACCCTTTCACAGCGAAATGCCAAAAATGGCAAAAATATTCCAAAATGGTAGTTGCCTATTTCAGCAGAATAATATGCCCTGCCACACTGCAAAACAAATTTAGTCATGGTTTGTGGAACATGACAAGAGCTGAAGGTGCTGACTACATGTTACACTATAACATTTTATTAGAACAAATTGAAAATCCAGGATGATATAGAATTCCTAATTTAACAAAGACAGAAAGTGAAAAAGCTGACATTATGCTATGTTGGCCTATTGATGACTTTAAATTTTTTTATTTGCCAATTCATTAAATAGCCGACTGTTCAACTGTTCAGTTCTAAAGGTTGTGTTTATGAAGAAAGAAAAAGGCAAAGAACTTAATTAGCATGCTAATTGTGAATACAAATAATCTTAAATATATTCAGAAATACAATAAACAGGATATTCTCAATGGGAGTTGATGCCGTGTGACATGTGCCTGCGCAATACTGGCTTCCACGTGAATTCCCCAAACTGAGCCTTATATAAACAGCAGTGTCGCTGAACTTGCAGATCAGCGAGCAGCGGCTAAAGTGCAGAGGCACATTCACTACTTCCTCTCTAACTCACGCTTACTAACTACTGGTATGTATTCAACAAGTTATTTATTTCTGTCCTCTTTGAGAGGTTTGAAATACTACTACTATGTTTAGTAGTTTATAAATGTATTTAGCACTTTAATACATTCTTGTTATAAATTACTGGAGCTCTTATTGTTAGGATTCTTATACTGATCTTTTTTTTATAGATATGGCAGGAAAGGACTTGTTGCTGCTGGAGAGGTGAGCTTTTAAGTGTTTATTGATGTGCCATGGATGAGTCAGTCTGTCTTCTTATTTCATGTACAATTCCTCTTGAATCATCTGAGCACATTTTCCGATAAATATTTTTGAAAAAGACTTGTGTTTGTTTCCAGCTTCTTCCAGATTGACAGTGATATTGAGTCTGACCAGATGGATTTTGATGAGCTGGACTGCTCAGATCCTTTGGCGATGGTAGGAGAAACTTCAACTATATCCTGTTAAACTTCAGCTTAAAAAAAGTTTGGTTTTTTTTGCCATGATCTCTGACCATGCTCTGTGTTTGTTTTCAGAGTGGCAGGTGTGACCTACACAAAGGACTTCGAATTGAAATTTCAGAACAGCCACAGAGTATGCGACAAGTGGCAAACATCGTTATTGCCTTACAGAAGTTCAGACACAGGCTCCAGTCCACAGAGTTTACCAATCATGAACTCTTAAACATCATCATGGAGAGTGTGGTTGAAGGTGAACTAAAGCTCTGTTTTTGTCCTTTCTGTTACAGTCCATGCTAATTCAAACCAGTAAGGCTAGACATCCTGGATCCTCTTGAGAAAAGCATATTTTAAACAATAGGAGCAGTAAAATAAATAAATAAATAAATAAATAAATAAAGACAATATAGTGAACTAGAAAACTAAAAATGTGTTTCTGTAAGAAGCAAAGTTGCTGTTGGACCAGAGCAAATATCTCAAAAACTGTATGGAGAAGCTGAAAGAAAAATCTAGTATCACAAAATCCAGAATAAAGAACAATGTGAATCAGAAATTCCACATAATAATAGTAGTGCTATTAAGGGGCAGCGGTAGCCTAGTGGTTAGGGAGTTGCCCTGCATCGGAAGATTGTGGGTTTGATTCCCTCACCAGTAGGTTGCCCTGAGGGTGCTTTCAATAGCTGCCTACTGCTGCATGGTGTTTGCATGGGTTAAAAGCAGAGGTCCAATTTCATTGTGGTTCACTGTGTGCTGTGCTGTGACCTCGCAATGACAAGGGTTATCACTTTCACTTTTTTTTTTTTTCACTAGTGTCTAAGCATATCCCCTGTAAATCTTGATCTAGAGCCTGTCTAGCCATGCTGAAATTATGCAGAAGTTTCAGAATTTTCTCAGTAGTATCCTGTAGGATAACATTTCTACCTTTCTCTGACAGAGAGTGTGGTGATGAAGGTGAACTGTGGTTCTTCAGACACTTACAACATACAAAATAAGGTCGTCCAGTGTACAGTATGTGATGACCTAAAGAAAAACCTGGTGAGAAGCCAAGGTGCTCCCATCCTCTTAGCTGTCACCCTGAAAGGTGGCAACATCAGCAAAAGTGGTAAGTCTCCATCTCATCTGTCTCCATCTCATTCTCCATCCTATTAGTCATTCTTGCTCAGTGGTCCAACAACTCTACCTACAGTGCATTAGATCTGATAACTTCTAGAATTTTGTTTCTGGCTTTTCTTACAAATCAATTTTGGTTATCAGCCTTTGTTAAAAAACTTTTGTTAAAGATCTTAATGCCTTTGAGGCAAATTTCATGGATATGGATTAAGCCCTGAACTAAACTGCAATGCTCATCAACACGGTAAATCATTTTCAGTCTAGCATTAAGTGGGACTGAGAACATTGTCTCATTGTTTTATTTTGTTAATATTAAAATAATCTGGAGCATGGTTTGCCTGTTTCAGGCTTGACAATTCACTTGCCAGTATCTTGTCTTTTTTTAAAATGTACAAATTCTATGTACATTGTTTTTATTTCTTTTTAATAGTCTCCATCAACCTGTCACCCTACACCGCTCCAGAATGCACAACCACCAACGGCCAACCAGTGTGTTTGGGGATTGCTCAGAGTAACCTATACCTCGCATGTACAGAAGTGTCTGGAACATATCATCTCAGCCTAGAGGCATGTACACATGACCATTTAATTGAACCCATTCACAGACATTTATTTGACATATTGCATTTCGATGTGAACTTTGAATAATTCATTCATTTCTCCTCTAGGAGGTGAAGGATAAAGAGACGCTGAAGACAATCTACAAAACCAATGACATGGAGCGCTTCCTCTTCCTCCAGAAGGTTACAGGAGACTCGATTAACACCTTTGAATCAGTGAAGTACCCAGGTTGGTTCATCAGCACCTCTAAGGATGAATACAAGCCAGTGGACATGTGTCACGCTGAAGATTTCAGCCGCCAAAAAGTCTTTTCACTCCAAAACCAGAAAGAAGTCTGAGAACTATATTTGATTCACAAAATAAGTTTTCCAGAAAGTATGTACTAAGTACAACTATTTATCTGGAGGCTTCTCTCATGTTGGGATATGTCTCAGTTAGAGATTCCTGACCAACAGTCAACAGTCTTGTAGACTGGAAAAAGTCTATTGTAGAATCGTATACGTATAAAATGTGTAAATATATAAAATATTTAATGTCATTTATAATTATTCATATTTATTGCAAAAACCTATTGATATAATTCAGAAATATAATATATAATATAGAAGATAATTCAGCTTCCTGTTGAATTGTCTAATTTCACTTTACTGTATTAAAAATTATTTACTTACTTATTTGAATTTAACAAGTTGTGTAGAAACATCTACAACATGAAGAATTTGATGTCGCTTGCATTTAATATTTATTCCAAAAAACTATTTACATAATTCAGTATCCTCGTGAATTGTCTAGTTACATAATTCAGTTTCTTGGTGAATTGTCCTGGAAAATTGTTGCAGTGAGTCAGGGTGTATTATCCTACTGAAAGAGACCACTGTCTTTGGGGAATACACTTGGCAAGGATTGTACATGGTCTGCATCAATGCCATGGCATGTGTCAAAAGAACACCTAAATGAATGTGTTACATGTGTTATTTATTTATATGATTTATTTTTATCTCAAATGCTGATGTTAACAATGGAATAAAGCTTCAACAGACATTAAGTGGTTTCATTTCAATTGCATCATGGCATTTATAACAAAAGTATTTGTGAAATATATTTATTTATATACAAGCACTGCATGATCTGGCGTACCAGGCTACAATGTGGTTTGTATTTCAATTATTATTAAAAAGTTACCAAAAAAAGTTTGAAAAAAGATCACAATCATTAAAAAGACATTCCTAGCACTGAGAAAACCAAGTAGATTTTTCCTACAAACAAATTTACGTGTGCAACAGTTCAGGGTCGTTGCCACATTTTTTTGTTTAAAAATTCACACATTAATATTAGGAACAAGCAAGGACTGTAGGCATTTTTATGGGTTATTATGTTGAAAAAATGCAAGAATATCCTTGGAAAAAAGGTCATCTTGCTGTTGTTACACATAAGGTGCTGCTTGTCCCAAACGGGGCAGACTAAAGTTTTGAGTGCCAATGTTACTTTGTACTACAAAAGTTTGCCAAAGTAATCCGTTGTCTATATCAGGTATTAATGAAAGACAAGCTATTGGTAACTAACTGGAGATCTTCTGCACTTTGTGCCACAATAGAATTTGACAATAAAACCTACTTGACTACTTAAAGAATCAGCTGTTTGTGGATACTGCTTTGGTGGAAATTCCTGTTGACATCATCTGTGACAATTCGTTGAGGTTGACCAAACATAAATGTGGAACCAGTTGCACATCCACTGACAATTCTCCAACATCGCAGTAAATATGACTCCATAGTATTGTTATTAAAAATGTTCATTGCAGCCTTTAATAAAACATTTGATCTGTCACTATTTATTTGTACTGGCAAAGTGTTACTTTGAAACAGTGTCCTTTCATGGTCTCTGATTGATGTAAGTAATTGTTGTACTGCGCTTTGTGTGTGCTCTTCAGAAATCATAAATGCAACTGGTGCTGCAGTGTGTTGTGATGCTGGGTTACTCACCACAATTTCATAATACAAAATTCTTTTTTTTGTTAGGTTTGACTTTATTATGCCTCCAGTTGCATCCCAGAACACAGGAGTACGTTTTGACATTTCATGCCAAAGTCTAATACCCCCCTCTGTAAAACATATTACTTTGAAAGGTACAGCCTGTACTATTTGAAAAAAGTAGTGTACTTTATATATGTACACTATTAACATCCTTTTGCTCCAGGTTACCTTTTAGAATCTGTAGAGACTTAACCTCATCCAAATCAAGTACATTTTTCATTTTGTGCTCAGATTTAATTTTTCTCAGTATGGCTGTGCTGGTTCCTATTCCTGTTCTGTTTTGAGCTGACAAAGAATCAGGATCTGCATTTCCTAATACATTATTATACAAGTGGTATGGTTTCATATTTTCCCATTTCTCTGCTATTTCCTCACGTTCTTTACTTCTGAAGGGTCGTTCCTTTAATTTATCACTGGAATGTATTATCTTTCCACTATAACTGATTGTAAACATTAAACTTGTTTCATTTTCTAAGTTTATACAAAAAGACATTGGGCAGGATTTATAAGCACAGTATCCATGTATTCTTAATTTAGCTTGACTTAAAATGTGATTTTTGAAAACAATCACACAGTAAGGATTTGACCTTTTAATTTTTTCAACAAATGTTTTTTGCCAAGAGTACTTTTGAAAATATTTACCAGCTCTTTTGGCATTTAATGCTGCCCACTCTTCATGGGTGAGTATAAAATCTGATGTTTTTGGAGCAGAAGCTTTAAATTCCCCAAAAGTAGCATTTTTGGAAAGAACACACTTCAAAGTTTCCTCTGAGATAAATGTGTTCTCATCTATCTTTGGTTCAGCGACGGCTTTAGTTAAACTACAAGGTTCTTCAGGAGGAACTTCTTTAAAGCCTTCAGATGCAGCGAAACTTTCCAGTTGAGATGCACAGCTACTGCTAGAAGATTGTATCTTTTCCATTTCAAAATCATGTGCAGTATTGATCAACTGTTTTCCACTGTCCAGATACACTGTGTCTGTTTGTGGGTCTGTGGGTTTGACATCTTGTTCTTCATCATGTTCGTGATCATCATGTATCACCTCACTTTGTTTTATGTCCCAACACGTGTCACAGCCTTCTCCATTTTGTTGCTGAGTGATCTTTTTGCATTTTTTTATTTTACTGTGCTCTAATGCATCTGTTACACCTTTTATATACATTATAATTGCCTTTGTTTTTAGACTCACTTTTTATAATAAATCCTGTTGTTAAAGATAGAATCTGTAATTTGCAAAATTCACCAGCACAAATATAACCTACATTTTCTAAATCTATATTTTGTTCATTAGAAATGCCTATGCAATCAAAATGATACCATTGATTGCAAATATCACAAGCGATCATTGGCTTTTTCTTTTTATTGGGAGATTTACAAATACAGAACTGTTTGGCTGAAAGTGCCCCAGAAGAAACATCAGTGCTATGTAGTCTGTTAGCAACAGTCCTTCTCTCTTTATCTCTATGTTTTGCTTAGTGGAAATTTTTGGAAGTTCAGATCTAGAATGTGTCTCCTTTTGTAGCTCAGATGATTGAGTGCAAAAATCGCTACTCAGTGTTTCAACTATGTTGTGAATATCATTTCTATTTTCATTCCATATCTGACGAAGTGACTTTATACTACGTTTTGCTGCCTCTGGGCGACTAAATGGCCAAGACAAATATTTAGCAACATCTATCCAAAACCCATAATCCATCTCCTTATGAATTTCTGTCTTCTTAACTGAAGATATGGCTTTTGCAATGTTAGAATAATCTAATATTGCATGTTTTTTACCTTTAAATGATCTGTGATTAATGGATTTTATTTGATCACTACTGTTGCTAGGTGCACCACCAAACAGTTTTGCTTCAGAAGAGTAAAACTTTTTCTGACCTGCTCTCCTCCTAGTATACCTCCAATCTACACCTTCATCTTCTGCACCTGCTCTCATCTTCTCCACGCCTTCACCTTCCGCACCTGCTCTGCTCCTCATCTCCATACCTGCTCTCCTCCTCTTCTCCATGCCTTCACCTTCTGCACCTGCTCTCCTCCTCCTCTTCTCCACGCCTTCACCTTCGGCACCTGCTCTGCTCCTCATCTCCATACCTGCTCTCCTCCTCTTCTCCACGCCTTCACCTTCCGCACCTGCTCTCCTCCTCCTCTTCTCCACGCCTTCACCTTCCGCACCTGCTCTGCTCCTCATCTCCATACCTGCTCTCCTCCTCTTCTCCACGCCTTCACCTTCTGCACCTGCTCTCTTCCTCGTGCCCTGCCTTTCCATACCTGTAGCCTTACCTGTCTCTATCACCTGTCTTATCTGTTTCCTTGCCTGAATCTTCACCTTTTCTGCTTTACGCTGCCCTGATATCTGCCCTTTAGGGTAGCACTGGACTGTGGAATCCCCACTGTGATGAACACATCCACCACTCCTGGCCTGAAAAAAGCACAGTGTTATCAGATTCAAAGAAATACAATGCAGAAAAGGAAAAGTATTTATTTATTTTAAAAAAAATACAGCAATATCCCATTTAGTCATACATTTTTAAAATAAACAGAAAAGAAATACTAGGAATAATAATGTTTTTCTAAACATTAACATGCATAGAATATGTTCACAATACATTTATACACACAGACACACTTTTATATATATATATATATATATATATGCACATTCTCGCAACTCAACTACTCAGATCCATCCATCCATCCATCCATTTTCTGCTGCTTGTCCCAAACGGGGTCGCGGGGGAGTGCTGGTGTCTAACCCAGCGCACACAGGGCGAGGACGGGGGACGCACCCTGGACAGGTCGCCAGCCCATCGCAGGGATACTCAGATCCAACCAATAACAATATCATATCTTTTGTAATCACTGTATTCATAATGACCCATTTATTCCTCCTTGTAATTTATTAAAAATTGAAAAGCATTTTAAACTGCTACCAAGGAAATTTCACACTAGGCCACTGCTGCCAAATTGTCAATTGTTTGTTTGTGTGCATATTAGGAGTGAAACATTCCACATATTCAAACATTATCAAATGTTACGGAGGTGTTTGAGGGAAAGCATGTCAGATCTCTAATGAGAATGCACTTCAGAATCAAAATTACACTGTTCATAGCTGTTCTGCAATCAGGGAAAACACAAAACCAGTGTTTTGTTGCATGTTATTTTTTAAATTCCACAATAAGTCAGTCAGTCAGTCATTTCCTGCTGCTTGTCCGAAGTGGGGTCACGGGGGGTGCTGGAGTCCATCCCAGCTCACACAGGGCGAAGGACGGGGGACACACCCTGGACAGGTCACCAGCCCATCGCAGGGAGGAGCGAGACGGGGACGGCACCTTGTGCAAGGGTACCTCAGGGCAACCTGTTGAGAAGGGGTTCAAACCCCCGATCCTCCGATCATACAGCCAAAGTCCTAACCACTAGGCCACAGCTGCCCCTCCACAATAAGTTTTAATTCAAATAAATTTGATTGATGTCTTCTTTTTTTCACTGTACCAAAAAAGGACCAAACCAAGAACATCAAAACCAAGGGTTGCAGCGATCTGTGACTTTTGCATGCAGTTGGACCCACAGTGAACAGACACTCAAACAAACACTCACATCACACTGATAATAAAAAGAAATTGAGAAAAAAGGGAGATACTTACCAAGGTAATCTCCCTAAACTGGTCTTCTGCCGCACCTTTCGAGATACCTCTTACCACGTGTACCAGTTGTACACGTCCTTCTGGTCCCTGTCACCACCACCTTTGGGGAAAATACCGGATGTGCAGACGCTGGCATTGAGGTGGAAATATGTGTCGGTGGAGCTGACAGATGTAAATAGGCTGCTGTCCAGATGAGTTGTGCCAGGATAGGCATTCCTCCATCATCACTGAGGTGCACGCCATCTCTGCACCACAGGTCAAGAGCAGACTCGGGAAAATGCTCACAGATGGACATGTATCTCACTCCTATGGAGACAGGATTGCTGACGCTAGCAGAATTCTCTTTGTTTTAATAGAACATGTCATACAAATACAAGCAACACGTATAGCATAATATTAACATTCAATTTCATGTCATCTTTAAAGAGAAACACCTGAAACAGCACTGACAAACTCACTGTAGGCCAAAAATAATCATCTTGAACTTCTGTTCAGTAATTAGTGCAACTTGTGCCCAACAGAGTTATTCTGTCAGTCCTCATAAAACACAGTTGATATTTTTATATAACACAACTCAACAAACCAAGTCTCCTAGCAGTGCGATGGTATTCCTGTCTCAGCAGATCCTGGAGGTGACAATCCACCGTGAGCCGAGTTGGGAAGTCTATCACAATTACCTAAATACAATTTGAAAAGTCGTTATCCATTATTTTCCTTTTTATCCTTAAGAAAATCTTTTTCAAACCTTTTGTATACCTTAGTCCATCGGCTCAACACAACTTGGATAAGGTTGGCGAAGTCCCTCCCAGACTGCTCAGGGGTGTTGCTGATGGTGATGTTGTTCCCAGGAGCTAAAAGGCACACAAGGTCAGGTGCGTAAGGAGTACTTACACCCTGAACCTCACATCGAAGGACAGAAGCACTTGCCCCTGGAGTGCAGCTGTACCCAAAGGAAAGGCATCCTCCTGGCATGGGCACAAAGCCATCGACAAGGCTTCTCAGATGAGAATCACCCACAACCAGAACAAACTGCAAAAAAAAATTATACACAAACATTATATAAATATATATACATATTATTAATAATAATGATTAGAATAATACCTGACTAGGTCTGATGCTAACACAATCCATTACTGATGTATAATGCATATACATTTGACCCTATTTGCCTTTTTGTGTCTGTGTTTAAAACCCAGCAAACTTTTCAATGACGCTTATTTGATATATCTGACACTTGTTTGTATTAAAGTACAGTTAGTAGAATGTACCTGAGTAGGTCTGATGCTGACACAATCCTGTACTGATGTGTAATGCATATACATTTGACCCTATGTGAAATCAGGCCGAATTATCGCCTTTTTGTGTCTGTGTTTAAAACCCAGCAAACTTTTCAATGACACTTATTTGATATATTTGACACTTGTTTGTATTAAAGTACAGTTAGTAGAATGTACCTGAGTAGGTTTGTTTCTTTTATAGATTTTTTTTAACTAGTTCAAGTGTGGAAAATGTATATAAACCAGAAATTTTATGCATTATCTTCCTGGTTTATATTTTATACACGTTTTAATCAATAAATACGGTAATTACGTTGATGCCATTGTAATATATCATGGCAATATTTATTATTCTTTTATGTAAATGGACTGAAATGTAAAAATCGATTGATGAAACCGGACTTTTATTTTGATAAACCAAGAAGTTGCAACAGGATGTCTCCCCCGTATTCTTGGCAATTTCACACTGCTCTCCGGAATCACCGTTAGAAGACTGATCATTATTGTTGGACTCAATACGTGTACATTCATTGTTTGAAATGTGTGTTTGTTTTGTGTTATATTTTATGTTATTTAGGGAGTACTTGTACATATTAAAACACTTGTTGGTGTACTGGAAGTTTTTGTGTAGTGGAGACGGCGTCTGCTCGATTTTAAAAGTTTACGGAAATCGTTCAGTAAACGCTGCGATCGCGACACCCTTGAGCCAACGATGCACACCTGACGTCCTGACGAGGCACCTGGTGTGCCTGGTCAGGGAAGAGCGCTGCAAACTGTGACATCATTTGTGTAAAATTATTTGCATGATCACCGCATTTAATTTTTTTTAACACTATTTAAATCAGGGGCGGCAGTGGCCTAGCGGTTAGGGAGTAGGCCCCCTGGATCGGAAGATTGTGGGTTCGAGCATCTTACCAGTAGGTTGCCCTGAGGTAACCGTGAGCAAGGTATCAGTCTTATCACTGCTACCCGGGCACTTTAAATAGCTGGGTGTAGGATGTATGTGAAAGAGGCCATTGTCATCAGTGAGTACACTTGGCATGAAGTGGTGTACATGGTCTTCATCAATGTTTAAATTGATGGTACATGTCAAAAGAACATCTACCTCAATGGCAAGAACCAGAATTTCACAGCAAACATACTTTTCACACAGCATCACACTCTGGCTGCCAGCTTCCCATATTGTAACTTGGTGCCATCTCTTAATCAGGTGAGCAATAAATATGCCCTGGCGCTGTGCTCTAGTCAGCACAACTTGGCCCATGTCAAAGTCCATCAGAACATTGTTAACCTCTACTCCTTTATTAAGAACGTGCTCATGAGTGCCTGCTAGTATTTTTTAAATTTTTTTTATTTATTTATTTTTTGGCTGTTTTTTTGTCTAATGGGAATAAAAAGTGGCCAGGCTCCATTAGACTGGCTTTGTATTGACCTCATTCTCTGATTTGTAGAAAGAATCATGTATTTAGCTTTCAGACAAACTACCTTAATGTTACATTAGCAAAAAGTACTGATTAATTATTAGGTTGACAATTTTTTAAAATCTTATAAATATTTCAAAAATGAATAAAAATGAGAAGAAAAATTAGCAAAAGAAAAAGAGCAGGAAAGTGAAGAAATATGCTAAGTTAAAAACAAGGGCTTGTTTATACACCTACATTAGGAAGCAGTAATTTTCCTCTCAGTAAAACTAGAAACACCAGTTATCAGTCTGATATTTCAACCTAATAAATCATTTGCATCACAAATTAAATCTTCCTCAATAAACAGTTCAATTCACATGCGTCCTCTCTTATCATCCATATCTATGCCAGGACAGGCAGTTCTTTGTTATCATTAAAGACAGATGGCTTATTTTTGTGTAATTTCTCAAATTATCCCAGAAGGGGAAACATTTAAACATCAAAACATGTACATGAACACGTTTTTGCTGAATTCGGATACAAAATGAAGAAGTGTTGCATGACCTTTGAATTTTGATGGACTCTCACACAAAAAGTCACAAGTGCAGGCTGCAATACACAAAAATGCTGAAAATCCAGTATGGTGTAGTATTCCAAACTTTTACTGTTTCCCTCTGTTTTAGGGAAAGTGGTGTGTGATAGAAAGTGACAAAACCCTGCTTCTAGATACACTAAACTCTTCAACAAATTTCCAGAGGCTATACTTTGATTTTGTGAATTATTTATGTATGTCAATGTGCTTATGATTTACTCTTGCATCAGTGAGATGCTAGTATAATATCAAATATTTATTTTGATATTTATTTTTAACAACATGAAAGTTAACTCAATATTTATTTCACACTTTACTTGATTTAGTTCATTCACGTATAATAAAATGACTAAAACCCTTTAGCCTTAGTACATTTAAACAATTATAGGCGTTGCTACTGTGACTACATATAAAATTTAAAAATAAAAAAGGTTAAATTTTTGTACGCACAATTTCTTTGCACAAAAAAGAACTGTGTAGTGAAAGTTTGGAGATTTTAATATGTAGAATTACAGCTTGCTTGTTGCTGTGCAAGAATGAAGGACTGAACGTTTGGATGACACAATGATGGGTTTTTGAATTGATTTTGAAAACTGGTACAGTCAGATTACAAAAAAGTGAAAGTGAAAACATATTAATTCATTACGCAAAACAGTGCACTCTAATACGTTAATAAAACAATCTACTGTAAAGATATACTCCAGCAAAAATATTCCTCAATGGGGTAACCTCTTGTGACATGCTTGCACAACTCCAAATTCCCCAAACTGCACCTTAAATAAACAGCAGTGTGGCTAAACCTTCAGATCAGCAAGCAGCTGTTAAACTACAGAGACACATTCACTCCTTACTCAACTCACCAACCTAACTACTGGTATGTATCTAATACGCACTTAAGCATTTCCCTATTTAAAGCTGTGATTGGAAATGAAAACCATATACATAGACTTTATTTTGATGCATTCCTATAAGACATTGCTGGAACTCTTGTTGTTAGAATTCTTATTCTGGTCTTTCTTTTATAGAAATGGCAGGAAAGGACTTGCTGTTGGAGAGGTGAGCTTTTAAGTTTTTTTCTGATGTGCCATAAACAAAATTCCACTGTCCAAAATATGGAAGAATTTCATTTGTATGACTGCCTGTTTGTAACTGAAAGTGAACAGTCTTTGAAGAAGCAACTGCTTAAAGTCTTCTTAGTTCACCTACATTTCCTCTTGAGTCATCTGGATGATTTTTCCAATAATTCTTATAACTAGTTCTAAGAGAACTGTGTTGTTTCCAGCTTCTTCCAGAGTGACAGCGACATTGAGTCTGACCAGATGGATTTTGATGAGCTGGATTGCTCAGATCCTTTGGCAATGGTAAGCGAAGACTCTAATATATCCTGTGAAACTTTTGAAAGGTTTTTGGCTGTGCTCGCATGTAAAATCTCTGACTGTGGTCTATGTTTGTTTCCAGAGTGGTAAATGTGACCTACACAAAGGACTTCGAATCGATCTTTCTAAAGAGCAGCACAGTATGAGGCAAATGGTTAAAATCGTTATTGCCTTGCAGAAGTTCAGAAACACTCAGAAACTCCAGTCCACAGAGTTCACCGACCATGAGCTCTTCAACATCATCATGGAGAGTGTGGTTGAAGGTGAGCTAAAGCTCTGTTTTTGTCAGGTGATGCTTAAAATCCTGGATCCTGTCAAGAAAGGTGTATTTGAAACCAAGAGGAATACTATAGACTGTAGCTAGCAGGCATTTTTATTTACAAGTAATCTAAAAAATATTTGGTTCAAATCTAGGTTTAAACACATGGACCAACACACTCAAAAGGTCTTTACACTTCGCATAGTTTACTCACACATTGCATTTTGTGCCTGACAGGCATTCATTTATCTTCCATCTTATCGTCCATCATGCAGCACGCACATCTGCAAAATGCCACTAGGTTGATCAAAATAATATTTGTAATTTAATAAAATTAAAAATGCATTTAATTTTGTATCCAAACACAAGTGAATTGGTTAAAAATGTAAATAGATCGAAAAAAAAGTTGCTGTTTGATCAGAGCAAATATCTTAAAAACTGTATGGAGAAGCTGAAGAAAAATCTAGTATCACAAATAGAAAAAGAACAATGTGAATCAGCAATCCCACATAATAATAGTAGTGTCTAAGCATATCCTGTAAATCTTGTATCTAGAGCGTGTCTAGCTGTGCTGAAATTATGTAGAAGTTTCAGAATTTGCTCAGTAATATCCTGTAGGATAACATTTCTACCTTTCTTTGACAGAGAGTGTGGTCATGAAGGTGAACTGTGGTTCTTCAGACACTTACAACAGACAAAATAAGGTCGTCCAGTGTACAGTATGTGATGACCTAAAGAAAAACTCTTGAGAGAAGCCAAGGTGCTCCCATCCTCTTAGCTGTCACCCTGAAAGGTGGCAACATCAGCAAAAGTGGTAAGTCTCCATCACATCTCCAAGAAAATCTAGAGTTTTGTTTCTGCCTTTTCTTGCAGATCTCTTGGTTATCAGCCTTTGTTTAAAAAACTTGGTTTGAACCTCTTAATGCACTTTGAGGAAGATTTCATGGATATGGATTAAGTGTAATTTTGAACTAAACCCAATGCCCATCACCACTTTATCAGAAAACCCAAGAACCTCTTCGTTTTCTTAATTTTACAATTGTTAAAATAATTCGGAGCATGGTTTGCCTGTTTTAGGCTTGACAATTCACTTGCCAGTATCTTGTCTTTTTTTAAAATGTACAAATTCTATGTACATTGTTTTTAATTCTTTCTAACAGTCTCCATCAACCTGTCACCCTACACCGCCCAGTGAATGCACAACCACCAACGGCCAACCAGTGTGTGGGGATCGCCTCAGAGTAACCTATACCTCGCATGTACAGAAGTGTCTGGAACATATCGCCAGCCTAGAGGCATGTACCTGTAACCATTTAATAGAACCCATTCACTGTTTATGCACAGACATTTATTTGACACATTGTAATTTTATATGAACATTCATTTTTCCTCTAGGACGTGAAGGATAAAGAGACGCTGAAGACAATCTACAAGACCAATGACATGGAGCGCTTCCTCTTCCTCCGGAAGGTTACAGGGGAGACTCAAGCACACCTTTGAATCTGTGAAGCACCAGGCTGGTCTATCAGCACCAAGGATGAATACAAACCAGTGGACATGTGTCACGCTTGAAGATTTCAGCCGCCAAAAAGTCTTTTCACTCCAAAACCAGAAAGAAGTCTGAGAACTGTATTTGATTCACAAAAAACAGTTTTCCAGAGAGTATGTACTAAGTACAACTATTTATCTGGAGGCTTCTCTCATGTTGGGATATATCTCAGTTAGAGATTCCTGACCAACAGTCAACAGTCTTTGAGACTGGAAAAGTCTATTGTAGAATCGTATATGAAGTACATTTTTTATGTAATTTATAATTAATCATATTTATTGCAAATGCCTGTTAACATAATTCAGCTTCCTGCTGAATTATGTAATTTCACTTTACTGTGTTAAATGTTATTTACTAACTTATTTAATTTAATTTGTATTTCTCTCAAATGTTACAGTTAACGAAATAAAGCTTTGACTAACATAAAGTGGTGTCAGATCTCAATATGAATACATTTATTGCAAATGTATTTCTATTTTAAATCTAATGATTTGGTAGCACTACCAACACTGGGTCCCTGAGCAAGACCCTTAACCCTGAGTTGCTCCAGGGGGGACTGTCCCTGTAATTAGGACATGTAAGTCGCTCTGGATAAGAGCGTCTGCTAAATGCCGTAAATGTAAATGTAAATGTAATGATGGTTTGTTTACAGTTATTTCATTAGGTTTAATAAGTTACAATGTGGGATACTATTATGTACAATTTTTTTAATCTTTTTTTGATCACATTAGTTCAAGATTATCTAGACTTTATTGGCTTACAATGAAATGATGCATTGACGACAAAATTATAATATTCACGTATAAAGCCCTAAATTACCTTGTTCCCAAGTACCACTCTGAGCTAATATCCAGTTATGAACCTCCATGCTCACTTCGATTGCAAGGTGCTGGCTTTTTACTAGTTCCCAGAATGAGGAACTACAATGGAAACTACAATGGGTGAAGAGGCTTTTTATTCAAAGTTACAATCTAGTATAAAAAAACGTATTAGTTTAGTCAGGCTTTCATCAATTAATCCCCCTGTTAGTTAAAAGGTGCAGATCTATGGTTTCACGGATACAGAGAATTACAGTAAACTGATGTTGGAGCTGTTATCCCACCACTTTCATGATATCACTCAGGTTTGCTGATATTGGTGTTTTTTTCAGAGTGCCTTTGCTTATTAATTAAGAATGTATACTTCTAAGACTGCTTTTTTATGTAGCTACTTGACAGGTGTGCAGTTTATCTAAAGAATAAGAGACTATCTAATGAATAAGAGGCTTTGTTTCAAAATGCATTCTGCATTGAACTTGTAAGTGAGACATTCTCTTGGCTGCAGCTTGCAAGGGGCAGTGGTGGCCTAGTGGTTAGGGAGTTGGCCCTGCATCGGAAGATTGTGGGTTCGAGTCCCTCAAAAGTAGGTTGCCCTAAGGTACCCCTGAGCAAGGTACCGTCCCTGTCACTGCTCCCTGGGCACTTTCAATAGCTGCCCACTGCTGCATGGTGTTTGTGTGCAGAGGTCCAATTTTGTTGTGGTTCATGGTGTGCAGTGCAATGACAAGGGTTGTCACTTTCACCTTTTTTTTTTTTCCATCTAGCATAGTACAGATCAAATACACTTGATTCACAGGTTTTATCAAAAACTCTTTGTGTAAACTTGGGTTTCCCAGAATGCATTTTATGTATCATAACAGCTACAACTATCATGTAAATTCATACTTTTGTGTTATGAATGTTATCTTTATATTTCAAATGTGAATCAACTGATATAGCACCTTTTTTGATGGTAAACAGTTGCAATGTTTCTTCCTTGGATTCATTGTAAAGCATATCAGAGACAGCAGCAATGAATTCTATGTCATTTCTTAAGGCAAGACATGCAAGCACAGACTACTTATTTTCTTTATACTTGCCCTTTAATAGGAACACATTGTAAACATTGTTGCACTTTCTATTAACTGCACACGTTCCAATACTTCCTATGTTTCTAGGTGAGGAGATGGGGCTAGCCTACTGATTTCCAGCAAATGGAAATTCACCCAGCGATTTCCTCTGGCCAAGTACACCTCTTTTGAATGTCATTCTATCATGGTGACTACTCCTGCAAAAAATCTGTATGGTTGAAATGCTTTTTCTGAATGTAACTTACCCAAATACAAAAAGTCACCTTTTCACTTAACATCTATAGCCCACCAGTCCCTGTACAGAAATTCTAAAGGAGGGAATTTTTAGCAAGTCTAGCAGTATATAAGAACAAAATAATTTTTGGTGACTTTCATATTGAGCATGTTGATTCACTGAAATTGACCTTTACATCAATCCTCAGTGCTATGGGTTTTATCCAAAATGTAATGGGGCGCAATCTTTATTATAACCACACTCTAGACCTAATCCTTACACAAGGTGTTTTGGTGGACAACATAGCTATTATTCCATACTAGTTACAATTTATGTATATCCCTTCATAATCATGTTAGGTGCACACTAACATCCTCCACAGGAGGATGGACATATCAAAACATTTATTCCATTTTATTCCACATTTTATTAGATAACACAGCACCGTTAAGATGCAAAATAATTAAGACAAAAAAGCTTTTTCCATTGTTTACCGATCAAACATGTTCTAATGCAAAACTTGATCCGTTTATGTTATCAAATCCATGACCAATTTCTAACTTGCCATTTATATAAAACATTCTGGAGAAAGCTGTGCCCTAAATGGCCTTGTTCCCAAGTACCACTCCGAGCTTATATCCAGTTATGAACTCCCATGCTCACTTAGATTGCAAGGTGCTGGCTTTTTACTAGTTCCCAGAATTTTGAAAACTACAATGGGTGAAGAGGCTTTTTATTTGAAGCCCCCCTCTCTGGAATACTCTTCCAGTTACTGTCTAGTATAAAAAAATACTAGTTTAGTCAGGCTTTCATCAATTAATCCCATTAGTTAAAAGGTGCAGGCCTATGGCTTCATGGATCTGTTGCTGCCCTTGTGTTTGTAAAACCCTTGGCTCTGTCCTTTTCAGTCAGGCTGCTACACAAGTTCTGCCAGATTCAGGGTACTGCACTCTTTAAAATCATAGTCTGCAACCTGTGAGCACTAATTTCTCTCTCCCTCTGTATTTTTAGATGGATGACTGCCAGCTTGTATGGTGGCCAGCTTGTGTATTTCCTGAACGGAAAAGGCTCTTAGCCCAACCTATCAATTACTATGAGGTATTTCCATAACTCCAGACCAGATAGTCCACCATCTGAATCAGCTGTCTTCTTGATCAAACCGATCGTCATCAAACTCCTCTTCCCGCCTCTACTCATCTGAGTAATATGAACATCTTTCCTGTCCCTGATCAACCTAAAATGGGCTTGTAGCCCTCTGACCCACAAAGCAGACAAAGAACTCAACCTCAAATGTTTTTGTGTTTACAAGGGGCTTGTAAACGTTTGACACGTTTGACACGTGTAGATGAACGGATTAGTAAACAAGACAATTTCTACTTGCGTGACTGTAACAATAAAGCTACGAGAACTCTATGTGTTACACAGTAGTCTATTGTGTTAAACTGATGTTCTTGGCTTTATTAAAGGCGAGGTGTACGTGAGCTATGTGGGCGCTTTTGCTGTCAGGAAAAAACATTCAGTGTGCTGAACCTGCTTACGTGACAGCAATACCATACAACATGATGCTGGTACAGCTTGGGGGAACACTGAGGGAACTGACACTGAGTTAAAAAGGAATTCCCCCCAAATGTACGGTTAAGCAGAAGCAGAAGTGAAAATAGTTAGTAACCCAAAATAAAAGGAAATGGCACAAAACATTAAAAAAAGTCAAAAGGCAAAATAATACTGATTATATGTTATGTAAAGGTGGGTGAATGGGCAAAATGCTGGATTTCTGAAAAGGAGGGTTTTGTACTATAAATATGTAATAGTTGTAATAAGAGAAACGTTTTGACTAGGAAAAATTACAAAGGAAGACTAGAGCTATTCCTTTGAAATTATTCTAAAATGGTTAAGATAAAGTAGATGAACACAAAAAGACTGGGTAGAAAAGTATTTAATTAAGTATGACATGCAGCCATTTGCATCAGTAGCTGAACTGTTATGTGATGGTCCATTTTGAAATCCGAGCATTTTTAAAAATGGAAGGACAAAAGATATAAAAGATGGATGAGTTTATGGCAGGTAGCAGATTGATGAGTACCATAAATAGTGATGAAAATCGTGGAATATGTCAAATCAAATATTGTTTTGATATACAGTTTTGCCCTTAAAAAATGTTTTAATTCAATCATGCTAAATTGTTTAGCATGGTAGAGGGCGCTCTGTTCTGACTGAGCACACCTGAGCTTATGAAGGCACAGGTGTGCTTCATTGGGGTTGCTATTTAAGCCCCGAGGAGTCAGAACAGAGCACGGTTCATTCACGAGGTGAAGCCTCATGTTAATGGTGGTTTTTGGTAATTCTGGTAACTAGTTTTAGACAGACTGCAGTTCCTTTTGTCATGTTTTGATTAGAACTGCAGTCCCTGGATCTTGTTTTGGGTAATATAATGAATAAAACTATGTTCCGGACTCCTGGCTCTGCATTGAAGTCCTGCCACCGTTACACATGTAGAGGTAAAATATTACCCATTTTTATATAAATACAAAGCTCTATTATAAATATTATTTACTGCTATTAACATTAATTAAAAATAAAGCAGTGGTGGCCTAGTGGTTAGAGATTAAGCCCCAGGTTCAGAAGATTGTGAGTTTGAATCCTGGACGAGTGTGTTGCCCTGAGTTACCCTTGAGCAAGGTACCGTCCCCCTCAATGCTCCCCAGATACAGGACATAACTGCCCCATGCTCCCATGGTGTGAAAGGGTTAAGTGCAGAGAATTCATTTCAAAATAGAATATTAAGGAAAACACAAGGTCTCTGAACTGTAAATGTTTATGCAGTGTCAAAGGAAGAAATTTATGAGAATTATTCTGAGTGTGAATGTGTGAAATATTTTAAGTGAACAGCACATACAACAGTACTGTATATTGAGTAAAGTGCAAGGCAAACATACTTCAATCAAATTCTTTCTCTACTTTTGACCCATACAAACAGTTAATGTATAGGAGGCAGTCATCCATTCAGCACCCAGGGAGCACTGAAGGGAACGTGACCTTGCTCAAGGATACCTCAGAATAACCTACTAGTTTGGGTCTTGAACATTCCAACTTTGTGACCTAGTCCCTAAACATTAGGCCACCACTGTGAGATCAGCAGCCTGATTACCAGGTGATAAAAAGATTGAGTCTTCTGGTGTCAGCAGTCAAGCTCCTGGACCACCTGCCCGATAGTAACAAGAAGAATAGTCTACATGCTTGGGTGGATGTGGTCATTAATGAATCTGTATGCCTTTCTTGGGCACTGCTGGTGAAAATGCCATAAATGGCAGGGAGACCATTGCCAATGATGTTCTTTGCTGTCTCCACCTCTCCCTGAAGTGTTTTCCAGCTTTTTACAGTCTACTTTCCTATTATTAGGGGCTGCTATTAGTTACTGGTGCAAGTGCTTTGTAAGGATTGAAAGTACTCAAACCTTACTTAATTAGTAATTAATGTTTTCTTTTTTCTTTTTTAGGTCATCTAAATATTTGTTTGGTTGGAAAAGAGGGATAAAGAAATAGCCCGTGCTGTAGTTGTATGGGTCTTGGTCCTACAGTTAAGTGCTAGTCACATGACTGAAAAAAAACAACTATGAATAGTATCTTGTTTCACATCTGACTATTCAGATACCACACCTATTTGTGCCTGTTGTTTGGTTTATGTTTCCCTTTAATTTCTTGTGTGTGTGCCTGCCCTCCTGTGACAACAGGTAATTTCAGTACCTGTAAGAGTGTACATATTACAGCTATGTAAAATGATAAATTCTAAGAAATCATGCGAATAAAAAGCAATAAACAATTTAGCAAATAAAATATAAAAGAAAAATAAAAGATAAAAAGAATACATTGCAAGAGAATAGTTTTAAAAGGGAAAAATCTATCACTGTGCATATACTTTTGCACATTTTTAATATACTCTTTATATATATATATATATATATATATATATATATATACATATACTATATATATATTATATCTAAAGTATATATAAATATATGTAACATATATATATACAGTACTAACACCAAGAAGGATTTTATAAATGTGAAAAAAGTACAGCTGTAAACAAGAATGCTTTCAAAAATAGATGTTAATCATTTATTGCTCATCAATCAACAAAATGCAGTGAATGAACAAGAAAATCTAAATCAAATCAATATTTAGTGTTACCTTTTGCCTTAAACAGCATCAATTCTTCTAGTACACTTGCACAGTTTTTGAAGGAACTCAGGCTGGTAGGATTTGTTCCAAGCTTTGGCGTGTGACATTGATGATCACATTAGCACCTGTTTGGTAAAAATCGGTTGAGTCATACTACACCAGAACTATAAATCTACCGAATCTCTGACTTTGTTAAAAGCGTACCTATAAAAATTGCTGTTTGAAGAATAAAAGGTGGTAACATGAAGTATTGATTTGATTTGGAGTTTCTGCTGTTCATTCACTGACCCCTGACAATTGATAATAAATGTTAACACTCCGGCCTAAGCATTCTTTGTTAACCAACAATCTTTCACCTACCTCTGCTTTGCACAATTACTGTATATATATATATATATATATATACATACATGTACTATATATACTGTGTATATATATATATATATATATATATATATATATAAAAAAATCTGTCTTAATATTATTAATTGGTATTTATCACATTGAGAAGAGTGCTCTGCTCACATTCTGGAACACACCTGGGCTCATTAGGGCACAGGTGTGCTTCAATGGGGGCAGGCTTTTTAAGCCCCAATGAGTCAGGCAGGCATCATTGATCGCATGGGTAATTTTCTTTGTAACCATAAGTGCCTTACGTTTTGTGCCTGTATCTTTTGTTATGTTCAGTTCGGTTAATAAAGTAAAGTGTGAGAATCCGGCTCAGCATTTATGTCCTACCCACACCACCCCAGCATTACAATTATTATTATACCACTGATACTGAAATGTTACTGAAACCTTTTCTAAAAACTGACCACTGGAGCATAAACAATATCTTTCCATATATATATATATATATATATATATATATATATATATATATATATATAAAATATTTTTTCATTTGCCATTTATTTTTCATTTATATCATATTCTCAAGGTAAAATGATTTAAGGTAAGATGATTTCAACGTGTGTGACAGTGTGTATGAATAGTGAAACCCGGGTAATTTGAAATTACTATTGTCTATTGTCAGATACTATGTAACTATGAGATACTTTGTAACAGAAAAATGTGCAAACATGTTGCCAACAAAACCTTGTTCTGATTCTCATTTGTCAAAGGTGAAAAAAGGAAATGTGGTATATCAGGTCTAGTCCTAAACATCAGCAGTTTTGCTTTAGTAAGCTATTCGGCATATTACAGCATATTATCACAGTTTTCTTCCTGCCCAAAATTTTCCTAACCATCCCAATTCCATGGAAGACCTACTTCCCACAAGTATAGAATAGACCAGGACTGATGCTGATGTCCCATTTTGGTGTCCTAAACATTAATAAAAAGCCCCACCCCACCCCCAACTCAGAAAACAACCCTTAATATATATATATTTTTTTTTATCGTTTTAAATTTATGGAATGGTAAGTCTTGTGTTCTCTGTTGTAAGTTACTTAGTTATATTGTCACTGACCATTGATACATGTACCCAGAGAGATTAGTTGGAATCTCTTATTCATGTTAATTTCTAAAAAAAAAAAAAAGAAAGAAAGAAAAAAAAGACTTCTTAACTCAAAGCCACTAAAGTCACGATGAATTGAAATTCAGTATTATATGAAATTTGTCAATATGGTGACATGTCTGACATGCATACCTTCCAAAGAGCAAATGCATGCAGACATAGGGACATGCAACACTTGTGGTTAAGGACTAGGCCCCATAATCATTAGATTGCGGGTTTGATTCCCAAACCAGCAGGAACCATCCCCATGACTGCTTCCCGGGTGCTGCACATACCTGCCCCCTGCTACAGGGTATATATGGGTTAAATGCATAGAATGCATTTTATTGTGGGTCTCTGTGTGCTGTGCTGTACTGTGTTTCACAGCGTGTGTATAAATGGACCAGACTCTCCTATTTAGAAGTCAATGACCTTGCAAATATTGGCGCTTGCTAAAGGAGATCTACCAGCGTTTTTTACATTTGGGGGAAAATTATACTGAAGAGTGACACATGTACACGCAGTAAAGCGTGAATCTTCTTCTTTGACTTCAGGCGGCTTTATATATACAGATAATACACGATATGAATTTTCATTAGTAAATAAAATGTGTAAAAAAAAATATATAGATAATATAAAATACATAAATAATAAATGATAAGGCAAACAGATAAAAATTAAAATGCAATTAAATATATAGGTATCTGGTATGGTGGGATAGCGTGAATAAGCTTTATCATTAAACGCTGATCCTTACTTGCAGCGGAGTTGGCAGATAAAACTAAGCGGTTCGGACAGCTGATCTGTGATCAGTTTTCGCTACGATGGCGACGTTTTAATGTAGTGCTTTAAATAAAGAAGGCTGATCCTGCAGCAGACCTTAGAGGGGCATTTCTCCTTCAAACGTACCAGTGAAAGGAAGTGCCGTCATACAATCAAGCAACCAATAACAGAAAGTCGGCCCGCCTCTTCTTTATAAGCGACAATCATTGACAAACATGTAGCAAATGAGATCGCAGCGTCCAGACCACGCGAAGGATGACGTCGGCGGCGTTCTCTGTGCGCCGTATGCAGGGAGAAGTTGGCTGGTGGCGGTGAAGATGGCGGATGGGGACAGCGGGAGTGAGCGCGGCGGCGGCGGCAGCAGCAGTGGCGGCGGCGGAGGCGGAGGCGGAGGCGGAGGTGGTGGTGGTGGAGGCGGAGGCGGAGGCAGCAGTTTCCAGCACTTTCAGCGCGAGCAGGAGACCCAAGAGCTGGCGTCCAAGCGTCTCGACATACAGAACAAGCGCTTCTACCTGGACGTCAAACAGAACTCGAAGGGCAGGTTTATCAAGATAGCCGAGGTGGGCGCCGGGGGCTCCAAGAGCCGCCTAACTCTCTCCATGTCGGTAGCGGCTGAGTTCCGCGACTACCTCGGCGACTTCATCGAGCACTACGCCCAGCTGGGGCCCAGCAGCCCTGAGCAAATTGCCCAGTCGTCCGGCGGTGGCGACGACAGCGGCCCGCGGCGAGCGCTGAAAAGTGAGTTCTTGGTGCGCGAGAACCGCAAGTACTACCTCGACCTGAAGGAGAACCAGCGGGGGCGGTTCCTGCGGATCAGGCAGACCGTGAATCGAGGCCCCGGCTTCGGCGTAACAGGCCCCGGTGGCGGCCTACAGGCCGGCCAGACTATTGCCTTGCCAGCGCAAGGCTTGATCGAGTTCCGCGACGCCCTGGCCAAGCTCATCGACGACTACGGCGGAGACGACGAGGAGCTGAGCGGCGGAACGGCGGCTGGTGGCTACGGCGAGCTCCCTGAGGGCACGTCCATCATGGTGGACTCCAAGAGGTTCTTCTTCGACGTCGGGGCCAACAAATACGGCGTGTTCCTGCGAGTGAGCGAAGTAAAGCCCAGCTACCGGAACTCGATCACGATCCCCTTCAAAGCCTGGAGTAAGTTCGGCGGCGCTTTCTGTCGCTACGCCGAGGAAATGAAGGAGATCCAGGAGAGACAACGGGATAAAATGTACGAGAGGAGAGAGGAGTCCGAGGGGGAGGACGTGGAAGATGACTGACCCCTCCCTACCCTACCCTACCCCGAGAGCTTAGTCGAGCTTTTGCTCCTAGAAGTTGTTACGAGATTTGCAGAAACGACCGCGAACGAACAAGTGCATGACGAATCGGACTTCAAAACAATAGCCTACTAAAAATATTGTGGCGTGATGTTCATTTGACAAGAAAATACTAGTTAAAAAGGTCTGTGAAGTTTGTGTGATAAGGATTTGGGGGGATTTTGTAATTAATTTTATTTTTTTTTATTTTTTTTTTTTGGGAGAGAAACCTGCTAAAGCCATGGGGCGAGAGGTGTTACTGGTGGGATTCATGACTAAGGCCGCCCTTGTCCTAAACCAGCAAGTTTAACTGTATGCGGGTGACAGTTCAACTTTTTTAAATGGCAAACACTAATGCTGCCAAACCTCAGAGGCAGTCCACAAATGAAACTGAGCAACTGAAAAAAAGGGTACACAAGGTTCAGTCTATTTCAAAAGAAAGATGGGAGAGCATTCTGGCTTCCATTGAAGTCTCAATGGTGGCCACAGACCATAATGCAGGCTTGACCATAATATAGTCTCAGTGGTGGCCATAGGCCACAGTATAGTCTTGATTGTGGCCAAGACCATAATGGTCTATCAGTTTACTGGAGGAGTTCAACAGTGTTGTCATGCTGTCACTACTTTGTTTACACAGTTGATAGCTTTGTAAAGCTGTTGTCATTCTCCAATGGCCACAATCTGGCAAGCCATAGGAACCCCTACCATGGCCCACCTTCACAATCAGTCCAAAGCTACAAATTTGGGAGCTTTTATGAAAATGTATTAATCTGCACATTGTAAAGGCCTGATTCGAGAATAAGCCTTCAAACACGACAGGAACTTTAGTGCCTGCTGAGTAAGACTAAGACCGGTCCTAGGCCTAATGGAACATGAAGCGCATAAAATGCACCTAAATGCATCATTGACGTCAGAACAATGAATACTCCCTACAAGTAATTTCCTACCTTTTTAGATAGGACAGGAACAGCTGAGGCAAAGCAATGAAACTACACTCCTTTTTTATTTAAGACAGTGCATAGATGAATGTTTTTCTTCCCTTACATTTTTGTTTAGAATAAAAAAAAATATTAAGACAGATACTTTATGACAACTGAACAAACCAGCATATTTTTAATACATAAAATAGAAGTTATATGTGTAGTACAGAATTAATAAAGCCTAAGAGGCAAATTTTATATATATAAAAAAAAATAGGATGGGATTTGAAGACTGTCAAGTGTATTTGTTTTCCAAAAAAAAAAAATGTTGGAAAATAGAATCTATATATAGAACAATAATAATGTATCTCGACCGCTTATTTCAGATTATATAAATCTCATCCCTTAAACCTTGCACATTATCCACGTTTACATTTTCATGCTTCCTTTTTTTTTTTTTTTTTTTTTTTTTTTAAATCTAAATTACTCAGTTTAAAGGGATAGTTCAACCAGACTACACTAACATGGCTAAGAGTGTTTGAAAACTCATGTTGCTGGTTAGCATGGTATCATGATAACTGGCAGCTCTAACCATCTTTTTATTGTTCTTCCAAATTTACTATCACTTAATGGAACATAGTTATTCATTTGTACACACATGAAAGTCTATCAAGTGGTCTTTGATTTTGTTGTTGTGCATGCCTGTCCCACATTGCCTTTTTGTTTAATTTATTCAGTTAAACATAGTATATGTAGCTATGGATGCTACAGTGTTTAAGTGTTTTCTTTCTCTCCTCCAGAACATGAATTTGATTGGCAGGCAATCAATGCTGTCAACTCATTTCTTAATTACTCTTCACACATCTTGAGCAGTTTGAGTTTTCCATCATGCACATACTTTCTTACAAGGGATATGCAAATTATCCAAAAGATAACAAAGGTATGTTATGTTGATTTCTTTCTCTTCATTTAATTGCCGCACTTTAATAAGAGCCGTAAACCCAGCCCTGTAAGTCTTGATCTTTTTGTTTTTTTCCTTTTAGCCAGAACAAAGAATTCTCTTTTGGGGATGGGGGCTCAACATTAGTTTTTGTATGCTTATAAACTTAAATATATATAAAACCACCTTTTATCATCCCTACTGACTTGTACGGTTTCATGTTAAATGGCAGCTGTTTTTCCATCATTGTGTGTCCTGCTGTAAACGACCAAGATCCTGCTCAACAATTTATTGCTTTACACAGAATTTGTGCTCAGGTTTGCCCAGCGAACAGAGCCTGATTTCAAATCAAGAAACGTGAGGCTGAAATGTCATCTTTACCAGGCTGCTTTTTGGTACTCCTCTTCTTGTCAGTTACTGAATGGGGTCATGGATGTCAATCTGGGCTCCATTGCTCCTGCTGTCTCGGCTCTGTTCTCAGTGCCGCAGCCACTCTGCTTCTTTCCGAATCTACAATTGCAGCAGCTGTTCTCCTGCAGCAGTGAGCTGACTTAGCAGGCTGGCTATTTTAATGTGAGAGGCTTGGGCTAGCATTCCAATCCTGGTGGTTGACTGATTCAGCTGTGCCGTTAGCTCTCAAGTGGCAAAAGACACAAGGGCTTGATTGTTAAGGCTGCTACACACATGTACACACTCACATGCACGCCTAATGAAATCGTAAAAGCATCAATAAGGCTGCAGCGAACACTTGTCCAGTGAAACTATTGAGCTATTTTCACTACACCAACTGCTGGGACAAATGAGCTGTTTGCATTTGTTGAGGCTTCAGACTGGAAAAATGTAACACATTTTAGTACTGGGCAGTAGCTGCCCAAGTGAAAGTATGACACAGCACCAACAGCTGTTGGCACAATGCTTCTACCCCCTATTCAGCTGCTGGGCTGCTCCGCTTTTTTCTTTCTTTTTAAAGAAGGCACCGTCCAGAATCCAGAGCATGAACACTCCTTCCAACTCCCACCCAAAACCGGCCTCACTGTCCATTTTGAACTCAAGAAAGGAAGCTTGTGGTCATTTTGTGGATCTGTGAGTTCGCTGTGGTTGTAGTAATGTATGTAACTGAACTAATGATAGCTTTATCGGTCTGTGTGAACCTATTTTTATGGAACAAGTTGCTATAGTAAGAGGCTAGAACTTTGAGTGCAGTTTAGAGGGGTTCTCCCTGTTTTCTCCTTAAGCTGTCACAGATCCTTTTGTTGTTTTGAAGGGTGCACGTTAGAGTTGCGCTGCAAAACCTCTGCCTAACAGTCAAAATTACAGTCAATTATATGCACTATACTTAATTTCTAGAGTTCCATTCTAGTTAACACCTGCAAAAACATGTAATGTGATAGTCTTTTACTGTTAAATGAAGTGAAAACAGAAGGCAACACAGACTGATTAATGGACTTATGTTTCTTGCAAGTCTCTTCACTATAGATTGTTTGTCTTCCTGTGTCTCAAGATTGGGCAAGGTGCAAGTTCTGTAGGCCATTTCCCATTTTTCCATACATCTGATTTTTTATTTTTTTTTAATTCCACAACTGAAACTATACCACTGTCATATGATGGTTTCTGTTAAATGTCTTGCGATTTCAGGTCAAGTCTTAACAGTTTTTTGAAAGACTGTTTTGAACATGCAAGTATGGACTTCAGCAATTCATGGACATTCTTTCTCAAGGCTAAAGAAATAGTTATTTTTTAATTAAATTGATTATGTTGGCAAAGATTCTAAACATCAACAGCAAGCCCATGTCTGGTTTCTGCTCAGGTTTCAAGCATCCTCAAATGTATCTCTACACACTCATCATATACCTCCCATTCACTGTTGATGCTGAAGTGGTTCAGCGGCAGGCTAGATAAATATGCCTGCAACAGGAACTTTCTCACAAAGACACTCCAGTTCTGCTGTTGCCCCGCAACCCAAGTCTCAAGATTGCATCCTACAAACCACATCCTGGGTGGCCGTCAATTTCCTCTTGTCTACCCAGTTTTTCAAAGGCAAGATTTACAAGTCTATATTTAGAAAATGCTATGTATGTTTGTAACAGAATAAAGGAAATTATAAATTGATGGAAAACGATATGTTGCTGTTGTCTTTGTCTAGCTCAATTTTTCATTCATTTTTCATCTCCCCAGAGGATACTGATCAGCAAAGACATGTTTGTTGTCCAGTTTTTGCTTCTAATATTAGGACTGGCTAACTTTGCTAACAATCGCTGGAAGCAAATATTCACTTTTTTAATTTTTTTTTTTTTATTGTTTTTTTTCTGGGGGGAGAAACATGCCCTAACTGCATCTGCATTGTTTAAATTGATGTCTGTGTAGTTCTAAAGATGTTCTCTGCTAGTTAGTTATAAACGGGTTCTCCAAACATGCAGGTAGCCTTTTGTGTAAAGCACTTTAGGAGTAGATGAACACATGAACAAATGAACATCCTTTGAGCTCAATAAATGGTTTTGGGTGACTGTGGACTTGTGTTTGTTAGCATAACAGCTTAAGTGCCACAACTGGGATAAATTGTGTGAAATTGTTTTTTTGCCAAACTGTCCCTTTTAAAGATTTTGAATGTTTCATAAACTGGAACAAATATGAAATGGTATTGAATTAGATTTGTCAAACTTGCATCTCATTTGCTGAAATAATTCTTTAAGGATCCATCCACTGGAAGATCTAAAAATATAAAGGTTTGTTCTGTTTTGTAATGACATTGTGAAATTTTGTCCCTTGTGATTGGTGATGGTGTAGTTTTTGCATATTTTTTTTTTTGTGCCTTAAAAGATATCAGGTGCTTTCAGAGCCAAGAAAGGTTTGAACCTGTGCCCTGCCTTGAACCTCCGATCTCTTTTGATGGCCTTAATGAACCCCTCTCTCCACCGACATGTCCTGTAAAAGCTTCACAGTGTAAGCACTGGTGGCTTGTGGGCATGTAACATCACACTGGGCCTGATGCCAAAGCATGCCTGAGATTAGTTCACACGCAAAAGAACTGTCACGCTGGCATCACGTTAGGATCTAAGCTGCCACAAAGAGCCACTCTGTATCTATGTGCACCTATTATGTTTGGGAATAGTGAATTAGTCGCTGTGATTTTGGTGAGCCACATGGCATTTGGGAGACTGAACACATATTTTGCGTTCTCCCTAGTATTAATTGACATAGTTTTAAATGAAGTATAGCACCAGGCAGCCTATCATAGCATAGATAATCCATATGAATATAGCAATTTAGATCAATATATCAGTCTTGTTAATTGTAAGGAGTAAAGAAAGATTAGAAATTGTAAAATAAATGGGCAGTTTTTGGACTATATAATGACCCAGTGGACCATATGGAAAAATATTAATGTAGAGTATGGGCCTTTAGATAAGACACTCCCAGGGAACACTTGTTTGAATAAAGGACTGTCACACACAGTCAGGTCAGTCATGGTAGATCATGGTCCATGGAATGAGGATTTTCTTATGTGCATTACACAGATGAGATGGAGAAGGTCTAATAGTCAGCAAAAGAGAACCCTGGAGTATTACTCTAACTCCATAAACTCTCTGATGCTGTTGGCAACCAAATCAGGTTCCCAGGAGTCTGTGAATGGGAGTAAAACTACTACCCCAGCAAATGCAAATGTTGGAAGAGGAGGTGGGAGGAGGGTCATGATGGAGGGATCCTGCATTCAGGAAGAAACCCTGATCCCAATGCACTGCTGGGCTGCTGGGCTATATTTAGCCTGTGTTGCCATGTGCTCTAAATGTGCATGGCAACGCTGAGATACGCAGAGTCACTCTGCGCATGTGAACATGTGAAACTGCGGGGGAGCTAGAGGGGGCTGATACAGATGTGTTCTTATGCGGTCATACTGAGATACAGGTGTGTACCAGCAATGCAGATGTTCTTCACTGAAAGAGTGTGCTGTGTATTGATTTGTAACAAAATTTGTAACAAATGTCAAATTGAAAAGACTGGGTTCAATATTACATAAGACATAAGAACTGATACAACATAAATCTTGAAAAAAGACCATTAATGATAATTGTGAAAATTCATGCAATTTGAAATGATGCACAAACATGAACAGTTCTGTTTTATAAGTGCTACCTAAATTTGCAAAATGAAAAATGCACAATATTGATAGGAGACAGTTGACCTCTTTCCAAGGTGTCAGTGACTGAATTTCCATGAGCTTGGATATTTTGTTGTGATGGCAAGTGGGAGCTAGAGCCTCTTTCATGTTGATAGTCATAACAGCAGTGTTGAAATGTCAAACATGCAATTAAGAACGCATCACAAAGTTAGTGTGTTTAATTTTATACAACCATCAAGTTTCATCAGGGTGCTATTTTCCCATAAAGCACTGAAAATAATCCATCCAATCTGATTGGTTGAAAAATGTTCCACCTGTGTACTCATATCTATGTAAGCAGGGGTGGAAAATACTTTGAGTCAACATACTTAAATGCAGTGGTGTTGGAAAGTTTTGTGAAGAGTTGAGAACAATCTTCTGATCCAGGGTCCAACTCCCTAATCACTAGGCAACCGCTGCCTCTACCATGGTTTTAAGCTTTTTTTGTGCTGGAACACAATGTCTGTCATGCCTGTGTTTCTGGTTTGGCACAACAGATGGCGCTCTGTTCTGACTGAGCATACCTGGGCTCATGGAGACACAGGTGTGCTTCATTTGGGCTGCTATTTAAGCCCCAATGAGTCAGCCCAGAGCGCGATTCATTAAGGAGGTGAAGCGAACCAAAAAACTCAAAAGGGGAACCCAGCCTCCTCTGGCTGACATCGGATGATAAAGAAGGAAAAGAAAGAGAAAGTGCATTTTATAAATTAATCGAGATAGCAGTGAGTTCTGGTAGAGAATGAGTTACAATAAAAGAGTCCATTAGAGTCTATGATTGGAAGTTGCTGAATGAGCTAATAGTATCTAGTATAATGTAGATCTACAATATAGTAATTGATGGACTTGGCTATTAGATGTTTCCTTTCTAGGAATGCATAAGCTGTCCAACGTACAAGTGGTGGGCAGCCATCCATCCCAAACAGCCTAACTAGAAAGGACCAATCCAAGGTTTTTACAAACACGAGAGCACCCTGAGACACTGGTGTCCCCCACACAACCGTCAACAATATCAGTGATTGTGTAAGAGTGTTGGCCCGTCAGCACCAACACCCAAGTTTACTGTAATTCTCTGTATCTGTGAACCCCTAGATCTGCACCTTTTAACTAAAAGGAAGATTAATTAACTGGGGAGGTGGAGATCTGCTCTAGAGAGGAGAAGAAATGAAATTGAGTAGGACAAGGACAGAATACATAAGTGTGAATGAAAGGGAGGATAATGGAATGGTTAGGATACAGGAAGTAGAGGTGACAGGTGGAGGAATTTAAATGATTGGGACCAACAGTTCACTTTAATAAAGCTCTATAACGCTTTAGAACTGCAACATACAGAGTAAATGTTAACTGACCAAGTCAAGTCAAGTAAGATTTTATTGTCATTTCAACCATATACACAGTACATAGTGAAACGAAATAACGTTCCTCCAGGACCTCATCCTGGAAGTGGAGGTCCGTATGCTGCGGAACCTTTTCACGGATGGCAGGAGGGAGAAGAGAGTGTGAGCCGGGTGTGAAGGATCATCCACAATGCTGGTTGCTTTGCAGATGCAGCGAGTGGTGAAGATGTCCTGAACAGAAGGCAGAGAAACCCCGATGATCTTCTCAGCTGTAGGGACTTGCGGTCTAAGACATTGCAGTTCCCGTACCAGGCAGTGATGCAGCTGCTCAGGATGCTCTCGATGGTTCCTCTGTAGAAGATGGTGAGGATGGGTGATGGAAGATGGGCTTTCTTTAGTCTGCGCAGGAAATAGAGACGCTGCTCTACTGTCTATAAATTGACTGTGTTTAAGCTGCAGTTAGTTTGACACTAATGTAACACATTTGCTTTGTTAACAGATTGAAGAAAAGCTTAATTTCATTAAAAATGAAATGTGTGATGGACACATGGCTGGATCTGGGTCTTTGCCATGCATGCACATTTTTCATAGCATTGCATTCTGTTATTCCAAGAGATAACAATAGCAAATCCAGAACATTTACATATCATGCATATCATAAAAAAATAACAAAAGTAGTCCCTGTTTAGGTTTATCACATAATTTCCAACTTAGCATCTCCACTGGTGAAGATTGGTGGAGCAAGTGACTACAATCCTTTGGACTTACAGTGTATTATAGTCTGTCTCAAGATATCTAAAGTAATGCGAAACAATTAGGACACCCCATTAAATATGCAGTTCTTTATTAAGAAATGTTCACATATCAATGTCTAATCTTGTTTTAATTTATCTCTGGAAAAGAAAGTGATTTAATTGCAGTTACACAATAAAAATTTACTTTGATTTATTCATTAAACAAACGATATCAACAAAAATGTGTAAGCTAACTGAGGAAGAAGTTAGGACACCTAACCCCCTAATAAGTGAAAGTGAAAGTGATAAGTAATAGCTAGCGTTACCCCCCCTGGCTGAAATAACTGCACCGAGATGCTTCTTGTTTGAGGGGTTTCTTGCATGTACAGCCCATGCTGTGATTTGAGCCATTTTAATTGGAAATATATGCAGGGGTGTCCTAATTTATTTCTCACCAGAAATGGCATTTTTATAGAATTAAATTTTACAGATTTTGAATAATCTTTTCTTCAATTGTAATCATTTAGTTATATTGCTTGAATTTCCCAGTATTGTTAAAATTGAGATTAATTATCCATATGTCCAAGAATCTTACAAAAACCCACAGGCTTTCATAGGGTGTCCTAATTTTTTCACACAGCTGTATATAGGGACATCAACAAATCTGATATGGCAGCGGTCTGAGACTCTGACAAATGCAATTAATGTTGCTGCTTAATGTTTTTTTTTTTTTTTGGATGAGTAATCCATCTTGCCTGTGGTCCTGGTACACTGGTCCATGACAAGTATTCATGATGGATTTAGTGCCTTAGGGCAGGCATAGAATGAGAAGACCAGCTGAATAATCTTAACAAAGCCATGGCATCAAAGGAGCTTGTTCCAAGCTGACATTACATTCATAGACATGTATATTTTTAACTCGCCTATACATGTCACCGTATACAGAGTAAGGAGAACTACTTCAAAAAATTTCAACCAATAAGGTTTTTTTTTTTTTGCCTTTATGAGATACTCAGAATATAAGGGTACTAAATTACAGTGATGCATGAAAGTTGTTAACCCTAGAATGTTTCATATCCGTCATTACATAACATCATGAAAAGTATGTACTGAGAAGGCCAAAAATATACTCTGCCCTTTATTTACTAAGAATATGGATTTTATATCATATATCTGTTGGTGTGTGTCAAACTGCATTCAGTATCTGGCATGTCTCATTAACATGACTGCAGCAAATGGTTCAATTTATAGTTGTTTAGCGCTGCTTATCAGCTTGAAGGAATTTCAGCCCATTTCTGCTTTAACTCTTGGGTTTCCTCACATGGACTGCTTGTTTCAACTCCTTCCACAATACTTCTTTAGGTCAGGACTTTGGTCAGGACTTTAAGGTAAGGATTTTGACTTGGTCTTTCAAAATTGACTTTTTTTTTGTTCTTTAATCAATAACCATGGTTCACTAGCTTGTATGCTCAAGATTGCCGTCTTGCTGTGTAACCAAACTTCTCTTGAGATTTTTCTTATATAATTCAGAAATCATTGTTTATATATTTGTTCACAAATCATTTAGCCTTCTGGCTTGTCTACTTGATCTTTAAATAAAAAGTGTAGATGGGCCACAGTTTTCTTTTTTGCAAACAACCCTGTTATGTATACTACTATTATTCACTGTTCTCCTCATGGTTTACTCAAGAACATTAACTTAGGCAAATGTGAGAGGTGACTATAGGTAGATTTTAGAAGTTACCCTGGGTTCCTTTGTGACCTCACAGCTTATTATTGGCCTTGCTCTTAAGGGATCTTTGGTGGTCAACAAGTTCTTGGGAATTCATTAATGATCTTAAATTTCCTTCATTTGTACACAATTGACTCTGACTGTGAAATGGTAGAATCCAATTTCTTTAGAGAGTTTCTAACTTTTCTTAGCCTGATGATGTGATATATATAAAGAACTGGATGGCCACATGCTCTTTGCCCTCTTTAGCGTTGGGAGGCTATTCTTGCAAGAATAAACACTTTTTCTGCTTGTTTCAATCAGGTTCATCCTGAACCCTTTTACAAAAATATGTCAAAGGTAAAACTTTGATAGATCCCTGTTCTTTAAATACAATAGGGAGCCCAGTCACATGTTTTGACATTACACTGGTTGAGTCTAAAGTCATCTTTAAATTAAAAGCTGGTCCTAGAGGTTCACATTCTTCTGCCTCTCACAGATATGTATCAATGGATTAATTTCCATAATGAATAACTAGTTCAATGTTAAGTCTCATTTCACTCTTTCTTTATACTCTATTATATACCTATTATACTCATAGGACTTAGGAAAATCTGATTGTTTAAGGTCATGTTTTTGCAGAAATTTGTAATGTTCTAGTGGCCACAAACTTTCAAGCACCACTGTATGTAAATTACCTCTATCCTTACTTTCATATTTCATATTCTACGTCCACATCATTTTAAACAGCAGTGGTTATTGGTATGAAGCCAGAAACTTCAGTACTTTTCAGTTTTGTGCGTAGCAATTTTCAAAACCGATACAATCATGACCGAGAAAGAGAAAAGAAGGATAGCTTTAAAAAAATTAGTTCTTAAGATTATGTGAAGAATTTCCAAACATCACAGTTTGATTTTTAAACTGTTTACACTTTTCCTTTTGCATCTGTAACTGACTTTAATTTGTTTTTACTACAGTAGGTTGAGCCAAACTTTGTAGAAAAAATAAAAAAAATTAAAGAATATTTCAATTGCTTGCTTGTTACAAACTTAAAACATGTGAATTTAAAGTAGACCTAGACAGGGAATGTAGCACTGAGCTATTGTAGGTCTAGCCTTTGTAGTGCTACAGTAGAAACTGGCAATATTGTACTACTTACTTGCTGCCTGTCATCTGCCTCATTCAAAAGCCAAAGAGGTTCAGTGTGAATGAGTGGAGCCAACCTGCTGAAAAGGTACAAATTGATCTGAATGTTAAAGACAGGTTTTAGGCCATAATGATGTTTATGTACTAGGTTAAACTCATATATTTTCTATAGTTTAAATTTCATACGTCTCCTTTAAGAGTTAGGCAGTAACGTGAGGCTGGAATTCACTAGAATTCCTGCAAGAAATTTCTTAGTTCAGGACAGTTAATCAATCATTTCAGAAGTGGAACAGACAGAATGCAGCAGCTCTCGGAATGGTTCAGCAGACCCATTGGACTGTTAATTAATTAATTTGCTTAATTTTGTCTGCCTTGTACAACCATCACAAGATCCACCTTTTACTTTCTTAAACGAGAGAGGGCGCTGTTTCCTATACAATTGAGCACTTGGATATTTTTCTGCTGTGAAGAAAAACTCGAAATACTGGTTTACTAGTACTACACAGCGAAGATCTCTTTTTCACCAAAACCTTTTTGGGAAATTCAGGAGCTTACCATTAAAACAACGTCAATTAGCCGTCATAGAGGAAACGTGTGTATGTTTTCTTATCTAACCGACCAAAATAACCTGCTAGGAAGGAACAGCGCTTTTGCTTTCACTTTCGATTCACACTGCATGCAGATCCGCCGTCACAGTTCTTCCAGGTTTGTCACTATATTGGTCATTAATTTCATAAAAACAACGTAGCGAACCAGTTATAATACCACACGTGACGTTAGTTAGACCGTATGTCTTGTGTTAGTCCGAAAACTTGACACACCTGTGGTTTTAACCGATTCAAACTGGGATTCCCAGCAGATCTCAAGAGAAAGCCGGTGTTGCCACCCCGTTCCTTCTGTAAACAACTTCCAAATCTAGAGTAAAATGATCATGTTGCAGTTCAGCGTTGTCCTTTTTTTCAACTTCATCCCATTTCTTGAGGCCAAGGAGGACAGAAACACAACATATGCGAGTTTCCCTTATAATATGAGATTGCCAGATAGTGTTAAACCACTTCACTACCACCTTCAGATCCACCCAAACCTGACTTACCTCAATTTCACTGGAACTGTAAAGATCCAGTTGGAGGTCCAGCTGGAAACCAAGCACATTTTTCTTCACAGCAAGAACCTTCACATCTCCAGAGCCCTTCTTTTACAGTCCAGACATCATCATCTCCTCAACGTACATGAATCAGAACCCTTTGAGCAGATTGCACTCTCTTCTGAAAGATTTACTTTCACAAGAGGACAGCACATTATACAGCTTGAGTTCTCTGCCAATCTGTCTGACAGCTATCATGGATTTTATAAAGGGACATACACCACAGGCAGTGGTGAAATCAGGTATGAACCATTGGTTTCTTTTGTTCTAAGTCATCAGAGCAGAATAACTAAATATCGTAATGCATTGTATTGTGTTTGTGATCCAATAGAAAGGGACCATCTCAGGACCACCCCTGACCACTTTGGTGGATTTTAGTAGTCACTGGTTATCATGATATAATTTAAAAGTTACTAATAAAGTTACTAAATAGTATCATCCCCACACACACTACATGTTGCATGTTGTTCACTGCTGTACTATTAATTTTTTACCACCTTAATAATATCTGGTCAATGGCGGTCTTATGGGTGTCTCTTTCCCCTAATAAACAGGGAGGTTCATAAATTGTGCACAAGTGATATTACTAGCACATTAGTAAAGTTGTTGTATATGAATGGCTAGGTATTGTAGATGTATTTGATTAAATGTGCAATATGTTTAGCTACAAGGTATTTCTAATAAACTGAACAATCTGATGCTGATGTCAAAAGTGTAAAAATCTAATGAAGACTGACTGAATTAGTTAGTAACTTGATTTAAAGTAATAACTGTGGTGGCAGTAGTGGTCTAGTGGTAGGATACTCACCAAATCCCACCTCCAGCATTACCACCATTGGGTTCCTTAGCAAAACCCTTATCCCCAAGTTGCTCCAGGGTGATTGTCACTGTATTTAGGAAAAGGAAGTTGCTCTGGATAAGAGCATCTGCTAAATGCTGTAAATGTAAATAGTGAAGGTATTTGATTTCTTCTTCTCACTGGATTGATTGTGAAGGATTAATGAAACGTTTATGTCCATTTCAGGGCACTGGCATCCACCCAGTTTGAGCCCACGCATGCTCGAGCTGCTTTCCCCTGCTTTGATGAACCAGCCTTTAAGGCTAAATTCTCAATTCAAATATGGCGAGAGCCAAGGCATATCTCTATATCCAATATGCCCAAGGTACAGCCTTTACACTAGGGGTGTCGAATGTCAGTCCAGGAGTCCAGTATTTGAGGAGGGAAATCACCAAATTGTGCTGGACCCTCCAGGACTGGAGTTCGACGCCCCTGATCAACACCATTGTGAAAGTTAGAACTACACAATTGCTCCATTACAATTAATTACTCAATAAAAAGATATTAGAATTTTAGATTCTTGATTGATTAAGTTAGAGATCATGGCACTGAAATCATTGTAAATGCATGTTTGGGACTTGGAACATTCTCTAGGTGTGGGAGCTATTCAGCTTAAATCACTTTTGCATGCAAAAATTGTGTGTGTGTATGTGTGTGTGAGAGAGAGAGACAGAGAGAGAGAGAGAGAGAGAGAGAGAGTGTGTGTGGGTGTGTGTTTAAAAAATTTTTTTTTTTTCAGCTCAAAACTGTGGAGCTTGCAGGTGGCCTATTAGAGGATCACTATGATGTGACTGTGATGATGAGCACTTATCTAGTTGCTTTCATTGTCTGCGATTTCCTCTCCATCAGTAAGAGAAGTCAGCATGGTATTAAGGTATTGTTCCCTTTTTACCTCTCATTATTCTGCATCAGGGGGCAGTGGTGGCCTAGTGGTTAGGGCGTTGGCCACATGATCGGAGGATTGGGGGTTCGAACCCCTTCCCAGTGGGTTGTCCTGAGGTACCCTTGAGCAAGGTGCCGTCCCCGTCCCCGTCCCGCTCCTCCCTGCGATGGGCTGGCGACCTGTCCAGGGTGCATCCCCCGTCCTCGCCCTGTGTGCGCTGGGTTGGACGCCAGCACCCCCCCACGACCCCGTTTGGGACAAGCGGCAGATAATGGATATATTCTGCATCAGTTTGACTGCTGCTAATTGAAAATCTTCATGTTGACTATGTTCCATATGTAGATATCAGTGTATACAGTCCCAGAGAAGATCAGTCAGGCAGAGTATGCTCTCAACACAGCAATAACGCTACTAGACTTTTATGATGATTACTTTGACATACCTTATCCACTTCCTAAACAAGGTGAGTAAAAGTTCACTGTTGAAAAGAAACACAGTCAAGTGAAATAAGCCTTCAATACTGTTTGTATGAAAGTATGATAATTTCTGAATACATATTGTATTTTACATTAGCTGGCACAACACTGTTATTCCCAGATCTTGCAGCAATTCCAGATTTTCAGTCAGGAGCTATGGAGAACTGGGGTTTGACTACCTATAGAGAGTCAGGGCTGCTCTTTGATACCGAACGGTCTTCTACCTCTGACAAACTGGGCATCACCAAAGTCATTGCCCATGAGCTTGCCCATCAGGTTGTGTATGTTCTCTCTCTTGATGCATGAAACACTGTTGTTTAGGTTAAACAATAGTCTTTTTGACTCCTACCCTCCCTGCACACCTATTTTCCTCAGTGGTTTGGTAACCTAGTGACAATGCAGTGGTGGAATGACCTGTGGTTAAATGAGGGCTTTGCAAAGTTCATGGAGTTTGTATCCATCAATATCACCAACCCTGAGCTACAAGTGGTGAGGCAGTTATTTTATTTATTGCATTGTTGACAACTAAAAGCATTCTTTAAAGGTTTGATTAATATTTATTTGTGCTTTAGAATGACTATTTCTTGGAGAAATGTTTTACTGCCATGGCAGTGGATTCTCTAAGCTCATCCCATCCCATCTCCACCCCCGTGGAGAATCCAGCTCAGATCAGGGAAATGTTTGATGATGTTTCCTATCAGAAGGTACTTAAGATAAAGACGTTTTTTATACTATGAATATTTGCCTCTCTATTCTGTTGCTGTAATCAGTTGTTCCTTTTCCAAGGGAGCCTGTGTTTTGAACATGTTGAGAGATTTCCTGACCCCAGAAGCATTTAAGATGGGCATTATTCGATACTTGAAGAAGCACAGCTACCATAATGCTGTGAATGCTGACCTCTGGGATAGTCTGACAAATGTAAGTCAGTCTGCATTTAGGCATGGATTAATAACTAAAGAACCCCCTCCCACAACAGAAAGATTAGAAGACTAAACAAATAAACTATTATTTTGCATTAGGGGCAGCAACTACCTACTACTCTGTACAGTACTTATTTTCACATGAACAAAACGTAATTTGGACAATGTACTCTCAGACGTTTCTGTACTGTAGTAGGTGCTTTTTTTCAAAAGTATTGCCTTGCAGGCTTCTCACTGCTCTTCTGTGATCCTGTAGGTGTGAGCTTCTGGTTATCTTTGACTCTGGTGTTAACGTGCTTGCATTGGCCAAACTTATCAATCCACTTGTCTTATCCCCATAATTATTTTCTGTCAATATTTGAGCAATAGAAAAATGTATTCATTCATGGCAGAATTTTTTTTTTATTCCATGACTGTACTTTTATTAAACCACATCAGTTCATAAATGTCATGGCAGGTTTGCAGATTGTCTCTAGTATGAGAGTGAAAAAACTAGTTCTACCTACTACATGTCTATACTTGTCAAATGTCCCTAAGCATGTGCACAGTAAACCACATTCGTAAACCTCTCCCTGCATTTCGTTATTTGACAGTCAAGTAAACAGTCATGATCAGAGGGTTTCTGGTCTGGAGTTTGATTACCTGTGATCTAATTAAACACTTTCTTTCAGTGATTTGAATGCATTCATCACATTTGGGTGTCATCCATTTTCTTTGTTTTACTTGTATGTAAATCATCTATCAAAAATAACACCAGAAACAAATTCTGTTTTGGTCAGATCTGCCTATCAGATGATTTAGACCTTGGGAGATCTAAAAAAGATGGATTCTGCTCTGACATCAAGTCTAAAACCTCTGCCTCTGTATGTCACTTCCACTTTTATTCACATATGACATTGTTGTAACTATTATATTAGGATGACCTAATACATTGAAACCTTTGGTTCTAAGCATGGAATAAAAACAATTTCAGCAGAAATGGTATATGGAGGATGACCTGGACATAAAGGCTATCATGGATACGTGGACATTACAAGAGGGTTTTCCATTAATCATTGTGGATGTTAAAGGTCGTGAGGTCAAACTGATACAAGAGAGATACCTCAAAGGGGTAGATCCAGCACTGAATTCAAGGTAAGGGTAAATCATGTGTTTTCTGTCATTTGTTGTAAATAATACAATGCCATAATGCATTTATTATTTTTGTACCTCTTAAACAAAGCTACCTTTGGCAAGTGCCCTTGACCTACATCACCAGTACCTCAAAGACTGTCCAACGCTTTCTACTAAAAACTAGAGAAGGTTTGTAACCTGATGCCAGATAAAATAAAATACAGAAAATAATTTCTTTATTCTTTACTTCTTTATTAACTTAGTTGAGATCTGTCACTTTTTCTCCAGATGTATTGTATTTGGCAGAGGAAGTGGAGTGGATCAAATTCAATGTGGACATGCGAGGCTATTACATTGTCCATTATGAGGCTGGAGGCTGGGATGCTTTGATAAGGCAGCTTCAGCACAATCACACAGTTTTTAGTGGAAATGACCGAGCTAGCCTCATCCACAACATCTTCCAGCTGGTTAGGTGAGAGATGATTTCTGGGGCAGTCGGAATATTGTGGGTTCAAGTTACAGACCAATAAGTTGTTCTGAATTATGCTTGAGCATAATTGCGCATAATTGAGCACTGTCTCCCAACACTGCTCCCCAGCCAGGGTTGTTGTAGCTAATTTCTCCTGCTGCTGGTTGTGAGTTTTTACTACCAGTGTGTATGGATTAAATTGTTCACAGATTGTGTGTGCCAGCACAAGAAAATGTCTAAACGAGCGATTCTCAGAGTTCCTGCATAGACACTGGGTTGGACTTATATATACTTGTACATCTTTCCCACATTGTGGGGTAATAAATGAGAGAATCCCTGCATTGTAGTTCGAGCACTTGACACAATTTTCTAAATTTTCTTAACCTAATATGTTCTAAAATAACCTGTTCTAAAGGGGCCAGGGTCTTGCATGGTGTGATAAAAAACACTGTGTTCTTACCCTCCTTCTAAACTTGGCAACAGACTTGACCTGGATATGAACAGAAAAACCACCAAGCTGGTAGATCTCAGCCCTACAGGACAGGAGTTACCACTTCTGTATAGTATGTACTTTACTATTTAATGCATAGTTAATGCATAATTTAAATTTAGAGCTGGCCCAAACAGCTGTAGGCTTTTGATTTAGGCTTTGAATACTTTTTGTTTCTGAACAAGTACTCAAATACTCATTTTCAGTACTAAATCTAACTTTATCTAACTTTAAAAATGAGAAGGTGTGTTAAAGGATTGTTAATGAATTCTGGTGGAGTCTAAAGAGTAAAGAAAAGGTAACACTTATAAATGCTAACAAAAGAAATTAACACCTACATAAAGGACATAGACGAGTTTTCAATTGTTTGGGTCAACCCTTCACAAATGCTTCCTGTAAACAGGAATGACCATCTATAGCAGTGATCATCACAATGTATCCTCAACAGTGACCACAAGTCTTCCCTATACACGTTCAGCCTTCTACTACATATTGCAATATGTTAGAGCTCAGCAAAGCTCCACAATATTATTTTCCACTTTTTGTCAGTTCATCAGTTCATCATGTCCCATAGGATATCTTGTGTGAAAACGTAATATGTTATAAAAGTGTCCATGAAAGAACTTAATTTGAGACACTGCAAAAAAATATCCATTATGATATTTGATGTTTCATTTATTTTCATTTTAATAGCATTGGAAAGGTATCTCTGGACAAGGCCATGAGCCTAAGCCTGTATCTGAGGTATGAGACTGACATTATGCCAGTGACACAAGGATTCAGTGAGCTGGTGCCTCTTTACAAACTTATGGAAAAGAGAGACATGGCAGTACTGGAGCACAAGCTAAAGGTGAGCAATTGAAGAAAGCACACAGTAAATGTGAGCTAATTTGCTTTCTTGCATTATTTCAACTGATGATTTGTTCTTACTTTAAAAATGCCTGGTGTAAATCCCTTTGCAGGACTACTTAATGAATCTGTTCCAGAGACTGATTGACACTCAGACATGGAGTGATGAGGGTTCAGTGTCAGAGAGGATGTTGCGAAACTATCTGCTTCTATTTGCCTGCATACGCCGTTATACACCCTGCGTCCGCACTGCCCAGGAACTCTTTCACAAATGGAAGAGTGCAGATGGCAAGATGAGGTCAGTGTTTAATACTAATCAAGTCTTAATGTCTCACTCTTAAAATTCAACAAATTATTGAGACCATCTTTTTCAGTTTAGGGTTTTAGTTTTCTGCTTTGTGTATTTAAAAGCAAGACTGGTTAGTCTCCTAACCAAAAGTCCTGAATGGTTTAATCGCTGAGCTTGACAAAGAAATACCTACTTAGTTTGGGTACTGTTTTGAGTGTCTGAGGCCGAGAGTCATTGTTTATCATCCTCAAGGTTGCCTGCTGATGTCCGCCTGGTGGTGTACACTGAGGGGGCACGGACAGAAGAAGGCTGGGATTTTCTCTTAGAAAAATACCGCCACTCCATGTATCCGTCTGAGAAGAGTAACATTAAAGCGGCTCTGTCCTATAGCCCTTTAGCCCACAAGTTAAAGTGGTTTGTACAAACTTGTCTTCATTACATTTATGCATTTAACAGATGTTCTTATCATCTGAATCATATTATATAATTTTTCAATTGTAGCACTAGGACTCTTAGACCCCATTTATTCATTGGATTTATGTAAAGCAGTCCATTTTTATTTTTATTTTCTGATTAAGAGAAAGCTAAATTTTTTCTAACATTACTCCTTTTCTTGGTCTAAAGACAATGTTTACAAGGACACAACTGTTTAGAATAGTTATCCTCTGATCATAACATTCATAAACCTCACAGTGTTTTGTAGCAAAACAGTGAAAGGTAAGGTTAATCAAACTGGTGCTTTATATAAGAACAACAGCTCACATTTATATTTTTTAAAAAGAACCCCAATAGAAACTCATTTTAGAGTTGAACTGGGGAGCAGTGATGCATACACTAAGTGGGGACAGCCCAGAGGGTATGGCTGTCCCTTCCTCATAAACAGAAAATTAGGGAAGGTGGCTTAGAGAGACAGATGCACTTAGACTGGTGAAACATCTGGCTTAAATGTAACTCACTGGTGAAACATCTGACTTAAACATGTACTGTCCAGAGAAAGGAATTAAACCCACTGTACTGCGTGAAGGTCTACCATATTTTTTTTTTTTTATTAGTTTTCATATTCTCTGTTTTAAAATAGTTTTTGGGACCCTGATGTATAAACTTGTGTTTATGTCTATGAATCCAGGCTGATGGAGAAGGGTCTTGAAGGAGACATACTGAAAACCCATGATCTGCCATCACTTCTCATTAGTGTGAGTAAAAATCCAAAAGCCTACAAACTCGCCTGGGACTTTCTGAGATCCAGTTGGCAGAAACTGATTAAAAAGTGAGTATGAAAAAAATATGGATCATTTTGAATTTGTACAGTATATGTGTGTGTGTGTGTGTGTGTGTATATATATATATATATATATACACACATACACACACTACTGTGCAAAAGTTTTCTTCTTCAGGTGTGAAAAAATGCTGTAAACAAAGAATGTTTTCAGAAATATAAATTAATATTAATTTACAAAATTCAAAGTGAGCAAACAAAAGAAAAATCTAAATCAAATCAATATTTTGTGTTAACTTTTGCCTTCAAACCAGCATCAATTCTTATTTTCTTATAGGTACACGTGCACAATGTCAGGGATTTTGTAGGATTGTAGTCATGTGTATGATCAGGTGTATGATCAACCAACCATATAGAGGACACCTGCATGTCCTCTCTCATCATGTCCTTAAACCTCCTCTTTGGTCTTCCTCTTTTCTGGCAGCTTCATCTTCAACATCCTCCTTACAATATAATCCTCATCTTTCCTCTGGACATCCTTGCTTCTCTAACTTTGTCTCCAAGACATCCAACCTGAGCTGTCCCTCTAATATACTAATTTCAAATCCTGTCCATCTTCATCACACCCATCGAAAATCTCAGCATCTACCATCCTGTAAACCTTGCCTTTTACTTTAGCTGGTACGCATCTGTCACAAATCACTCCAGCCACTCTTCTCCACCCATTTCACCCATTGCCTGCACTCTCTTTTTCACCTCTCTTCCACACTCACCGTTACACTGAACTGTTGATCCCAAGTATTGAAACTCCTCCACCTTTGTCACCTCTACTCCCTGCATCCTAACCACTCCACTGTCCTCCCTTTCATTCACACTCATGTATTCTGTCTTTGACCTACTCACTGCTCTCTAGAGCATATCTCCATCTCTCCAGGTTCTCCTCAAGCTGCTCCCTACTCTCACTGCAGATCACATTATCATTAGCAAACATCATTGTCCACAGAGACTCCTGTCTAACCTCATCCGTCAACCTGTCCATTACTATTGTAAACAAGAATGGGCTCAGCGCTGATCCTTGATGTAATCCAACCTCTACCTTAAATGCTCCCGTCACTCCCACTGCAGATCTCACCACTGTTAAACTGCCATCATACATAGCCTGAAGTATTACACATACTTCTTTGTAACACCTGACTTCCTTATACAAAACCACAACTCCTCTCTAGGCACTCTGTCTTGTGCTTTCAGTACTGTATGTAGCGTAACTGATAATATGTGTCAGTCATTATTCAAATTCACCTGTGATCCTGACTTTCCTCTGCACTGCAACGGCAAGAAACTAATGCATACTACATTTTCTGCATATCCAGATGCTATGCGACTGTATGTTGTTATTTTTGCACCTGTGATGCTGAAAAACGTGTTTTAAAAAGGTCAACAACGAGAAATCCAATAAAAACAAGATGATTTGAGAGTGTGATAAAGTGCCGTGTGTGATCTTTCTTTTCTTCCAGGTTTGATCTTGGTTCCTCCTCCATTTCACGCATTGTTGTTGGAGTGACAAATCAATACTCAACCAACGAGAAACTACAGGAGGTACACATCACAAATTCTTGCAAAATTTTCAAGAAATCCTTCCATTATCATACAGTCCTGCTTTAAAAACTAATGCCAAAGGATATTCTCCACTTACCTTATGTCTTGGTTAAAGTGGTATCTTAAACAATTTTAGAGATATTGCCGTCAACTATATTAACTGCCAACTGCTTTTACTACCATTACCTATAAACATACTTTTGTCCTGTATAGGTGTATCACACAGTAAATATTCAATTTAACTTGAGGAAAACCAAATTTCAGGTCCATAGCGTTCATGTTTTTACAGGTGCGGTCATTCTTCAGTTCATTAGAACAGGACATGGGTGCAGGGCTCCGCAGCATCCAGCAGGCTCTGGAGAATATTGAGGAGAATAGCCGCTGGATGGACAGGAATGTTCCACTTCTCACAGACTGGCTGAACAGCCACAGCACCTAACTGAAGGAAAGAACCTTCATGACCCTCTGTATAGTGTGACCAAATGAAGATACGTGGAGGGGCCTTTCTTAAAGGTTGTGCTATTCCTGTGTCTCAACAGCAAAAAAAAAAAAAAAAAAAAAAAACCCTCAATTTTCAGTTCCCCAGTGCAGGGAGAGGTTTTCCTACCTCGACACACCCAGATTAATGAGAAGGTTGTTGAATAGCTAATGAGTTAAACCAGCTGTGTTAGATGAGACCAGCCTAAAAATGGGTAAAACATGACATGACTCAAAAGAAAAGAAAAGAAAGGCCTCCCCTAGCTGTATACACAATTTCAATCAGAACAATGAACTCTGGGTCACACACTAGCCAAGAAAAATTTTGCCTAAACTAAACAGTTACTTTGGGCGCTTAAAAAATTAGTTTTTCCTATCTAGTAGTGATATAGTACTGCTCTGAAAGTTTGCCCTTTAACTGGATTTCAAGCACAATTTGTATAGAAAAAGAAAAGAAATTTTAAAAAAGGCGGTCACATGAGGGTGCCTCGGTTTGTGTGGAAAAACCTGAAATAAAATTGTCTCATAGATGAAGAATTTTTGCGTATCGCTTTAATCACAAAAGCAAATTATTTGATTTTCTCCTGAGGTCCACTTACATTTGTGAAAGTGAAAGAAACTATTGTTGTCATTGTAAGTACATGGCACAACACACAGTGAACCACAACGAAATTACACCTCTACATTTAACCCACACACAAACATGTGCAGCAGGGGGCAGCTGAAAGCACCTGGGGAGCAATGATGGGGACTATACCTTGCTCAAGGATACCTCAGGGTAACCTACTGGGATTCAAATCCACGATCTTCTGATCCTGGGGCCAACTCCCTAACCACTAGGTCACCGCTGCCTAGTGCTTGTATAGATTAATGTAAAAAAACCTAAACAGAAAAGCCACAATTTCTTTTACATAACATTATTTCCAACCTCTCTCTATCCCTAGTCTGTTTTGGTTATTGTGCCCTTAAGACTTATGTATATAAATTGGCTATAACATGCCCAATTGTTTTTTGTTTTTTTTTGTGACATGGCTAGGCTACATTTGCACCTAATTTTAAATGCATGGACTGTATAGACTGGGGATTAAAGAGTACATTTAAAACCACGAACAGTGATAAAATACTAATTTAACTATTTTTTTAAAACTTGGAAAATGTCATTTTCAGCAAGACCTTTAGCTTTTGGCTATTTAAATGCACACAGCTTTCTCCAAAATGAAAGAAATCAGGTAAAATCCTTTAAAATTTATGATAAAAACATTTTATTTCATCTAACCAAAATAAATTTTAAGTCAAATCATTATTAACCTGGAATTCCAGAAAACAGTAGACATGGAATTTGCATATTTACAGATTAACATGTCACATAAAAAAAAAAAGACATTAAAACATTCACAGTATTAAACAATAGGAATGTAAAGATGTTTTTACCCAAATAATTTTTCCTGAGCCCCAATTAACCTTTTAAATGAGAATATAGTAGAAAAACAGGAATATTTATAAATAAGTTAAAAAGGAATTTTGTCCATCACTACTATCAGTCCAAATCTGAAATGTCTAGAGCATTTCAGAATGTTCGAAAGAGCCCTTAAAACCACATCAAGTAACACAAAATAAAATTAAGCTTATCCCAACAGGTACACTCTGGAAAACAAACAGCACAGAGTTCAACTTTTTTTAAAAATTGAGGTGAACTCCATACTCCATCCATTCCATACTGACAAAAGCTGCTTTGTCCTTATAAGGACCTGCCACACCGATCACCAAGAGTTCAACACAAGGCACCTGAGAAGGATCAAATCTCATTGGAGCTATCAAAATCCAGTAATAAAGATGACTTTCCTTTCATATAGCAATGTTACATGCTGCACCAACATACCAGACATTAGCTAGACTATTTAAATGCTTTCTTTCTATTTGGTGTGAAACAGCGCCATGCTTTCCAGAGTCTTAGAGATTTATGCTCGATTGTCATAATCACTGACCATCCTCTTGATGTGGTTCAGCTTAGTCTTGAGATACTTGCATCTCCTCTTCTTCATTTGATAATCAGCACTCTTTAAAATAAATAAAAATATGAAATTAATCTACAGTCACATAACTAATACCGTTTTAGATTCTAAATTAAATTTACATCAGTTTCACCATTGAATAAGAATAGTAAACAAAAAGTAATAAAAGTTAATTACTAAATTCATGATTTTTCTTCTGGCACCACATTGAAGAATTTTTAATAAGACAACGACTGCAGAACAAAACTGATGAGAGCTTAGGTAAATTGATAACTTGCAGGTGGCTGATTAGATCTAGGCATTCAAAGGACTTAAAAAAAAATAATAATAAATTCTCTAGTAAAACGAGACTGAAACATTATCAGTTTGCAGTTTTCAAACCTCAGGGTGTACTTTTACACGGTGAGAAAAATTGTGAACACTCTTACCTTCTTTTTGTCCCTCAGTGCATTGTACTCATCTATAGCATCCTGTTACAGAACAACGACATGTCAGCAAAAGTATAAGAAACTTACATTTATTTCTAGTTTAATCATGAGGTGTTAAAAAATGGGAGCACGTGGCTCAGCTCAAAAGATTAAATGTAGAGGAAGAGGGTGAAAAAAAACAAACAAACAAAAACACACACAATTACAACCTAGACAGTCTTGTTTTTCCTTACCTGGAATTGCGGCGTCCCTTCTTGAAGGTCATCCAGCTCATGATCCACCTCAGCTAGCCGCTTGTTAAGCTCATCCATCTCTGCTTGCAGGCTCTTGTACTCTTGGTGCACTCTATCAAACTCATGCTTATAATTCTCTCTATCTTCAGCATAAGCAATTGGTGGGAATTCACTGAAGGAAAAAAAAAAAAAAAAAAAAAAAGTAATAAATAAATGGAAAGAAGGACAAGCATTTCCAACCCAATTTCATCATCTCCCCATTATAGCCACTACTAAGGACTCCTTGAACCTCACAATAGCAACCAGGGGAAATATTATACACCACCACAGCCTTTATCAAACTGCTGCTAATGCAGCCTCATTGAACAGCAGAAGTAACTGAGAGGAAATTGCCGACTGCCAATTCTGTAACAGCAGCTAAGAGATGCCACAAATTTAGACATGATTAAAGCTGTACACTGTTGATTAAAATGGAAATAAGCTTGATGTTAACTCAATTAACCCATTGCATTGGTCTCCACCGTTTTTTGTTTTTTTTGTTTGTTTTTTTTAGTATTGTCTAATGTAATGAATGATATGATGCAGACACAGCAGATTAAAGAACTTTTAATTCAACCTAATTTATGATTTAGACATAGTTCCACTCACAAACCACATTTTAATACACCTATAAAATTGGTGCTAATTGGAACTTAGGGTAGTACCCCAGGACAGAAACTATGTATACAGTTATAATTATAAGGCAAGTGAGTATTTTGACCATATCATCATTTTTATGCACATAACTCCAAACTGTGTAAACCTTAATAATAATTTAAGTATAAATTAAATTAGGATTTAAGTATATGAGTTGATGTGTATTTATGTAATGAGGGAGGGTGTGGTCTAAGGCATGCGTAAGTTGTACAAGGCGTTCAATGGATGGGCCTGTGGCTAGATCAGTAAGGTGGAGGTGAGGTACTGGTATGGGCTGGTATTATTACAGATACCAGCTATTTACATTTACAGCATTTAGCAGACGCTCTCATCGAGAGCGAATTTCATGTCCTAATTACAGGGACAGTCCCCCCTGGAGCAACTCAGGGTTAAGGACCCAATGGTGGTAGCTAGAGGTGGGATTCGAACCTGTGTTCAGACCTATGGATCAAGCGGTCACAAGTACCCTACCACTAGACCACTAGACCACCACCACCCATTTGGACCTATTTGGACCTTTTCTGGTTGAAAATCGACTCAATCAACTCCCAAACCTACTGCCAGTTTTGTGAAGACACTTCAAGCAGTGGTTCATGAAAAAGTCTGCATCTTTCAAGAAGACCATGATTTTTATCAGGACGATGCTTCATCACATGCATCAAAGTACTCCACTTTGTGGCTAGCCAGTAAAGGCCTTAAAGATGAAAGAATGACTTTCTCACCTGACCTAAACCCTATTGAGAACTTATGGGCCCTTCTTAAGCTGAAGATTTACAGGGAAGGAAAACAGTTCACCTTTCTGAACAGTGTCTGGGAGGCTGTGGTTGATGCTGCACAAAAAGTTGATCATCAACAGACCAAGAAACTGACAGACTCCATGAACGGAAAGCTTATGAGTTATTTGAAAAAGAAAAGTGGATATAATGGTCACTTTTTTTTTTGTTGTTTTTTTTGTGTGTGTTTTAAATGTTAGAAATGTTTATTTGTAAATTTTAAGTTCTTTATTACTCTCACTTTAACAGATGAAAATAAACAAGGGAGATGGGAAAATTTAGATTTTTCATTTAGTTACGTAATAATTCTGCACATAGTTGCCTAATAATTTTGCACACAAATGTATCCCCTGAGAATGTTCACACTCACATTTCCTTTGTAAAACATTCAGGTTTCAGGGTTATTAACATTTGGACTGACTGATAGCGCTGTAATTGTTCTATATTAAACTTAATCCTCAGATTACTTGCCTAATAATTGTGCACATAGTATAGTTGTGTTTTCCTGGTCTTACATAGCTAGTACACTTCAAGAAGGGCTTGTTAATTGCTTCATTTAGTTGCAACAGGTATGCTGAGAGAAAGTGAGGCTTGGGGAACAGTTAAAACTTATAGGACACTTGTCCTTGGCTTAATGCAGTTTAAATTATTTTTTCCTGCTTGTTCTCCCTTTACAGTTCAAGAAACATAGGCCAGATGTGTATACTTACCTACTGAAGTCTTGGTCATCCAGCTCATCTCCAGAAGATGCATAGTCTGTGTCATAATCCTTTCCGTCTGTGCGGCGGGGGCGTCCAGCGCGCTTTTTCTTTGGCCGGCTTGCTGAGCTGGTCACATCAGAGCTGCTGTAATAGGGAGCACTGTGCTGCACCGGAATGATATGCTCTACCCCCCTAAAGCCACAAAGAAATAGTGTTCTATTTGATCAATCATACCACATAACCAACAATGACCACCTGATGACCAGCTCCTCAAGATGTCAATGAAATTATATAAAGAAGAGTGTAAAAATAACAAAAGAGCTTTACTAACAAAGGGCTGTCAGGAGGTTTGTCATAGACAGAGTTGTCATCCAGGTAATTATTTGAGCCTCCAAACTTCTCAGGATACTCACTCAGCACATGCTCTGGGGCACCAGACACATTATTCACCTGAGAGTGAGGAAAAATACTGAATTAGCAGTGCATGTCATCAATGTCTGATAAATAGATAACCAAACTGATTTGTATGACACCATTCAGCATTTAAATGCTCACAGCTATAACTCAAAAGCACCACTGTCACACTTACCATTTAAAATGTGCATTTCCACAAGAATTGTCACATTTTAAACAGCCAGTGAATATGAATATATCACACACTTTTATTATACTAGTTTTTACAAATATAATAGTAAATTTAAGCATAAATTAAGAGCACCCAAAAATAATAAAATAAATAACATTTGTACTTTGCTGCTGTTGGCAATTCTATTATTGAGACTTGTGGTGGTGGTGGTCTAGTGGTAGGATACTTGCCTAAGGGTCAATGGCTCAAGAGGTCCCAGGTACGAATCCCACCTCTAGCACTACCATCACTGGGTCCCTGAGCAAGACCCTTAACCCTGAATTGCTCCAGGGGACTGTCCCTGTAGTTAGGACATGGAAGTCGCTCTGGATAAGAGCGTCTGCTAAATGCTGTAAATGTACTTATGGTAAAAAAATTAAAACCTTCCACAAACCTTTAGTGGAATTCACATTATGAAAGCACTTTTTTTGTAACCTGTTAGATATTTTTCCTGCATGATAGCTCATTTTGCCCTTTTCAGTCAATGAGATTAAATTGCAACAGTTGTAGTACAGTATCTCACAAAAGTGAGTACACCCTCACATTTTTGTAAATATATTATATCTTTTCATAGGACAACACTGAAGATACAACACTTTGATACAATGTAAAGTAGTCAGTGTACAGCTTGTTTAACAGTGTAAATTTTCTGTCAACTCAAAAACTACTCCACACACACAGCCATTAATGTCTAAACCACTGGCGACAAAAGTGAGTACACCCCTAAGTGAAAAATGTCCACATTGTGCTCAAAGTGTCAATATTTTGTGTGGCCACCATTATTTTCCAGCACTGCCTGAACTCTCTTGCACATGGAGTTCACTAGAGCTTCACAGGTTGCCACTTGAATCCTCTTCCACTTCTCCATGACAACACCATGGAGCTCGTAGATGTTAGAGACCTTGCGCTGCTCCACTTTCTGTTTGAGGGTGCCTCACAGATGCTCAACAGGGTTTAGGTCTGGAGACATGCTTGGCTAGTCCAGCACCTTTACTCTCAGTTTCTTTAGCGAGGCAATGGTCGTCTTGGAGGTGTGTTTGGGGTCGTTATCATGTTACAATACTACCCTCCGGCCCAGTTTCCAAAGGGAGGGCATCATGATCTGCTTCAGTATATCACAGTGCATGTTGGCATTTATGGTTCCCTCAATAAACTGTAGGTCTGTAGTGCCAGCAGCACTCATGCAGCCCCAAACTATGACACTCCCACCACCATGCTTGACTGTAGGCAAGACACACTTGCCTTTGTACTCCTCACCTGGTTGCTGCCACACGCTTGAAACCATCTGAACCAAACAAGTTCATCTTGGTCTCATCAGACCACAGGACATGGTTCCAGTAATCCATGTCCTTAGTCTGCTTGTCTTCAGCAAACTGTCTGCAGGCTTTCTTGTGCATCATCTTTAGAAGAGGCTTCGTTCTGGGACGACAGCCATGCAGACCAGGTTGATGCAGTGCACAGCATATGGTCTGAGCACTGACAGGCTGACCCCCCCCCCACCCCTTCAACCTCTGCAGCAATGCTGGCAGCACTCATACATCCATTTTCAAAAGACAGCCTCTGGATATGACGCTGAGCATGTGCACTCAACTTCTTTGGTGGACGATGGCAAGGCCTGTTCTGAGTGGAACCCTGTCCTGTTAAACCACTGTATGGTCTTGGCCACCATGCTGCAGCTCAGTTTCAGGGTGTTGGTCAATCTTCTTATAGCCGAGGCATCTTTATGTAAAGCAACTACATAACAAACATTTTTTTTTCAGATTCTCAAAGATCCTCTTAGCCATGAGGTACCATGTTGAACTTCCAGTGACCAGTATGAGAGAGTGATAACACCAAATTTAACACACCTGCTCCCCATTCACACCTGAGACCTTGTAACACTAACGAGTCACATGACACCAGGGAGTGAAAATGGCTAACTGGGCACAATGTAGACATTTTTCACATAGGGGTGTACTCACTTTTGTTGCCAGTGGTTTAGATATTAATGGCTGTGGGTTGAGTTATTTTGGGGGGGGGACAGAAAATTTACACAGTTATACAAGCTGTACACACTGACTACTTTATATACTACTTTATATTACTATATTGAAGATATGACTACTTTATAAGTGTCATATCTTCAGTGTTGTCCCAAACAAAAATGTGAGGGGTGTACTCACTTTTGTGAGATCCTGTAGCTCTCAAGGTACTGCTATATTAAAGTTTCCTTTGTATAATTCCCCACTTCTAGTTGCAAAGCAGCCCCAAATCATGATGCACTCTCTGTATAGAATACATACAACCCTTCTCTCTCCAAGCATGGTAAGCTGAATTATTGTCAAGTTGTTGTTTTTTTGTCTGTCTGGAGTACCTGGAGTTCTCATTTGTTCCCATTTTTGGTGCTATTTTTAGATTAATTTTTTGGAGCTTTTTAACATTTTGATGGAATTATGTAACTTATTGTTCTCTGTGTACCTGTTGTTCCTGTTTTCAGGTTGTATTTATGATTTTCTTAGGGTCAGCTGGCACTGGTAATGTTGTCCCATACTAACTTAATTTTTACTAATAGTTTCTGAATACAATCAAATATACTTATACAGGTTCAAATTAATTCATGATGAAGTGTAACTCATGGAAAATATTTAAGTAATATTTAAGTAATTTTGACATGCACAACAAGCAGCTTATACAAATAAAAAATGTCAAATTAAAATATTGAATTATTCAAATTGTACAAATACAAATACAATAATTCAGTATATACACATACACAATTTGGAGATGACTGCTGGCCTGACATTTGTCTAGAAGATGATCATCAACACCCTCCACAAGGAGGTAAGCCATAGAAGGTTATTGTTGAAAGGGATTGCTGTTTGCAGGGTGTTGTATTAAAGCATATTAACAGAAAGCTGATTAGATGGGAAAAGTGTGGCATGAAAAGATGCACAAAACAACAACAGGGATGACTGCAGCTTTGAGAGGATTGTCAACTAAAGTCGAGAACAAGAACAGCTTTACAATGAGCGCACCCAAGATGGGGTCAGCACAGCAAGAGCCACCACACATGGACATCTTCAGGAAACTGGCCTCATTTCTAAGATTAAGCCACTCTTGAACCAGAAAGAATGTCAGAAGCATCTTACCTAGTCTAAGGAACAAACTAGTTGGAATGTTGGTCAGATAAAGGAAATTTTGAAGTTTGCTGAAAATAAAGTCTGATGGAAGAGTGGATAAGCACTGAATCAAAGATGCTTGAGGAGATTTTAGAACATCTGCAAAGAAGCAGAGTTGCTTTCCCAGCAGTTTGCCCACAATGTGAAAATTACAACCAAATGGCTTTCTGACCATGATATTTCTGTGCTTGATTATCCTACAAACTCATGTGACCCCTAGAAACACACAACCTAAAAACACAGATGAGCTGAAGGGTGCTACCAATGCCACATGGACTTTAAACAATACTTCAGCAGTGGCACAAGTCAATTGCCTCAAGACCACCCTGATTGCAATAATCTGTGATTGTTAAGATATAAAATAAAAAGATATTTAAATTTTAAGCACAACATTTTTTTTCTAAAAATATACATCTAGTGTCACAACAACAAAATAGTTAAAAAATTATGTATTACTATTTTATTTCCACCATATGTCCTAATCAGTTCCACAAAGGACCAGAGTGAAACTGTCATAGCAAACCACACCCAGAAACCTAGAATGTGACTTCCCCTCCCCCCTTCACCTCTGCAGACAGAAACTAGTCTGTCCACTTGCAACAGGAACTCAAAACAAACTTTATCAACCAGAAAGAAAAAACCTGGCTCAAGAAGGGAATCATACACTGCGTACACTCTCTCTACATCAAAGAACATTCCTCTTTGGTTTCACTGTTAGCCCTGAAGATAAAGGCTGTAGGTGTCCAAAAAGAGCAAACGCATCAAGTGTTATAAAAGAAGACTATAGGTTTCTGAGTGTTCAAATACAAACCTAACAAATATGGAAATAACAGAGTTAGGCTTCATATATCATGAAACACCTACATACCCAATCTTCTACATCCTGGGGAGGGTTCGGATCTTCAATTATCTTCTCTCGACGCCACAGAATATTCTCCTTCCCGTAAGCATAAATTTTCTGACGGGTCTTGATGGCAAACACCATAATAATGATGAGACACAAAGTGACCACAAACCCAAAAACAATGGCCACAGCCTGGGAAAAAAGATTAAAAGGGGACAAAATAAGTCACAGTACTTTGAACATAGAGTAGTCTCAATTACACAAGAAAAATACACATTTTCTGAAATAAATCAGTTATACATATAAAAATATATACAATATAAAAATATATAAAAGTTTCACAGATGGCAAACTGAGTGTAAAGCAGCTCGTTGGGGAGGTTTTACTATACTATACTAGATTCCCCATCACAGTTTTGTGATTCACTAAAGGAGAAAATGGAATACAGTGCTCACCTCCTGAGGGTCCACCACGCAGTAGTGATACAGGTACTGGTTGACCAGCATTTGATTTGCAATCCCAGGGTTCTGGTACTGGGCACACAGAGCTTTTACCTGGTTATACTGCATTGAGCCTGTGTTTTGAGCCATAGGGTTAACCCCAACCAAGTAGACTATACTGGCAATTAGCATGAAGAAAGCCATGATGGCAGAGATGATGATGAGGATCAAATAGAACTTTCTGGTGCGTCCCCGATGAGAGATAATCATGATGAATATGACTAGCATCACAGCAAAGGTTATGATGGCTATTGCAATCATGAAGCCCTTTGCCGTCCTTGGGTCATTCTGGGATCCTAAAACGCCATAGCCAAAGCCAGAAGTGCCATCATAACTGTAGCTGCCCCCATATCCAGTACCTCCATATCCATATCCAGACCCTCCATATCCATATCCAGACCCTCCATATCCATATCCAGTCACCCCTCCATAGGTGTCCCATGCTAAAGTGGAAGCCACACAGGCAAAGATACCCACACAGAGAATAAGGCTAATGATTGCCATAATCCTGATGACACCTGGTGGGGAGGTCCAGCGGTAGAAGTGCTGGATCTCATCGTCAGGGTAATAGGAGTATGCAGGCTGGGGTACCACGTTGCTGTGAGAGGTTTAAAAAAGACATTTTGGTTTTGTCAAGTAAAGAGCACTTCCATTTCTAAAACCTTTTTTGATCAAAAACAAACTCAGTCCAAAGAGTAGCTCTTCTTTCCTTGTTAGACTTTTTAATAGTATGTGTCATTGTAAACATTTGACTTAGTAGAAGAGTAGACAGTGAAGGTAGTGGGAGAAAGTGCAGCAGGCTGGTGAAGGCCTGTCTGATGCTCATCATTTAGAAGAGAGATCTGGTTGGCATCAACTGCTGCGTAAACCTGACGTACAGCATCTTTAGTTCACGCTAAAGTAGCGTCGCCTATGTTAGGTCTTGTGATGGGTGAAACGAACACCACATCAACATGAACTGTTCGGGGCGACAACAATCAACGAACAAAACACAACTACCCGGAAAGAAGAGAGACTTTCATTCTCTCTGTCTGTCTGTCTGTCTGTCTGTCTCTCTCTCTCTCTCTCTCTCTCTCTCTCTCTCTCTCTCTCTCTCACACACACACACACACACACACACAGGGAGAGCTTTGCTAGACAGGACATAATGTTCTAAGTATTATATAAAGTAAAAAGCTATTGAACATGATATAATTAGCAACAAAATTATTTGACTTACTACTCGTTTTCAGACTCGTAGGGAGGTGGACTTCCATTCGGCTTGGAAGACATTTTTATCTACAGCAGAAAAGCAGAATAACAAAAATTAGACTATCAGAAATATATTCCTCGATTACTTCTAGTACAGTGAACACTTTCGAGTTTATTTTACATATGCACCATCTAGTTTCGATCGGTTAATACTTTTTTTTTAGTGCGGGCCTTATCTGGAAGTAAAACTAAAATAATAAATTGCATGCATTTGAGCCTCGTATTTTTTAAGTTGTCAAAATCTCTGTATTCCAAAATATTATTGAAAATAAACTTCACAATTATCTAAGTGAGTTATTTGATGTTTCATAGGTAATATAAAAGGATGTTTACATGTAAACCCACCTATCGGAACGGAAACGCGACTCCTCTCAGCTCCGTGCCCTCTGTGTCACAGTTTCTCCTCAGGTACTTTAAACGATTCGACGCCCAAATTGGCCCCGCCCACAAGCTCTGGACGCCCGCCTCCAAACCCCACCTCAGAAACACACACGCACACACACACGCACGCACACACACACACGCACACACACAGTCACTCACTCGCTTACGCTTGACAACTCTTCGATTCTATTAGATGTGTCTTAAGTTTCTGTGGGAAGGAGTTTTTGCTGCGATTGGCCATACAGCAATGAATGCCAATGACACAACCAATCCCGCAGCAGGAGGGCGGGGCTTAATGCATATCCACCGGTCAGCCGTGACATTAGAAGCACCTGCCAAATATCCTCTAAGTCCCCTAAACGGTTTTGACCCGTCAAGGAATAGCCTTAAAAGCACATCTGAAGGTGTGCTGCGGTACTGTTTATTGTGTAGCCTTTATGGAATGTAGTCTGTCTAACACACCAAACTACCTGAACTAGTCTTTGCAGTGTGGCATCACATTCTACTGCTGAAAGAGGTCATGTCCGTTAGGGATGCCGTTGCCATGAAAGGGAGTGCATGATCTGCAGCAATGTTTAGGCAGGAGGATTTGTCAAAGTAACATCCACGTAAATGCCAGCAATGTCTTTCCGGTAGAACAGCGTTCAGAGCATCACCCTGCAACTGCAGGCTTGCCATCGGCTCATAGTGCCCTCTCCTCCCCTGGAATGCGATCCACACATCACGAATTAAAAATAACTTTAATGCTGACCAGTTCGTTGCTCCACGGTCCAGTTTTGCTGTTCATGTGCCTATTCCAGGAATTGTAGAGGTCGGCATTTTTTCAGAAATTTGTGCTGCAGCTTCTTTGGGACCGAGATTCGCCTTCTTTCACTCCCCATAGGATACTTGCCTATGGAGCTATGGCTCAAGAGATCCCAGGTTCGAAGCCCTCCTCTGGCACTACCACCACTGGGTCACAGAGCAAGACCCTTAACCATGAATTGTTCCAGAGGGCCTGTCCCTGTAACTAGGAGATGGAAGTCACTCTGGCTAAGAGCGTCTGCTAAAAGCTGCAAAAGTAAATGTAGTTATGCAGTCAATGGTATAACAAAACCCATTAATGGGCATTAATGCATAAGGATTTAATACTACATAATTTTCCTTTCACCCTTTTGCCATGTAATGTTAATCCAATACAAAGGGCAGCTGCAAAAAAAAAAAAAAAAAAAAAAACCTTAATTAACCCATGAGCTTTAATGTTCTAGCTAGCAAAAAGGCAGGTACACATATGTAAGTAGTTTTTTAATTGTTAATAAAACAATCAAACATTTTCACACATGTAAGCATAGAAGTTTTTGCTACATAAAGAACAGGGGAATGCCATTGCCATTTACAGCAGAATAACAGAATGAGCTTGGTCTCTATACCATATTAAAACTAAAGTCTCAAACATAAGGACAATGTCCATATTTAAGTAAGTTTCTGGGATACAGCAAAATGTAATTTATTTTTAACATAGTTCAAAGGTAAAAATAACACAGGAATGCAACAGTGCAGTAGTTGAACATAATCACAGTAACACAAAGACAAAAACCATTTAGGCAGCAAGGTCAGTTTAGTTGTTTGTAAAACATGACAGAATTTAAGAGACCATTTTCAGTCAGTGCTTAAATCTTCTTGAGCATTTTTAAGAAATTTTATGTTCATGCTTCCCTTTTTTTTTTTTTTTTTAAAGCCTTTCATGCAATGCTGTCTCACATCTTTAGAGCTATAAAATTACAATGTTCCAGACAGAAATGAAAAAAGGACCATTACAGCATGCACGGGATCAGTTTATGATATTTCAACCATAACCATCGTTCCACTTCATAACCTTGTCGTATTCTTGAATCCGATGCTTGATGTGAGCAAGTTTGTTTTTCAGGTATTCACACCTCTCCTTTTTCTCAAGAAATGAGGGATCCTTCATAAAAGAAAGCAAAAGATGTGTTATCTGTTAAATAAACTAAGTGCTAAGACTTGAGGCTATGCTTACATGGGCTGAATTACAGAAATCCAAGGTAATAAAGTGTAAGGAGACTGAGCTAAATAGAGCAAAGGCCAGAGTGAGTTCTGCCATTTCCCTTGAGTAAACACAAGTAGCCCAACCCCTTTTCCTATCATTCCACCCTTCCATTTCCGGTCTTTCAGACAGTAATATAATACAACCAGGGGCTGCTACAGCTACTCTTTGAACCAATGCATGCTGGTTGGGTAAAACAAAGAATGTCTGCCAATGTAATTTTTTTTCCAGATTTTAATGCAAGCCTGCAGGTAAAGCAGGCATGTTGCTATGCACATGTTTGAAATTCGTTCGATTTTATTTGATTTGGCTCAATTAAAATGTGATGCAAAAACTTTATAATATTTAAATTGTAAATTGGGAAATTTAACCAAAAAAAAAAAAAACCCCAAGATTGTGAACTGCTTGTAAAAGCAAATGTAAACACTCACATGGTGTTTTTAGGAAAACAACAAGAAACTATGCAACAGTAATATGTTTATGTAGAGAAACCAGCAGTTGCCTAATGAAATGCTACCTTAACACACCACATTGAATGCAAGAAACATTGTTGATGCAATGCATATGGATGGAGTTTCATTTTTGTAAAATACAAAGTATATATACACAGTACTGTGAAAAGTTTTAGGCAGGTGTGGAAAAAATGCTGCAAACAAAGAATGCTTTCCGAAATAAAAATAAACAATCATTATTTATATCAATTTACAAAATGCAAAGTGAGCTAACAAAAGAAAAATCTAAATCAAATCAATATTTGGTGTTACTACCTTTTGCCTTCAAACCAGCATCAATTCTTATGGCCCCCAAAGAGCCCTGATCTCAACATCATTGAGTGTGTCTGGGATTACATGAAGAGACAGAAGGATGTGAGCAAGCCTACATCCACAGAAGATCTGTGGTTAGTTCTCCAAGATGTTTGGAACAACCTACCAGCCGAGTTCCTTCAAAAACTGTGTGCAAGTGTACCTAGAAGAACTTATGCTGTTTTGAAGGCAAAGGGTGGTCACACCAAGTATTGATTTGATTTAGATTTCTCTTTTGTTCATTCACTGCATTTTGTTGATTGATGAAAGTAAATGATTAACACTTCCATTTTTGAAAGCATTCTTTGTTTACAGCATTTTTTCCCACACCTGCCTAAAACCTTTGCACAGTACTGTATATAATTCTTCTTTAATCTGTTTCAGGTTTTGCATATATGGCAAAAACAAAAATTGTTTTTGAAAGCTAACATCTCCATACCTTTACACAAATAAAGCAAGCAAATCTATTATCAGCAAGGTGTCACAACAGAATAGGGCAGAAGAGATGCAGTTTTAGCAGTCAGATTTTTCACCCATGCCATGGCAAGAGTAGAAATATATTAGTATAAAAATGAAATAGTTACATTTGGTGAGCCAACTTAATATATATGTTTTAAGGTTTTAAAAGAAGCTACTAAGTTCAGAGAAGCAGGTTGGAATTAAATATTTCAAATGTAAATGTATATTAACGGCATTTAGCAGACGCTCTTATCCAGAGCGACTTACTAGACCACCGCCACCCAAAGACCAATGTTTTACCTATTTGTAAAAATGTACATTAGTTGGCGGTGGTCTAGTGGTAGGGTACTTGCCTATGGACCTCTGGATCAAGAGGTCCCAGGTCGAATCCTACCTCTAGCACTACCACCACTGGGTCCCTGAGAAAGACCCTTAACCCTTAGTTGCTCCAGGGGGGCATGTAATTCGCTCTGGATAAGAGCGTCTGCTAAATGCCGTTAATGTAAATGTAAATGTCTATCAGGACTGCTGCCCCTCATGATGTTTTTCCCAACTCTAACACACCCAATTCACTACAGGAAGGGGTTTCTAATCACTTCATTAGTAACATCCAGTGCATTCAAAAAACAAAAACTGTACAATGGAAATTCAAGTGAACAAAGCACCTCAGAGACCGAAGTTATGATACAAACAAGAATTTTTGGTTAAATTAGGTTGAGGGATTTTTGCCAAAAAAATATTTAACAAGGATATGTACACTCAAAACTTACATTTTTCTTTCGCTGATATTCCTGAACAATTTGGTTTATGCGGTCAATTTCCTAAGGGAAAGAAAAATACAGCATAAACAGTTATTCTGAATACAGGTTAAGTGAATGCTTTATGTACTTTTATGATTAAATAGATACATGACTGTGGCTTCATGATATTAATATTCCTTCATAACACTTGTTTAGGACTCATGTTAATTATCCAATTAATGACCCCTTTTAGGCAAAGCATGGTCATTTTTCTGAAGGATTACAGTATAATAAACACTTCATGAACACCAAGATGAGGTTGGGCTCAGTGAAACAAGATGTGTTCAGATTTTTCAACAATTAGTACATATAATGCCAACACAGGCAGGCCAATACAGGTATATAATCTTTTTTTCACATTAATAGAAGTGTAAATCTGAAATTACTAGGCATAAAATTTTAAATGTTGGCTGTTTGTAACTTAAATTATTCTGCATAGTTTGGATTCCAACCATCTGATTAGTGGGCTGGCGAGTCAGGTTGCACATGATTCCATCAAGATGGTCAAACTTTTTCATTGTTGCAGCAACTTCTGCATGCAGTTCTTTATATTCAGAGTACTGGTCGTTGAATACAGCTTTGTACTGGTCTCGTTCCTCATCAGTACGAATGACTGGGTATTTACTGCAGGGAAGAGACAGACAATAAAACACACAAATACTCATATGACAAACTCATACTCATCAAGATGACTCTAAAAGAAAAGTAAAAAGCACTCACGAAAGGTAGTCTGGCACAACCACGGGTTTAGGGATGTATCCAGATGGAATAGGCCCTTTAACCAGTTTTGGTTTGGAAGCAGTGGTGGGTGCAGTATCTGCAATCTTAACTGGTGCCAAGTCAAGGGCTGGTGCAGGAATTCTTGGTCTAACTACTGTCTGTAAGAAAGAAAGAAAGAAAGAAAAAAGCATAATAAGCCTTGTTTAAGGACTGAATTAAAAAAGAGTTTCATATTTATTCATTTTTGTTACACTGGATGTTTTTTTCTATTTTCCCCCAATTTAGATGGTGAAAAAAATATGGTGTGTTGTGATATGCTGACAACCCACCACTTTTGGCAAGTATCACAATGGATCATCTGGTCTGCCCTAACCGGGTTTTGTTAAACCAGGGAGCTAGCCAAGTTATTTATATTCAAATTCTCTCAAATATTTGTAAAAGCAGTGTAAACTAAAACATGTTTTCAAATGGACTTTTATTTATGTTTAATTTTCCTTTGTGCTAATTAACTTAATTATAGCTTAAAATGTAAGCATGCAGTCCTGAGATTTGACAAATAATTGTCTAAATTTAAAATATTTATTGTGGTAGAGAGTTTATACATCACTAAGTTGCTCTTCGAAATTTACTGCATTTACATAATATAAAAAAGTGTCACATTTTTCTGTAATTGCTATTCTAGGTGAATTTAGACCTGATTTCTTTCTAATTGTATGAACATGTTTCTCAACATCAGCAGAGAAGCCATTTAAAACAAACAGGAATACCAAGTATTGCTGCCATCTCACAATTCCCAAATCAATGCAACCCTGAATAACATAACACGAGACAAAGTGTTAAGAAAACAAAGCAATGCACCAATTACCGAAGACTGAATCACAGGCAGTTCTGATGGCTGCATCTGAGTGGATAAAAGCAGATTTTTAAATAGTTTTAATGAATATTGAAATATATTATATTCAACTTACATTTATTACATTTATTACATTACATTTATCTGATTATTCTCTGATGAATGTGCATGCACAAGCTGAAAATATGTAATAGATAAAATTTGAGAAATTGCCTTTCTATCAGGATTAAAACAAAAACAAGCAATTTAGTGCAAAACCCTTTACAGATAACTGGGTCAAGAGAACTGCCCTACTCAGATCCTTTCAAACCAGTAGCTCTGACACTTGACATAGATAAGTCAACAGCCTCACCTCATGGCCATACTTTTCTCTGTAGCGCCGTGTAGCTTCATGCCTCCACAGCTTTAGGCAGACAATAGCTCCTATCAAGTAAACCAGCATAGCCACAAAAAGAAAAATGATTGCTGCTGTCTGCCCTGCCTCAGTGCGACAGAAAGCTGCATTGATGCCATTGTTGAATACAGGGTAATAGCAAAGTCCACCTCGATTTGTGTCCCTTACATACACAATGCCTGCGGCCATGTAAAGTACAGCAAGAACCAGGTTGATCGTAAATTCTGTTAGTGGCCACCAATTTGAGTCTAAAAGGATAGCACGGTAATACATGGTCATGCCCAGCACTAGCATGATAACTGTCACTATCCATGCCAGACCAGCCACAACAAGAATAAAGGGCGTTTTGGGTCCTGTGTAATAAGTGTCTCCATAACCTCCACCATAAGTGCCATATACTCCATACACCTGAGGCTGAGAGTATCCGAACATGTTATACCACTCATTGTCTTTGTGAATGTATGCACAAACACAGGCAAAAACAGCTGCCCCTAACAGCAGCTCAAGACAACCAAGAATCCTCAGGAGCCCTGCCCAAGACTTCATGTAGGCATAACGCTGGTGGTATTCTTCAACTCTCTCACTGTAGGTCATTGCAGTGTGTGCAGTATGACCATTCAAAGATTCCAGATGGTCTCCTAATAGCATAGCTTCTCGCTCCTTGTGAGAGTTATAGCTGCTACCAGAGCCCCCATACTGATCCTGGTAAGAGCCAGGAACAGAAGGAGAGTGAGGAGGTGAACAGCGAACCCCTTCAGTTGTACTGTTATAATTATTGGATGCAGGCATTGAACTCTTGCTACTCCTGTTGCTTCCACGGAAAAAGTTTTTCCAGGAGTCTGGGATGAAGCGATGGACAGGTTTGATGTCAATTGTTGGTTCCTCGTTATCCTCATTCCCGCTGTGATCAAACTCAGAACCGACAGGAGGATGGTCTGGTAGAGGAGGAGGTGGGAGAGGGTCTGAGTTTAGAGACAGTTCAGACAACCGCTCATGTCTTAAACCAGGGAGGCCCTCATTCCTTTGTAAAGAGCCTGGGGGGACATCATCATAGTGCGGTGCATTTTGGACATGCTCAATGCGCCCAGGGAAGCCTCTTCCAGAGGACATGGGGAATGGAGTTTGCCCTGAAAAGGCATGAAATTGGAAAAGTTTATTAAATTAACCCATTCAATTAACCTCATTAATTTTATGCGCAGAAAAAACTCCTCTTTATGCAATTGAATTTTTGCAATACTTACCAGGGCATTCCTTTACAAAAGTGGTACTGTACTATCTGTACAGTAAACTATTGAAACTATTAAGACATCCCTGATAATTAATTATTCTTCATTTTAGGGGCCTTAGTAATAATTAACAGAAACATGTTGAAGATCAGGAAGCAACCAGACTGAGAAACCAAAGTTCACCAAGGAAGAGATAATGGATTAGTAAGCATTGAATACAGCCCATAAAACCAGAATGTGTCATTTAAGAGCAATGGAGTCTAATGCTGCCTTCACACATTCACAATGCTTTCAGAGAGTTTGACTGATTTGAAAATGTAATACCCATCTTAATTCAGATTTCAATAGTTTCACCATTTCTTCCCAGTTCCTAGCTCATATTTTCGTTTTCATATCTAAGTTCCATTAACACATAAAGGCAGCATTAAACTTAGAGGAAAAAACTCATAAAATTTCCCCCATAAATGTAAACTAAATTGATGAAGAATGTAATGAATGTGAAGGAATGCGATTTGAGAACCAGCTGAAAGATAATAGGCCTGTATCAGAAACAGTTGCTCTTCGGGGGAGGCTGTCAAGCTCTGTAACATGAACAGATCTCGGATACTACTGTAACCAAACCCCTACCAGAGAAAAAGGCTGTTGATTCTGAGCCTGCTAAAGGAAAGGCCCAAACCCAAACATTTTCTGTGCACACAGGATCTAGAGAAAAATGTGTTTATTTGCCAGTGACAGTGAATAGAACAAGTCTATTCATGTTACTGTGCAGCTGACATCTGATGAACTCTTAATTTAAGCCGTCTCAGTGGCAAGAGCTTAAAGAAATAGGTTATCAACCTTTATTTCCTTAGTTAAGTAGAACTTGCCTGGTGAAATAAAACAAACAGAATTATTGCCCAATAAAAGCATTTTTGTATAATACCTCTTTCACACGCAGTCACTCAGCAAGACTTACATTGGCTTGCAGTTCATTGGGCATACCTTGCCTGGATATTCATTAACACAGTGACCTGAGGGGAACAGAAAGGCCATTAACTCCTATACTGGCACCTTATAACACACAATTCATAACCTTCGACAAAAAGAGCTATATCAGATGTCAAAGGTTTTTTAATTATTGACTGATTGATTGATTGTAGCTAAAGCCACAGAGAGCCCCATTGCTGCAGGCAAGGCATCCCAGAAAAAAAAAATTTAGAATAACAAAAGCGAGCATTTCTAACTTTCTGAAGTAAAATACAAAAAGCCAATAAAAGGCAGCAGCTCTGTTCCTACTTTAGGCTTCTAAACAAACAAGAAAGCAATTCACCATCGCCTAGACACTTAAACAGAAAGAAAAAGCGGGAGAGCGCAGGCTCGCACACAAAACTCGCTTCAATAAACAAGTCGCTACTCGTAGTACTGGAAACGACCACAAAGTTATCTTAAAGTGTGGATAAACGGTTAGTATTTCGAGTGAAAGTTTGTGGTAATGTAGTTTAACTGGTAAGAAAAATATAAAACGTAGGAAAGGGCACCTTTACATGGTTTTACCTTTCTTTTCTCGAGCTAAATTGTTCAGCAGCGCCTCTTTTCATTTTTCTCCTGAAGCCAGGCAGCGGTGTGGAAATTCGCATCACGTGACCAGCCCAGCCCAGCCTGTGACGTCAGAGATCGAGACCGGGAGCTGCACCTGAAGAGGGGGATAAAGAAGCCCAGGCTCTATGTAAACACGGAATCTGGTGAGCACACTCCGTGCGAGTGTGGTCTGTTTCATCTGCATCCTGAGCTGTGCCATTATAATGATTGGGCAAGGAACGTCTAGTCCAGAGAGTTATTATGAAAGATGGGGAAGCCATAAAGACCACCGAAAAGTCTGCCCACCACTACAGTCACTACGCTACCAAGAGTCAGCTCCAACGTGTCTTGGCACAGATTTGACAAATCCCTGTAACTGCTCTGAAGGCATGAAACACCATACCTCACATTATTTAAGATATTTTGAAGGTGTTGCACTGTGCATCTTCTGTCACTGCCACAAATTACTTTTCAGCTATTTTTACTGTGGAATTGGACTTTTAGGAACTGCCCTAAAGTAATTCAGTTCACCTATTAATATCATCCAGTTTGTTACAGAATAAACTTTAAAGTACTATAATTGGTCAAATACATCACTTAATAATGCCGGTCCTGCAACACAAGCCCAAAAGAACTCTCCAGTCACTGCAATGACAGTGGTTTTAATGTTGTAATGCTGCAAAACACACATACGCACACACATTCCACTACCTAGTGCTTATCCACCATCCATGCTCAATATGGGTTCTGTGGGGTGTCCTGGAGTAAAAGAAGCAGTTGTGCAGAGAAACTGATTGACTAATAATTGATTAATGGTCTGTAATTGTGGAGCAGAAAGTGTGCGTCTTTGGCTTCAGTCCTGGGCTTTGTTCACTTGGCTCACACTATAACATCCCAGACCAGTAGGTTGCCCTGAAGTGCCCTTGAGCAAGGTACAGTCCCCGTCACTGCTCCCCGGGCCATTTCAATAGCTGCACCTTGCTGCATGTTTGTGTGTATGGGTAAAATGCAGAGTAGTCACTTTCACTTTTTAACTTTCAATTTTTAATGTCTGTTCACTATTGTGTATTCCTCAGTTAGTTATTCATTATTCATGGCTCTTATAGTCTTATCGTTTTGCCATCTCTGGTTATCAGCCAGGGAAGTTCCGCTTTTGAGTCTTGGTTCCTTTCCACATTCCTTCCTCTGAGGATGTTTTTTCTTTTCCACTGTCACTTGCTTGGTCCTTTGGGGTATTGTATGATGTAATGTACATAATTTATTAAAGATATATGAACTTTCTGACTAGCCAGATTATTTAGTATATAATAAATATAATAAATAAGATCAGGAGAGCAGTATTGTGGAAAAGACTGAAATACAGCATTTGGTTTTTAATTTTTGTTCAGTTCCTCTTTAATCCTCTTGCCTCAGAAAAAAAGACAGGTAGACAACACCATTAAACCATTATCTGCCGCTTGTCCTAAATGGGGTCGCGGGGGAGTGCTGGTGTCCAACCCAGCGCACACAGGGCAAGGATGGGGGACCCTGGACAGGTCGCCAGCCCATCGCAGGGAGGTAGACCACACCTTACAAATAATTGTCCTATGAGTCATTTTTATGTAATTGTGCAGTTTTTTATAATGGTTTGAATGTGGTAATTTATCCACCTGAGTTAGTGGTATTCCAGCTCTGGGCACTCAGGCTTGTTGACCTGCAAGCTCACTTTAATCAGCTTGCTTCTAAGCAGTGATGTATGAGACACCCCTAGCAGGTTCAGATGACCAGTGACCTGGTTCCTTTCTATGTGGACCTAGTTTTCCACATGTCTATGTGGGTTTCCTCAGCATGCTACCGTTTCCTCCCACAGTCCAAAGACTGGCTCAACAGATGAAATAGAGATTCTGAGTAACCACCTAGTTGTGTACAGTGGTGAACTGTCCAAGGTGCTTCTTCCCCACTGAGTGCTGGGGTAAATTACCCCAAGGTATTAGTGTATGACTGCCCTGTGATAAGCAGTTCTGATGATGGATGAAGGAACTGTTGCTTTAACATCATCTCCTTAAATCAATGGTCATATTAAGCCACAAAAATCTAGCATTTCAGATGATGATTTTAAAGGCATCCAACCTGTACTGACCTGTCAACAATAACATGAAGGAGCGCTAAAATGTTATTCTAATTATTATTATTGGACGTGTTAATAAAGAAAAAGTGAGTTATCTCAAGTGGAAACCTGTCTTTCTGTGGGGAACATAGTCAAAATTGTGATGTTCACTAAAATGAAATCACAAATATATAAAGTTTCGCTCTGGTGAACTGTGAGTGTGCAGTCATATGTCTTCTGGAGAACAGGCCTACCCACAGATGTGTGTTTGTTAAAGCAAAAATTCTTTAACTTTAAAAAAAAAGTCTTGTCAGCAAAAATTCCCAGCTTTCTTTACCAGTGTTTTCCAAGCCTTCATTTAAACTAGGTTACAGACCCTGATTATAGCTTTCTTAGTATATTATGGGAGGACATGATTGAAGTTGTACAAACTCTCATATTTCTATCTTGTTTGTTTAGGATACAATGTGCTTTATCTGCTGAGCTTGCTCTGACCCTGCACTCATCTGTCTAGAAAAAAAACATTTTTTAAAAAAACTATTTACTAAACTTCATTAGTTTTTTATGGAGATATTTTGATGGGGATATTAAGAAGGGGTCATTTGATTTTACAGAACGTAAATGATAAAATGTTGTGGAAAAATAGTGATTTGATAATAAGTTGTGATGAATAAGTGTTTAATGCTTCTATAAGCTACCTCACAATGTCTTAAATATTGTTTAAATTTTGAGATAAAAACAGTACCCACCAAACGCTCCAGAGCTACCTTTCATTTACAGTTACCAACTTTACATATAAAGTCATTTAGACAGATTGGTTTTGGAAAATATTACTTTTATTTTACTGTTAAAATAACATTTAAATGACTTTGTTACCATTTCAACCATTTAATACAAATTGAAATAGAATTGAAATTTAGTTGCTGTGATACAAAGACTGGCCTGCTTAGGGAGGCATTCCTGGTGATGTAAAAACTAAAACATTTATTTGGACATACAGATAGTATGAAAAATTAATTGTTAGCGTATATTATAACTAGAATAGTCTGACTCCTGTACACCTTTCAATGTCAGATTGGAACCAAATGGTGACATAAAATAAGAAAACCTCACATTTCTGAATTTCTAATTTCCATTAGATCCAGCAAAGCAATAAGACTACAAAAGCCATCAGGACATGTTAGTATGAGTCCTTAAAGAATTTGGTACTGTTTGATGCAGGTGAACCAAGTCCATGACTGAGTTTTAGTTAGAGTCCATGCAAGCATCAATCTCAATAGTGTGGGTGATGCTTGCAGGTGTAGTTTTCTGGCACAGAAGGAGGTCAAAGGACTCATGCAGGTGGTTCCATGATGGTCAACCTGTGCAAAAAGGCAGGTGAGCAGGAACACAGAGCAGGTTAATAGAATGCAGGCCATTATTTTGCCAGGATTAGCTGTAAAAACTACCTAAAAGGGAGAACAGGTGGGTAGTGCAGATATGAGGGCAACCTGAGACAACAGTGCCTTTCCACTCCACCATCAACAAACCTGAGTAGCAAACCTGTGGCAGGACAACAACAGCATCAGCATCTCTATTTATTTTAGATATAAACAAATATCATAACAGGAGACAAAAATAAAAATAGCAGAAAAGAAAAAATATTTCAGGTGGTAGCAGTGTAATTAAAAGTATTCTATGGCAAAGTGTCCCTGAGAGAACAATAATTCAGATTATTTTATGGTACTTATCATGGCCAAAATTATTTAATGGTTTATTTAGGCTAATATGTAGTCTATTCTGTCTGGATATACTGTGTAAATTTACATCTTTGTCAGCATCTCACTAGAGTAGAGTAGAGTGATCTTTTATTATCCCATGAATGGGAAATTTGGGCGTTACAGGGCTCTTATAAAAGTGACAGGTGTACAGAAGAAGAAAAGAAAAAATATATTAAAAAAAATATAAAGATATAGAGAAAGAGGAACAAGTACAGGAGAAAAAAGTAGAGCTATAAATAAATAAACAATAAATTATAATTATCTATCTCTATCTATCTATATATCTATCTTTCCATATATATATATAATATATATATATATATATATATATATATATATATATATATATGTATATACATATACATATCTACAAGAGTAATAATACATGGTAATAAGTTTTGAATAAATTATACATATAAGTAAACAAGTAGCATTTATATAAATATAAATGTATATAAATATAAATGTAAATGTAATAATCAATAAATGTAATAATAATAATAAATGTAATAATGCATAATAAATGTAGTGATAATAATAATAATAATAAATAATAATAAATAACAATATACAATACAGTATTAATAATAATAATAATAACATACAATAATATATAATATATAATAAATTATAATATATAATAATAATAAACAAGTAGTGTAATGTTATGTTATGTTGAGTTGTGGAGTCTGATGGCTGCAGGTAGGAATGACCTGCGGTAGCGTTCTTTCTTACACTGCGGGTGTAAGAGTCTGCTGCTGAACGAGCTGCTCAGTGCTCGTACAGTCTCGTGTAGGGGGTGGGAGGTGTTGTTCATGATGGATGTTAGTTTGGAGAACATCCTCTCCTCCCCTACCTGCTCGATGGACTTGAGCGGACAGTCCAGGACAGAGCTGGCCCTCTTGACCAGTTTATTTAGTTTCCCTCTGTCCCTCTCCGTGACTCTTCCACACCAGCAGACCACAGCATAAAAAACAGCCGACGCTACCACAGTGTCATAGAATGTCCTCAAGAGATTTTTGTTTACTCTAACAGAGGTTACATATTCATAGAACAAAGCAGGTCATGTCCAAATAGGACGTGAAATAGCAATAGGATAAAATTACATTTTAGACGCTGCTCACTGGTGAGTTGTGCTATTTATAGAACAGGTCCATGGGCGACTCATGTGGTCCTTGGGGGCCACATGAGTCCCAGAAGAACCCCTTTACTCAAACAGCAGCACATCACAGCTTGACCGAGGTTTGCCTGTGAACATTTGAAAGGTAAAGATGAGTTTTGGAAGTCTGTGCTTTGGTCTGATGAGACTAAACTGGAACTGTTTGGGCACATGGATGTTGCTTTTGTTTGTTGAAGAAAGGGAGAGGCCTTCAACCTTAGGAACACAGTTCCCACAGTTAAACGTGGTGGTAGCATCATGCTGTGGAGCTATTTTGCAGCCTCAGGCACAGGGAGCCTTGTTCGGGTGCATGGCATCATGAAAAAAGAAAATTATGTTGACGTTTTGAGGGAGAATATGCAGAAATCTGCTCATAGTCTAGGCTTAGGTCGTCGCTGGGTCTTCCAGCAAGACAATGACCCAAAGCATACATCGAAATTAGTCCAACAGTTCCTCAAGGATACCAAAACCAAGAAGAATCCTATTGAAAATCTGTGGCGGGTGCTCAAAGTGAATGTCCATGCCTGGAAACCATGCAATTTGGACCAGCTAGAACAATTTGCAATGGAAGAATAGGCCAAAATCCCGCAGGAGACCTGTGCCAACCTAGTAAAGAACTACTCTAAGAGATTGTTGTCAGTTGTGGCTCAGAAAGGGTACACTATTGACTATTAATGGCCAGGGGGCTAATAATTTTGGATGTCTCATTTTTGCCCTTTCTTGTTTCAACTCGATGTATGAATAAAATATCCTAATTAAACTTAGTGGACATTGTTTTTTTTATAGTGTATTTGTTTCCAAAATAACAAACACTTGTTGTTAATGTTCATTTTCATGGAAAAATCAAGAGTGTTGTCCAATTTCATAAGGGGGGCTAATAATTTTAGCCTCAACTGTAAGTACTGTGTAACTGGACTCAGTGCAGTGTGTGAGATGGAAAATACTGTATTTTTAAATGTGGTTCTTTTATCACCATTTAAAATGATCAGATTTTCAGAAGAAAAAAATAGCATGACATACAGTGTATCGTAAATATTTTATGTATTTATTTGGCCATATCGCCCACCCCTAGGTAAAGATAATTGACTTGGCCTACAAATTTTGCAGGTCTCATTCTTATCATGTATTTGTTGGACATGTTGGACAAAGTTCAGCCCAACCACACAACTTACTTCCTGTTCCATCCGAGTCCTTTATATTGAGTTCCTGATTCCAGTTTTGTGTTTAATTCCAGTGCTAACACAGGAAATAAACTAATAGATGTAATAGGAAATAACATGGCAACTCAGTAGGTACTACTTGAAATGTTTCTTTTTTTTAACCGATATGTTTTTATAGCCCTAAACGTACTTAAATACTATTTTACTGCAGTGTGATTTTTCCCTATTGCCCTCGCCTCTGGTGATTTACTGTCCCCTAATGAGGCTTTTGTTCAGTTCAGTTCAGTTCAGTTCATGTTCAGTTTTTAGACATGTGGCTTTTCCGCCGAAGAAGTTGTGTCTTTATACCTAGTTTGATGTGAAAAATTGAAGAGAGGGGAGCTGCTCCGGTTTGTGAAATATGAGCACTACGCCTTTAAGAGAGCTGCTAACCCGCTAACGCTAGGGCACCGGCGCAAACAGCAGTGGACCTGAACACACAACTGTGGGATTTATTTGGAATAAACAAATTGTTAGCTTCAGTGATCCGTTCAGAAAATGACCGACCGTCCGCACCTAAAATACACCACGAAGAACGACGACTGAACTATGAGGAATTTTACGGTAGCTCGCTAACAACAGTGACCAGTCATCTTAGCGGGATTTGTATGTGTTTACGGGTAGCTAGCTGAATTCTGGAGAGCTAGCTGAGTTAGCCAAGCTAACCAGTCTGCTTTACCTGTTAATTAGACACTTGGCTAACAGTCTATAACATCCTTAACTAGTTACCCAGCAGTTTTTATTCTTTAACTCTGAGAGCTTCGTCAAAAGACTAGGTTTCTAAACAATATATTTGCTGATAAAATAGCTAGCTTATTTGAGCGGTTTGTTATCTAGAGAGTAGCAAACCAACTTGCCCGCTAGCAAAGACACACACACACATTAGCAAAATTCTTGGCTACGTTTTAGAGCTGTGGTGGCTAATGAGCCTGACACTAAAATAAATCAGATAGGGAGGGCTCTTTCTAACACCTTATGGAAAAGAGGATTATTTTTATCCAGCAAAGTTGTTGCTCAGACCTTTTAATGCATAAAACAAACGGCCACATTGGTGGTACGTTCAGAGGTTGACAGTCTAACTATGTAGTGACCCATGTAACTTGCGCTGTTGATGAATGACAAAGTTTTCTCTAACCGTAATGAGTGTGGTCTTCTCAAGCGAATAAAATGCATGGCTTAGGCAGCTGCCTGTTTACGTTCATGCTTTTTAGCTTATCAATAGTTCAGCTTGACCTGAGCACTTAAACCTTACATCCTTGACTTGATGTTTCATCTCTTCCACAGGGCTAAGTGAATCATATTGTACTCCTAGGATGGACAGTTTCTTCAAAGCTGCTGTGTGTGACTTGGACAAGCTTTTGGATGACTTTGAATTAAACTCAGGTCAGTTGATTTTCCATTATTTTTATATTATATTGTGCTTGAGAAAAGAAATCCATTAGGTGTCACTTGATTAACCCCCTGTTCTCACCGAAGTTTGTAATTTGTACTTTGATCTCTATATCAAGGCTCTAATGATAGGCTAATAATAGATGGTAACAAAAGCATGTAATTCATTGCTATAAAACCACAGTGAACTTCCAGATCATTCAAAGCAAAAGCTTGATCATGTCTTCAAATATCTGTGAAAAGCTTAGCTTTAGCTGGCAGAGGAAGACCCTACAATATCCCAGAATTGAAACCCAGTCAAGTTGTTGTTTCTACAGGAAATCAAGAGTATTGGATGAGAAGAATAATAAAAAAAAAAAATTATTGCTCCGGAGAGAAATTGCTTAATGCATGTAAATTTAAGAATACATATATCCTGTAGATTTTGTTTGAGCTTTCTGCAAATAACTTGATCCTTTTTGAAAAAATATCAGTTTCAGTACATATAAAGCTCTGTCATAAACAGTGCAACTGCTAGTAAGTTTATTATTTTCTTGTATTTGTTTATGGTGTCTTTGTCAGCTTTTAATTAAAGTTATTTTGGTTTGTTTCCCTGTATAAAACAGTTATCCTATTTATTATGTTTGTGTATTTCTTCATAATAATTATAGTCATTATTTGTTTTTTTTTTTCTTGTCTTTCCAGAGGAGGCTGAAAGCAAATCTGCTTTTGCAAATACTGCAAGCCAGGACCCAGCCTTATACCCTCATCACTGTTTGCGCTCTCCATGCTACATATCGGAGCCATCCGTGGTTTCACAAGCGCTCCCTGATGTCAATGCACTGCACTATGGTCCATCTACACCATGTAGTATCCAGAACCAAAGAGAGCAAAATAAAATGGGCAGGGCATTGACTGGTGTTGACCTCCTGTCCTCTGTAGACAACAGATCTTCCAAAAGTTTGACTCCTCCTTGTCCGGACAGATCTTTGAAACCGGTTTGTGACCTTGTTAATGATACAGGATCTGCTAATCTCGCACAGACAAACAGTAATGATGCCTTCAGACAGCTGGAAGTTGCTGAAAAACAGCTTGAGGAGGAGCTTCTGGTAGATTTTGATAGTCCTGTTGTATCATTTCCAAGGGATGTGGTTAAGCCCAGTTTTGATGAGCTACAGGGACTGGACTCTGGTGATCATCTTGGTAGCTCCTCAAACACTCTTAGTCTGCTAGATATTATTTTGCCTGCAGCTGTGGAGAGGAGTAATGAGCTTCACAATCCATCAAATGACCTAAAACCTTTAGAGAATAATGAAGTTGAAGTGCCTCAGAGTAGCTTTCCAGAGGTGTCATGTCTTTCTGAACCTCACAGCAATTCCCATTGCTGTTTGGATGATGAAATAATCCCCAATAGCCCAGTTTTTTCAGAGGACATTATGGCATCCAGTGGTGACAGTACAAGTCTGTCTAGCTCAGCAGATGTGCAGCATTCTGGAGGCAACAGTGTCAAGGACCAAGAGGGTTCTTTGTCCCGTCCCCCCAAGGAAAAAGAGTCTTCACTTTCCTGCCTTCCCATGGCTGTGTCAATGTGTGGGTCTCTTGTGGCCTCTTTAGACCCTCAGGAGAAAGAAATGCATGAAAGAAAAGGCAAAACTGAAGCCACTTCCCCTGACTCTGAAGTGATACCACCCACTGAAGAGACTGAGAATTTGGCTGTTCCTTCTGATGAAGCTGAAGCTTCTTTATGTGCTTGCCAACCAGATTTGTCCCCAGAAGATGATCCTGAACTGGTACATATAATGGCAAATCCAGAAGGACCAACTGCACTTGCAGCTCCTCTCTTAGACAGAAATTTTGAATGCACCTTACCTCATACAGAGACTTTTGTCCCTCAAGAATTGTCTCAAAGTTACCACTCTCCTAGTCTTACAGGGAGCCTTGATTACCCATCAGAATTTGGCTTTACCAGTGATTATCTTCCAGAAAGTGAGCAAAATATGATGATGGTAACTGATGAAGAACTAGATGCTTATTTGATGGGTCAGGCAAAGAGAAGCAATCCTGATATTTCAGCAGAAACATTTGTTGATGATGGCTTTTCAGAGTTTAATGTGAATTTAGAGAATGAGTTACAAAGCTGTCAGGTAACCACTTTTGCTTCACCTGAAAGTGACCGATCTCTCCGGTTTTTAGAGGAGAGTGAAGGTTCCAATGTTTCCTCATCATCTCAGGACAGTAGCCCCTTGAAAGCAGACAACACACAAACAGTGAAGATACATGATGTGCCCAGTCCCACTGAAACTGAGGCAGTATGCAATGCCAATCAGCAACCTTGTTATGGAGGAGCACGACCAAAGCAGCTGTCCAGCCAAACAGCAAAATTATTAGCACCACAAGAGCTGCAGAATAGTAGCAGTCAGTCTGAGAAAGCACTGAGTTCTGAGGAGGAGAACACCACCCTAACTTCTCCTGTGACTCCCATAGTAAGGCAGGCTCACAGCCATGATGAGGGTAACTCTGAATGTACCAGTCTTGAAAATTATGACAGGTATGGCCATGAAGAACTTTCAGAACCACCTCCTTACCCAGGAGAGACCTCTGGAGAAGGAGAATCTTCTCTTGAACTTGATCGATCAGTAGCAGAAGAAATTGGCCTGGGCTCGAGGCAGCCACCATGGGTCCCTGATGCTGAGGCTCCAAACTGTATGAAATGTGGGCAGAAGTTCACCTTCACTAAGAGGAGACATCACTGCAGAGCATGTGGCAAAGTAAGTCAGTCTGCACTGACAGCAGCCCTCTTCGACCCAACCAAGTAGTCAGTTTTTTTAATTTATTTAATAGAGAAAGGTTACTCCACAACTAAGTTCTCACTACTGTCTGTGTTGCATTATAAACTCAATTTAAAGGTGGGCTGTATAGTGATGTTGGCTTGGCAAAGAGAATCTCGTGTTTGCGCAAGTATCAACAAACCGTGTTTTTATCTGCTGGGTTAAATACAAGTAAATTAAATAGGCAACACATTCATTAACATGAACATGTTATAGGTCCACTAAAAAAAATCTGAACTCGTGACTAATGCTATAATCCTTTTGAAGGTCACATATGGACCAAGAGGTGACCGGTTCAAATCCTGTCTCCAGCATTGCCACCATTGTGTTCCTGGCAAGGACATTATCCCCAAGTTTCACCAGGGAGACTGTCCTTGTAATTTGGAAATGGACGTTCCTCTGAAATGAATAATGAAAGAGCATCTGCTGAATTCCATAAATGTAATTAAAGGGCAACATTATATAGTGTTGGGTTGATTTAATGATTCTGTTTGTCCTTGTTTTCTACAGAGTATTCTATCCTGCGGGGATATTAGAATGTTAAGTTTACATTTATACTTTTATGGCATTTAGCAGACGCTCTTACCCAGAGTGGCTTCCACATCCTAATTACAGAGACGGCAAGTTAAGGGTCTTACTCAGGGACCCTGTGGTGGTAGTGCTAGAGGTGGGATTTGAACCTGGGACCTCTTGAGCCATAGGTCCATAGGCAAGTTCCCTAATACTAGACCATCTCAGTTTAAGTTTCAGTCTGATAGTTTCCTCATGGTGGACAGGTTAAGAACTGTAATGAGAAATACAGAAATGTGATCACATAACTTCTGCTGACGTTTTCAGGTATACTGCGGGATTTGTTGCAACCGTAAATGTAGACTGAAATACATGGAAAAAGAGGCCAGAGTTTGCGTGATCTGCTATGAAACAATACAAAGAGGTAAGTTTATTAGTTTCCATAGTCAGTTGTTTTAGCTTTTTCATTGGGATGAATGATTCATTAAGCATTTATAGTGATCTCACAGAAGGCTGCAAAAATAAAGTTTTTTTATGCCCTGAGCATTCTGACCAATCTCATATATTCCATGTCCGTTTCTGTTTTTGTTTATTATTTTAGCTTAATATATATGAACGCACCAATTCATCAAAGGCTGAGTTTAACCAGGTTATGTCACATCATGGTTTGTAATGTTTTGGAAACCATTACAGTTGCAATTAGGACTGTGTATATTGACAAAAAATTATATTTCTGTATATTTTTTGGAAAATTTTGATAACAATAGGGAGACAATATTTTGCATCTTTCAAAAAAAAAAAAAAAAAAAAAAAGTAATGTACTTTTTGACGCTTATTCTGATTAGGGTCACTGGCAGTGCTGGAGCCTATTCCAACACTCATAGGGTGAAAGACAGACAATTGTTGGTTACTAATATTATTTTATGAAAACAACGTATTAAAGAAACCAGTCTTATTTGTTTATCTGACGTATTCAAGCAAAAACAATTAAAAATGTTGAAATCACCTGAGCAAGTACTGACACCGAACAGCGCATGTATATGTAAACCATTTTAAATTGGCCTACAGAAAATAATTTGTGAAAACTGCATAAAGGCCAACAAAAGCAGGCAGTGACCTAGTGGCTAGGGACTAGGCCCTATAATCTGAAGTTTGTGGGTTCTAGTCCCAGACCAGTAGGTTCTCCAACACTGCTCCCCACGCACTGGATGTATGGCTGCTTGTTGCTGCACAGTGTATTTTACCAAGAACAGTGAAAGCTTTTTATTTTTTTCCCCACTTTGTGCTGTGCTGTGCATTCACAATGACAAATAGTCTATTTCATTAAAAAAACTATTATAAGTGCATTTTAAACAGGCACTTCTTAATGTAAACAAGAAATGAATCCAAGGTAAAGGAAATAACTATTATAACTGAGCTACAAGGCATGAACGTTAAAATCTGGATAAACACTGAAATCTGAGACATGGTGAATTGTGCATAACATAAGTCTAAAAATAAAAAATCAACATATTGCACTAAAAGTGACTAATTCTATCAAACTACACAAGATCAAAAAATTATAGAATTTCTAAACTAATTACTCACTTCATTTTTGGACAAATTTTGCGAGATAAAAAGAGACTTCCAAGTTCTGTCTGGAAAGCACGGTGTTGGAGTGGTTAGTGCTGCTGCCTCATAGCAAGAAGATAACTAACTTTGATTTCCAGGCAGGGCAGCCTGGAACCTTTCTAAATGAAGTTTGCATGTTCTACCTGTTTGTTTATTTCTTCCTAGTTCTGAGGTTTCCTGTATGTTGGATGTATGTTGGAAATGCTAAATTGCGCCATAGGTGTGAGTGTATGTACTAGAGTTTGTCTGTCTGTCTGTCTGTCTGTCTCTCCTCTGATGGAGGGGTGAGCTGTATATATAAAATATACCTTTGAGATTTTCATATTCTTAGTGTTTTACACAGAGGTTAGTTTGCATGTGGTGAAACAGGACTGCTTTAAAACTGTCAACCAATCAAAATGGCAACCGATTTCTAGCAGATTGCTGTCTTTTGATTGACATGCGTCTTTTCAAACCCAAACCCCCTCTATGTTTGTGAGGCTAATGCATGTCTGGCAATTAAATCTAACAACGCATGGTCCAAAATTTTAGGCAGATTCACTAGCTAAAGTTTTCACACTTCTGCTAGCAAACTCCATCCACTTCCATATTTACATTTACAACATTTAGCAGAAGCTCTTATCCAGAGCGACTTCCACGTCTTAATTACAGGGGCAGTCCCCCTGGAGCAACTTGGGGTTAAGGGTCTTACTCAGGGACCAAGTCGTGGTAGTGCTACTTGAACCTGGTACCTCTTGAGTCATAGGTCTGTAGGCAAGTACCCTACCACTAGACCACTACCACACACGGAGTGTTCTATCCTACTACGCTAGACATGGTGAATTTGTGGGATCAAATTTTTTCATTGGCTTTGGCAAAATGATTAACATACTCTAACATCATCTTGCACATCCATGAAACATTTAAGATCTTATCATCTACGATATATATTGCACTCTCCTAGTTGCAAAATGTGTCCCTGTCATCACAGTGCAACATCCACTGAATGCTATAGGAATATATGTTGCTATCAGCATGACAGTCCTTGAAATGCATGGCTGAGGGTGGATAATATAATGTTGAGTGGGCTGGTGGAGGACAGGTGGAGTTCAGCATAATTTGGTGGATTTTGTAGCCATTAAAAGATCACCTGTCCGTGTTGGACATGAGCTCTCCTGAACTGAAACTAAGCACCCTTAGTTTTAAAAACTACTATGTCATTGATAGTGTGAAGTGTTCAAGTGACGTGGAAAAGATTTCATAGAATTAGAGAGGTTAGAAACCCCATGGTCCTTGATCGTAGGACTTAAGCAATATTGGGAAGTAGACAGGCACTGATAAGGATTTTTTATGTAGCTGACATCAGCAGTTTACTAATTACTAACTGCAGTTTACTAGCAGTTTATTTAAGGTTATAACACCATCACCGCCCACGTTATAACATGATGATTCATCTGATGCCGTTGCTAGGTGTTGGCTGAAGTCAGTGTTGATTTAATTCTATAAATCGATATATTTTTTATGTTCACAGTAGATATTTTGTTTGTTTTTAATATTATTCTTCACATTGAAACTTATAAGAAGAGGTTTTTTTTTTCTCATCTTATTGGGCTCAGCAGAAGAAAAAAAAAAAAAGGTCATCAGCATTTACTAGGATGAAGTACATTTGCACATAAAAAAGGACATTTATCACCACAATGTCAGAGCTGCTAGGGGCCAGCCAGGGAATGATGCAGAGGGAGAGAGATTTATTGGGTGGAGCCTCTGGGCAATGGTGTATGTCCTTGACTGTGTGCGTGCGTGCATCCGCGCACTCGCGCGCGCGTGTGTGTGTGTGTGTGTGTGGTAAAGATCCACCTGGTATAAGTGCGCACAGTGCTCTCAGACTTTCTGCCTTCCACTTTTTGGCACAGATTCAGACATACACACAAACACTCGACTAACAATCATCCACTACCTCAGTTCCTCCCTTCAGGAGAGGGAGACATCCGTAACCTTCTTCCGCTCTACTCATTCTTCTCTTCCCGGGGCAGCCATTTAAGCCATGCTCGTCCATCTTGGCAGACATTTGACGGTAACTGAGAGAGAAAGATTTCAGCGTGATCGTTATGTTACGAAGGTTAGAACCAGGACATGGCTTGAGGGGGCCCGGGGACAGACGGGACCTCAGCGTGAGCCAGCAGAAGTGGGCCACTCCCTGTTCTTAGTGAGAGTCCTGAGGCAAAAGGATACATGCTCTCTGTTTCGCTTACCCTCTCTCACTCGTTCGTCAGCATGGGATACTCTTGTCCCCCCCCTGCACAGTTCAGACTGAAACACTACAGCAAGACTGCATCTAACATACACCGCTGGACTAAGATGAAAGGGAATTGAGGTGCAAGCTAAACCAGAATGAGGTAAGGGAAATTACTGGTCAACTTGAGTTAAGGTATTATGTTTCTTCATATTGTGTTTTTAAGAAGCAAATCTGGGCTTTGTAAAATAATTTCCAGTGTTACAATGTCTTTACATTAATAAAGTTTAATAAAATTAACATTTGATCATTGCTTGTGTTCAGGACAGGGTCATATTAAAAATATGGTTGGTAGACATCCAATTGTATACGTCTTAGCTTGCCACATTATTTGTTTGGGTGGTTTTGTCATGTGGAACATTTAAGTCCTCTGACTCTGAGTGGACATGTTTGCAGATGATACTCCTGGCTTTACATGATTACTCAGTCCAGTGTTAATGTAATTGGGTTGATAAGGTTTTATGATATTTAATCAATATGCTGCAAGGCATGGCTTACTCAGCGCTTTTGTAGTCAGCAACTGTGGGTGCCCTGGCTGGCACTGGATGTTCTGTTTGAAAGCAAGTTTTACTTACTTTAATGCAGTCCTGTGAACTGGCAGTTCTGTCATTGTTTTGGGTCATCAGCTTTTATTGTACTAGCTGCAACTGATGTGCATTGTTGTTATAAACATTCAAGTAAATCTTTTTATGCAGAGGAGCTGGTGATAATTTGACTTTGGCTATTACCAAGCTATAAACCTAAGCTTTTTTTTATTGGTAGAAGAAGAACACTATGTTACAATGCATTTAAGTTGTTTATTTTTTTTTCTATGTTCAAGCAAAATATTCTACTCAACATACACTTTTGTTCTGATGTTAGAGTGTGTGACACTCTTTTCATCTTTTCGTCTCCAAAAATGCCTTTCACTCTTAAAATAAATGGCTATGGTAGGATGTCTTATATTAAAACCATGCTGTATCTTGTTTATTTGTATTTCTCCAGCCCAGGCTCTAGAGAGAATGATGAGCCCTACTGGGCCTAGTCCTAACCCCAACATCCCTTCTGAGTACTGCTCGACTATCCCCCCCATGCAGCAGGCGCGAGCAGCTGGCACTCTGAACTCCCCTCCACCCACAGTTATGGTGCCTGTGTCTGTCCTGAAGCATCCCAGCACTGATGGTACATGCACACATACACACCTCTTCCAAGCTTTAGTGTCCCAGTTATTTTTTTTTAAGTTACTTAAAAATTTCTTTTAACTCACGTAAACCATATCCACTGCTGTATTATCTACAGGGAGCCTTTTCAGACACACTAACACAGAGACACAAAGGCTGTTTTTGTTGTTGTTTTTTTTAAGAAGAACTAATCTTGAAACAAATTCTAGTCAATTCATGGTAGCTGTTTTAACAATGTGAAACTGAGGAACCAAAGTTTAAAAATGGAACCTGGTCTTAACTGTTTAGCTACCTCTGGAGTAAGTGGGAAAATGTGTTAATGTGCTGTGTAGTTTTCAGGCAGCTTATTGTTTAAAGTGTTGCCTGATCATTGGGATGATGTCCCCAACAATGTCATAGCCATGCATTGCCATTGTCAAAAGAAACTTAATTGCCCTTGCATTCTCTCATTGTGACACTAGGCGTTAGATGATGTAAACAGAATTGACAGTTCTCTTTTCTTACCCACTTACCCACTTTCCTCTGTGGATCTGATGGCAGGTTTCCCAAAAGAACAGAAACATGTATGGTTTGCTGATGGGATACTGCCTAACGGTGAGGTAGCAGATACTGCCAAGCTTTCTGTAAGGCCTCGGAGGTCCTCACAGGAGTCCAGTCCAGTTACACCAGACCCTCCAACGGCATGTGTATAATTGCTTAGTAATATTTTAACCCTGTCTAATTAAAAACCTCTTCCATTCAAGACTACTATGTGCTGTTTCGTTGGCTTACACTGTTACTAATTATAGGTGTTTGGTCTTTATACTATAGCAATTGTATTTTTACCACCTAGTTTCCTAGAAATAAACTAACAGAGAGGATAGTTAAAAATGGTATGTGGTAACAATATATGGTTAAAATAGTTGGTATTAATCTGCTATTAATTTGTTGTCTTCTTTTAGACTGCTTGTAAATTCCAAGAAGGCCTAGAGGGCTCTGCAGACAGTACTGAGAGTGGTGCAGAGGTTACACGCCGTGCAGTTAGTGGACCATGGGACTATACCCTTCTTTGTGGGCTCAGTGGCTGTGTGCAAGGGGAAGCCAGTCTCATACCTGAAGATGAAGAAGGGCTACCGCCTCTGCTCATTACAACAGGGGAGGAAGAGGAAGGAGGTGAGTACAGTTACATTACAGTGCTGTTGTGTTTGGGTAAAAACGGATTGATCCTGAACTTCCATAAATGTATGAATGAAAATGCCAGTGGCATTCAGTTTTTGAAATCTTCACATTGTGGTCAGATTTTAGTAAAAGTGTCAATATTATTACAGATGTATTAGTAGAGGAGCGCCCTGCTGCCTGCCAGATATTGCTGCTGTTAGAAGAAGGAGGTCCGCGACCTTTGACATTTGTGCTGAATGCTAACCTTGTGGTTAATGTCAAGCTTGTTTCATGTAAGTTCCAGACCCACAGAATAAATGAGGCACTGATTACATCATGACCTGTTTTGATATTTTATTAATATAGTTAAGAATGCTCTTTTTCTTTTTCATTTTAGCTAATGTTTAAACTTTCCAGTTTTTTAGTTCTTTTACATGTAGAATGCCTCAATTTTCTATTTGATATATTATTCATATTATAGTGTTTGTAAGCATGAATTTTTTTTTACTGAGAACTGCATTATATTCTGTGTTTTTAGATTGTGGGCGAAAGTGCTGGTGTTTAAGCTCTAATGGTCTTCAGGGAGTGGGACAGAGGGAGCTGGCATTTTTTATTGAGTGCCTCCCACAGGAAAATAGTCTGCCTCGTGACATCTTCAGCCTTTACATTACCATATACGAAGATGCTCAAAAGGGTAAATCACAGGCATTTGTTAGGCCATACCAAAAATGTAACAGATAAAGATAAGAATATATTTAATCCATATCATGCTAATGAATTTATTTGTTAAGATTGCGTTCTTTTTTTAATTCCAGGAAAGTTAATTGAGGAACTTGGCAATGTGACATTTACAGAAAGTTTCTTGGGCAGTAAGGACCATGGTGGGTTTCTTTTCTTCTCACCAAGCTTTCAGCCCCTAGATGAACTTGGGCTACCTCACAGCTCCTTTCTGTGTGGTGTTCTCATTCAAAAACTGGAGGTACCATGGGCCAAGGTGTTCCCTCTCCGCCTATTACTCAGTTTAGGAGCAGAATATAAAGGTAAGCGTCCTGCCACAATTAATGTTTTCATGGAATATACTATAAATGCAGTGTTCAAGATTAAGTCAATAACTGTTTTTCATTAATATGGCAAAAATATGTCTCCTTTTTGAAGAAAAAAAATTTAAAGTTTTTCAGCATCTCAGAAGTCTGGCAACATTATTTTGAACTCATCATCTCATCATTGTGTGCTGTGGCTTTGTCTGAAGTATACGTTTTAACTGCACTTTTAAAACTACACTATTCCATATCTTCCACTTAAAATCCACATTGCAGGGCTAAGCCAATGAGTCATAATTCATAATTTTGTTAAATAATCAGTAGTGTATGTTATTGATTAGTTAGAACATCTTTCACACAACCTCTTTTATCTTAGATCACTTAAATAAAGGTGAATACAAATTATGGAATCATCGGTGCTGAACCAATGAAGTCAAAATATAAGATAGAAAAATTCTAAAACTTCAGAAGATTGAGTAGACACTTAAACCTTTAAACCAAAAGTAACTGTTATCCAGGTTTGCTTTAATGTAGAAGTTAAATTATATAAAAAAAAACAATGGCTGTTTTGAATTATTCTAAACAAGATAGCTAAAATATGGCATTCTGTTATGAATTATATTTTGAAAACAAAAGTGAAAATAAATATTGAAAAACTTCAAAAAAAAATTAATTCTGCAGCTTTTATTCTAATTAATAATTTTCTGTCTTAAGTCATTATCTTTATTGTTAATAGGGTATAATGTTTAAAATACATTATTGACCAAATCCTGCTGTTTTTTTCCATAGAATTCAGAATCATAATGGACTTGTAAAGCCTTTGTTTTTTTGTTTGTTAATTTGTTTTTTGTTTTTTTTTTTTTTGTTTTTTTTTTTTAATTGTTTTTTAAAAATTAAATTGTTTATTATCTTTTGATTCTTTCTCTCATAGTGTATCCCAGCCCACTGGTTAGTATGCGGTTTCGTGATTCTGTCTTCAGAGAGACTGGGCATACCATCATGAACTTGCTTGCGGTGAGTACCATCTTATCACTTTGCATTCTCATTCAATAAGATGCCCAAGCAGCAGTCTTCTTGAAGTGCAATCAGTAATCAACTACATTTCAAATCAAAACAGTAATGCTCATTTTGAAGTAAGTTTTTCAACACTAGTCCCACTGTGATGGGTGCATTATATGATGGGATATTTTATATCATCTATGGATTGCCCGGGACTAAATTTCCCACACATACCTTACCTGAATCTCAGTTAAAAATGTTAAAAATGACTCCCTGATGTAACATTCCTGACTAGTTTTGTCAGTCATCATGACTCAGAAGTCCATGCTCATACAGGAAGAATGTAACAGACATGCAAACTGAACAGTAATAGGCCACTTTTTTGACACAACAAAAATGTCCAAATTGTCTTATAGCCAAAACAGACTGATAGTCTGAACTGGCTCCTGCTAATTGTTACTTATCTAGCTTTTCTAAATTTCTCTTTATTACCTACTTTAATCAAAATGCTTGTATAATTTTTAACATGAGATACCATGAATTCAGTGGTGTAGTTTAGATGATGGGCACATATATACACCTTCTAACAACTCGTGAAATCATTGGGGCTTGCATACATCTTTTGAAAATGCATGTGGTTGTATCTCTCTGGGTGTTACTACAGTGCGTCTGGAAAGTATTCACAGAGCTCCTCTTTTTCAACATTTTGCAATGTTACAGCCTTATTGCAAAATAGATTATATATTTGTGGTGCTTTTTTGTTTTTGTTTGAAACTTTTTGCAGATTTATTAAAAATAAATGCAATAATAATAGGAGTGGCCAGACGAAGCCACTCCTCAGTAAAAGGCACGACAGCTCGCAGTTTGTGAAAAGGTACCTGAAGGACTCTGAGACCATGAGAAACAAAATTCCCCATTCAGATGAAACAAACATTGAACACTTTGGCCTGAATGGCAAGTATCATGGCTGGAGGAAACCAGACACCACTCATCACCTGGACAATACCATCCCTACGGTGGTGGTAGCATCATGATGTGGGGATGTTTTTCAGCAGCAGGAACTTGAAGACTAGTCAGGGCTGAAAATGGCTGTGCACCAACACTCCCCACCCAACCTGATGGAGCTTCAGAGGTTCTGCAAAGAAGAATGGGAAATTGCCGAAAAATAGGTGTGCCAAGCTTGAAGCATCAGACTCAAAAAGGCTTAAGGCTGTCAAAGATGCTTCAACAAAGTATTGAGCAAAGGCTTTGAATACTTATGAACATGTTTTATTTTTTATAAATTTGCAAAAGTTTCAAGCATACTTTTTCACTTTGTGCTATTGTGTGTAGGGTTTTTAGGTAAAACATTAATCCATTGTGGAATAAGGCTGCAACTTGGCAAAATATGAAAAAAGTGGAGCACTGTGAAATACTTTGGGATGCACTATACCACGGACATTAAATAGAAAAAATTGAATTATAAGCAATCTAAAAACAAAACCTGTAAATATTCTTACTACTCTCTTCTTACTACTGATTGCCCTGTCTTAGCTTATTAGCTGCCATCCTTTCTGGGCTTTACACAAGATCATAGCTTTGCTTCTGCTAAATCAGTTAACTGATGTTCAAAGTTTGAAAAGGATAACATTTTCCCTCATTAAACAATGTGGAAGACCAGTAATATGTATTATTTGTGTCTGCTCTAAGGTAAATGATAAAGTTAGCTAAACTACCAAAGTGCTTTTAAGTTGTCTCACAGAATTTAGCATTTTTCCTCATACCTGCTGTGAGCTTCTTTTGAGGTTTAAAGTAAAAATTCCTTTCCTTCAGTTAAGGTAATTTTAAAGTTTACAATGGTATGCCCAAATCCAGTCCTAGAGTGTCCAGCATTGATTATTTTTACATTTTTATTGCTATTTATTTGTTTTATTTATTTATTTATTATTTATTTGGCTCAGATCCCATGTAAATGGGCAGGTTTAATGGGTGTGTTTAAGTAGGGGAACTGCTAAACTCCAGGACCAGTACTTACCATGTAAAAGTCTATACTATTAAAATGCCTAAGGCTATCAGGCTAAATTTCAGGACCATAATATAACACACCACTGCATGAACATGAATTTGCTTCAAAAGGTGTGAGACTTTAGTGTAAAAAAAACAAAAAAAATTATATGGCATTACTTTATCACAAAATGGTGTATTTTGGTAAAAAGGTCATCACAGATGGCCTAACGTAGTGGATACATTTGGTTGAAAGGCACATGGCTTTTTACAGAGTTGAACAACACAAAGCAAACCTCACACTCCACTTTGAGTGTCTACATATGGTTGTTCTACATTTCATTCACTGTTTAAACTGCTTTTTATCCTTCATTTTGTCATTTGTTTTTTGAAATTTTAATTATTGCATGCCAGTGAATGAAGATAAGTCTCATCTAAGGTACTCTTTGGGTCTCAGGCAGTTTCATTCTCTGAGAATGAATTTGCTTGATTGCTGTATTTTTTTTCTGGGCTTTTATTCCTTTATTTACTTGCCTTATGCTATCTGTGACTTTTGTTTCAAATGTAATGCTTATATCTTGAAAACACATCGTCTTAGCTTGTTAAAGTGTTCTAAACGTTCATTGTCTTACTATGTGTAAATCAGAATCCAATCAAGTACTGGTAAAGTCCTGGTATGTTATGGGTGATTTATGAATTTTTACACAGGATCTAAGGAACTACCAGTACAGTGTGCCTGTAGTCGATGGTCTGCGGATCCACATGGAAGTAGGCAACAGCTACATTGACATCCCCAAGTCAAAGTTCAATGAGGTAAGATATTTATCAAGGCAACAAGAACTTTGAACCTACTTTGAATAATATTTTTCATTTAAAATGTGGTGAAACATCACTATGTTGAGTTTCGGGATACATCACTGCTTTATCTCTTTTTTTTTTGTTGTTGTTGTTTTTTTTTTTTTTTAAATAGCGATACCAATACCCAGTATCTGAATTAAAACATACTCATTCTAGTCTTACTTCAGTGTTTATAATTCATTGTAATTTTACCATTACAGGCTTTTTATTTTTTAGCAAAAGCAATGTTCTGTATAACAAATTAAACCTACGATGCCTTTGTTTTAAAGAAACAACATATAAACATATAAATGTACCATTTGGCTAAAGTCTAAACCAAACCTAAAGGCTGTCATTACTCCAAGAGACTGATCTATGTTCCTTTTATATATCTCTGTAATGTTGGGTCCCACAGTAACAGTTATGATAATTTTGTATGTGATGATGATTAATATAAAATTCCTAACTTAATTGTTCTGCACAAAAAGCTAACATTTTCTTATCCTTGTTTGAGGCATACTAGTTATTCCTTTTGGAAGAATCGTAATTGTTAAATCCTCTATCGAATTGCATTGAATGTTTTGAAAACTGCAGTTTCACTACTGGTAGACTAATGAAGAAACACCCATCCCTAATATGTAGTTTTCTTTAGTTAAGATCTACCTGTTGGTGTGCATGCATTTTTCACTCAGTAACCCATGTGTGCATTCTAAATTGTTTTATGGTATTGGTATATTCTAACAATGATACTGATAATTTATTTAAGTGTAGGTATCGATTTTATATTGTATCGGTGCAACAGTAAGTGAATTGATGAATGGTGTTTGCTTGCAGATGCTGAAAGTGGTGAATTCCTCAAACGAGCATGTAATAAGTGTTGGAGGTTGTTTCAGTACTGAGGCAGACTCGCACTTGGTCTGTGTTCAGAACGAGGATGGAGGTTACCAGACACAAGCCAACAGCATTCAGGGAAAAACTAGGAAAGGTTAGATTGTGCCATCTATCTCTTTCTCTATCAATAGATAGATAGATAATATAGACCCTTAAAACAAGGTACCACAAAAGGTTCTTTTGGAACCAAAAAACCATACCATGGAACATCTTATTTCCTGTTGTAATTTTATTTAGTATTTCAGGCACTTTGAAATATTGGTGTTGTATGGAATCAGATTTCAGTGAAAAATAATCTTAACTACCAAAGAAAGAAAACAAAATTTCTTAACTACCAAAGAGATTACCAAAGTTAAATTTACCAAAGTTAAATTTATTTATAAAGCACATTTCATACAAGGGTTAAATGAAGTAATACACAATCAAAATATTAATAAATACAACCAAATAATATAGAAAGAATACTTGTATTAAGAGCAAATAAGGTGTTAGGGTATTAAGATTTTTTTTTAGTTTTGAGGCAAGATTTCAAAATAAGTAATGTTGGAGCCACATGAACACTGAAGTTACTCATTACAAAATGTAGGTGCTAAACTACAAATGCGCAATACCTTCTAAGCTCTAGCCTGGGCTATGAAACCACAAGGGGAGACAGATCAGCAGATCTAAATGCCTTTGGTCAAACAACAAATTATAAATCAGATAGAAAATAAAGCTCACTGAAGCAAAAAAAAAAATTTATACAACAATAAAAATTACTTGAAAACACTATTACTGTAAAAGTGTACAACATTGTCGGTTTGTAATTGGAATATCCATTTTTTGTTTTTATTTACAGTTCTGTCAGTTTTGCTGCCAAATCTCTCATTTGTACTTTCTGAGGTTTTGTTTGTAGTTTTTGCACGAACCTCTCATGTAGGCTGGGTTATCAGTCCTGCTATGTTAAAGAGCCTTTAAGCGACAGTCGAATTAGGATCCACGAGGGCCTTTGCAGACCATGCTCTGATTAAAGAAGGATATCATTTAGCAATGGGTAAGGTCTTTCTGGTGCTATCAATGCTTAATCACATCCAAGGCCTTATTTGTCATTGGTCACATGGTTTTCTGCTAATCCCTAAAGCTATATCTGCTAGGCCCCATCATAACTGAAGAGGCTCATTTGGCTACACTACATCACTACAAACATAAGTACTTGCTTTATTAATATTATACCTAAGTAGGGAATACCAAATACATGGCTGAGAAATAACCTCTGCCAAAACTGAAATTTTGCACTTAAATGACAAGGCACTGATCTGTTGCTCCAAAGCTCTCAGGCCAGAGGGAAGGCAGCACTGATAACCTGACCCACATGTGAGGTTTCAGGCAAAACTGCAAACAAATTTAGGACCTAAATGATTATTTTTAAACAATTACGGTATAACCAAAAGATCAGACAATGTAACTGTAAAACCACCACTAAGAGGAAAACTCAGATTAGTGAAAAAAGAAGCAAATGAAATGCAAAAATATATATTTTACACAAATCATTTGTGTTTAGTTTTTTGTTTGCTTTATGGATGGCTTTTTGCTGCAGTGAGTCATTTTTCATCAGTTTCTTCATTTTTGTTTGATAGTTAAGAGAATGTGTAACTTTTTTTTGCACACATCTAATTTTTGATTGCAAACTTCACAACACTTCTATAAATACACAAATCTTGGGCAGCCAATAAAGTAAAAAAATAAATAAATGTTTTAAACAGTGTGTTTTTACATATGTAAGTACATCCATTTTAATGAGCTCTTCTGTTGTTTTTGCAGTGACTGGTGCAAGCTTTGTGGTTTTCAACGGTGCTCTGAAAGCTTCTTCAGGATTTATTGCCAAATCTAGCATTGTTGAAGGTAATATTTCCTTAAGAGGTACTTTACCACTAAAAGCTGTTTAACATTTCTTCTTGTTTTTGTTTACTCATAACAAAATATTGTTTCTGATTAGCAAAAATGTGTATAATACAAGGCAACCTGAGATACAAGTCAATTAAACCAAATTTAAGTTTAATTGGTGGTCAAATTAAACTAGCCATGCCCAAAAATGTTGCTGCCAATTCCGTTGAATCTAGATATTTTTTAGATACAGTCTTTCCAGGCATGCAAATTTCACTTTGAGAACTTTACACTCCAGCTGTAGAAAACAAGAAATGCTGGTAAATCTGTTTTAGCAGTCTATACAAAAATTGTCCAAGAGCACATAGAAAAGTGTTCCAAGACGTCGCTGAAGAACCAAGAGGAACACTGAAGGAGCTGTGGGAGCTGTCTCTCTCAATTCAGTTCATGTCAGTGTTCATGATTCCATCATTAAAATTTGATGGACAAAAATTATATCCATGGGAGAGTGGCAAGCCAAAAACTAGCTATGTAAGAAAAGCATAAGTATGTGTAACAAAAAGGTTAAATTAGAAATGGGGCAAATATTTTTTCACATCAGTTATGTGCAGTTTTCTGCATAGTTTATGCTTTCTGTATCTGGAAACCTTCAGATGGGTTAATGGTGCAAATCCCTCCGGAGACCATGGAGGCTCTGCGGCAGGCCCTGAGGGATCAGGCAGACTTTCAGATCGCCTGTGGAAAAGCCAACACCGCTGAGGCTCGGGAGAACGTTATTGTGCGCTGGGTCGACTGGACAGCCCCAATTAATAATAAGTAATGCACATAACACACTGAAATTCATGCTGACCAATACTAATCAAGAGTTTGTGGTTAATTAACTGCTAGGCTACTTTATGCTGTAGCTGCAAACAAGTTAGTAAGTGTCCTTTAATGTTTGGCCTTTAAATTCATACAACTTACTATTTTTTATTTTTTTTATTTTCTACAGTAGTGACAGGCTCATTCATTGTAAATGGAAGTTTAGTTTGGTAGTTTAGTGTAATGGGTCTCATTAATGATCAAGTGCTCACACTTATATGTGTGTTACATTCACAGCATCACCAGTCCCATAGATGGAAAGTCTCTGAAAGGGGTGTCAAATATCCGGATGCAGTTGGATTCCGAGTTTGAGATGGATGGGCGAACAATTAGGTGTACAGAGGTATACGTTTCATCAGTTTTCATAATAAAAGGAAACCACAGCTTACTCTGCAGAAGAAACTTAATGTATTTTATGTTGTAATTATGTTGCTAAATTGTCTTTAAAAATTGGAAATAGTTATACATTGTTAGATATTTAATATCAATTGTTTTCCAGGAGCAGTGTATCGAAATAAGGAGCAGTGTATAGAAATATCATAGCTTGCATTTATGCTGCTTTGCAAATCGTGCCTCCTGTCACATTTTTGTTCTATTAATGTTTTTGTAAAAAAAAAATGTTTTTGTAAAAAAAAAAAAAATTTTTTGTAAGCTAAAAATGATTTTTAATCATTCTAAAATTATCTGATATCATCATAAAATGTAACTGGTTTTGAGAACAGAGGTTTGCATACCCACTGTAGAATCCTCTTTTCTTCTGTACCACCAGGTTTTTTACCTGCTGAAAAATCCAGACAGCTCCCTCTCAGTTATTCTCCCCTCTTGCAATCAATTCCAGCGAGAGATTGCTACTGCCAGCTGTGCAGCACTCTGTCCTCACTTGTCTATCTTGATTGGCAGTGGAATCAACTGTTTTGCACTCAGAGTTTCTACTGATACTGACATGGTTAGTGTTTTGAGATTTTTATTTATTTATTTATTTTTCATTATTTTTATTCATTAGTAGTGCTAGCTGTATTCGAAGTAGCAGAGTTTCACTGTTGAGCTTAATTGCTAATTAACGTCTAATGTTTTCAGTTATAAAGAAAAGGTACTTTCTTCTACTTTCTTCATTTCTTCTAATCAGTTTATGTGAAATGGAATAAAATGTACTTTATAAATCCTTAACTGAGCCCTCATTTAATTAATGATTTATTTTTACTTTTTTTTGTTGTTTTTTTTTAGGTTGAATACCAGGCAGGCTCAGGTGGACATCTGCTGCCTCAGAAATATATGAATGAATTGGATGGAGCCCTCATTCCTGTCATACATGGTGAAAGCTCTTGTGTGCCTCACCAAGCAATGGACATGGAGTTTTTCTTCTATATCACTCAGAACTTTGAACACAGGGCAAGAACAGCCCTCTATAAAGGCAGGGATGGTAGCCCTCTTTCAGACCAATAAGCAACATCGCTTGAGAGACAAAACAACCTGTGCAAACATTTGCAAGCTGAGTTATGAATTGTTTGTAAGGAAATGTCCAACATGCTTCACAGCAACTACTGCAAGTAAGAGTAGACCTCCTTAAAATGGTCAAGAATGACATAGGGTTTTAATGTATTTTAATTTGTTGATATTTGTGTGCATACATAAGAAAAAGGTATTTATAATTATTACTGATATAGTGGTCTTTGAGGTCAGAGAAAATAGGTTTCGATCCCAACTAATACATAATGCATGAGAATCACTGCTCTCTGTAATTGTGTAGGATTTTTCTGATGGCAGACCTTAAATTTGCAGTCTTTTTTGTCTGTAACCTCTTATTGTCATGCTTTAAAGTTGCTTCACCTAAATATGCCATCAATTTGATTTTTTTAAGTGTATTTTGACCCATGATTAATAGATGGAGTCATCTATTAATTCTGTTAAGCTTTTTTTAAGCTTAAATTCTATTTTTGGAATAGTTGCGTAAGTTAAAGGCAATATTTTTGATAGGCAATTACCATTGAAGTTTGAAATTCAGAGGCTCATGATTTCCTTGTAAGTCATTCTTTGCCTCATTCATTGAAAGTCATTCTATAAAATGCTAACGCTAAAAAAACAAAACAGGATTTTCTTAGTTTCCTCAGTGAAGATTTTTATTATTGACTTTCACTTTATTGCAGTGGGAGGACAGTATCTAAAACCTATTAAACCCATTTTGAGGTATGTAAAATCACACTACAACCCTTCTTTTTTGTACCAGACATATTTTACATTGAAAGCTTAGCTGATTATTTTCAATGAATCTTTAAAATCAAATATGAATTATTGCAATAAAAGTTAATATCAATATGACTAGAGAAAAATTAGTCATTTTACGAATAAAGCAAATAGTGTAGCTGTGAAAATGTTTGAAATTTAACATTTAAGGCATTCTCACTTTTTATTGTAAGGATACTACATAGTGTTGTGTTTTTTCCCCCCTCCTTTCACAAGTACAGGGTGAGATTTCTGTTGAACGTTTATACTACATGACCATGTTGGTGCAGACTAAATTCTGTGTTGTATATGTAGCTGCTAACCTTTATTACAAGTGATTCTTATTATTTTCTCAAACTATCATAATTCTCAGTTCACGTACAGTATGCTTAATCAAAGGAGACTTTTACTTTAACAACAGTTTCCTTAAAACAGTAGAACTGCTTAGTTCCTATGTCACAATTTGCTCACTAGATGGTGCTCATGAAGCTTTCAAATCTCACCATAAAACAAACGAAAAAAATTGCACCTCAGCTTGCAATGAATGAGGCATGTTGGTGCCATATGTGCTGCTTTCATGTTTCAGAAATTATTTGTGACAACTTGGATAATTACACCAGAAAGCAGTTTGTGTCTTATGAGATGTTTTATTGGAGCTTGTGATGCTGAAATGTAGAGAGAGATAAGAGCGTGCTTAAGAAATGTGTCCTTGAAAACCAGCAAAATGAAGATGCCAACCATGAACAGGTTCTGAAATTTAGAATATGCACTTTCATGATGAGTTGTGAACTGACTTAAGAAGTGATTGTACTTTCTTATTTTATGTCTTGTACTATGTGGTCTGGGAATAGTACACTTTTGTTATAAAGTGTGATTTTTATTTGAAGTCAAAAAAGTATGATGATCATTTATGAATTATTATACTTTTTAAGGATTGCATTTGATTTTTTCCTTCATGAGGTGGGGGGGGGTTTCATCACAATTTTGTTAATACAGATTGAACGGGTTCTGCAAGTCTCACAAACTTTAACAAATGTGTAAATACAGATGATTGTTCTGAAAGGTTTGAGATTAAATGTGATCATTTTGTACACATCTTAGAATTTCTACTCCTTTATATCTGGAGTGAGTTACATTTTGGGGGATTTAAATTATTTTTCTCACCATTATTGATTGAAAAATCATCACAAAGTATTTTATGCTTTACAAAAAGCTGTTAAACTACCATTTTGCATAATGTATATCTATTTATTCATAAAAAAACAGCTTTATTTGGTGATATCTGGGACCTACAGATGTTCTTCAGACATTTATTTCTAATATGTATCACATTCAGAATAAAGTTTTGATATGCAAGCCATTCAATTTTCACTGCATGAGGTGTGGTTTGTAGTCTTACTGTATTCTATTTTATGTATTCTCTTTTCTCTGCCTTTTTAATCACAAGTTCTGCAAACACCTCATCCACCAACAACAACTGTGCTCCAATAGGAATTCCAGTAATTTACAAAAAGTCTTCATAATTTAAAAAGTGAAAGGTTTATCCTTGTCATTGTGAAATGCAGCACAATACAAGGAAACTCAACCTCTACATTTCACCCATACACACACGTGCAGCAGGGGGCAGCTATCGAAAGTGCCTTGGGAACAGTACCTTGCTCAAGGGTACCTCAGGGCAGCCTAACGGTGAGGGAATCGAAACCCACAATCTTCCGATCCATGGCTGAATCCCTAACCACTAGGCCACCACTGCCCTGCCAGGTATTTATGCTTAACAATTTGGGGTGGAAAAGCTACTCCTAGTGGTTTAATTTGAAATGGTGAGGTACAGAGAAAATGTCGATGTTTCTGTATAACATTGCAGTTATGTTAACAATTGTACAAATATAATGAAGTACTGATTAAAGTATCGCCTACTACCACAATGCTACTTTGTTAAACAGTTAATTTTTTAACTGTTGGGGCAGCGGTGACCTTGTGGTTAGGGAGTTGGCACCTGGACTGGAAGGTTGTGGGTTCAAATCCCGGACCAGTAGGTTGCACTGAGGTACCCATGAGCAAGTTACTGTCCTCATCACTGCTCCCTGGGCGCTTTCAGTCGCAGACCCCTGCTGTACATCTGTGTATGGGTGAAATGCAGAGGCTGCATTTTATTGTGGTTCACTGTGCAGTGTTAAGTATTCACAATGGCAAGCTGTCACTTTCACCTTACAATTGGGTCATCCCAAATACCGCAGTGTGTAATTCTAATTCTCTAAATATTCTCCTTTAACTAGTTTAACCCACATCAACTCAGCTAATTCCAAAGGTCTTAATCAGTTAAATGTGGTGTTCTAGGAGAACAAAAGCAATATCTAAGGTTGTCGCCCTTGACTTTTCAATGCAAATCTGGTTTCTTGAATCTTCAAATATGTGGCAAGCTACTGCTGTACATATTAAAAAAGACAATCCAGACACCCCTTGATAATTAATTAATCTTCTACTTTAAGAGCACAGATTACTTTTAATATTTTTATTTATTTATTTATCCATCCATCCATTATCTGCCGCTTGTCCCAAATGGGGTCGCGGGGGAGTGCTGGTGTCCAACCCAGCGCACACAGGGCGAGGACGGGGGACGCACCCTGGACAGGTCGCCAGCCCATCGCAGGGAGGAGCGGGACGGGGACGGCACCTTGCTCAAGGGTACCCCAGGGCAACCTACTGGGAAGGGGTTCGAACCCCCATTTATTTATTTATTTTTATTTTTTTAAAAGATTTTTACATAATGTTACACTTACACTTTAAAAGTTTACACTTAAAAAACCACCCACAAGGAGGCTTTTTTTAAAGGTTTGTTTAGCCAAAATGCTAAATAGTTGTCATTTAATTAGAAACACTGGCTGGAAGTCTCTTTCGTTGCTTGCATATTGATTTGGGAAAAGGTTTACATTGGATGCCCTCCCCTCCCCATTTATCCAGGCTTGGGACCTGCATGAAGAAATGCACTGCTTTGGCGACCCCTAAAGGGGAGCAGCAAGAAGAAGAAGCAGAAGAACCAATGATGGCTGTACTTCTAAAACTCCCAACACAGAAGCATAAACCAGAGATGGTGGATTTATGCTATGAGACATGCCTTTATAGAGAAGGAATGAAAGAACAGTAAGTAGTATGTGTCTTGGCATTGAACATACTATCTAAGAAAAGCTGGAGTATTTTTATGATTGTATTTCATTTGTCATTTTGATAAAGTTCATTTACATTAACAGTTTTCATTTGCTAGCTGTATAAATTATTTGGTTAAAGGGAAGGCAAATTTTTGATCTCTCCTTATTACTGATCCTATCCATCATCATCACTACACATTCCAGTTGCCAATGCATCTTTAACTCTGCCATCTCCAGCTCTGCAGTCTGTTTTGATCAGTGCAAATGTTTCCAACCTGTGTAGCATTTACATTTATGGCATTTAACTGACACACTGATCCAGAGTGTCTCCCAATTCCTAACTAAAGGGACAGTCTCCCTGGAACAACATGGGTTTAAGTGGTAGGAATCGAACCTACAACCTTTTGATTTGCACACAAGTAGCCTACCACTAGACCACCACCACCAGAGGAGGGGAGACATAGTGTACTGGTACCGACTTTAAAGAATAAGGATGATGCACAGAGCTGTGGTAACAATAATCAAAGTGACTATTCTTGTCATTGAGAGGTTATAGTACAGCATACAGTGAACCACAATGAAATTGGACCTCTGCATTTAACCCATGCGCAGGGGGGCAGTGACAGGGACAGTACCTTGCTCAAGGGTACCTCAGGGCAACTTACTGGTGAGGGAATCAAACCCACAATCTTCTGATGCAGGGCCAACTCCCTAACCACTAGGCCACCGCTGCTCCATTATAGAGGAATAAAGTTGATCAGCCACAGCATGAAGTTATGGGAAAGAGGTGAGGATTAGTGAAGAGCAGTTCAGATGCAATGTTTGCTCTGAGGGTGTGAAAAATTGAAAAAGCAGAACATTTAAGTAAAGTTTAAGGGGATTACTGAATAAAATTCATTTTACTGCATTTTAACCCCACAGAAATAAATTGCAGATTCTTACATGAAAAATATTGCTTAATGACTTAAGTCTACAATTCTTCTTCTTCTTTCGGCTCCCGTTTAGGGGTCGCCACAGCGGATCAACTGTCTCCATTTCTTCTTGTCTTTTGCATCTTCCTGCTTCAAACCGACCACCTGCATGTCCTCTCTCACCACATCCATAAACCTCCTGTTTGGTCTTCCTCTTCTCCTCTTTCCTGGCAGCTCCATCTTCAACATCCTCCTTCCAATATAATCCTCGTCTCTCCTCTGCACATGTACAAACCAACGCAACCTTGCTTCTTTAACTTTGTCTCCAAGACGTCTAACCTGAGCTGTCCCTCTAATATACTCATTTCTAATCCTGTCCATCCTCGTCACACCCAACGAAAATCTCAGCATCTTTAACTCTGACACCTCCAGCTCTGCCTCCTGCCTTTTTGTCAGTGCCACCATCTCCAACCCATACAACATAGCTGGTCTCACTACTATCCTGTAAACCTTCCCTTTTACTCTAGCTGGTACGCGTCTGTCACAAATCACTCCAGCCACTCTTCTCCACCCATTCCAACCAGCCTGCACTCTCTTCTTCACCTCTCTTCCACACTCGCCATTACACTGAACTGTTGATCCCAAGTATTTAAACTCCTCCACCTTTGTTACCTCCACTCCCTGCATCCTAACTACGCCACTTTCCTACCTTTCATTCACACTCATGTATTCTGTCTTTGCCCTACTCACTTTCATTCCTCTCCTCTCAAGAGCATATCTCCATTTCTCCAGGTTCTCCTCAAGCTGCTCACTACAGATCACAATATCATCAGCAAACATCATCGTCCATGGAGACTCCTGTCTAACCTCGTCCGTCAACCTGTCCATTACTATTGCAAACAAGAATGGGCTCAGTGCTGATCCTTGATGTAATCCAACATCTACCTTAAATGCATCCGTCACTCCCACTGCAGATCTCACCACTGTTACACTGTCATCATACATATCCTGAACTACTCTCACATACTTCTCTGTAACACCAGACTTCCTCATACAAAACCACAACTCCTCTCTAGGCACCCTGTCATATGCTTTCTCCAAATCCACAAAGGCACAATGCAGCTCCTTCTGACCTTCTCTGTACTTCTCCATCAACACCCTCAGAGCAAACATTGCATCTGTGGTGCACTTTCTCGGCATAAAACCATACTGCTGTTCACTGATCCTCACCTCTTTTCTTAACCGAGCTTCCACAATTATTCCTAAATTTCAATTGTAATTGAAATGGTATCCAAAAAATTATCTATAGTGGTGTTTAAAAAAGTGTAAATCTTTTAAAATGTTCTATATTTCTGAATAACTGACCTAAATAATTACTGATGTGTGAATTATATTTTCATATAACTCCTTCACATAATTCCTAAAAACAGATCAAGAGAAATTAAACAAATGAGACAAAAGTATAACTGATTATTTATTTTTTAAGCAAAATGATCAAACATTACAAATCTCTGAGTGGAATAAGCATGTGAGCCTGTTTTTTGACAGTTAGGTGAGAGTGGATGCCCTGTTTCATTTAGGCCTGTTTGTGAAAATGTACCATAGCCAGAACAAAACAAAGCAAAAAAGTTTATGAAACCATGTTAAAAGACTATTGATTTTTCAGATCACTAGTCAGACAGTATTCATCACTGTATCTCACTTGGCAACCTTTACATCACATTCATGTACAATAGTTTCTCTGCTCTTTGTTGGATATATGCACTCTTTTGTGTTGTAATGTCTTTTTGCACTGTATGATGTACTATTGTATTGTTTGTACTTATTTTAGTCACATCCTTATGTCACATCCTATGTCATGTCCTTTGTTGTCCCATGTGTAGGACCATGGTCCTGAGATCTCTTTGTCTTACATTTGTCCTTAGAGTTGTCCATAGACTCTATACTATTAATACTATTACAGCAGCACACCTTATTTTCAATGCAATTCTGAAACTCTAAAGCAACCATTTACTGGCTAACCTGTGACTGCCAGCATCAAATTTAAAACCTTAATCCCTGCCAAAAAATCCAAAAATTGTTCAGCCATTTCTTACCTATTATTATCAATGTTGTCCTTCAACTTCCTAAAAGCAGAAGACCTGTATCAAGACTCTTCTGAGTCCCAGGTAGTAAGTGGTGCAATACAATTCCCTTGTCAGTTAGAACTGGTGAAACCCTTGCTTTCTTAAAATGGTGACTGAATAACAGTGTCCCAAATGTTGTAAATGTGAATACATTGGTATATAACACATAAATAAGTTGATATCTGTTAAAGAAATAAAGATTATACCTATTCATTCAAAGCCACATAAATCCTTAGACAACCAGTATGACAGAGTTCAGTTTTAAACGGTGAGTATATGTTGTAAGAATATATATGCTGATAGCAGTATCTTTAAGGTAAAGTTGAAATGAACCTGAAAACTCATCCTGCACATATAGTAACTTTTAGGTAACTGTTAAGTATTTAGTCATAAACCTTCTTCTTTTTGCATCTTTACATTCATTCTTACACTAACAACTCAGTTAACTATATTTCAATAGTCAATGACCAAAGATGTCCTTGAAGTCACCAAGCTGTTTTATTTGCTCGGTCTGCATAGAATGCCTTCTCATGAGCATTCTCCTGGTCTTGAGATCCTTTGGGAAGCCAGCTGGAGCTGAGGGGAGATAGGGCATTACCCCTGTCCCCAAACCACAGACGGACTTATTGCTGGAGCAGAGAGTACTGGATGTTCCAGAAATTTGAGGGACTGTAGCATGCTGATTTAATGGGGGCAGAAACCCTGGCCGTGGTTGGAAAATGGGATCAGAGAGAAGAGCACCCGATCCCCTACGCTCTTGGTTAATTGGTTGTCTTTTGTGCATGTATGCTAGTGAGGTGTTCTCAAGGGACTCTCGTGAACCTATCAAAGTAGAGGATCGTGAGGTCACAAGTTGTCTCTTCTCAGGCTGTCTTTTCCTTTCCTCTGGTGAGTTGCCTGATAGTGTGAGCTGGGAATCAGAGCTGTAGTGGTCCATTCCAAGCTGTCGACGATGGATGATGTTGCAGAGGCTGGACACTGCAAGGTTAGGGAGGGATTTTTTGGGGTCCTTCTCAGCTGTGGATGCCTCTGCACTACTGCTTTTGGAGTGAAGGTCTGGGTGGGAGAGAGAATGAATTGAAGACAAACCGTCAAAAGACAGTGCAGCTTCTGGTCTTAAAAAAACACTATTACTTCTGTTAATTTGGGTTTGGCTTGAAACATTTGCTTCTTTAAGGTCAATACTGCAATGACGTGAGAGTGAAGAGCCAAAACTAAGTCTGTTCATTCTGTAAGCAAGCTCTTCCTGAGGTGTTATGTCAGGCAGTTCTTCCATAGGAAAGGAGCCTTTGGATTGCTGTTGGGCTAGAAAGGATTGGGGAATCTTGAGCCAGGGTTCTGAATGTAGTCTCTGGAGGTGATGGAGTTTGTTCACTCTTCCATGTACCAGATGTGAATGGTGTGATGGAGATGTTGGCTGTGAGCTGTTAGTGGTTTGTAAATCCTGGAAGGAGAACAAATTCGCTGTTGGCTTGGAGGAAATTGTTCCTTGTGGTGATGTACTCAGGTGAACCTCAGAAGGAGAAGCACAAGGTATTGAGGAGTTCCACTGTTCTGATGTTGCTAGTGGAGGAACCATGAGATAGTGTTTGGCCGTTTGCTTTCCACTGGCAAGTTTGTCTGTAGTGATGATAATAATTTCCTTACCTCTGGCCTTGCAGGCCTCCATTAATAAGTTCAGTGTTTCTTCATCACTAGCTTGGATAGCATGAATGAGAGATGAAGACCCTGTGTGATCCTTCTGACAGGGATCCGCCCCACTAGCCAGGAGCAAGGACACTACCTCAGGTCCAGCTTGCTCTAAGCAAGCATGCATCAGGGCAGTCTTGCCACTCTTGTCCTGAATGTTTGGGTCAGCACCACTTTCTAGTAGATACCCCACCATTTTTGCCTTTGGAACTCCCTGGTGGTCTGTGTTTCTGCTCTTGCAAGCGATCATTAGTGGTGTCTCTCCACGGTCATTGCTCTCATTTATGTATGCTCCTCCCTCCAGGAGAAGCCGGGTCAGGCGGAGTCGGCTCAGGTAAACAGCCTTGAGCAGAGAGTTGTTGTCCGTATGGACTACCTGTGCACCTTTCATCATTGCTTCTTTTACTGTGATTCACAAAAATATTGCCATCACAGCCTGTGAAAACAAGGTACAAAGTTTAACACTGAAAACATTACAATCTGTAAAGTTGTTACCTTTTTGGACTGGTCATTTTTCCCCTCTTCCAAAACACTTAATTTCTAGTTAAACCTCCTGGCCTAGTGGTTAGGGAGTTGCCCCCACATCGGAAGAAAGTGGGTTTGATTCCCTCACCAGTAGGTTGCCCTGAGGTACCCTTGAGCAAGGTACCGTCACTGCTCCCCGGGCGCTTTCAATAGCTGCCCACTGCTGCACGGTGTTTGTGTGCATGGGTTAAATGCAGAGGTCCAATTTCGTTGTGGTTCACGTGTGCTGTGCTGTGACTTCACAATGACAAGGGTTGTCACTTTCACTAAAGTTATACCCCTATGTGATAAAATGGGGGAAACACCAAACTGAGCCTTCCCAAACAATACTGACAGCAATACTGAAAGTATGAAAATCTGTATTTAACCAGTTTCAATTTAGGAATACATTCTGCTTTCCATATTTTTCTCCTCAATAGTTTTTTTAACGACAGGCTGTGTGAATTCATTTAGCTGAGGCAAAGACCTTGGCTCGCTTGTTTGCCAGCAGAGCCAGGTAATATCTTTTGAAGTGCCATTCCCTTTCAACATAGGAATAGAGCTCAGCTTTGCTTTCACTTCATTAAGTGATGGCATCACTGTAAAGCTCATTGTGTCAGCTGGCCTTGCTGTTTTCTTCTCTGCACTGCACCTTGTGATTGCAGAACATCATGTCTCAGATAAGCTTATAGTTTTGTAAAACATTTTTGAATGCTTAGATCATGTTTAGTGAGACAGAACATTACAATAGTTTGTTAGCTAATAATAAGGCTTCACTGTGCTCACAAGTGCTGAACAAACACTTGCAGTTCTATAGTGTTCAGCATCTTATTTGTCTTGACACATTTTGCAGTTGCATGTTTTCATCTATTAAGAGAGAAATAAAATCTATATTCATTCACTTCACTCATCGTGGTTTTGCTTTTGCCCATCAAGTGTCCTGTGTAATTTAAAACAGTTTTAATAGTTCTGCTATTTGTCATGGTAGGCGGTGCCCTGCTCTGACTGTGCACACCTGTGCACACTTAGGCAACAGGTGTACCTCACTGGGGCTGGCTTTATAAGCCCTAATAAATCAGAGCAGAGCGTCAATCATTTTTTGTTTTTTGGGTTTTTTGGATTTATTTGGGATTCTGGGTTCTGGATGGGTTAATATGGTCCTCAAGTTTTGGTTTATGCCTTATGCTCTAAGTTGAGCACAAGATTCCTGGCTATGCGATTATATCCAACAACACCCACCTCCCCCCATGACACTATTCTAAAGTCTTCAGTGACAAAGAACACAGTGTTCCACCCTGTTATGCTGTAAGCTCTAGTATGTTTTCTTGCTGCAATTTGTGAACAAAATCATCTTAGAAAAAAAATTATCAATATATTTATTATCTTATAAGACATACATCCCATTGTTTTTCTGCATTTGCTTTTATCAATTTTGAATTTAATCAAGGTAATGACTACTTTAAGAACATTGAAACTGAAGCTGCCATTGAAATACTCTAGGTCAGATAGTCTATAATGATTTCCACAAAGCAAACAATATAGTTCATATAACAGTCTTCTGTATAGTATCTCTACTCTACAAGATGCTTGTTATCTGTGGTGGTCATTAGGTCAGGACTAATGATGGGTGCCAATAATTTAGAGTTCATTTTTACTGTGTACTATTATCATGATTGTTTAAACTCTGTAAAAGTATTTGTATTTCTAAAGAGTTAAAATTATTAAAAATACAGAGGAAAAATGGACAATCAGTGGCACATTTTCTCAGTGGTATATAGGTAGATATGACCAAACTAGCTCTCTGACCTCTGTCATGATAGATGGTGCTCTGCTCTAACTAAGCACACCTGGGCCCATGAGGGCATAGGTGTGTTTCATTGGGGGCTGGCTTTATAAGCCCAACGAGTCAGAGTAGAGTATCAATAATTCACATGGGTTAGCTTTGTGGTAACAGTTGTGCCTTAGTTATGTATTTTTGGTTATGTTAAGTATGGTTAATAACATTAGGTACGAGATAACAAATAACAACACTGCAAGTAACAGTGGCAGCCTAACCAGGTTTTTTGTGTTTTTGCTGAAAACAAGGCTCTTTATTTAAAGAATAATTTTAAATTTGTTACATACATGGTAAAATAAAAAGTAATATATTTGTGTTAAGTTGTACAAAGCACCTCATTGACCTAGTTTGTACCTATTTAACACATTTACTCACTTACACTCAGTGGGTAAATTCTACATTCTAAAAAAATCACAAAAAGTTTGGTTCAATGGCACTGTGTGCCTTTCTCTTTCTTTTTTTATTTTTTTTATTTATGCCCTTTATTGAAAGCTGTAAAATGGCTTGCCAATGGTAACACAAAGTTTAACCAGATGAAAGGTGACAGGTGTGCATTGTAATGTAGATTATCGCTGCTACTGTTATCTTCTACTGCATCACAAAGTGCACTAAAAAAGAGAAACAGAGGCATGATGAAAATAGAAAACGTTGCTATTAGCAGTGTGCACCCAATTACCTTGGAGCATCTGTGCATTACTCAAGTATGGCAACAACTTCTGTCCTTGTCAGCAGTGTTCTGCTGTGTTCCACTGGGAGAGCCTGCAAAGCTTCATTCATGTTAGAGTTCAGTAGGAGATGAGTGAAACCAGAGAGAAGTGGTCCCTGGAACCCCCTCCAGCTGTTCTGATGTGTTAAATTTTTTGCATTGTAAAATTATCTAAGAATCTTTGTCTTGTACTTCTGTGAGTTTAATGTGGAGAAAGATAAACTGTGAGTATTGTCTTGTTACAAAGCATGTAGAACGTGCACTTGAGCTTTTGAAGAGGTCCCAGAGTGTTTCTATTCTCATCAAGGTACAGCTATTCAAAACACTCTCAGAATTCTCTTCTTACAACAGCAATGCATAGAGGAAAATGAGAGAGACATGTTTGGCTGGTGCTCTTGTGCACAGGTATCAGTTATTGCAATGAGCTATTTCAAACACTTTCTTATACCTTCTTGAGACCAAGAGGGTGTATAAAATGTGTTTTTTGCTAATGCTGCTAAAACTCCAATAAAGAGAAATGCAGAAAAAAGGATCACTCACCCAAAGCTTGTGAAAAGATACTGGCTGTGCTGGTGTCCCGTTTGCACCGGTTTGTCTGAATATAAAGTAAATGGTCTAGAGTGTGCGTGCATAGCTGGTGTGACGTCGGTTAGGTCTGAGCAACAACGAGCAGAATTACTCACACAGGAGAGAGCTGAACTGGGAGGGAGAAGAGAGCGAGAGAGAGAGAGAGAGAGAGAGAGAGAGAGAGAGAGAGAGAGAGCACAGACAAAAGGCACAAGATCATGATTTACTGGCAAGAACTCTTTTATTGCACTGGACACAAGAAATATCTATGAACAAGCATCATAGTTCCTCCTTCTACCTCCAGACAAACTCGTATTCATTCATTTTTACTTCTGTGTACTGACTCATAGACAGTGTTTTCTGGACTGTGCTGATCAAACATTGTAGTCTAATGCTGTGCTAGACATAAAGTGGCACTGTGCTGATGACTGTACTCACTTATATAGTGGTACTTTATTGTATGCAGTGTAAAAGGGGCTGTCATGGTAGGACAAGATAAATCCTTAAAGTGTGCATCTTTGCTTCATCTCATGATGATACAGAGTTCATACCATGTTATTTCCTTGATAATCATGTATGTATGTTGGTGTACTTCATATTGGTCTGTATGTCATGACTGAACCTTTCCAGGTAAAGCAGATTAAAGTGCTTTCGATGCCTGTGCTTGACAGTAAATGACTCTGATCATTTCTTTATTGAAGTAATGATTTGGGTACCTATCTTGCTAGCTCAAAACAAGAGGCAGATTCAACATCTACATTAACTGTCGCCAGGTTGAGTAGAAGGTGAGATGGCGTAATTTCAGCGCACTTGAGCAATGCCATTGCCATGGCAACCACTGAAAGGAAGTACGACCACACGTGTCTTATTCCATGAGAGTGTGCATAGGGGATGAGTGTGTTTGTGTGTGTGAGTGTTTTGGGGGGGGGGGTCACTCAAGTCTTCCTGATAATTACTTCCAATTCACAACACGTTGCCAGCATTCAGTTTTCAGGGTTGTTTTTTTAATTGCTAAATATTTTTTGTTTCTTTTGGTCTTATGATCCTAAAGAAAATGCCCCCGTGACTTAATGTATTGGCCTGCATAGTAAACAACTGCACCTGTTTCCAGTTTAGCCCTACCTGCCCCTTATCTGAAGTTTTCCCTGGCTTCAGTGGCACAACTGATGTCTGGACTGGTTGACCTGGTCTGTAGTGTCCTGGGGTCCCCACTGCCATCGTTCCTGTTTAGCCATTGTTCAGGCCCTAAAGAAACATAATCTTCTGCCAAGGAGATCCCTGGCCTCCCAGATGTTTTAGTAAACAGTAGTCCCAGCTTCTTCCTCCTCACTGGCTTTATGATTGTGCCATTAACCTTCTTCTGGGTACTACTCCTTCTAGATCTGTTTTCCCTCTCAGGTCCAGAGAAGGTGGCCATGGAGGATTGCATTCAGGAAGCTCTGACTCTGGGATTCACACATCTGAGCACTTTGAGTACCTGGTTATGCCTTTTGGGCCTTTGAATGTTCCAGGAGTCTTCCAATGCTTCAGAAATGAGGTCCTGAGGGAGACTCCTGAGCACTACACATTCGTCTGCTTGGATGAAATCCTCATCTTTAGCCAAACTATAGATGAACATGTGTTAACACAGCCACTAGGGATGCACAAGCCATTGTATTTTGTTGTGCTGGTCCCAAGCCCAGATAAATGGGGAGGGTTACATCTGAAAGGGCATCTGGTGTAAAACCAAATCAATATGCGGACAACGAAACAGAATTCCATACAGGATTGGTCGAGGCCCTGGTTAACAACGCCAGTGGTGTTTGCCTACAGGGTACTGGTGGAAATTGGACTACTGTTGGCCAAAGGAGAAGAAGAAGAAGAGGAGGAAATCAAGTCTGGAGGGATGAGGAGAGAAAGAAGGGGAGGAGAGTTGAAGTGAGAGTAGGAACTTTGAATGTTGGCAGCATGACTGGTAATGGTAGAGAATTAGCTGATATGATGGAGAGAGGGAAGGTTGATATTTTGTGTGTGCAAAAGACTAGATGGAAGGATAGTAAGGCCAGGTGTATTGAAGGAGGTTTTGAATTATTTTACCATGGTGTGGATGGAAGGAGGAATGTGGTAGGTGTGATCCTGAAGGAGTATGTGAGAAGTGTTTTGGAGGTGAAGAGGGTGTCAGATAGGGTGATGAGTTTGAAGTTGAACATTGAAGGTGTGATAATGAATGTCATTAGTGCTTATGCCCCACAAGTTGGATGTGAGATGGAAGAGAAAGAAGAATTCTGGAGTGAGTTAGATGAAATGATAGAGAGTGTACCAAGGGGAGAGAGAGTGGTGATTGGTGCAGATTTTAATAGACAGGTTGGTGAAGGGAACAGAGGTGACAAGGAGGTGATGGGTAGGTATGGTCTCAAGGAGAGAAATGCTGAAGGTCAGATGGTTGTAGATTTTGTGAAAAGGATGGAAATGGCTATAGTTAATACTTATTTTAAGAAGAGGGAGGGGCACAGGGTGACGTATAAGAGTGAAGGAAGATGCACACATGTAGATTATATCCTTTGCAGGAGGGTCAGTCTGAAGGAGATTGGAGACTGCAAAGTAGTGACAGGGGAGAGTGTAGCCAAACAGCATAGGATGGTGGTCTGTAGGATGACCTTGACCTTGGAGGTCAAGAAGAGGAGGAAAGTGAGGGCAGAGTCGAGGATAAAATAGTGGAAGCTAAAGAAGGAGGACTGCAAGGTAGAATTCACACAGGAATTAAAATGGGCACTAGGAGGGGTTGAAGAGCAACCAGATTGCTGGGAAACTGCTGTAGAAGTGGTAAGGCAGACAGCTAGAAAAGTTCTTGGTGTGATATCTGGAAGAAAAATGGAGGATAAGGAAACCTGGTGGTGGAATCGAGATGTCCAGGAGTGTATACAGAAGAAGAGGGAGGCAAAGAAGAAGTGGAACAGTCAGAGAGATGAAGAAAGCAGGAGATGAACCACAGCACAAAGAAAGAAGTAGCAAAGGCTAAAGATAAGGTGTATGGTGAATTGTATGAGGGGTTGGACAGTAAGGAGGGAGAAAAGGACCTGTAACAATTGGCTAGACAGAAAGAAGGAGCTGGGAAAGATGCAGCAGCAGCAGGTCAGGGCGATAAAGGATAGACATTGAAAAGTACTCATAGGTGAACAGAGCGTGTTGAGTAGTAATTATGGAGCATATGGAGAAAGCATATGACAGAGTGCCTAGAGAAGAGTTGTGGGTTTGTATGAGGGGGTCAGGAGTGGCAGAGAAGTATGACAGAGATCTGCAGTGGGAGTGTGAATGAGTGTGAATGAAAGGGAGGGAAGCAGAGTGGTTAGGATGCAGGGAGTAGAGGTGACAAAGGTGGAGGAGTTTAAATACTTAGGATCAACAGTTCAGAGTAACAGTGAGTGCAGAAGAGAGGTGAAAAAGAGAGTGCAGGCAGGTTGGAATGGGTGGAGAAGAAGGGCTGGAGTGATTTGTGACAGATGGGTACTAGCAAGAGTAAATGGGAAGGTTTACAGGACAGTAGTGAGACCAGCTATGTTTTATGGGTTGGAGATGGTGGCACTGATGAAAAGACAGGAGGCAGAGCTGGAGGTGTCAGGGTTAAAGATGCTGAGATTTTCGTTGGGTGTGATGAGGATGAACCAGATTAGAAATGAGTATATTAGAGGGAAAGCTCAGGTTAGACCTTTGGAGGGTCTTCCAGCTCTTCCTTGAGCATCACTGATTTTTGAAACTAGAGAAGTCCCTCTTCCATGTTTGCTCTGGCACCTTCCTGGGCTTTGTAGTTTCCCAAGGATGACTGAGGATAGACCCAGCAAAGGCAATAAACGAGTGGCCACACCTCACTTCTGTCCGCATATTGCTAATGCTTTGAGGACTTTGCCAACTTCTTTTTGCCACTTTGCATAACTGCAGCCCCCCAGATTTCACTTACCTGCTCTTCTCTTGAACTCTGGGTTCAACATGGTTCAGATCAGGGGACAGAGATGATTATGACAGTTAACCATTTTTTGTTGATTTAGACATAAGATTTGGATTATTGACCTGATAGAAGATCCAAAGATGACCCAGTTTTACTTTCCTGGAAAAAGCTACCAAATGTAGATTCATGCCCGTATATTTCTATGATACCATGTAGCCTTATAAAGTGTCCATGGACTTTGGAGGGAAAACATCCCTTTATACTTGTAACGGTGGCGGGGTGCAGGGAGGATGCCAATGCTGAGCCAGGAGTTCGGATCATAGTTTTATTAACTATATTAACAAAACAAAACAAAACTAAGGACTGCAGTTCTAACTAAAATCAAGGAACTGCAGCCTAAACCAAGATACCAAGTTACCAAATACCACCACAGAGTGTGTAGGCTGAGCCTAACTAATGAGCCGCGCTCTGTTCTGACTCATCGGAGCTTAAATAGTCAGCCCCAATGAGGCACACCTGTGCCTTCATTAAAAGCTCAGGTGTGCTCAGTCAGAACAGAGCGCCCTCTATCGTGCCCAAAACACCTCATCCGTGACAATACTATAGTATAACCATGCATCATTTAATGGAAAACCCACCTTGAAAATTGTTTCCTCAGACAATAGAACCAATAAAGTACCAATAAAAGAAAAGTACTACCATGTTGCAAAAGTGAAGGCGCTTACGTCTGACAGAAAAGGCTTTTTTCAGGCATACCTTTCAAATGTATTATGGTGATTTTGAAAACTTGATATCTTTTGGGGTTTTTATATATGTAGGAGCAAAAATAATGTTTTTCATTTTTTGTCCATGTCCTGACTTCAACACGATTCTCCTTCATTTTGTTTCCCATGTTGATGAAAGACTAAGGATATCAGGCCTCTCCAGCCTAGTCAAAATGTACAGTTTAAATGAAAGACATGCTTCAGTTACATTGTGTACTTGTAAAATTACAATAGTAAGATGAAGGTGGAAATAATTGTGGCACATGTATTTTTGTTGAAAATAATTTATTGATGAGGGATGTTTTCTCTTTGGAAAAAAAAGTATTTCAGCAAACATTGGATTTTTCTCAGCCTTTTTAGTAATCTTGACTGATTGCCAATATTTGTGGAGGGCCCAGAGTATACACAGTATATGGGTTATATTCCACAGTTTGAAGACATGCAAAGGTTGATTGGAAAGGCTAAATTACCCACTGATGTGAGTGTAAGTGTCTGTATCTCTGTCCTGTGACAACACTGGCAACCTGTCCATTCTTTTGCCATTGTTTCACTGCTGGTCTGTATAGACAGAGAGAGAGGTTTTACTTTGTTCAATTGATCTATCAAACCCATGTAGAACCAGGTGAGCGTTGTCATGGCAACTGTTCAGGGACAGGATCTGTAGAATGAAATATGCTGCTCAACCAGACACTTCAGACTAATAATGCTTTTCGGTGAGCTGAGGTGAGGTTAGGTGAGGTTACTGGTTTCCTGAAATGGTTATTGGTTTAAATGGCTTAGATTTATGAAACAAAGCCACAAGATGGCACTAGAGAAACACTTTTCACACGTATATTTAATAGGCTGTTTCACATTATTGTCACCAGTGAAGTGAACCTGAACCTCAAAATGAGTTTGATCTTCTGACTACACAAAAAGTATAGCTTTTTTTAGGTAAGACGGGCAGTATATCATTGTTTCATGAAAATTGTGTTTTTATTGAAAAATGATCTGTGGAAATCTGTGCAAATTTCATGGTGAAAATACTCATGTTTTCATGTTTTGTTGCCTCACAAACTGGAATTAAAATGGATTGTTGGAGAGTTTGCACCATTTCATTTACAGAACATGCCTACAACTTTGAAGATGTATTTTTTTATTGTGAAGCAAAAAAACAAATAGGACAAAATAACAGAAAAGGTCAGTGTGCATAACTATCCCCTTAGGTCAGTACTTTGTAGAGCCACCTTTTGCGGCAATTACAGCAGCAAGTCACTTTGGATAAGTCTCTATTAGTGTGCCACATCTTGCCACTGGGATTTTTGCCCATTTCTCAAGGCAAAACTGCTCCAGCTCCTTCATATTGGATGGTTTTTGCTTGTGAACAGCAATCTTCATGTCTGACCACAGATTCTCAGTTGGATTGAGGTCTGGACTTTGACTAGGCAGGATAAAAAGTAATATATTTGTGTTAAGTTGTACAAAGCACCTCATTGACCTAGTTTGTACCTATTTAACACATTTACTCACTTACACTCAGTGGGTAAATTCTACATTCTAAAAAAATCACAAAAATTTTGGTTCAATGGCACTGTGTGCCTTTCTCTTTCTTTTTTTATTTTTTTTATTTATGCCCTTTATTGAAAGCTGTAAAATGGCTTGCCAATGGTAACACAAAGTTTAACCAGATGAAAGGTGACAGGTGTGCATTGTAATGTAGATTATCGCTGCTACTGTTATCTTCTACTGCATCACAAAGTGCACTAAAAAAGAGAAACAGAGGCATGATGAAAATAGAAAACGTTGCTATTAGCAGTGTGCACCCAATTACCTTGGAGCATCTGTGCATTATTCAAGTATGGCAACAACTTCTGTCCTTGTCAGCAGTGTTCTGCTGTGCTCCACTGGGAGAGCCTGCAAAGCTTCATTCATGTTAGAGTTCAGTAGGAGATGAGTGAAACCAGAGTGAAGTGGTCCCTGGAACCCCCTCCAGCTGTTCTGATGTGTTAAATTTTTTGCATTGTAAAATTATCTAAGAATTATCCACAGATTCTCAGTTGGATTGAGGTCTGGACATTGACTAGGCCTTTCCAACACATTTAAATGTTTCCCCTTAAACCACTCGAGTGTTGCTTTAGCAGTATGCTTTGGGTCATTGTCCTGCTGGAAAGTGAACCTCCATCCCAGTCTCAGATATGTGGCCTAGTGGTTAGGGAGTTGGCCCTGGATTGGAAGATTGTGGGTTCAATTGCCCTGAGGGATCCTTGAGCAAGGTGCCGTACCCGGCACTGCTCCCCGGGCGCTTTCAATAGCCGCCCCCTGCTGCACATGTGTGTATGGATGAAACGCAGAAATTGAATTTTGTTGGTTTGTGCTGTGCTACGTTTCACAATGACAAGGGTAGTCACTTTCGCTTTTTTAAAATCACAGGTAGACTGACACAGGTTTTGCTCAAGAATATCCCTGTATTTTGTACCATCCATCTTTCCCTTGGACCAGTTTCCCAGTGCCTGCTGCTGAAAAACATCCCCACAGCATGATGCTGCCACCACAATGTTTCACTGTGATGATGGTATTTTTGGGGTGATTGGATGTGTTGGGTTTCTGCCAGACATAGCCATCCTTGGTGACCAAAAAGTTCATTTTAGTCTAATCTGAACAGAGCACCTTCCTCCATAAATCTGGGGAGTCACTCACATGTCTTTTGGCAACTCAAAAAGTGCCTTCTTATTTTTAATGTTAAGTAATAGCTTTTTTCTGGCCACTCTTCCATAAAGCCCAGCTCTATAGAGTGCACAGCTTATTATAGTCCTATGGACAGATACTCTAGTCTCTGCTGTGTAATGCTGCAACTCCTTCAGGCTTAACTTTGGTCTCTGTGCTGCCTCTCAGATTAATGCCCTCCTTGCCCGGTCTGTGAGTTTTAGTGGGTGGCCCTCTCTGGGCAGGTTTGTTGTGGTACCATGTTCTTTCCATTTGAAGATGATGAATTTGATGGTGCTCTGGGGGATCATCAAAGATTTGGAAATTTTTTTATAACCCAGCCTGACTTGTATTTCTCAACAACTTTGTCCCTAACTTGTTTGGAGAGCTCCTTGGTCTTCATGGTGTGATGCCTCTTGCTTAGTGGTGTTGCAGCCTCTGGGGAAAAGGTGTATTTATACTGAAAGATCATGTGACACTTAAGATTGCACACAGGTGGACTTCATTTCATTAATTATGTTAATTTTGAAGGTAACTGGTTGCACCAGGACTTTTTAGGGGCTTCATGGCAATACATATGCACTTGCCAATTTTCTGTTTTAAATGTTTTTTTAATTATTTTTTTATATATATTTTTCTCATTTTACTTTACCAACTTAGACTATTTTAGCTGTTTCTTTTATGTAGTGGCCCCCAAAGGCCTTTTTCATCTTGTCCATTTGCATCTGTCATCAAAACATAAAAAAAATTGATTGCCATACCAGGCCCCTTTTACAGATTTATGAGCATGTAGCTATTTTTGGGATTGACAGACATACTAGTAATCCACTATAATCCCCCAGTATTGCCTTTGCCTTCAGCACAAACACTAGCTAAAAACAGAGTGACCACAGATTTAGGAGTTTTTTTCTTTTTATGATTGCCAGAATTAATATTATGACTATTATATATATTCATTTCATGTAACTGTCAACCAGCTGAGTTAATTCATCATTTTCAATAATTTTCTGAACTCACCGAAACTAACTAGTTAAAATGCCTTAACAGTCATGATTTAGACATGAAAGATTCACTGATATAGGATTAAAGTGAAACTGCTGCTTGACTTAATGCTTCAATAATGAATTATTTTCCCCCTTAGCTGACAGCTGTTGCTCTACAGCCAGCAGACAGGATGTGCTGCTGTCCTCTTTTCACCTTTGCGCTAGGCAGCGCTCAATTTTTCTCTGTTTATCCTCTTTTTACTCATTGTTTAACACATTTTTTAGTCTCAGTTGGACAGCAGTGAGGATACTTTCAGGCCTTCCGGAGATATGCAGCCCACATTTGTTAAAAAGTGATTTAAGAGTAATTAATGTAAAAGTGGTAGCGCAAAATTATTTGGACCATTATGCAAGATGTTTGGTGGTATAATAATTATAAAGACACCAGATCTATGGGTTTAATTATTTATTAGTGTGGACTTATTTTGTTTCCTTAGTAACTGGGGAGTAGTGCTGGCCTAGTGACTTGGCACTTGACCCTATGATCGGTGGATTGCACATTGAAGTTCCCGATCCTAAGGTAACTTTCAGCAAGGTACATTCCCCCAACACCATGCACAGAAATAATTTTGTTGTGGTGAGTTTTGGTCTGGCTTGTTTTACAATGACGAAAGTCACTTTAGCATATAATACAGTTATATATGCATATATAGTTTGCATATAATACGTTTGGTGCATATTATGATTCCACTTTAAAATGGTGACACAGTGGTATTTAGCACCTTTGCCCTGTGATGGACTGGTGACCTATTCAGAGGGTCTCTCCAACTTTGGCCCTTTGAGCTCTAAGTAGGCTCCAAACTGCCCCTGGATAAGCATCTCAAATAATGGAATGATGGATGGATGGATTCTACATTAAATTACATTAAGTTTTAAATCTGGAGATGCATTCATGTGTAATGTGAAATGTGAAAATAGTCACAGTAGAGCTTTCCTCATCAGGCTCAACAGATTCCTCTGAAGGTACAGGGTTTGCGTGCTGTGGCGTGTCATCACAGTGACCGTCACTGCTAGAGGGCGACATACTGAGTGTCTGTAGCAGCCATCACTAACATTTCAGTTGTCAATACATTTTCTCCAAAATCCCTGCACTTTCCTCGTAAATTAACCACTGTGAGTAAAACAGTGAGGTCTTATGTAGTTATACGACACTAAATATTGCCAGAAACTGGGCCCAACTTGAGAATAAGACATTTCAACAAGTGTCCCTATTTTTACTGCACACTTCAGCGGGTTTCGGCTCAGATGCGAAATAGTGGGCAGAGGTTTGAGTGTCGTCACCACGCTTTTCACTGCCAGAGAGGAGGACAAAAGCAGAATCTGAGAGAGGGATAGCCGTGTGTTCCGTTTTTATTTATTTATTTATTTATTTATTTTTATAATGGCTACAGTAACTGCAGACAGTCTGCTGGGACGCACTTAAGCCCAGCGCGCCCCACAGCGCCGAGTAAACAGAGCGGTCTCTTTAAGTCAAAGCCGATTACCGCTGATCTCGGCCGTGATTCTGTTTTTACCGTCTGTTCACCGAGTCTAGGTTTATGTTTGTTTTACACTGGTTTCTTGGCTGAAATCGTTTTCGCAGAGTTTACCTATCCGGACTCGCAGTAAACCGCAGCGCCGAGTTGTGAGAAATAGCTATACCTGTTTTCGCCGAGCAACTTAGGACAGTGTGGAGGTTATCTTTCTCTCTTTTTCTACTCTTTGTTATCCCCGTTTTTGTCGTCGTCCCCCTCTAAGGACAATGGGCCGGCGCGCGGGGGAGTGAGGGAGCGCGGCTGGAAGATGCAGAAGAGCGTGCGCTACAATGAGGGCCACGCACTCTACCTGTCCGTGATCGCGCGAAAGGAGGGCGCGAAACGCGGATACCTGAGCAAGAAGACCGCCGAGAACAGCCGCTGGAGCGAGAAGTACTTCGCTCTCTACCAAAATGTCTTGTTTTACTTCGAGAACGAGCAGAGCGCAAGACCGACCGGGATTTATCTGCTCGAAGGCTGCAGCTGCGAACGCGTGCCTGCGCCCAAAGTGTCTGCCGTGGGAAGAGACGCTTCGGACAAGCAGCAGGTATGGAGGACCCTGTTGTGTATTTGCAGTTTGGTTTGTTTGTTAGTTTGTTGGTTAGTTTGTTTGTCTTGAACACACTGCTGAAGTAGTGCTTTGGATTGGCGCGTGCGCGTTCACAAAGCGAGAGAGTAGTGAAGCGGTGCCACGTGCGCGCGCACACGCTCTCCTCTCTCCGGCAGGACCTCCGGGCGGTGGCAAACGAGTTCCAGTCAGTGTATCCCTTTCTTTCCCACCCTCTGTTGAACGATATCCGACGTTCGAGTCACACGCAGAGAGCAACCATTATCCTCAGGTCACTCACATATAAAAACATGCATTAAAGATTCAGTTTTCAGAAGTGTCCAATCACAACTAATTAATGACATTTATTTATACTAATCATTTTCCTAAAGTGTCTTATAATAAAACAGTTATTGAGTCAGCTGTACTTATTTGGTGATATCATAATAAAGTATAATGGCATTAAACATATTGCATAAATGACAATTAGTATACTTAGTTGCAAGCAGCAATTAAAGATATATAATGTAGTATATAATCTACATATATATATAATTTAGTCAGGAGGCCTGCAAATAAGCAAGTGCAATAATACAGCAGCGCATGAATACATGAACACTTACAATATCCAGACACTCATAAAATAAAAAAATAATAAATAATAAAACAATATGCAGCAACGAACCCTCATATCTGGGTCTGAAACAATCATGCTAATGAATGCTGTTGGCCATTGAACATTCAGAAAAAGAACCATGACAAAGTAAATGAACCAGAATGAATGGATGCATTCTTTATTCTTCAAAAATTCAGACAGGTAGAATTTGTCATGATAAGAACAAATCATCATACTCATGCACGTGCAGCAGGGTGCAGCTATTGAAAGCTCCTGGGGAGCAGTGACGGGGATGGTACCTTGCTAAAGGGTACCGCAGGGCAACCACTGGGTCACCTGCCTCTAAATCGAGTTATTTAACAAAGCATAAACACAGAAAGGTCAAGATTAACCTAAACAAATCCATCTCAGGATTTAACCTTTTTTTTTCAAATTGTCAAGTTTTTAGTGCCCAGAAATGTAAAATGTAAGTATAACCAAGTAACTTCCTTTGTGTTAGATAACATACAATTTTGGATGCTAAATTTGTCATTAGAATTGAAATATTACAGGCAAAGACTGGCAAGTAAAGAAGGAAAAATCAAATCAAATTTCAAGCCAGTGTAAACTGAACTATATGAGCTAGGCCAGAGAAGTTTTGATCTTTCATATTGGCCCAGTACGGACCATTGGTTGAGATGAGCCAGAAGCAACCAGGACATTTATTTCAATAGCAGACCTCCAGGCACTATCATCTAGTAACAGCACAGCTAGTTTCACTGGAAACTGAAAAAGGGGGTAAAGGAGAAGGAGCTGATAAATCAGAATTTATTTTAAAATTCTAGTTATGGTGTGTCAAAAATGTTATGTCTGAGCAGTAGATGAGGAGGGAAACACTAATGCTGCTGCCCTGTAAAATCTTGATAATAAATACATTTTCTAATTTGTCAGTGATTCCCTCGGTGTGCCTGAGTGGTTCAAGAAAGCTGTGTTTGAACACAAGGCAACAATCCTACGGTGCGAGCAGCTGACATCACATTCCTTAACCTAAAGATACTTGAAAAATACTCTTTTTTGTTAATAATAAATGCTCAATTTTATCCAAAAAATGATCCATTCCAAAAATTATCGAATTAAAAATTATCCATTAATTGTCTGTTTCAGCATAAATGCTCATAAAAAGTATTTCTTATTCTCTTGCCTGGTAACTTCTGACTTATTTTAACATTTTATTGTTGTTGGATAAAGACCAAAGCACAGTTCATTCACACATATATAGTGCTCTGGCTTAAAAACTTTTGATCTAATTAGTCCTGTTAATCAATTAAAAATAATTGTTTGCTCATTAACCAGCACTATTCAATTCCCCAACTTCAACCAGATAATGTGATGTACACTTTATGTGAGATTTGTTCAGAATAACTGGTTGCTCAAAAGCCTATTTGTTCATATTGGAGAAATTTTACATTGTCTATTCTTTGGACCTTACCTAGCCTGTGTTCTTGTACATGAGATATATGTGCATTGTCCTGCCCCCTTTCTCTTTCTCTGACAGCTCTGAGATTACCAGCCATAGACTGTAGCCAGCAGCATCATGTCAAGCTCCATATACACTTACAATACTTACAGCATCTGTTATATGAATAAAGGTTTCTTTCATTCTTTTCCTTAATCACAGTATTTACTCCAGGAACGCCTGTGCTCTTACATTTCTTTCAGTTATTAAAATAGTATGTAGAGAGTGTTTTGGAGGTGAAGAGGGTGTCAGGGAGGGTGATGAGTTTGAAGCTGGAAGTTGAAGGTGTGATAATGTTAGTGCTTATTCCCCACAAGTTGGTTGTAAGAAGGAAGAGAAAGAAGAATTCTGGAATGAGTTAGATAAAGTGATAGAGAGTGTACCCAGGGGAGAGAGAGTGGTAATTGGTGCAGATTTTAATGGTCATGTTGATGAAGGGAATGGAGGTGATGAGGAAGTGATGGGTAGATATGGTGTCAAGGAGGGAAATGCTGAAGGTCAGATGGTTGTAGATTTTGCAAAATGGATGGAAATGGCTGTGGGTAACACTTATTTTAAGAAGATGGAGGAGCACAGGGTGACGTATAAGAGTGAAGGAAGATGCTCATAGGTGGATTATATCCTTTGCAGGAGGGTCAGTCTGAAGGAAATTGGAGACTGCAAAGTAGTGACAGGGGAGAGTGTAGCTAAACAGCATAGGATGGTGATCTGTAGGATGACCTTGGAGTTCAAGAAGAGGAGGAAAGTGAGGGCAGAGTCGAGGATCAAGTGGTGGAAGCTGAAGAAGGAGGACTGCAAGGTAGGAGTTAACATGGGCACTGGAAGGTGTTGAAGAGCTACCGGATTGCTGGGAAACTGCTGCAGAAGTGATTAGGTAGACAGCTATAAATGTACTTGGTGTGACATCTGGAAGGAAGAAGGAGGATAAGGAAACCTGGTAGTGGAACCAAGAAGTATAGGAGTGTATACAGAAGAAGAGGGAGGCAAAGAAGAAGTGGGACAGTCAGAGAGATGAAGAAAGTAGACAGGTGTACAAAGAGATGAACCGCAGGGTGAAGAAAGCAGTGGCAAAGGCCAAAGATAAGGTGTTTGGTGAATTGTATGAGAGGCTGGACAGTAAAGAGGGAGAATAGGATTTCGATACTCGAACCCAAGATGGCGGCGCGGTAACACGCAGCGGCCGCTCCGGGGTCCAAACTTTGGTGCTAAAGTCTGTAAAAAGTCTTTCATCCGACTACTTTTCACCGTAAGACTTGCACATGAGCGTCACATCCGTGAATGCTCTTAAACTTAACCGCCAAACACTGCTGGAGCTCAGGAATCAGCCAGGATTCAGTCTTCCAGCGACTCTCCGAACAACGCTACGGGAGTTCGGCGCGCTGAGAAGACCAGGCCTTCAGTCCCCGAGATCGCCTGCTGAACCTGGCCGACTGAGAGGACATAGGAAGCGGTGTGAGAGGAAACAGAAACGCGGCAAGCGTGCTGGGGTCCGGGCTCAGCTCAAGGCTAACGCTAGCCGACCGGCTATCCCGTCCGTCCTCCTCGCTAATGTCCGCTCCCTGGATAATAAACTGGACTGTATACGACTCCAGCTGAACACCCAGCGTGAGTACAGAGACTGCTGTGTTTTTGTTTTTACGGAGACATGGCTCAGCGACAGCGTTCCGGACACCGCCATCCAGCTCGCCGGACTCTCCGCGTTTCGTGCGGACAGAAACTCCGCTCTGTCCGGAAAGACCCGCGGAGGGGGGCTGTGTGTTTACGTAAACACACAATGGTGTACAAACGCTGTGCTGGTCTCAGTACACTGCTCAACACTGCTGGAGGTGATAACAGTCAGGTGCAGACCGTTTTATTTGCCCAGGGAGTTCTCTACAGTGTTTATTTCGGCGGTATACATCCCACCCAGCGCTAGCGCTAACAGCGCTAATGCTAACAGCGCGCTGGCTGAACTTTATGGAATTATCAGCGGACTCCAAAACTACCACCCAGACGGATTATTTATTGTTGCCGGAGATTTCAACCATGCAAATCTCAGGTCAGTTCTCCCTAAATTCCATCAACATGTGAACTTTGCAACGAGGGGGGAAAACACGCTGGACTGTGTTTACACAAACCTGGCCGGCGCGTACAGAGCGGAGCCCCGCCCCCACCTCGGACACTCAGACCACATCTCTGTGCTGCTGATCCCAGCGTACAGACCCATCGTCAGGCGCGTGAGACCCACCCTGAAGCAAGTAAAGACCTGGCCCACAGGAGCCATCTCTGCTCTTCAGGACTGCTTCGAACGCACAGACTGGGACATGTTTAGGGAGGCTGCAACCTACGGTGACTCCATCAACCTGGAGGAGTACACGGCTTCAGTGACTGGCTACATCAGCAAGTGCATTGAGGATGTTACTGTCTCCAAGTTCATCATAACACGACCCAACCAAAAGCCATGGATGACTGCGGAGCTGCGCAGACTCCTAAGAACCCGGGACAAGGCCTTCAAGTCAGGGGACGAGGCCGCCCTAAGAAAAGCGAGGGCAAACCTGTCTCGGGCCATCAGAGCGGCGAAGCGAGCTCACGCAGAGAGAATCCATGGCCACTTCAAGTACACTGGTGACACACGGCGCATGTGGCAGGGCATCCAGGCCCTCACCAACTACAGGACATCTCCACCTGCCTGTGACGGTGACCCCTCCCTCCCAGATGCGCTGAACCACTTCTACGCACGGTTTGATGCAGCGAACGACACGAGAATGAGGAAGACCACCCCTCCTCCGAACGACCAGATTCTCCGTCTGACCACAGCCGAGGTGAGAAGATCTCTTCTCAGAGTCAACCCACGAAAAGCTGCCGGTCCAGACAATATTCAAGGTCGAGTGCTCAGAGGATGTGCAGAACAGCTGGCAGTTGTTCTCACTGACATCTTTAACACCTCTCTGAGCACCACTGTTGTTCCAAGGTGCTTCAAGACCACCAGCATCATTCCAGTGCCTAAGAAACCATCCATCTCCTGCCTCAACGACTATCGTCCCGTCGCACTCACACCCATCATCATGAAGTGCTTCGAGAAGCTGGTCATGAGGCACATCAAGTCCCAGATCCCCTCCTCACTAGACCCCCTGCAGTTTGCGTATCGTCCCAACCGTTCAACGGACGATGCAATCTCCACCACCCTCCATCTGGCCCTTTCTCATCTTGACAGAAAGGACAGTTACGTCAGAATGCTGTTCATCGACTACAGTTCAGCATTCAACACCATCATCCCTCAGCACCTGAGTGAGAAGCTGAGGCTGCTTGGCCTGAACACCTCCCTCTGTAACTGGATCCTGGACTTCCTGACTGGGAGACCCCAGTCAGTCAGGATCAGTAGCAGCACCTCCAACACCATCACACTGAGCACAGGAGCCCCCCAGGGCTGTGTGCTCAGCCCACTGCTGTTCACACTGATGACCCACGACTGTGCAGCCAAGCACAGCTCGAACCACATCATCAAATTCGCTGATGATACAACCGTGGTGGGTCTGATCAGCGGTGGAGACGAGGCAGCTTACAGAGAGGAGATACAAGAGCTGACGGACTGGTGCAGAACCAACAACCTGTCTCTGAACGTCGACAAGACTAAAGAGATGGTTGTTGACTTCAGGAGATCACGTCGGGACCACACTCCACTTATCATCAACACCTCACCTGTGGAGTTGGTCCAGAGCACCAAGTTTCTTGGTGTTCACATCACCGACAACCTCACGTGGTCCCTCAACACCAGCTCCATCACAAAGAAAGCCCAGCAGCGCCTCTACTTCCTGCGCAGACTGAGGAAAGCCCATCTCCCACCTTCCATCCTCACCATCTTCTACAGAGGAACCATCGAGAGCATCCTGAGCGGCTGCATTACTGCCTGGTACGGGAATTGCAACGTCTTAGACCGCAAGTCCCTACAACGGGTAGTGAGAACAGCTGAGAAGATCATCGGGGTCTCTCTGCCCTCTGTACAAGACATTTTCACCGCTCGCTGCATCCGCAAAGCTACCAGCATTGTGGATGATCCCTCCCACCCTTCCCACACTCTCTTCTCCCTCCTGCCATCCGGGAAAAGGTTCCGCAGCATACGGGCCTCCACTTCCAGGATGGGAAATAGTTTCTTCCCCCTGGCCATCAGACTGTTGAACTCTGGAACCACCAATATCATGGACTCTTAAAAACCCACCAATAATACAAAACTCTTAAACCCACCACTTCACCCACCACTTCCTCCACTTTTCATTCTGTATTTATTTATTTATCTCGTGTTGCACTCTTGCACTTTAAGTAACTTTAAGTTTTACAGTAACACCGCTCCACCACACTGCTACACCATAATGTGCCTGGGCTGCTTTGTTCCACAACACTGCAGCCTTCCACGGATGAATGTACTGTCTGTCGTGCCGTCTGTTGTTGTCTGTCTTGTCTGTCTTGTCTGCACTTGTTGCCCCGTGTTGTGTCTTATGTTGTCTTGTGTCTTGTGTTGTGTCTTGTCTTGTGTGTAGCACCAGGGTCCTGGAGGAACGTTATTTCGTTTCACTGTGTACTGTGTATATGGCTGAAATGACAATAAAATCCTACTTGACTTGACTTGACTTGATTGGCTAGACAGAGAGACAGAGCTGGGAAAGATGTGCAGCAGGTCAGGACGATAAAGGATGAACATGGAAACATACTCACAGGTGAACAGAATGTTTTGAGCAGATGGAAGGAGTACTTTGAGGGTCTGATGAATGAAGAAAATGAGAGAGAGAAGATTGGATGATGTGAGGATAGTGAACCAGGAAGTCCAGCAAATAAGCAAGATGGAAGTAAAGGCTGCGATGAAGAGGATGAAGAATGGAAAGGCTGTTGGACCAGATGACATTCAAGTGGAAGCATGGAGATGTTATGGGGAGAATACAGTTGTGTTTCTGACCAGATTGTTTAACACATTCTTGGAAAGTGAGAGGATGCCTGAGGAGTGGAGACAAAGTGTACTGGTACAAATTTTCAATAATAAGGGTGATGCACAGAGCTGTAGTAACTATAGAGGGATAAAGTTGATGCAGCATGAAGTTATGGGAAAGAGTAGTGGAAGCGAGGTTAAGAAAAGAGGTGAGGATTAGTGAACAGCAGTACTGCTTTATGCTGAGAAAGAGCACTACAGATGCAATGTTTGCTCTGAGGGTGTAGATGGAGAAGTACAGAGCAGGTCAAAAAGAGTTGCATTGTGGCTTTGTGGACTTGGAGAAAGCATATGACAGGGTGCCTAGAGAGGAGTTGCGGTTTTGTATGAGGAAGTCAGGTGTTACAGAGAAGTATGTGAGAGTAGTTCAGGATATGTATGAGGGCAGTGTGACAGTGGTGAGATCTGCAGTAGGACTGACGGATGCATTTAAAGTAGAGGTCGGATTACATCAAGGATCAGCGCTGAGCCCATTCTTGTTTGCAATAGTAATGGACAGGTTGACAGACAAGGTTAGACAGGAGTCTCCATGGACTATGTTTGCTGATGATATCGTGATCTGCAGTGAGAGTAGGGAGCAGCTTCAGGAGAACCTGGAGAGATGGAGATATGCTCAAGAGAGGAGAGAAATGAAAGTGATTAGGTCAAAGGTCAAAGGTCATTAGGTCAAAGAATTAGGTCGTCCTCGCCTAATTAGGTAGCACTCCCCCGCGACCCAGTTTGGGACAAGCGGCAGATAATGGATGGATGGATGGATGGATAGGTCAAAGAAAGAATACATGAGTGTGAATGAAAGGGAGGGCAGCGGAGTGGTTAGGATGCAGGGAGTAGGGGTGACAAAGGTGGAGGAGTTTAAATACTTAGGATCAGCAGTTCAGAGTAACAGCGAGCATGGAAGAGAGGTGAAGGAGAGAGTGCAGACATGTTGGGATGGGTGGAGAAGAGTGGCTGGAGTGATTTGTGACAGACGGGTACCAGCAAGAGTAAAGGTTTACAGGACAGTAGTGAGACCAGCTATGTTGTATGGGTTGGAGACGGTGGAACTGACGAAAAGACAGGAGGCAGAGCTGGAGGTGTCAGGGTTAAAGATGCTGAGATTTTCGTTGGGTGTGACAAGGATGGACAGGATTAGAAATGAGTATATTAGAGGGACAGCTCAGGTTAGACGTTTTGGAGATAAAGTTAGAGAAGCAAGATTGTGTTTGTTTTGACATGTTCACAAGGATTATATTGGGAGGACAATGTTGAAGATTGAGCTGCCAGGAAAGAGGAAAAGAGGAAGACCAAAGAGGAGGTTTATGGACATGGTGAGAGAGGACATGCAAGTGGTTGGTTTGAAGGAGGAAGAGGCAGAGGACAGAAAGAAATGGAGACGGTTGATCCACTGTGGCGATCCCTAAATGGGAGCAGCCGAAAGAAAAATAATTCAAATGTATCAAACTCTTTGATGTTTTGTTTAAAGATAAAACATTGTCATATTAAAAACTGTGCAAAAAATAAAAAGTAGATTTGGGCATTGTTATGCTAAAATAAAAGCCTGTTAAATTTGAAGATTTAAGTAATCAATTTGATATAATAGGCTATACCAAATACCAAAGTCAAAAGTTTGAAAAATTTACTATTTGAATATTTGACATTTATAGTCTGGGACAAGAAAAAGTAATGACATACTGATACCAGAAAAAGAGAAGACTGAACTGGACAGACTGGACTGGACAAGATCTAGCTGGAATGTCTACTATACTAGAAACCTTTTCTCATTTGCTAAGCAGATGTGTAGGAAGGCTTGTTAGTTTATCTTAAAGTTGAAGAAGGAAAATAGGCAAGCATCCTAGGTTTATTCCAGGTTACTGACAGCAGCTACAATGATCACAGGAGCATCAGAACTGAAATGTATTAGGCAGGTGGTTTTATTGTTATGACTTGCTAATCACTGTGTTTGTTAAGGTTTCCAAAACAATACATTATAATTTGTCCAAATATTTATATTTTTGGTTATATTTCAAAAAGATACACATACACTCTTGGCTTGTAACAATAATGGAACCATTTTCACTACTTCTGGTTTTGCTTCATAAAGAAGAATGTTTAACTTCAAGAGCCAATAAAGAATGATTTTGTAGTTTACAGATTCTCTTGATGATGAGCACTCTTTTATCTCAGAAGCTTGTATCTTCAGTAAATTTTCAAACAGAAGAAGCATCAGAGAGCTTCAGAGTACTCTATAAAAGAAAAGCTAATGGCTCGTTGTGCTTTGTTGACCAGGTTGATTGAAGACTCCTTTGTAATGTGCAAAGTATTCTGTATATTTATAACACAGCTGTTTATAGGTAGATCCATAATTTTCATCAAAATACTGTCATTAGCTCAGAACGCAAATGTCAAATAGGCTTGTACTGAAAGCCTGTTAAACAAACCCCCCACATTGCTTTAACATTAACTCTAAATTTACAAATTTTGATTCAAACAACATACCTATTAAGCTTTTATGTTGGACAAACACCACCGAGTTCCAATAATACTGGCTGTTGGTTTGTGAGACAGTCCACCTCTTTGATCCTACCTGCTAAAGATTCAGATGTAAATGGATTATACTTGACAGAACTGCCAGCAAGGGAATGACTTGGGTAACCATGGAAATCTGGTTTGATGTTATGCTGAAGTGGCACTGTATTATTATGCTTGAAGCACTTGCCACTAAATGTTACGCAAGATATCCTGCCACCCTCCTACCGAATTGGTGAACTCTGGCCACAGATGCAGAAATTGCGTCCTGTGTGGAGAGTTGCATTAGATTGTGTCATTTTGTTTGTATCACATCATTTTGTTGATTCCAGCAGCGCATCCCACTCTAAGAACAGCTCCTTTGTTCACTGTTCCAGTTGATTAAGCTCTGTAGACCGCTAGAAGACCACAAAGGCGAGTATGTCTATGCTGAACAATGCATTGCTGCCCTCCTAAGAATAGCAGCCCTTCTAGTAGTTTGTTTCCCTCAGACACCACTATTAATAAAAGGAAGACTACAGTGTCTGTTAAAAAGGAAAGAAAAATGATACAGTATGTTGGAAGCAAAATAGCAGGTTAACTGTGAGTGACTGAGTAATGAGACACGTGAATTTTTTCAGTGAGTAAGCAGATGTTGTGAGTGGAGTAGGTAGGCATTGCTAAGAAAATGAGTGAAGGTGATTAAGAGGTAGCTTGGTGAGGGGGATATGTATTGGAGGTGAGGCAGCATGTGAAGTGTGTGTGTGGGGGGAAGCGAGTGTCTTTTGTTATCTCCCAGTTTAAACAAGGCCTGGAGCTGAGGACAGCACATTAAAAGCAAAGAAGCGTTGGCTGTTACATAAGTATGTGCACACAAACACACACACACACTCACACACACACACACACACACACACACATCCATTCTCACCAGTCATGCATCAGGGGAACACGAACAAGCCCTTAAGCCTATGTCCAATACATGTTTGCACATGCATATATACATAGTCCATTTCGAAGTTTATTGTATCAGGACACAGCAAAATACACACCTCTATTTGAACATATTCTGCATCCATAAGCCTGAAATAGCTATACCTGTTTTCATTTACTTCTGCTTTAAATCAGGGCTGTGTTTTGAAAACGTCAACAGCGTGACCATTATAAGACCCGTGTTCCAAGTGCATTGAAGTGAAGTGAAAGTGACTATTCTCGTCATTGTGAAACGCAGCACAGCACAACGAAATTCAACCTCTGCGTTTCACCCATACACAAACGGGCAGCAGGGGGCAGCTATTGAAAGCGCCCGGGGAGCCGTGACAAGGACGGTTGTTCAAGGGTACCTCAGGGGAACCTATTGGTGAGGGAATTGAACCCGCAATTGAGCCCACAATTGAACCCACATACTAGGCCATCACTGCCCCAAATTTCCAAACACTCCCCCTTGTGGAATCAAACCCCGGTCATCCACGTGACAGGAGGTGATACTGTCCACTATACTAATGAGGAGCACGTTTATGTGCTTAAACAAACCAAAAAGGGAAAAAAAACCCCATAAAAATCCAACTGCACATGCTTCCCAGTATGCACTCACTGATTATTTTTCATTTTTTGTCCTTCCATAAGCACTATTTCCTGATCATCTTTGGTCATGATGGGCAGAAACCTCTGGAGCTTCGGACCGAAGAGGATGCAGACTGCAGTGAGTGGGTGGAAGCCATTCAGCAGGCCAGGTACAGAAGCAAAGGAAGATATTTTAGATTTTTTTTTTTTGGAGCAGCTTCAGCTTACAATCACTTATATTTTTAGTTTTCTACATGAGCAAAACAGAAGATCTTTTAACAGTCTTTTTAGAGGGAATTATGCAAAGTATTTTCACCTACATAGCACAGTTACAGAGAATCTAAACTCACTGTTTGATGATCCACACAAATCCCTGTGTTTTCCCACACAGCCACCATCTGTAATTTCCAGAACTCTGCATTTAGTGGCTGAATCTCGGATCACCCACTGATGCTCTGTGACGCTAGTGTTTAAAGATTACATCACAGTATTGAGGGTGGCACGCAAAGTTCAGGACCTCTGCAATGCCATACCAGCTTTTTGCTGAGGGTTCTTTTAGACACTATGATTCATTTTTTGTAACAGTCATGAGAAAGCAAAAATATGATTGCAAGTACCATAACATAGTTTTACAGTATAGTATTTCACTCTTTTCACTTTCACTTTTTTCACTTTCACTCTTACAGAGTGAAGGATTTTAGTTATTTTTGAGGCCATTAATTTTAAATATCTGTCTCTACCATCTGGGAGGCATAAGCAGGATGAACTGAATTGTTCTGTGAGATTTTAGTTGATGAATATAACCAAATGATCATAAAATAATTCATACATATAATCAAAATATGGTCCAAAACTTAAAGCTCATTAGAATTCCAAAAAAACTATAGCAAAACCCTGAAATTAAGAAATAAATATGTCAGTATATAGCTAACCAGGACAGGAAAAAAAGAAGCTACACATAAGAGTTACACGTAACAATTTCAAGATTGTTCAAGAGGTGACTGTACCAAACAAAGGGTTTATAGCCTATCCTAAATTTGATTACAAGAAGATCACAAACAGCAGACCAGAAAAACTCACGGTAGAGAACCTTTGATAGTCCTATTTTATACAGACTTTTAATAATTGCTGACCTTGTTTCTTTTAGATGGCAAGGACAGGGAAAGATGCCTCCCTTAACAGGTGTTCATTAACTATGAAACTAAATCAGATTTGTATGTGCTTGGATGGTGATAACATAATTAATCATGTTTTTAAAAGAAATAAATCAGAAAAGCACACATTTTGTAAAAAGAATTGAAAAGGAATCTTTGCATATTACTGTAATATAGAACTATTTTCATATTGCTAAAATGTAGCATAATTAGTGCTTATACTTGGTAGAATTGCGTATGCCTTAATATAGACCTTATTTTAGATCCACTGACAAATTGATCAGGAGATCACATGAAGGTGATCATACAATAAACCCCAGGAATGGCATCAACTAGACAAAATATGTACATGTGTTAATTAATATGTTCAGTACATATTGCTTATTTGTTTGGAAGGAAATTTAAGATATTAAGATAAGGTAATATCTCACACTCTCTCCCTCTCTCCCTCTCTCTCTCTCTCTCTCTCTCACTGTGTTTCACCATTTCTCTTAATCTGCTACCAGCTATTCTGACCTCATAATTGAGAGGGAGGTCCTCATGCAGAAGTACATTCACCTGGTGCAGATCTTGGAGACAGAAAAGGTAGCAGCAAATCAGCTCCGTATGCAGCTGGAGGACCAGGACACAGAGATCGAGAGACTGAAGGCAGAGGTAAGGACTCTGATCTAAGATGACACACTTCAGCACTGTAGAGCCGTATTTCAATAAACTTTCTGATCTTTTTGTTTAACACTAAATCATTTGTATATTTTTGTACATATGTATATTTGGTTTCACCGTAAGCAACCAATCAATTTAACAACAATTTATTCCAGTTTAATGAGGTTGATTAGGTGGATTATATTCCACAGGTTGTTGTCCTAAACAAAGCCAAGGAGAGAATGCTGCCTTACCAGGCCAATCCAGAAGAAGAGGACCCTGATATAAAGAAAATCAAAAAGGTATATCAGATGAATTTGCAATTTAAATTACAATGTATTACTGCAATGCAGTTAAAGTATGACTACATCCAGGTAGTTATGATATATAGGTATTATACTATTTATACATCATTGATAACAGTGGTAATCATGATTATTATTATTAACAATATATGTAGGTATTATACTATTTATAGATCATAGATAACAGTGATAATCATGATTATTATTATTAACAATATTAGAACTTTTTAAATGGTTTTAAAACTGTTTTAATGAACAGGGTTGAAATGTAGCAGAAGCCAAACAATTACTAAAGTAGGTAATAATTAATTAAAGTGATCATAGCAAACCATACCTTTCATCAATAAACACATGCAATTGCTTTCAGGTGCAAAGCTTCATGCGTGGTTGGCTTTGTCGAAGAAAGTGGAAGATCATTGTACAAGACTACATCTGTTCCCCCCATGCTGAAAACATGAGGAAGAGGAACCAGATTGTTTTCAACATGGTTGAGGCTGAGACTGAATATGTACTTCAGCTGTCGATTTTAGTCAACTGCTTCCTGCGACCACTCAGAATGGCAGCCAGTTCCAAGAAACCTCCCATTAGCCACGATGATGTCAGCAGCATTTTCCTCAATAGGTATTTAGATAATATATTAGTTATAAGGCAGCAATTGTTAAATATGATAGAGTTATGGAAAACATATTATGTAAAATTTTCTTTGATTTACAAAATGACTCCAAAAGATCATACTGATTTTTCTATTTTCTTGTTTTTCTTCCAAGTGAGACTATAATGTTTCTTCATGAGATCTTTCACCAAGGCCTAAAAGCAAGAATCGCCAACTGGCCAACATTAGTGTTGGGTGAGTGATTTTCACTGTAATTATTTTTTTTCATCGAAAAAAAGTGTATATTTTCATTTCAGGAGATAATATTGAACTTCAAAGTGTCACTTTTCAGCGGATCTGTTTGACATCTTGCTGCCAATGCTAAACATTTACCAAGAGTTTGTGCGGAACCATCAGTACAGCCTGCAGGTTCTAGCTAACTGTAAGCAGAACCGGGACTTTGACAAGCTGTTGAAGCAATACGAGTCAAATGCTGCATGTGAAGGCAGAATGCTGGAAACATTCCTCACCTACCCTATGTTTCAGGTGAATCACTGGACATCAGAAATTTTTCTTGAAAATCTAATGGAGGCTTTAGTTCCTGTCATCTTATTTGTGCACAGTATAATTAAACAATGGTTTCATAAAACGATATTTCAGAAATTTCACATTTTCTTAAATATCAAGTGCACTTTGTTCCAGATCCCAAGATATATCATTACACTTCATGAGCTGCTTGCCCATACACCCCATGAACATGTAGAACGTAAGAGTCTGGAATTTGCCAAGTCAAAACTGGAAGAACTTTCCAAGTAAGTAATGTACCATTTTAGAATGGCCTGTCAATTGCCAAGCAATTGATTTCTGCTTAATCATTAAGACTCCATCTTTGATCTTAGCAGTTTTAAGAGAGTATTATATGCTACATCATTGCTTATATCGCAAAGGTAAGGCAGCAATGTGCAAAACTAGGGCACTGGCAATTCTGCTGAATTACTCTACAGTGTGACCATCAGAAAATTCCATGTGACTATGTAGGAATTGCTGTTATAATCTGAGAAAAACTTTGCAGGCTGAAATTTATGCTGTCGGCTTACTATTGCATTGATTTTTTTTTGGGTTTTTTGCTAGAATGATGCATGATGAAGTCAGTGACACTGAGAACATCCGTAAAAATCTTGCTATTGAGCGCATGATAGTGGAAGGCTGTGATATCCTTCTGGATACAAGCCAGACATTTGTACGGCAAGGTAAGCCACATAACCACTGACAGAATCCTTATAGTTCCAGAAGACTGGTCTATAGTTGTTTTTATATGTCAGTGCACATGCCATCATTTTCTGAAATTCTATATTCCACATCAACAAACCCATTATCTTTTCTGGCATAATGAGATTATGCAGACTGCAGTGAGTGCCATTTGAAATTAATCTAATTCTCTAAAAGTTTTTCTCATTGGAACAGCCATGCCTGTACTTTTCTTGGTCACCATCATCCGACTGTCCTGCTGCCATCTTCTGTCTTTTGATTGTTTTTCTCCACCAGTCTCTGCAAGACTGCATTTTAAAATAAAGTAATAACTATTACTTGTACAATGACATTAAATTACAATTTAATTCCAAATTAATGTCTCCCTGCAGGTTCTCTGATCCAGTTACCATCTGCAGAAAAGGGAAAGCTTAGCAAGGTACGCCTGGGTTCTTTGTCTATGAGGAAAGAGGGTGAGCGCCAGTGTTTCCTCTTCACCAAGCATCTTCTCATCTGCACCCGCACCTCTGGTGGCAAGCTACATCTGCTCAAAGTGAGCCTGCTCACACAATTAATGCAGTTGAAATGGAACAGTACAGCTTCAGTTAAGATTTTCTTCCTATTTTCGCATCCTAAATTTAGGGGGCAACAAATTCAAGTTATCTGATTACTCTTGGCTTGTTGAATTTCAAAGGTTTATTTTAGTTTTATATATTTTTAGCTTTATATACTTTATATAGTAAATAAATGTTTGTTAAGCATTGCTTTACTTTTCACTTTTCACTTTGACTTTAATGTAAAATCTAAAACTCAGCAAAAACTACAGATATTGCCGCACTGGGGCTGGGGTTACATATTGTCCTTTGTGGTTTTGAATTATTAGGTTTTGTCCTATTTCCAGGAGATTCCAAGTTTAATTGGGGTGCTGTGAATGAAACCTGACTATTATCTCTATACCAGAGTAAATAAAGAAAATAAAATAGGCTTTTCAGGAACTGTTTTCTGAATTCTAACTGTATTGTATTCACAGCATGTGTAGTGCACTCACTATTGAACATTAAAATGAACATAATATAATTGCTGATGATATTGCGATCTGCTGCGATTTCTGATGATGTTGTGATCTACAGTGAGAGTAGGGAGCAGCTTGAGGAGAACCTGGAGAGATGGAGATATGCTCTAGAAAGGAGAGGAATGAAAGTGATTAGGTCAAAGACAGAATACATGAGTGTGAATGAAAGGGAGGAAAGTGGAGTGGTTAGGATGCAGGGAGTAGAGGTAACAATGGTGGAGGAGTTTAAATACTTGGGATCAACAGTTCAGAGTAACGACGAGTGTGGAAGAGAGGTGAAGAAGAGAGTGCAGGCAGGTTGGAATGGGTGGAGAAGAGTGGCTGGAGTGATTTGTGACAGACGGGGAATCAGCAAGAGTAAAAGGGAAGGTTTACAGGACAGTAGTGAGACCAGCTATGTTGTATGGGTGGAAGACATTGGCTCTGATGAAAAGACAGAAGGAGCTGGAGGTGTCAGAGTTAAAGATGCTGAGATTTTAATTGGGTGTGACGATTTGGAGATAAACTTAGAGAAGCAAAGTTGTGTTGGTTTGGACATGTCCAGGGGAGAGACAAGGATTATATTGCGAGGAGGATGTTGAAGATGGAGCTGCAAGAAAAGAGGAGAAGAAGAAGGCCAAAAAGGGACGTGGTGAGAGAGGACATGCAGGTGGTTGGTTTGAAGGAGGAAGATGCAGAGGACCAGCAGAAATGGAAACAGATGATCCACTGTGGCAACCCCTAAAGGGGAGCACCCTAAATAAAAAGAAGAAGACATCTAGTGTAACTTTCTCCACTTTTAATTTTATCTGAAGCTTCAAAGATTATACAGTATCCTGACTACGTTGCTCAAAAACATTCTTTGCTATGCACTTGATGAGTTTTGACTGTATAATGAGACATGACTTGCTTTCTTTTGCAACTACAGCAAGGAGGCACACTGTCTCTGATAGAGTGCACCCTCATTGAAGAGCTAGATGCCAATGATGAGGACTGTAAGTAGCCTGTCTCCCTACAAACTTAATTTGGTGATTCTGTGTGCCAAAAACATCTTAAAGAGCTTATGCTAAGTTTAGAGCTTATACTCTCAGTCATCTTACTGATCTCAATCAATATATTACATGAAAATATTTTAAGTATTTTATGTGTATAATATTTTATGTGTTTTTGTATTCCTTCAAAAAATATAATATATATGCACAATCTGGTTTAAAAACAAATGTGAAAACAAGATTTAAACATTTTTTAAAAATTATTCTTATGCTATAATAATATATTAAAGTGACTACACTTGTCATTGTTAAACACAGCACACCAAAATTCAACTTCTGCGTTTCACCCATACACACACGTGCAGCAAGGGACAGCTATTGAAAGCACCCAGGGAGCAGTGACGGGGATGGGATACTGGCGAGGGAATCGAACCCACAATCTTCTGATCCAGGGCCAACTGCCTAAACACTAGGCTACCACTGCCCCAATGCTGGCTATAGTTGCTGTTGGGCTTAGATTTTTGTCATAAACAGGTTTTTAAATGTAAAACCAGCTGCATTATGTGTATAGTTAGGACAACACTGTGTCTACGTTTCAAAACAAAAGAAGCATTAGAAGTGATATGAAGTACAATTAATATTTGACATATTTTTGTGCTTTTTTTGGAGACATAATGCTTTGTACCAACAGCAGTAAGCTGCAGCTGAAATCACTCACTGTTACCAAAAGCAATGCTCTAAATTAATTGTTTGTAGTATGCTGCAAGAATTATTTTTTTCCAAAATAATTACATTAAATGAAAAATATTGACACCACATCAACATAAAGGAAATGTGGTGATCACAACAGTACTAAACAGGTTGGAGACTTGAACTGAAACAATATTGTCAACACAGATATAGGATTTTAACAAACATTCTACATTATGACAAATTTGGGTGCCTGCTGGGACGATTGTGTGAGGTGGTATGTCTGTAATGTTACTCTTATGAAATACATTAAGTTCACATTTACAATAACAATGTTGATCCAAAAATAATTCTGAGCCTTATTGAGTTTATTAAATGTTTTCAGTAGGCTATTTCAGAAAGCTTTTGGTGGCTCTGCATGGTCTAGTTAAATGCATCAGCTGGCTTTGTAAAATTGAAAAATTAGCTAAAAGGACTAGTTCAGTGAATGGCACAAGGCTAACATGGATAGGAAACACATTGAGCAGTCATATCGCCTGTGTAAATACATCACCAAAGTTCTCTCAATCTGCCCAAACAGTGTCCAGGCCTTCATCAGATTATCAAAGTGTAACTTACTTTCAGTTCTAAAGTGGAACAAAAATGTACTTTCAGGCAATACAAAGGCTGTTAGTTATTTAATATTTTATTTTATTATAGTCAAAAGAAGGACTTATCTTTGATCACATTCCTCTGTACTGATAAAGGACATGGTCAGAAAAATGTATTCTTGATCTGCCCTCCTGGAATAGTTTGCATAATCAGACACTGTTGTAAATGACAACTGTACAGTGTTCAGGTGTTCAGTTTTGTAGCTCATAATGAGTTAGATTTTTTGTAAAGGAAAATGTCATCAACTCATTCTACAAAGCTACTTACATACAGTTTTTCTAGAGGGTAAAAATAACAAAGTGCTGCTGTTCAAATGACTTATGACATCAATCCATATGAAAGTGAAAACTTGTCATTGTGAAGCACAGCACAACAGGAGGACAGCTTTTTAAAGCTCCCTAGAGAGCAGTGATAGGGACAGTACCTTGCTTAAGGGTATCTCAGGGCAACCTACTGGTCTGGGAATTGAACCCATGACCTTTCGACCCCAGAGCCAACTCCCTAGCCTCTATGTCCCGTATTTGTTTTACTATTTTATTTATTTGTATTTATTATATTATTGTATAATTAATGTTGTTATTTATTGCTTATTGCTCACAGTAGCAGTGGAGTGTCATGGACTAGGCCCCAGGATTAGAAGGTCATGGGTTCCTGGACCAGTAAGTTTCCAGAAGGTACCCTTGAGCAAGGTACCATCCCCATCACTGCTACCTGGGTGCTAGATATTGCTACCCACTGCTGTGCATGGGTGTATGGGTCAAATGAAGATGACACGTTTCATGTGGAACATGTGCAATGCTATGCTGTTTGCTCACAATGACAAGTTGTCGCTTTCACTTCAGTAGTTTTTTCACCTGAAATTAAAAGTGGAAGTCAGTACAGAAGGGTGGTAATATTAGATTGCTCTAAATGTATTTTATTTTAATTTAAGTAAAAGTGCTGAAGATGTTTTAGTCCATTACAATTACCAGCCACATCTAGGTCATTTTACTGATTATTTGTCAGTTACTTAACATAGATAATCAGTTATCAAAATGTTTATAGCCAGAACATTGTAGTGAGGATCTGATTGCGTTCAGCCACAGAAGCATTAGTGAGGTCAGGAACTGATGTTGGATTACAAAGCTGCTGAGCTCATCCTGAAAGTATTTGAAGGAGCTCTTCACTTCTCCACAGCCCATTGTTAAGGGGCTTTATATACACCTCTAGCTTATGTTTGACAATGGGCATGCCAATATCATTCTTATGTACAGCTGTTTTATCATCATTACATTCTGCTACCAGTGCTAAAGATTGTACGATCTGTGTTAATGTACATACTGGTGTCAGCTGAATTCACTGATTAGAAGGTGTGTCTATGTAACTTTGAACATTACGTCTTAGTAGTGTCTGTTTAGCAAGGCCCATAACAGCTTAAGTGCTTGTATGCCATACATCTCACATAATCATTATAGAAAATTACAGACTGAAACCACATTCATCAAAACTTTTATTTAGATTGTGCAGTTATGCAACATTACTGTGAAATTTGTTTACTCTAGATAATGCTGCAGGTCAAGGGTTTAGTCATCTGGAGTTTAAGGTGATGGTCGAGCCAGGGGATGGTCCATCATTCTCAGTGGTCTTGCTAGCTCCATCTCGCCAAGAAAAAGCCGCATGGACCAGTGATATCAGCCAGGTATGCCTTTGTCTCTGTACACAATATCACTTTTGCTAAGTCTGACATTGCCAAATGCTTTTAATTAGGGTCAGTACCAGTGCTGAAGTAATCATGCCATATCTTTCTGTAATTCTCAAGTTTCACAGACCAGCACACTCAAATAAATATAATAGCACATTCTTATATAGAGTATAGTAAAACTGAGCACCAAGCCAAACAGCATGCATGTCTCTAGAGCACAGTATGTTTTGCGGTGCAGGCAAGATTGAGACCCTGGAGACATGGAGCTGCTTGTTTTGTTGTGAAGTTTAGGGTGTTTCCAGTCCCTCCCTCCACCTGCAATATCCTCAATGGGGCCAGAACACTCTGCGGTTTTACAGTTTGCTCAGCCATGCTCTCTTACACTGGCATATGGCATAATTTAAATCAAACATAATGAGGTGCTGTTTGAGTATTTACATACTACTAGGAGCAAAGCATTACTGCTTGCTGCCCAAATAATGATTTATGCTCTGAGTGGAGCCCTGTTCTTTAAAATGACAATAGCTAATGCAGGTGCAGTTTTTAAAAAGTTTACAATGTATGCCTGTCTTAACTTTGGCAAATTGAGTAGATAAAATTAAAGAAATGCAAACAAATATTTTACTGAGACAGGCTTCAATGTGCCTAAAGATAAACCGTGCCTAGATAAAGGGGTTTCAGCAACATAGCATTTAGCACCACCAGTATTATAATTACCAGCCTGATCATCTGGAATCATCTGCACCTGTTTCTTCACTGCTTCATGCCTTAAGTTAGATGGAATAAACAATAAAATATTTTTCATTTTTAGTGTTACTGTATATATATACAGTACTGTACAAAAGTTTTAGGCAGGTGTGAAAAAATGCTGTAAACAAAAAATGCTTTCAAAAATGGAAGTGTTAATCATTTATTTTCATCAATCAACAAAATGCGAATGAACAAAAGAGAAATCTAAATCAAATCAATATTTGGTGTGACCACCCTTTGCCTTCAATACAGCATCAATTCTTCCAGGTATACTTGCACACAGTTTTTGAAGCAACTGGGCTGGTAGGTTGTTCCAAACATGACTGTGTTTCAACCTACGTGTGACATTGATGATCATTAGCACCTGTTTGGTAAAATTGGTTGACCATACACCTGACTATAATCCTACAAATCCCTGACTTTGTGCAACTGTACCTATAAGAATTGATGCTGGTTTGAAGGCAAAAGGTAGTAACACCAAATATTTATTTAATTTAGATTTTTCTTTTGTTCGCTCACTTTGCATTTTGTAAATTGATAAAAATAAACAATCATTATTTATATTTCTGAGAGCATTCTTTGTTTACAGCATTTTTTCACACCTGCCTAAAACCTTTGCACAGTACTGTGTGTGTGTGTGTGTATATATATATATATCAACAAAGCATTCAGTTTGACCTGAGGGTTCAAAATATTGCGTTCAACTATATATAATTTTTTCTGTTTTCAGAGGGCATTAGTCAGATTTTTAAGTTGGAAAATAGGAGAAAAATGTTAATTACATTTCTGTATCTGTTCTGTCTGTGAAGTGCATTGACAATATCCGCTGCAATGGACTGATGACAAGTGTGTTTGAGGAGAACTCCAAAGTTACTGTGCCTCACATGCTCAAGTAAGAAATTCACCCAGACATGCAATAGCTTGCAGTAACAATAATCAGATACAGTGGTAATAGAGATAATTTGTAAAAGCTAGGAGGTTGAGTTTCCATAATATTAGTTGAATTATTGACAACTGTATCTGTATAACAATCTGTATTCATTATAAGTAACAATATAAATAAATATTTAACATGAAACAAAATGCTGGAACATATGCTCTTTGTCCTACAGGTCTGACATTCGCCTGCACAAAGACGATGTGGATATTTGCTTCAGCAAGACACTGAACTCTTGCAAGGTTCCTCAGATACGCTATGCCAGCGTGGAACGGCTTCTGGAAAGGTTGACTGACCTGCGCTTCCTCTCCATTGACTTTCTTAACACGTTCCTGCACACATACCGCATCTTCACCACTGCTGCTGTGGTCATGGACAAGTTGGCTGACACCTACAAGAAACCATTCACCTCCATCCCTGTCAGGTCTGGCCTCTTTTTCATGAAGCTAATACTGAAATGAAATTGGCATTGAAGAAGAAAGTAATCCTAAATAATTGGTAATGTTGCTAGTTTTCGCAATGCTTACATTTAATTTGAAATGTTTCCTTAAGGGATTATGATTTTAAACATCATAACAATGTTTTGTTCTGCTTATTTCTTGTACAGTCATATGAAAAAAATAGGACACCCCATTACATATTCAGGTCTTCATTAAGAAATGTTCATATAGTGAAAGTGACTTTTCTTGTCATTACGAGGTCACAGCACAGCACACAGTGAACCACAACAAAGTTGGACCTCTGCATTTAACCCATGCACACAAACACCATGCAGCAGGGGCCAGCTATGAATGTGCCCGGGGACCAGTGATGGGGACAGTACCTTGCTCAAAGGCACCACAATCTTCCGATCCTGTGGCCAACTCCTTAACCACTAGACTTTTAGGTCTGAACCTGCTTGGATGGCACAACCTGGGCATATTGGCAGTTGTTTTGGAAGTCATCCCCTTGTAGACTATTTTCCGGACAGTGGAATGGCTGATTGCAAATTTAAAGCATTAAAGCATAAAGCAAAATGCTGAGTAATGATGTTCTAATCATATGCACCTGATGTGCTACACCTGTGTGTGATTTGAGCCATTTTAATTGGGAATAAAGGTGGGGGTGTCCTAATTTATTCCTCACCAGAAATCACATTTTTGTAGAATTACATTTTATAGAATATTTTGAAAAGCCTTTTCTTCAGTTTTAAATGTTTGGTTATATTACTCCCAATGTTGTTAAAATTGAGATTAAATATCCATAGGTCCAAGAATGTCACAAAAACACATACGCTTTCATAGGGTCTTCTAATTTTTTCATATGACTGTATATTCAAGGCATGTCTGTTTTAATCCTCTGTTTTCATCTCTTTGATACAATTTATTAGAGCTCTGCAGAAACTATAGATTTGAGTCTTTCTGCCCACCACTCCATCAATGCCTAACATGCATCAAAGAAGGGTAAAGACCTGTCCAGTCCTGGCAGATTTAACGTGACAAAGTTCACAAACAAGCCAAATTAACTGATGTTTGGAACTAAATTAATTATTGACACAAAGTGATCACTTTCTAACTAATCAAAACTAAAATAGATTTTGCTATTAATGTACAAATGTACAAATGCAGGTCAATGTGATGCCTTCTATGCCAAAAAATATATCACTCTGTATGTTGAGCACCCATGCTATGGTATGTTTTATGGTAGTATAGAAAACATCTAAAACATCTTAAAGGAAAACTTTTAAATCAGAGTATAATATCAAATCAGTTAAACTTCTGGGATATTTATCTGGTCAGTTAAGTAGCAGAGGGGGTTGTTAATCAGTGTCAGCTGTTTTGGTGTTAATAAAATTAACAACAGGTGCACAAAAGGGGCAAAAACGAGACAACCCTAAAAACAGGAATGGTTTTGCTGGTGGAGGCCACAATCATTCTTTCCTCCTCATCTTTTTTTGTCTGCTTATCAGTAGTTTTTCATTTGACTGGGGTCACTGTCACTACTGGTAGCATGAGGCAATACCTGGACCCTACAGAGGTTGCACAGGATCTGTATCTGCTCCTTTGTGCAAGGTGGAACAGGATAAGTACTGCCAGAGCCCTACAAAGTGACCTCCAGTGGGCCACTGGCGTGAATGTCTCTGTTCAAACCATTAGAAACAGACTTCATTAGGGTGGTTTGAGGGCCCGACATCCTCTAGTGGGCCCTGTGCTCACTGCTCGGCACTGTGGAGCTTGACTGGCATTTGCCAGAGAACACCAGAATTGGTGGGTCTGGCACTGGCACCCTGTGCTTTTCACAGATGAGAGCAGGTTGACTCTGAGCTCATATGACAGACAAGAAAGGGTCTGAAGAAGCCACAGTGAACGTTATGTTGCCTGCAACATTGTTCAGCATGATCGGTTTGGTGGTGGGTCAGTGTTGGTCTGTAGGACCTAAATCCAATAGAACACCTCTGGTACATAATGTATAGGTTCATCCAATGCTGCCAGGTTGCACCTCAGACTGTCCAGGAGCTCAGTGATGGTCAGGATCTGGGAGGAGTTACCCCAGGACACCATCCATCATCTCATAAGGAGATACATACAAGCATGCAGTTTTTCCATTTAAATTTCTTGGTGACTTCGAAATAAGCCCTTTGTAGGTTGATCGTTTTCATTTTCATCAAATGATGTGGCATCCTTTTGTTACTAACACATTACCCATTGCATATCAGTATGGATATCCAGCATGATTTATTTTCCTATTGATTGCTTATACCTTAGTGATTTTTTTTTGGCAGTTAAAACAGCAACACTTCTGATCACCATTGTGCAGCTGTTAGCGGATATTTTGGCCTATTCCTCTACACAAATCTGTTTCAGTTCATGTATATTTTTGGTATGATTTGCTTGAATGGTCTCCTTCAACCCCACCTCCACTGCCTAAGCTGTTCAGTGGAACTGAGTTTAGCACTATGTCATTTCATAACAAAGAATTTCTTTTTGCAAATTGCATGTTTAGCCCTATATTTCAGGTTAATGATGTTGCATGAGCTCTCTGGCTCTGTTTAACTACATGTTTTTGGATGTAAAACAAATGCAAACCAGATAACACCAACAAAAATATGGAACAGGTTTTATGTCAGGTCAATAATCAAACCAACAGCAACAGTAAACAAAGTTATGAAAGACAATCTTTATCTGTCACATCAAGAGTTTATAAATATATAACAAAGTATAATGCAATCACAGTTAGTAGCAGTATAATATATAAAATAATGATTTTGCATATTGCACACAGTGTTCTAAACAGCTACAAAACTATGTATGTCTATCAGGAGTGCAGTTGTCCAGCCCAGTGAACAGCACTGTGAGGCCTAACCCAAAAACCTCCTCCTTTCCTCTCCACTGCACTCTCACTGTCACTCACAGGATTCAGTACCACTCATCTGATCGTTTGTCCATCTCCTCCATCTGTCCAGACTACAGCCTGAAGATCACAAGGCTCGCCCTGGACCAGTCCAAGTAAAAACATGCCTCACTTTCCTCCTTTCTCTCTTCTCTCCTTGTATTTTTTGTGCACTTTATCTTAGGGGATTAAACTATTCTTGCATTTTAGAGCTATAAAGTGAGTGGAACCAAGTATTCAGGCATTTTTGTTTTTAGCAATTTATTGCATTTCCAGTGCTTAAGTGCAAATTTAAACATGTATCTTGCATCAAAAACGTGATAAATGTGATGAAGAAAACAATATTTAGACATCACATATTTATAAGGTTAGTACTGAAAATAGTGTGAAAATCTGTTAATTGCAATGACAGCAAAGTCAGTTCACCCTGGTTACAAGGGTTCCACTGATGGACAGTTTTTAAAAATACATAAAAATGAGATTCAAGGCAGAATAAGATTAAAGTCATCTTCTATTTTAAGAAACCAGTCTTGAGTTATTTTGGCTGTATGTTTAGAGTTGTTGATTAGTTGAAACATTCCTCTTCCAGATTCACTTTCCTGACAGATGAAATTAATTTGTCTTTAGAAATGTACTTTGTACATTTTTTCAAATGTATCCATATTCCATTCATGTTCCATTTGAGGTACTACTATTTGCAAAGAGAAAGTGCCAAATAATTATGCAATCCATAAGTATTTTACTTATGGGTATGGTGTTCTTGGGATCTTACATGCAAGCTTATTTCTGCAAACATTTACATTTACGGCATTTAGCAGGCACTCTTATCCAGAGCGACTTCCATGTCCTAATTACAGGGACAGTCCCCCTGGAGCAACTCAGGGTTAAGGGTCTTGCTCAGGGACCCAGTGGTGGTAGTACTAGAGGTGGGATTCAAATCTGGGACCTCTTGAGCCATAGGCAAGTATCCTACCATTAGACCACCGCCACCCTAGTAGCAAACATGACATGCTGATTTCTTAAGAGTTCAGTTTTTATTTTTTGTTTGCCTGATCAAAATACATTGTTTCAAATAAGCTTTAATTTCTCTAAATGCTTATGTATATATTTTATATTCAGAAAAGAGATGACTTTGGGAGATTTTTTTGTGGGAAACAGATGAGTGTGATGCAGTTTAGTGCTTATTTTTCTATGTGGAACTGTTGTTCCTGCTGCCTTTAATTCCTCCTGCAATTTTTTCAAATGACTGCAGGCTTCTTCTCTTCTCTTCTTCTCTTCTCTCTTCATCTCCTCATCATAAGTATGAGAGCACATTATGAAACATCGTGTTCACTTATTCTGATCAATTGTGGCTCACCTAGCTTTTTATGTATTATTGAACCAATTAACAGTGTTTACAGTGGTGGTAGATTTTACATTCTGTTCAATACTTTCCGCAGAACGTTAGGAAACTCCTTCACCTTGAATGTGATTGCTATATCCATACCATTGGTATTTTGTATGTGGAAAATTTAAAGTGGATTTGTACATAACAAACATAAAACAAATACATAACAAATACAAAAGTGTCAAAATGTTTGTGCTATCAGAAAGGCCATAGTACAAGATTTGGAAATCTTGACCAATGAAGAAAAGAAAAAAAACAAAAATGCTGCCTTTTTAAAAAGTTATTTAGAAGCTTTTTTGAACATGTCTCCTCTGTTGGTGTACTGTGTATTAATTAACCTGAAAACCTTTCAATTCTTCTTTTTTTTTTAACACTCTACCTACATTTGCTGCTTTTCTTTTCCCTCAGGTCCCTTGAGCTCTTCTTTGCCACTAACCAGGGCCCCTGGGGCAGTGAGCATCTGAACAACAAGTCCCCTCGGCTATCACGCAAGTTCTCCTCACCCCCACCCCTCTCCATCTCCTCTCGTACCTCCTCACCTGTGCACTCTCGCAAGCTCTCACTCAGCTCCCCTGTGGGAGGTGGAAAAACAGGAGCTTTGGACTTATCTGCCACGGCCTCTTTTTCTGCAGCCAGCAGTCCAACCTCCACCTATAACCCTATGACTTCCTCCCCTCCACCCACCTGCACCAAGGCACCCCTTGACCTGAGCCGGGGCCCTAGCTCGCCTGAATTGGCCCCTGGTACACCGGAAGAGGGGAGTGACCTGCCACGCATTGACGCCTTCTGTGGCAAGCTAAGAAGAAGCATTCGACGGGGTAAGTTCCGTGCTCAAAATGTAAATATCCACATAATTTCTTTGATGTCAACCTTAAAGTCATGCTTACTGGCCATTTTATAAAGTACACATATATAGGTCCATTTTGCACAATTTGTTATGCCCCTCTTCTTCCTTTGCACCAAAAACACCCAAAAACATGTCACTACCACTTTAATGGACCAAAACTTAAATGATTTCTGGTAAAGGCTATTCCTACCATGATATTTTGCTGGAACAAAATGCAGTTAGACAAGAACAACCTTAGTAAACACAAATACAATTTTAAATGGTCATTACACACCCAATGGTCCTGTTATAAAAAAGTAATTGGTTGCTCAATCTACCAACCAGCTGATAATTAGGATCAATCAGACTAGATAAGCCCAAGGCTGATTTTCACCAGCTCTGTTGAATCTAATCACTACTTAAAAGGAACCTTTCCAGCAAAGGAAAAGGTTAGGCAATTTACTCATGATTGGAATGTACTCATAATTTACTCATGATTAGAGTATCACAGGTACATGTCCTGGACCAGTAGGTTACTCTGAGACATCCATCAGTAAGGTATCATACACCAACACCGATCTTCAAGTGCTGAATCTATGGCTATCCACTACTTAACTTGATGACTGGGTAAATGCAGAGAAAGCATTTTGGTTAGGTGTAATGTGTGCTGTGGTTTCTTCACAATGACAAATAGTCATTTCCATGTTCATTAAGATAATGAGTGAGTGAGAGTGCGACTAAGAAGGCCTCAAGAAGCAGCACAATAAGGCTTGATCAAATAAAATTCCATAAGGGATGAAAAAGAATAACTTTTTTAAAAATGTAAAAGGTTTAGGGGTGGCCTACACAATGTACTGGCTTAAATCTAATTGAGATTTGTTGAGCACAGTCCAGAGCCGCCTTCTGTGGCTTAATTAAAGTAGATCTTCAAAGAAGGTTGGGCACTCTACAGGGTTGTGAAATACTTTTTTGCTGCAAATAAGCGCACAAACAACTTGAATCACTCGCTTCTTGCTGACATCAAACATAAAACAGTCTCTGGCTATGTCAATATATTTGATTTATTTGAATAAATTAGAATTAGAATTAGAATTTGAATAAATATTTGAATAAAACTTTCCTTGCTGTCCCAGTTCCTTAATTTTGACTGGGTAGTCAAGTAGATCCGCATGGGTGTCAGCTCTACCAATATACAGTACCTTGCAAAAGTATTCACCCCTCTGAAAGGCCCCAGAGGCTGCAACACCACTTAGCAAAAGGCATCACACCATGAAGACCAAGGAGCTCTCCAAACAAGCCAAGGACAAAGTTGTTGAGAAGTACAAGTCAGAGTTGGGTTTAAAAAAAATTTCCAAATCTTTGATGATCCCCCGGAGCACCATCAAATCCATCATCTTCAAATGGAAAGAACATGGTACCACAACAAACCTGCCAAGAGAGGGCTACCCACCAAAACTCACAGACCAGGCAAGGAGGGCATTAATCAGAGAGGCAGCACAGAGACAAAAGGTAACCCTGAAGGAGTTGCAGAGTTCCACAGCAGACACTGGAGTATCTGTCCATAGGAACACAATAAGCCGTACACTCCATAGAGCTGGGCTTTATGAAAGAGTGGCCATTACTTAACGTTAAAAATAAGAAGGCACATTTAGAATTTGCCAAAAGGCATGTGGGCTACTCCCCAGATGTATGGAGGAAGGTGTTCTGGTCAGATTTAACTTTTCAGCCACCAAGGAAAATGTTATGTCTGGCGCAAACTCAACACATCCCATTACCCCAAGAACACCATAACCACAGTGAAACATGGTGGTGGCAGCATCATGCTGTGGAGATATTTTTCAGCAGCAGGAACTGGAACTGGTCTGAGTAGAGGGAAAGATGGATGGTGCTAAAAACAGGGATATTCTTGAGCAAAACCTGTGTCAGTCTGCCTGTGATTTGAGACTGAGACGGAGGTTCACCTACCAGCAGGACAGTGACCTGAACCATATTGCTAAAGCAACACTCAAGTGATTTCAGGGGAAACATGTTATGTAAACATGTAAATATGTTGGAATGGCCTAGTCAAAGTCCAGACCTCAATCCAATGGAGAATCTGTGGTCAGACTTGAAGATTGCTGTTCACAAGCGAGAACCATACGATATGAAGGAGCTGGACAGTTTTGCCTTGAGGAACGGGCAAAATCGCAGTGGTAAGCTCAAAGAGACTTATCCAAAGTGACTTGCAGCTGTAATTGCCACAAAAGGTGGCTCTACACAGTACTGACTTGTACTGAATAGTTATGCATGCTGAAGTTTTCTGTTATTTTGTCTTTTTTGTTGTTTGCTTCACAATAAAAAATGAATATGGGGTTTGCCAAACTCCATACAGGTCTTGCCAAGCTTGCCAAGCTTCATACTGGTCACCGAATCAGCATGTTTGGTATGGAAATACGACGAGAAAAACACAAAACTAAGATTGTATGACACAGAAAACAAAGTCTCTCAGCCTCATTAAAATGTAATTTAAATGTAATTAGGCTGTCCTGGTATTTTCTTTTCCCTCTGCTTTAGTTTCAAATCATGTTTGAAAAGTATTGGAACTCAATAAAAAATAGTCACCTGTCAGAGTTTTCTAAAAAGTGAGTAAAAATTAGCAGTACCATTTTAGTTCCCCATTTTAGTCCTGTCTTTAACTGAGAAGGCCCAGTGTCCCTGTGTCTGATCCATTCTTGTAGCACAGCTCTTTGAGCAATTTTTGGATGTGTAAGTTCACACCCACAACACATATTTGGACTAACAGCTTCCTCTCAGCTGGATAGAGGGGCTCTTGTGGGGGTTAGCCTGGTGTGAAGGCTTTTGTGCCTCTCCTTCCTGAGTGGAAAATGGCATCTAATTAAATGTAGAGGGCCCTCACTCAGATTTTCTGATCTGCAATGGCTGCCAGAAGGGCTTTCTTTTTTTCAATATTATTGTTATCATAACTGGGAGGAAATGAGGACAGCAGTAATATGTTATAATATACTGCTGTAATGGTCTATTTTTCCATTGTTTTTCATTTGTAAGTAGACAGTTGTGGGCAGTATAGTGAAACAATATCTAACAATATATTACTGTGATAAATTATATCAGCATGCTGGAATAATGTATATATATTATGGTAATGTCAGTATTTCAAAAAGAAGGGCTGGGATGAGTAGCATTTAATGAATGATAATTATTAATATACTTCCATTGCATTTTTAGAAATTATTAATTTATTATGTATTTATGTTTCTTTTTTATCATGAATATGGTGAAGAAAATGTAATGTGTCAAACAAAAATTAAATGTCTCAAATTAAAGTTATGTTTACATTTGTTAACATATCCTAGATTAAATTTAATTGAAAATATGTAATTTTGTGCTTCTGTTTGCAGTTATTCAAATTAGCAGGAAACAATCTTTTCCTATTAAGGTCCCTAATTTTGTTGAATTAGTAAATCAGTGACTGAAGTAAATGATTTGAAAACATCTGCTGTACTTTACACTGGGTTGAATAGTTTACCTTTATGGCATTTAGCTGACACTCATATCCAGAGTGACTTACGTTTCTTAACTTCAGGGACATTCCCCCTGGAGCAACTTGGGGATAAGGACCTTGCTCAGGAAAAGAAAAATAAATGGTGGTAGTGTGCTGGATGTGGGATTTGAACCTGAGACCTCTTGGTCTGTAGTTGAGTATTCTACCACTAGACCACCAGCACCCTGTCATAATAATAATAATCCTTTATTTATAATCCCACGAATGGGAAATTCGTTCTCTACATTTCACCCATACACACATGTGCAGCAGTGGGCTGCTATTGAAAGCGCCCGGGGAGCAGTGATGGGGACGGCACCTTGCTCAAGGGTACCTCAGGGCAACCTACTGGGAAGGGGTTCGAACCCCCGATCCTCCGGCCAACGCCCTAACCACTAGGCCACCGCTGCCCTAATGATACTAGTTATGATAAATAGATAAATAAAAACTCATAACAAATGGAAAAATAACTTATACCATACATTTTATGTATGTAAGGTTTAATATTAAGAATAAAAAGGTTAAATTATAATAGCAATATAAAAGTAAAACACATTTTCTTAACAGTGCATTATCTCTGCTGCCACCAAGAGGACAATTAATTTACTGTTTTAATGTTTTACCTGTCTACTTGTATTTACTGTTTAAATGTCTTACCTGCTGCTTATCCTACAAAATATTCATTTTTCAGAGCAATTACAATATTATGGACCATTTCATATAAAGTTTTATTAATATGATTTAATATACTGTGAAAAATATTGACCAGCAATTCAGTCTGCACTGTTATTGTTATTATTGTTGTTTTTGTTGTTAACATTTATAATTTTATTTGCCCTCATAGCTGTCTTAGAGTCTGTGTCACTGGACAAGTTCATCCCAGAGACAGCCCCTTCTGCTGAGGCAGGAGACATGTCCCCATGCCGCTCACCATCTACCCCCAGACACCTCCGCTATAGACAGCCAGGGGGTATGAGATTTAACATTACTCTTTTATATTTTGGGGAATGCATAGATGTATCCATGAGCCTTCTTTTCTAATCAATCTGCAATATATGTTGACACTTTAAAAGATTTGTTGGGGTTGGAGAGTCAATGAGGTTTGTGTTTTTATTTGGCAGAATATTTTCAATGTTCAATATTTGTTTTTTTCTTTTTCTTTGAAAATTGCCCTGTTTAATGACACTCTCTTCCCTGCTTGAATCTGACAGGTCAGCCCACAGAGAACACACGCTGCACCATGTCGCCCGCCTCCGCCTTCGCTATCGCCACAGCCGCAGCTGGACACAGTGGCCCACAAGGTCAGGCTGATGCACCCGGACAGCTTCCCTACATGTCCCCTGCTTGGCCATTGTCCAAGATGACAAGCCCTTGAAGGGCAGTTGGCTTTTACTGAAACCTTTATAAATACAACATGTGGGGTCTTAAAGTCAAAGCAACTATATTACTTTGTCTGGCTAGGATTCACCAACCCAGAGAAATCATACGACAAGGAGTTCCTCATCCGCAGGGCTGCCACAAATAGAGTGCTTAACGTCCTGCGCCACTGGGTTTCCAAGCACGCACAGGTTTGATGCATTTGATAGCTTCACTGTCTTATGTAGCTATAAACTGCTTCAGTTCTTTTTTATATCAGTGATTTATGTCATTATATTACCCAGAATAAAACAGCTGCTGCCCTGAATTAAATGTTCAAGAACAGAGAATGTATTATTGGAACTTCTCTGAAAAGTAATTTAAAATTGAAAGAGAAAGACTTTCAATATAATATAAAATTATAAACAATATGTTATAATTCATTATATTATAATATATACTTTCAATATATTATAAATACTCAAATATAAAAAATATTGTGTGTGTGAAGTGTTAATCATTTATTTTCATCAATCAACAAAATGCAGTGAATGAACAAAAGAGAAATCTAAATCAAATCAATATTTGGTGTGAACACCCTTTGCCTTCAAAACAGCATCAATTCACTGCAAAAACAGGTACACTTGCAAACAGTTTTTGAAGGAACTCAGCTGGTAGGTTGTTCCAAACATGACTGTGTTTCAGCCTACGTGTGACATTGATGATCATTAGCACCTGTTTGGTAAAATTGGTTGATCCCTGACTTTGTGCAAGTGTACCTATAAGAATTGATGCTGGTTTGAAGGCAAAAGGTAGTGACACCAAATATTGATTTGATTTAGATTTTTCTTTTGTTCGCTCACTTTTCATTTTGCAAATTGATAAAAATAAACAATCATTATTTATATTTCTGAAAGCATTCTTTGTTTACAGCATTTTTTCACACCTGCCTAAAAATTTTGCACAGTACTGTGTGTGTGTGTGTGTGTGTGTGTGTGTGTGTGTGTGTGTGTGTGTGTGTATATATATACACTTAAGTGTATATATATATATATATAAACCAATATCTAATAAGAGTTGAGATTTTCAAATTCCAGACCTGCCTTTGTCTCAATATATATATATTTACATATTTTTTTTCTCGCTAGCTTTTTGTTTATATTGATATATATATATATATATATATATATATATATATATATATATATATATATATATATATATATATATATATATGAATATATCTTATTCATTCCATCACATTCCATCATATATGGACTATATCTGCTCTTGAGATACAGTAAACAGCACACATGCATTGACTCCACACTTCTGCATTATGGCTGCTGTTACATTAACTCTGCTCTTGACCCCATGGCTTTTGTGATACTGACAGCAGCAAAATGTCAGCAGCCTCCCACGGTGCACATTAACTTAAGTGTTTACATATGACAGAGCTAGGAAAGACACTCTACTAGAGAGTTTAGCAAGCCACTGGTGTGACAGAGGGAGATCTTCATCCATGCATCATTCTTCCTGTTCTTAATTTTATAAACCATGTTTATCATTTTCAAGGCAACTGGTGTTTTATTTTGTAGGAATATGCTGTTTCATTTCTGATTACTGATTCTGGTGTAAAGTGTGTATATATTTTTGTGCTGCACAGGACTTTGACATAAATGTCGAACTAAAGTCTGGGGTGATTACTCTACTGGAGGAGGTGTTACGAGATCCTGACCTGCTCCCTCAGGAAAGAAAAGCCACAACCAACATTCTAAGGTAGGGTTTAAGAATTTTCACTTTTGCCACTTTTTATAAATTAATAGACAAATATCCACTGCCAAGTTTTTAGCCAACCTCAGCACCATCATGTCAAAAGAAACCTCATAAAACCACTGTTGGTGAGATACTGTGACACTTTAAACATCTCCTCTGAGGTCTCCTCTGACTGTGGAAAAGATATTATGATGTTTCAAAGGATCACATAATTGGCCTGCATCAAAAAAGAAGACAAATATAGACAATATCCAGTGCATTGTGCAAGCTAATAAGGATTGTGGTGAACCATAATTTTTGATGAAGAAATGTGGTCAGACAAATTTGGTGAAATCTAATCATAAAAAATCAAGAGTATAACTCACTAAGGTTATTAGTGAAGGTAAAAGCATTTCCAGTGTAGAATTTAAAGGGAAATCACACTCAAACACAATCTCACTTGCATTCTACCATTCTATACCACAGCTGTACAAGATATTTGTTCCCTGAGAAAATTCATTCCTAACGTACTTACATTAGTGGGTATTAGAATAATGAATAATGAGTAAGACATTTATGCTCGTCTTTTCTACTTTAGTGCCCTTTCACAAGAAGAACAAGATGACTCACAGCTTAAAATCGAAGATATTCTGCAAATGGTGAGCAGTATTACTAAGCATTAAAGCATTGTGATCTTCACTCCGAACGCACAGTGTAGCCTAGTGGTGAACAGAAACTATAATCAGGTCTCTGTTTATTTGATTTGCCCTTGAATTGTGGAACAGAAAACATGTCCACTGCTCCACTTCATCTTGGTAAGCCAAGCCAAAGTGTGATGAGAAATCAGATCTTTAGGTCTATAGATCTACATGTGTCTTTTTCACGTTCTTGTTTGTATATCACTTAAACCAAATAATCACTTCTGATTATTGTGCTAATCTGCTAGTGCAGCTAGGAACTGGTTTAATAGTGTAAGGTGTAACTGAGTATGTAGTGCAGATTATTTAGTACAATCACAATCAGTATCTTCGTGATTAATGTATGCAGACCATTTCTCTAATGTTTGTATTTATACTTCTAGGCTGAATACCCAAAAACAGAATGTTTTGAGAACCTCTCTGCCATGGAGCTAGCAGAGCAGATCACCTTATTGGACCATATTGTATTCAGAAGTATTCCTTATGAGTAAGTATCCTTTAGCAGGTCCTGTTAAAAAAGCAATTGTCCAAGTTAAGACTGTATAAAAACAGAGCCAGATAGAATGGAAGTCTGTTTATGTAAAAATGGAAATTAAAAAACTTAAAAAGTTCCTTAAGTCATTTATGTGACTTTTAATCTTAATAATAATTAATTTATTGACATTTGACACAGTTATGAGGTATTAATTAATTAATATACAAAAATATATACGAATACCTTTCTCATTATCTGTTTTTTAGAAAATGTATGTTTTTTGATTGGAAAATTACTTCCATATCAATTTAGTAACTAGAATTAAAGAAAAAGGGAAAAAGTGATGAAAGTCACCAGTTTGCTGGTCTTCATGCAAATGTAATTTTATAAGCCTACTTGACTATTTAAAGCCATACATTTTCTAATGAACTCTTTGCAAATTCATCATTTTACTCTTAACAGGGAGTTTCTTGGGCAAGGCTGGATGAAAGTTGACAAAAATGAAAAGACTCCATACATCATGAAGACTAGCCAGCATTTCAATGACGTAAGCAAGAATAAAAACAAAGGTATAGATTTGCAGACATATTCTTTCATTTAATTTTTCTTCTTCTGCTCTGTCTCTCTCCCAACTAGATGAGCAATCTGGTAGCATCTCAAATCATGACCCATACAGATGTGAGCTCCAGGGCCAGCTCAATTGAGAAATGGCTGGCTGTGGCTGATATCTGTCGCTGCCTCAACAACTACAATGGAGTGCTCGAAATTACCTCCGCTCTTAATCGCAGTGCCATCTACAGGCTTAAAAAGACCTGGGCTAAAGTCTGCAAGCAGGTGAGTCTAGTTTCAGTTTCAAGCGCTTGGGGCCAGGCCACAAGAAATTGCTTTTAGAAGTATGCCACAATAAGTAAGCTAAGAAAAATGTGAGAGGGTTGCTTGAGAAGTCTAGAATGACTATTAAATATCACATTATCTTAAATCCAAGAGTAAAGATACATCAGCGTGTTTTCAGGTTATTTTATTGCCTTGTTCTCTTCTCTTAATATTGACAATATGAATATTATTGATAATCACTATTATACTTTATCTAGCATATGCCTTCTGTTGCTTGTGCTTGTGACTAATTCTATCACCCTTTCCTCACTGTTAGACCAAAGCACTTATGGACAGGTTGCAGAGAATAGTGTCATCTGAAGGGAGATTTAAAAACTTGAGAGAAACCCTGAAAAAGTAAGTTTTTTGCCCATTTTAATTGTATTAAGCATAAAATATACATATAAATATATATGTATAAAATATATTGTTTTGTTTATGATATTTTTCACTCACAGCTGCAATCCACCATGTGTACCCTACCTTGGAATGTACCTAACAGACTTGGCATTTATTGAGGAGGGTACACCCAACTTCACAGAAGAGGGTCTTGTCAATTTCTCCAAAATGAGGATGGTAAGTGTAAATATTACACAATATATGGGGGGCAGCGGTGGCCTAGCGGTTAGGGCGTTAGCCGCATGATCGTAGGATCGGGGGTTCAAACCCCTTCCCAATAGGTTGCCCTGAGGTACCCTTGAGCAAGGTACCGTCCCCATCACTGCTCCCCGGGCAGCTTTCAATAGCTGCCCACTGCTGCACGGGTTTGAGTGTGCATGGGTTAAATGCAGAGGTCCAATTTCGTTGTGGTTCATGTGTGCTGTGCCGTGACCTCGCAATGACAAGGGTTGTCACTTTCACTTTCATATGTCTAAAAGTATCCAGCAACCACTTGTGATTGAGTTCAGCTACTTTAATTTGCATTTATTTCTGATTCAAAGGAAATCAATTGCACATACAAAAGTTATCATTTTCATAGAAAAGAATTGGCAAAAGACTAACTAGTGTAACATTAAATATAAAAATTTCCCAAAATGTAAAAAAATTATAGACTGTTACTGCAGCAAAGGGACAAACTCATTATTAAAACCCTTCATTTCAGAAGAAAATTTTAGTGAAGGTTTCTACAAAGCTTTGTAAATATAGCATGTATTTAAAGTGAAAATTAATGGGGTTTTTTCCACTACACAAATTTGGGTACTCTTGAGCCACTACTAAAGACTCTGAATGCCTTTCGTATTCTACAGATTTCTCACATCATACGAGAGATACGGCAGTTCCAACAGGCTCCATACAGGATAGAACACCAGCCCAAGGTACCTCAATTGAGTCTTTGTTTGCAAAAGAGCTAAAAGCTAAAAGTGGCCTTCGATTATAATCACTCGAGTGCTGGTCTCTGTCTGAGCTTTTAAACACACTTTTCAGTCAGTTTTGATTCAGCTTTGCTTACCTATACAAGATGCTTTTCAGTTTTTACAGCTCTACTAAGGTTTTTGAAAAAAGCATCACAGCTTACCAGACAATATCCTGTATACTCAGTTATCACTCAACCTACAGGGATGGAGACTGCTTTTTAGTGCAGAGCTGAAAACACTTCCACATAAATCTGAACTTTAAAAAAGAGTTGTAAAAGTAAGTTTCTAAAGGTTTTTTGTCTCAGTCTTTCACATTCTCTTAAATTTCTGCCTCTGTTTTACCTACTTGTCAAAGTCATTAACTCATCCCCCAAGATCCCTGGATCCTCCTGTTTTTTAAATACAAGACATTGTGCAGCTTGCACTTAAAAAGAAGCCGTATGAATACCTCCACGCTTGTAAATATTGAATAGACATTTTGCTCCAGAAGTGAATTTATGTGTATAAACCTTGCAGAAATTTGTGCAGTTTGATCACATGTTGATATCTGTTTTCTGAACAGGTAACACAATTTCTGTTGGACAAAACTTTTGTTATGGATGAAGACACTCTGTATGAATTGTCTCTAAAAATTGAACCAAGACTTCCTTCTTCCAGCTAATTAGCAATGCTGTGCCATGCTGGGAAATAAAATATATCAAAATTACATAGAATGGCCCCTTGCCAGGTGTAAGTAGTCTGATAATATGGATGTGGATTTGAAGTTAAATGTTAATGTTTTGTAACAAGTAAACTCAGGTCAGAATGTGCCTTTATCGAAATGCAATCTGCTTTTCAAACCAAAAGATGTTTAAAATGAAAACCTGCAGCACTAAAACAGAAAATCACAAAGAAATGCCAAATAATATTAGTGGCATGGAATGACTGGCCCAGCTTCTATGAAGGGGGTGATATTTGAACATTTTCTTGTTAAAGCTGGTTTCTCTTTATTTTGCTTTTAAAATGAGTACACAGGTGTTTTGCATGTGTCAGTGGATGTAAGTTTGCATAGTATCTTTTTCCTCTATAAATTAATCTTAAATTAACCCACCATTTTAAAGATTGGAATAGTGTTAGAATAATTCATATTTCCACTGTAATTTCACAGGTTCCAAATATTTATTCAAAAACATAATTAATACAGTAAAGATGTCCAGTGTGATAAAAAAACTACTGACATTATCCTGCATACCTACATATAACTTTTAAATGGACAAGAAGCATCCATTGTCTTGAATATTCTCTTTATGAGGTGAAACTGAAGTTGCCTCCATGACAAATGACACCTGTCAAAACAAAACTTTGTTAATGTCTATGTAGGTTTATGTCAATCGTTATAAAACACTTATGTATGAAAGCCAACTTACAATAAAGTGTTGTTGATTCTAAAAGTATAGAACAAAAATATATGTAAATAAATCATCAAAGCTTATTCTTTAACATTCTGTTCTTGTCCACAGAATTAACAAAACTTTGAGCAGAACCTCTATAAACAATTCATTATGAATATTTTGAATAACGGATTATTTGAATCCAAGCATAATGTTATTATTGTATAAAAATGTTAATATGGTAAAAGGATTCCACATTTTTAAACGATAAGGTACATTTGAAGTGATATAATGTATTCACATATTTCTATTTGATTATTTTTATTCACCTAACAACAAATAATGTAAAAAGTAAATGTCTTGGTGACAGCTGGTTAAATTATGGCCATTGAAATAAGTCTTTAATTTACTCTCTCTGTTTATGTTTTTAGAAATATTTTATAGTTTTGCACATGTATTAATAGCATGCTATATGTACTTTGCATTCCACTCAGAAATTTCAGAAATACTAAATGATCACTGGCTATTTTGAAAGTGCTTCCTCATATTTGTAGCATGCACACATATGCCATCAAAGGACAACATAATTTTGTGAATGGCTTTGCTGTATCTGAGAAAAGGAGGAGAAATTTCAGGTTTTGTAGTGTTTAGGTTCTCCTGAAAATCTTTCAAACTGTTAATAAATAAAATGTTTAAAAATGTTTTTCTTAATTAAGGCTTTTCTTAAAGCATTTTGTCTTTTTTAGTAGAAATTTTATCAGATTTTTATTACTGCAAACAATCGTATTGGTCCAGCACAGGGTGTTTTAATATTTATTTACCTCGGCATTGGTTTATTTGAAACTGTTATTGGAAAATACAGATTTTAGCACACCCTGTACAGAATATTTGCCTCTGTTTTTGTACAGTGCTGAAGAGTTTCATGTGAGCCATTGCACAGTGGAGGTGCCTAATAGACTCCAAGTCTTTACTTTTATACATGTTGTAATTAGTCTAGATGGCTTTTCTTTTGTTTTCCATAGATAACAAAATGTGCATATATTCACAGTATAGGCACTGAATGAGAAATAAAATGTCTTCTGTTGTTAATTGTTTTTGTTTTTTGTCATTATTTTTAAACAACATTACTGAAGTAAGCAGTTTTGAGCAGTTTACACATACAATGTATAAGCCTTTTGTATTATGCAGCACGATGACTTTTAAAAGAAAAAATCCCAGAGGCAGAAAATCCAAGAAGAGTTCAAACAGGCTATATTGAATAATCATATGATCGATAGTTTGTAGCACCATGGAGTACATTTTACAACTTTGAGTTGCAGTGTTTGCATTACAAATTAAGCTTGTAATGTAATTGACCATAAGAGTAAATGACTAGTCAGTCAGTCATTTTCTGCCGCTTGTCCCAAGCGGGGTAGCGGGGGAGTGCATCCCAGCTCACAGGACGAGGGACACACCCTGGATGGGTCGCCAGCCAATCGCAGGGAGGAGCATGACGGGGACAGCACCTTGCTCAAGGGTACCTCAGGGCAACCTATCAGGAATCTGATTGTGTGGCCAACACCCTAATCACTGGGCCACCACTGCCCCCAGTATATGACTAGACATCAAAAAAACTGTATCACTGCCATTATACTTAAGTCCATGTAACTCTGACTTTCTGTAAAATAGAACAGATTTTCTGTTTGTTATTTTATTTACTAGTACTACACCACACCATGCCTCAACGAGTGAGAGCTGTTTTGGTGGCTAAAGGGTGCCTTACAAAAAATGGCACAGATGAATTTCATGTTCATTTCATTTAAAATTAATTCAAAGTGGAGCACAATAGTTTAAATGCATTTTTAAAATAAAAAATGCTTTAAATCTCACTTAACCTTGCATCATAGAAATAACATAGAACATACACCCACATGTTTCTTTAGGTTATTCTTATTTTCCCGTCATTTCATGGCTTCAAAAAGCACATTCATACAGAATGACCCAAGTACTAAGTGGCCTAACATTTCAGACTACTGTGACACTTTCATATTGATTATAAGCATAGTGTCCTGACAGGCTTGGCCTGGGCATTAATGCCAATAATCTCTGATAGGGTTCTGCTGTGGTTAAGGGAGCTGCCTAAAGAAAGCAATTATAAAAGTGGAACTAGTGAGGATATAAAGATTCCAATTCAGTAAGCGCTCACTACATAAGAGGGACTGACCATGAAAGGTTCAACCAGACTGCTGCCTGCCTTTGTATGGGATCTTCTACATTCTCCATGTTGACGTGCAGTGAGGCATAAGCTCAAGGGCGAACTGGATGACAGGCAGACACAGGTTATGACCTGGCACTTAGAAGAGGATTGGCCAGCAGGGCAAAGTCTAATCCAATAGCCAGGCTGGAGAGCCAGCTCTTCTTACAGACTAGCACTTCTCCTAAGGGAACACTGCATCAAGGACCCACAGCAACATCTTCACAGGTAACTCTCTCACTCACATAGATTTGTTTTACATGTTTATACTAAGGTGGCTTAGATTGCTGACATGACATTTGATTGCCGATTTATATAAAATAAATAAATTGATTAATTAATATAATTACCTACTAAAACGTTGCAACAAAATGCATAATTTTGCAGGACTTTCTGTGTGTGCACATTTAATTTTATACAAGCAAAATGTTATATATATATATATATATATATATATATATATATATATATATAAAATCTCAAATATGTACTTTTCGCATCATCAAGTCCCAATGACTAATAATGCACACTGTTAAAGACAATTTCTGCACTGAACTTTTTTTACAACAGGTTTGATGTGAGGAGATCCAAAAATTCCACCTAGTCCCAAACTCTTTAAATAACAATGCTATAGAAACTACCATGGGTTTACCTGTGTGATGCTTGCTTTAGATCTGCATAATTCAGTTTGCTTCATCTGAGGTTTTTTTCAGATCATAGTAAAGGATAAATCAAGCAACATGTTGCTAAGGTTATCTGCTTCAACCATCTGCCACAGAACACTAACCTGCCACCTTCCAATGACCTATGACCGAAGTCGCCATCTTGGAATGAAGTGAAGCATCATGTCTTAGTAATCTAAAAACTATGGGAAATCATTTGATAATTAGATAAGAATTAAATTAGAGGGAGAGAGACATAAGCAACTAATCAGCATCATCCATTGACAGATTTTTTTTTCTTTTTTACATCAACCACCATTTTTCATATTCTTTAGCTGAACCTGGTTTGACTTGGATCAAGATTCACAGTTACAATGGCAAGTTCCTTCACCAAGATCCTGACAGGCCGAAACACTAGCCTGCTTTTGGCCAGTTTGGGTGCCGGCACTATCGCAGCCGGTTACCTCATGCGAGATAATATCAAGATTTCAGCTGCAGAGAAAAGGAAGCTCTACCCTCCCAGGTACTAACATTTGGCATACAACTTTTCACAGTAAGAGTGTACAGTACACATGTTTACTATTTCATGTATAGAGTCTAGGTATGAAAGAATTATGGCATGCAAAAGGTTTCCATGAAGTTCCAACAGAATACTTTCCAAATAGAGTCTTTATAAAAATTAACATTAATATTAAATACAATGTTGTTATACAACTGCACTCAAAAACGAAAAAGTATATCCTTTACTCCAGATATAGTACTCATGGCTATTTACTGAGCATGGTGCCATTCAGAAACTGAATGAAAGGGGTAAAAGGGCTGTTAAGTAGCTTATGGACAGACTTGTCAGATCTACTTTGCGACCTTTCTTCTTCACTTGAGAAAGATCAACTTAGATCAGTCGTCCAGACATAAGCTTCTCCTCAGACATAAGTTAAACTGTCGACTGCTGTGTTTGGTAGCCGATACAGCTAAACACAATGCTAAAGTTTGGAAGAGCATATTTGAATCCTAACCAGAATATCCCAGTCCATTCATCACTAACCTCAGCAGACCTAGGCCTTGACTGTGACTAGCCAAATCATGCTGTCCCTCCCAACAGTGCTGACTTCCCAGATCTTCGAAAACACAATAACTGTATGGCCAGTGCTCTGACCCCAGCCATCTATGCCAAGCTGAGAGACAAGATCACACCAAACAACTGGACCCTTGACCAATGTATTCAGACTGGTGTGGACAACCCTGGTCACCCCTTCATCAAGACAGTGGGTATGGTTGCTGGTGATGAGGAAAGCTATGAGGTAAGCAGGAAAGTAAACTTACTCATCAGCTTGTATGGTGTGTCCAATGTTATTTATAACCTCTTCTGAAGAGGGACTCCCAGGAGTGTCCATTATAACCAAGATCTTCAGCCACTTGTTCCTGCTGTTCCTTTCTTTCTTTGCACTTGACATTTGCAGGTCTTTGCAGAGCTATTCGACCCTGTCATCAAGGACAGACACAATGGCTACGATCCAAGGACTATGAAGCACCCCACGGACCTGGATGCCTCCAAGGTTCCAACTTTGTGTTGTTTTTTTTGTTGCTGATTTATGTGTTGAGGGACAGCATTGTTTTTCTGTGATTAACAGTGCTATAAAGCCCTGCTGATCCAACGGTTTCTTGTAGATCACTTCAGGCATGTTTGATGAACGTTACGTGCTGTCATCCCGCGTGCGAACAGGCCGCAGCATCAGGGGCTTGAGCCTGCCCCCTGCATGCAGCCGTTCAGAACGCCGTGAGGTGGAAAGGGTGGTCATTCAAGCACTCTCTGGTTTGAAGGGAGACCTGACAGGCCGCTACTATAGCTTGAGTGAAATGACTGATCTGGAGCAGCAGAGACTTATTGATGTGAGTAGCATGTTCAGGAAAGTGAAAGAAGTTCCTCTTGCACAACTTAATTTCAGTCATAAGGGGCCAGAGATCACAATAACAAACCTTGGACAGGTTGAATCAAGTGTTGTAATAAAAAAGCTGTAAAAACACATGAACTTCTAGGGTTGGAATTACCCATTACTGGTACAAAGTCTTCATAAACAGGTCGTATTGCGGCGGTCTTATCACAGTGATTCTGAACTCTCTATTTCATGCTGCTGTGGTTCAGGAGCACTTTCTCTTTGACAAGCCAGTCTCTCCCCTGCTCACTGCAGCTGGGATGGCCAGGGATTGGCCTGATGCTCGAGGTATCTGGTAGGTGAAATGCAGAAAGACTGAAATAAAAGATATTTAGAAGCCGATGCTCGTCCTTAACATGTTCCAATCTTTACCTGAAAACCCAATATTTTCCTTGTCCTTTGGCTCCATGAGTTTTTCTGACATTAGTCAAAACCTGTGTCTCCCTTTGTTTGGAACATTTTGTAGGATTCCAGTCCAAAACTAGATTTAAATCCTATTTTATGTCAGTATTCTATAGCACAGTTACTATATTCCTTAGCCTTGTTGTTTCAATAGAATTCACAATTTGAATATACCTGGCTTCATTTCAGCAATGTTAATCTACAGTACTGTGCAAAGTTTTTAAGCAGGTGTGAAAAAATGCTGTAAACAAAGAATGTTTTCAGAAATATAAATAATGATTGTTTATTTTTATCAATTTACAAAATGCAAAGTGAGCAAACAAAAGAAAAATCTAAATCAAATCAATATTTGGTGTTACTACCTTTTGCCTTCAAACCAGCATCAATTCTTCTGGCCCCCACACAGCCCTGATCTCAACATCATCCAGTGTGTCTGGGATTACATGAAGAAACAGAAGAATGTGAGGAAGCCCAGATCCACAGAAGATCTGTGGTTAGTTCTCCAAGATGTTTGGAACAACCTACCAGCCGAGTTCCTTCAAAAACTGTGCAAGTGTACCTAGAAGAATTGATGCTGTTTTGAAGGCAAAGGGTGGTCACACCAAATATTGATTTGATTTAGATTTCTCTTTTGTTCATTCACTGCATTTTGTTGATTGATGAAAATAAATGATTAACACTTCCATTTTTGAAAGCATTCTTTGTTTAAAGCATTTTTTCCACACCTGCCTAAAACTTTTGCACAGTACTGTATGTAATGTTAGAAGATTCTGGATTCATCAGCCAATGAAAAATAATCCTGCCACCATAAATCCACCTGATTTAGTTGATATTTTCCAGAGTAACTCCTTCAATTCCATCTGAAGGATTCTATACTCATATTCTTTAAAGCACTAAATCAATTTTTTTGCCTCTACATTCCAAAGGCATAACAATGACAAGAACTTCCTGATATGGGTTAATGAGGAGGACCACACGCGCATCATCTCAATGGAGAAGGGTGGCAACATGAAGAGAGTTTTTGAGAGGTTTTGCAGAGGTCTGAAACAGGTATTGTAGTTTCACCCTTCATCATCCCAAAATGTGAATGTTTATGGTCAACCATTCAGTTTTACATATCAATTCTCAGGTGGAGCACTTAATTCAGGAGAGAGGCTGGGAGTTTATGTGGAATGAGCGTCTGGGTTACGTCCTCACTTGCCCTTCCAACCTGGGTACTGGTCTGAGAGCTGGAGTGCATGTTCGCTTACCAAAGCTCAGCAAGGTGAGCTATTAATTAGTAAAGTGGAATTTATTGGGAATTTATTGGGAATTTATTAATATTTAGGAAAAAGTTTGATCAGTCAAGACAGGCTTGGATAGCATTTTCTTTTCTCTTTAGAAAATTGGACCTAACGATATTCACTTTCTGCTGAAAGTGCTGTTTGATCTAAACATTGACCATGTAGTTTTTGCTAAAAAAGCTAAATTTGGAAACTTGTCAAATTGTGTCTTAGATAACTAAGGGGTAAGTGGAAGCTGTAAACCTTCATAGCTGGTAGTAATCAATTACTAACTTTAATACGTATAACAAATTTGCATTCAAAGCTGACCAGCGGCATAAAAATGTTATATCGCCAGAAAAATTTATGATAGATATTCCAACATTCCTACTACAATCTGCAATATTAAAAACAATAGTTCTTCTCTGCAGGATCCTCGTTTCAACAAGATCCTGGATAACTTGAGGCTGCAAAAGCGTGGCACAGGAGGAGTGGACACTGCTGCCGTTGGCGATGTGTTTGACATCTCCAATAATGATCGTCTTGGCAGATCTGAAGTAGGCTCCCAAAGTGTCTAACTTTTTCTGCTGTGGCCTTAGATATCCTCTCCTTACAGCTGTGCACAAACAAAAATTGTCGTTCTTATGTCTTTGCTGAAAAAAACATTGCATCTTTTTTTCACAGGTAGAGCTGGTCCAGTTGGTCATCGATGGTGTTAATTATCTTATCGAGTGTGAGAAGAGACTGGAAAAAGGCCAGGACATCAAGATTCCTGCCCCCCTCCCCCAGTTCAGGAAGTGAGATGTTACCACTCATTCAAAGCTGGATCCAGCACAGTGGGAGGCACACAGACACTCCTAAGTCTTCTTCAAACATCAATAAAAAATTAGCTCTAAAGCTAGAAATCATTTTCTTTCTTTCTGAACCTCTAAATAAAAATAGTGTAGTAAACTTTTAATATAGGTAATAATAAGTGCATACAGTTGGCTTTGCAAAATTTGATGAATTGCCCTATTGGATATCTTAAAACTGTTGAACTTAGTGACTTATTTGGACAGGGAACTGATGGCCCTGCATGGCTTTAGCAATAAAGGACTGCTCTCTGCTGATCTCCCATTAGAGCCTTTAAATGGTTTATAGTAGTTAACACTGATCTAAGCTCCTAAGAGGCCTGACACTTTTTTAACAGCATTCATTGACTGAGACTCTCTCTCTACGGATTGTAAACAAGTGTTTTGTCACAATTATTTCATTATAATTTTATCTTTTTATTCTAAAGTCACTTGATTCAAGTAATGAACATAATATGTTGCAATGTGATGCAGGGCCATTCAGAGGAAGGTTGAATTGAAGTGCTTTGTTGAACAGGGCTATTTTTAAGTCTTCAGACACTTTTACCATCTTTGCAGTCCCTCTTCTTTCCAGGAGTGGGCGGTTCACCTTAACTACAGACTACAACTCCCCAGCGTTAGACAGCCTAATCCAATGGGCCTAATTTCTCCACTAGAGCTGCTTAGTGACGTGTGTCTAATAATGCTAATCTTTATTCTATACTTAAAGAAGTGGGTTAGGACTGGGTCTATGGAATCCAACATAGTGGGTATCCAGCATTTGGTGCTAATACATGTAGGTATGAATTGAGAATGTTTTAAATATATACTTTATCATGGCTGTTGGCATTTCACCTTCGCTGGCTAAGAGACAACCTAAAATATAACTTCTTCACCATAACAAGATCAAACACAACAAAATAACGTACTGTAATAAAACACCGGTCTTCTTTGTTCTCATATATCCATTTATTTTTTGTACCAGTCTTCCTTTCCCCAAGTATTGCATTTTTAAAAACAGCTTTAAAAGAAGTGGCCATTGATTCAGTTGGATGGCAATAGCTGCATATATTTTGAACAACTGGGGTACCTAGAAGTCTATGCAAAACTCAAATTTTCTGATCATTTCCACATTACAGAAAGAAATGAGATCACCATGAGATGATGCCAATGGTCGTTTCTAAAGCTGTATTAAAATGCCTCCTAGTGGCCAAGATGCCCTAACACTCTCTACTATAAAGCTTAAGTTACTTAAGGCAAAGTATTTATTCTGAAGAGAGGGGCATCTAGTATTACTGCATATATTTAGCTTTTATGAAAAGATCAATAGGTTTGTGTTGTACTAAAGGATAACATCACAATATTATACAAGCATATTAGAGTTTAGAAAATGTGCACAGTAAAGTCATACTGCAAATTTCTTACTTTCATCTAGTCTGAATTATAATTAGTATTTGATGTAAATTCACCTATAAATACTTCCTTTTTACTGGTTTATTACTTGGCCTCACAGTTAGATATTCCAGTTACAACAGAGTTTAATTGCATGTTAAAAATCATGTTTTTACATTTTTATCTGTTAACCAGAGTCTAATAGCATACTGAATGGCTTAAATTGGTCAAAATGAAGCTTAAAAGCTTTATTCAGTCAAGGGTTGGTATTGCTGTTTTATGTATACTATTCTGTAATTAATATTTAGAATCTTGTCACATTACAGTCTCTGTATTTTACTCGGTAACAACTTATGTGTACTTGAGTGTAAACCTGAGTTCAAACTGAAATCCTATAAGCTAGACAACAGAAAGCATTTTAGGTGTTTTATTCATTACATTTACGGCATTTAGCAGATGATTATCCAGAGCAACTTCCAATTCCTAATTACAGGGACAGTCCCCCTGGAGCAAATTGGGGTTAGGGGACTCAATGGTGGTGAGGCTGGAGGTGGGATTTGAACCTGCAACCTCTTGGTCCATAGGCAAGCATCCTACCACTAGACCACCATCACCCACTATTCAATATATAAACATTACATGGTGATTCACTGATGACATTGAGTAGATATCCCAGCCAGAGGGCCTGGGTCCTTTTTGTTTTTTCCTCCCACACTTTAAACTTTTAAACATCAGGTGTATGAAAGATACTAAATTGACCTTAGGGGTTACTGTGCTTATGTGTCTCTTCTGTAATGCACAAGAAACCTGTCAAGGTCATTTTTCCACCTTTTATTGATGTGCACTGGGAAAGGCTTCTACACTCACTGGGACCAAGCTTAGAATAAACGACAAAAATTCTGAAATATTCATTTAATGGTGTGTCATCTGCCTGACAGGTCACTTGTCAAATAGAAGACAATGTGGATTTTAACTTTGTCAGGCACTTTTTCAGCTTTATCAACAGTTTTCTGTGAATTTGTTCACTATTCTAGAAGCAACTTCTTTATTTACAGCTTTCTATTTATCTAGAATCTGAGAGATAAACAATAATTTTATTAATTTAAAACAGCAATTTCAACTTTCAAATGCTAGTTATGTGGCCCCTCATAAATTAATACATTTGCTTAACACAAGTCACAGTAGCCCACACACCTCATGTTTTGGCCTTCTGTCAAGAATGTTTCTTTTTTTAAACCATGCAAATTAATATGACATGGTGACCTAGAAACCAGCAATACAAACCTACCACATTCTGTTGAAATAAAGTACCTACCAACAGCTTAATAAATAAACTTAATAAAACATTGATATTGGTCCCTATTCTTCTGCTTACCAATATAATCATTTAGCTGCAGTTAAGTGCAACAAGTGTTTAAGTTTGGTAATATCTGTTCAGAAAATCTTACAAAATATGATCCAACTCCATCAGATTTCAAAGTAGCTTAGGGCAAACTACTTCCCAATGCTTTGGCTTATAGGAAAACATTTAGTAAATCATCCTAACTCAAGTAAAAAAGGAGTGTTAAGCCAGACACGTGTTTCGTGGTTTTTTTTTGGTTTTTTTTATATAACATCATAAACATATTGATAACAGTGACTAAGCTGCAGTTTTGAATATTGGATGAGATACAAACAGAGATTATGAAGAACGTAACACCTTGTTCCACAGTATACAGTGCAACCTAAGCAAAACCAAAAATAAAAGAAATAAAAGAAATGTCTGCCACACGCCTTTAGAACCTTGATGCATTAGGTGTTGCCTATCAGTTAGTTACTGGATCTTCAACAGAGACGTATGTGTGGAAGGGAAAGACAGTGAAAGGACCTTTCATAATATAATCAAGTTCACCAAAGCACTCTGTTCCGAAAAACAGGCGAGATTCATTGCACAGCAGGTTGGTGACCAGTACACATCTCTGTGCAAATTAAGAACAAATTAAAAAGAACAGCAGACACCCCTCAGCCCACCCCCACTACCATATTCTTGACATTTTTATTTTAATGAAGTTCCCATTTAGACTCATTTTATACTATAGAAAAGTCACCCATCCAGTCATAACACCCAAATGACAAGTTGACTGATTCAGAAAAGTCACGTAGGTTGCTTTTGGGATGCTCTGCTCCAAGCTCTGAGAGGGTGCTGTGGGTTTGAGTGTGAGGGTAGGCTGAGAGGGTACAGGTAGAGGCAGAGGTTTATAGATTTGAAGGGGTGGCAAAAAAAAAAGAGTGGGGGCCACACTCGTGTTATTAGTCCACTGGTCGCTTTTCCCCATGTTTCTTTGTAAACTCTTCTGCATTCTTAAAGAACTTTTTACGGTCTTTTGAGTATTCCTCTGCTAAGTCAGCCCTCAGCGGGTGCTCTGGTTGAGGGTCGTTGACAAGGGCGATGAGAGACTGGATTACTAAAGGGGGGGAGAAAAAAAGAAAAAGAAAAAAAAAAAAAAAGACTGGATGAGAAACCATGACACTTTGCACTTACATAAAATTGCAAAATGGTTTCTTTACAAAGGCTGTAAGAGTATGTAAACACTATACCTTGGTCAGTTTTGGTTGCTGGTTTCCAGTTTTCAGCACTTATAACTGGCAGGCAGACCTGCCCTTTCTCATCAATGTTTGGATGGTAGATCTTTGTTTTGAAAGTGATCTTGGGAGGTTTAAATGGATACTCAGCAGGGAATATGATCTCAATCCTGAATGCACCTTTGTCATATGGAGGGTTGTCCTGCAATACATAAACAAGCACCCATTTTTCAACAATTTTATCTGCTTTCACTATATTCATATTGTCAAATTAAGTGACATTCAGCAACAGCAAACTGTTTTCCATAAATCATCTGAAACAAAGCCAAATCTCTGTCTTTTACCTCCTACTTTAAGTAATTCCTATAAAATAAATAAAAACAGCTTAAAGTTTTGAGTACATTATTATATTTTTTATATTCTGTGGCAAATTTATTCTGATGCGAGTGTTAATGACCTGACACACAAACAAAACAGTTCTAACAGAATTCAAATTTAAGGTCTTCAAACTAAACACAATTTATTTGTGCACTACTACTCTTGGGGAGCAGCAAATATCATTTTATCTGAATGTTTTGTTACACAAGTTTTGTGGGTTTTTTTTGATGCCCAAGGTGTTATTTTTTCCACATTTGGCGAAGAACGCCATATGAAATCTTTAACAGAATTTACAACAGTGCCTACAAGTCCCAAATAAGCCCCAAATTGAACTTAAAAGCAACAATGAATAATTGTCTTTTGAATGCAAGTGTATATAAAAATTGCAGGTTTAAATTTAAATTTTATTTATATTTCATATTTAAAATATAAATGTAATATAAATTTAATATAAAATACATTTCTATATTTTATATTAAATCATTTAAAGGGACAGATTCTAAAGCTTCTTGGTGGGCAGTGGTGGCCTAGTGGTTAGGGAGTCACCCGTATCGGAAGATTGTGGGTTCGATTCCCTCACCAGTAGGTTGCCCTGAGGTACCCTTCAGCAAGGTACCGTCCCCGTCACTGCTCCCCGGGTGCTTTCAATAGCTGCCAACTGCTGCCAACTGCTGCATGGTGTTTGCATGGGTTAAATGCAGAGGTCCAATTTCATTGGTGTTCACTGTGTGGTGTGCTGTGCTGTGACCTCGCAAGGACAAGGGTTGTCACTTTCATGATATTTATAATTTGAAGATACCTTGATAGTTTGAAATCTGAACATTGTGGTTAAGCAAAAACAATGCACCAGTGTTATAAGTGTCAGGTCTGCTCTCACTAAACAAAATTCCCATGGGCACTTGCAACCTGACAACATGGCCTCCATATCAATCTCAACACTCACTCACCAATACATATTTCATTTCCATATATTTTAGCTTAACGAAATAGGGAAAGAAACAGGGATCCAAGATCTCACCATCTGTGTGTGATTTGAGCAATATTTTCTTAATAAATGTAACCAAATAATCAGTTGCCAAATTAGTTGTCAACTATTTTAATAATCAATTATAAATGATTACATTGATTAATTGTTGCCATCCTAATTATGACCACAACGTATTGCTTGAGAGGCACAAGGTTTAAAATGCAAAAAGAAAATGAAGTAGTCAAAACACTTGAGACATAACAGACAATAAAAGTAATAAAGTGAAGGTGAGATAGCAGTATTGTTGAATATTGGTTAAGAAAACATGGATGCAACATCAGATACTTATGTCTGTATCACAGCACACTCTAGGAATTAAATGGGGCTATTGTGAAGATAAACATTTTGAGGCTTGTGTCTCCTTATCTAACAACTATGTCATTATTAAAGGAAATCCTATTAGACTTCAAATCAAATGTATGCATGGTTTTAAAAGGTACAAAATCAACACAAAACATATTTTCATGGTTGCTCAAACTTAGGCAAACAGAGTAAAATATGCAATTAGCCACACTTCTGATTTATCCACAATCCTTTAGCTTGATCTTCCCATGTTTTGCATTCATACATAACACAATGGATGAATCTGTCAACAAGCTTAAAACCCTCGGCCCACGCTGTTTATTGTTTTTATTAGCATATATACTCAATTTGTGGGAAGAGGCAACTTTTCAGTTTTTCAACTGAAACAAATGAATATGCTGAGATCCTAAGCAACATTCACTTTCTCTCAGTTGGTAAACACTAGGGTGAAGTGTTGATATAAAAGTTATTAGACAAAACCTCAAGTTAAAGATTTTAATTCAGAAATCAGCCTATCAGAATCAAAAGGTTCAATGTTTTGGCCTTAATGGAAATACAGTGTATGTAAGGTTGGAAATGTATAACATTTATTCCCGTACTTTTAATGTTCTTAGCCAAAAATTTATGAAGAGCCTACAGAACTTTAAAAAAAGTGGAAATTTACATGTTCAATGTGATCTTCTGACGTAATTAAGCTAAATTATACATTACAGGTGAAATGTCAAGATACCTTCAACACAGCAATGTGATATTACTTACAGGAACGATTAGCCCTTGCCAAGTCAAAATATTTGACTCGTCAACTTGGATGTTGCGGAAATTTTTCATTCCAGACTTGCGGATCTCATCAAGTTCCTAAAATAAAACCAAAGTGAGCATGTCTGAGATGCAATCCTCAAAACCAACAGAGTCAGTACTTGGAATGGACTGCCAATTCACAAACAATAAATAATACAATGACCCAAAATGACACCCCTGAGCAACGTACCATCCCTATCATCGCTCCCAGTGGCTGGATATGTCTGCCCACTGCTGCGTTGTGTGTATGAGATAAATGAAGAGGATTTATTTCATTGTAGGTCATTGTGTACCCTGCTGTGTTTCACAATTACACATAGTTATTATCATTTTTTCCCCACTTTCACTTAACCCAGGATTAACCATCAATTTACAACCACATAAATAGGCTAAGCAAGAATAACAGACTGTTCTCTGGTGGCTTAATCCTTAAGCACTGAAAATCATTAAACATATCAAAAATATTTAATATTAAAGCAATTTTTTCTTAACAAAAGTTAATATACCTCTGCACTGCTGAATGAGAGCAAACGTAGAAAGAAATGAGAACTGGCAGCAGACAGTTTAAACAGGAAAAATCCCATCACGATTTCCAAAGCACCACTGACCACAAATCGCCATCTCCCTTCAGTAGTTCAGATCTTAAATTCGTGTCGTGGTGAAAACGATGACACCGACAATGAAACACGCCTATATGACACTCGTATCATACGTACGACTTTACAGTAACGATGATAACGTCTTAGAGAGGATTATTGAAGAAGGACTCTTACTAACCACGCTGGGATTCGGTCTTTGCATTTTGCTCACCTTAACACCAAATTACAAACACCCGACAGTGGATTTTCTGATTCTAGGGATAAATCTGGAGGTCGACCACACAGAACGAAACGATGCTGTACAACACCAGTGAAATAAAAGCACAAGCAGGAGCCCAAGTTACATGATAACTACATGATTTCCTGGTTCGAGCTGAAAACAGCCCGCAGACAGCGAGGCCATCTGGGTCATTAGCGAGCTGGCGCTGTTTAAGATAAGCCCAACGGTTATTCTTCTTTAAAACTAACTCACAGCGTTCTTCTGTAAAACAGATTGTCTTTCATTGAAGGTTTATCTTTTTATTTTCTCTTGTTGCCAGACCTCCAGCTTGTATAGGTTTTCTCTAGCTGTGTGCTAAACGGCTAACTAGACTCGTCATCCGACCAACAATAAGGTCGACAAATTGATTTAGGCAGATAAACATCTTCACATTTACACCTAAACAACTACGGTAAGCAAATGGGTAAACAGAATGGCCTGGAATTCTAGCATCTGTACGTCTGTATACTTCAACATTTTTGCGACGCTCAGTGGTGGTTCTTCTGAAAATTTCGACCAAATGTGACATTCACACATGCGGCCAGAACCGTGGCTCGTTAAATTAAAGCGCCGAGTTTGGAAGAATAAAAACAGCAGTGAAGAAACCCCTGCACACCTGAGCACTCAGGCCGGTAAGTGCGGTGTGTTTACCGGAGAACGGGCGGCCGCTCCTGCTAACCTGCTAACGCTAGCTCCTGTAAGACCGCATTTCCGCGCTCTAAACCGACGCTGGCAAAAACATTCACTTTAAACTGGCGATGATTTCCATTCTGTTCTGCTGTGTGAGTGGCCGTACTGGTCGTGCCTTGTTTCTCAATACAGTCCTTCACCTCCTACTGTTCGAGATATTTACCTTATGCAGCCTCCTGCTTGCCGCCATCTTGGACTCGCTGCCTGATTACCCACAATCCACTGGCGGAGTCGCTCATACACACCGCGAAGGAAAAAAAAACTTACCGGGCTGTGAGTCAGCAAACACACAAACACCCACCCACCACAGCTTACGTACGTAGAGTGCAAGTCTCTCACACACCCCACTGTACAGCTTTTTCTCACATACAGCGCAGCACAGCTTACATACACACAACACTGCTGTCTCTCTCAGTACAGCATAGCTCTAACATAGAGCGTACAGCATACACACTCAGCACTGCAGAGTACCACCACAGCGCCCATTACAGCTCCCTCTTGTCACACACTCAGCAAAGCACAGCTCTCTCCCTCACACACACACTCAGCAAGGCACAGCTCTCTCCCTCACACACACTCAGCAAGGCACAGCTCTCTCTCTCTCTCACACACACACACACTCAGTAAGGCACAGCTCTCTCTCTCTCTCACACACACACACACTCAGTAAGGCACAGCTCTCTCTCTCTCTCACACACACACACACTCAGCAAGGCACAGCTCTCTCACACACACACACTCAGCAAGACAAAGCTCGCTCTCTCTCTCTCTCTCTCTCTCTCTCACTCTCACTCTCACTCACACTCACACACACACTCAGCAAGGCAGAGCTCTCACTCTCACACACACACCAGGCAGCGGTGACCTAGTGGTTAGGGAGTTGGCCCCGGATCGGAAAATTGTGGGTTTGATTCCCTCACCAGTAGGTTGCCCTTGAGCAAGGTACTGTCCCCGTCACTGCTCCCCAGACACTTTCAATAGCTGCCCCCTGCTGCACATGTGTGTATAGGTGAAACACAGAGGTTGAATTTCATTGTGTTGTGCTGCGTTTCACAATGACAAGGATTGTCACTTTTACTTTCTTTCACACACACTCAGCAAGGCACAGCTCTCTCTCTCTCACACACACACACACACACACACACACACTCAGCAAGACACAGCTCTCTATCACACACACTCAGCAAGGCACAGCTCTCTCTCACACACTCAGTAAGGCTCAGCTCTCTCTCACACACACACACTCAGCAAGACTCTCACACACTCAGCACTGCACAGTACAGCTCTCTCTCTCTCTCTCTCTCTCTCTCTCTCTCTCTCTCTCTCACCAGCACAGCACAACTCTCTGTATCTTTCTCACCCACCAACACACAGCACACCCAGGATCTTTTCACCAGTTTAACCATTGTTCTTGGACAACTTTTGCCATGTACATACCACAGCATAGCAGCAACACTAACTTTTGGACAGGGTATATATCCATTCTTCTATTCTAAATTAAGAAAATAAGTTTCAGAAATTGTGGATTGAAATGTGTTTTCACCAAAGATGTCACCTGAGGTCTACAAACATTTGCATGTATGTGTTGTATGCCCTTTGTCTTTCATTGGGTGAGATAAAGCAAAAAGATATAATTTAGGTTACTTAAAGCAGTGAGATGTTGGGGGGGGACAAAGCTGACATACTGTGGTCCAGCAGGTGGGGCTGCTTGCTTTAGCAAATGTCTGGAGATGATCCAACACATGATACTCTATTGTAAGCATACAGTTAGGTCCATAAATATTTGGACAGAGACAAAATTTTTCTAATTTTGGTTCTGTACATTACCACAATGAATTTTAAATGAAACAACTCAGATGCAGTTGTGCAGACTTTAATCTTTAATTCAATGGGTTGAATAAAAAGATTGCATAAAAATGTGAGGAACTAGAGCATTTTTTTAAAAACACAATCCCTTCATTTCATGGGATCAAAAGTAATTGGACAAATGAAATAACTGAAAATTAAATTTTCATTTCTAATACTTTGTTGAAAACCCTTTGCTGGCAATGACAGCTTTAAGTCTTGAACAACGTGGACATCACCAGATGCTAGGTTTCCTCCTTTTTAATGCTCTGCCAGGCCTTTACTACAGTGGCTTTCAGTTGCTGTTTGTTTGTGGGCCTTTCTGTCCAAAGTTTAGTCTTCAATAAGTGAAACGCTGCTTAATTGGGTTCAGATCTGGTGACTGACTTGGCCATTCAATAATATTCCACTTCTTTGCTTAAATAAACTCCTGGGTTGCTTTGGCTGTATGTTTTGGGTCATTGTCCATCTGTATTATTAAACGGCACCCAATTAATTTGACTGCATTTAGCTGGATTTGAGCAGACAGTATGTCTTTGAACACCTCAGAATTAATTCGGCTGCTTCTGTCCTGTCTCACATCATCGTTAAACACTAGTGTCCCAGTGCCACTCGCAGCCATGCAGGCCCAAGCCATCACACTGCCTCCACCATGTTTTACAGGTGATGTGGTATGCTTTGGATCATGAGCTGTTCCACACCTTCTCCATACTTTTTTCTTGCCATCATTCTGGTAAAGGGTGATCTTGGTTTCATCTGTCCAAAGAATGTTTTTCCAGAACTGTGCTGGCTTTTTTTAGATGTTTTTTTAGCAAAGTCCAATCAACTCCAGGCCTTTTATCTGTTTAATTGATAATGACATAATGAAGGAACTTCCCGCACCTGGCCATGAAATAGCCTTTGAGTCAATTGTCTAAAGACTTTTGGTCCCTTTATAAAGAGGGTGGCACATGTTAAGGAACTGGAACTCCTAAACCCTTCATCCAATTTGAATGTGGAAACCCTCAAACAAAAGCTGAGAGTGTACACATTATGCCCATGTACATTATAAAACTATAATTGGAATATGTTTCAGTTAACAGGTACAAAAACAAAACTTGTGTCAGTGTCCAAATATATATTGACCTAACTGTAGCTTCATTTTGTAGCACCTTTGGGGAAAGTCATTTTAAGGCAGCTTTGCCTTAAGGTAATTATACTAACAAGGAGGAGTCAATGCCACTAACAGAGGTACATACACAAACAGGAGCAATCTACCTTTTCCTACCATTTCCATTTTGCTCTAGACATTACATTGTTTTCAAGTACATTACCATGCTCAGTATGTTTTAATGCTTAATTTATTAGAAATTATGCACATGTAATAACAAGTATAACAAAAGTGGAAAGTCCATTCTATTGCTTTTATGTTATTGTCATAATGCAATACAAGAGAACCAGTTTTCATTGATTGTCTGTACCATGAGACTCCAATCATGCTTGGCAGATGAGGTTTGCTTTGGATCCTGAACAGCTCCTTCTCTTCCCATCACCCTGATACATGTTTATCTTTGTGTCATTTCTTCACAAAATATGCCAGAACTGCAAAGAACTCCTATCAGGTCTTCTTTAAACCAGTGATTTATTTCTTGAGTAAAATTCCTGAATTTATCAGTAAAGTTTCCTCTGTATTTTCCACTTAGCCACTTACCTCCTGGTTTGTTCAACTGTGCATTTGTCTTTATTAAGGAAAGAATTCTGTCATCTACCACAGTTGTTTTCTGTGGTCTTCTGGTTTCTGAACTCAGTATACTGTTTTTTCAAACATTTTATCACAAGACAGTGTTAGGCATACTTATTAGATAACTATATTATTAGTTATCAGTATTGTATAGCACATTATTTTATTATCATTTTAAAAACATATTTTTTAGCCATAAAGGCTCTATCTATTGGTTTTATTTTTCAAGACAGTAAAATAAATTGTGGGAGAATAAATAAGTAAATTTCAATAATTTATCCTTATTTAATTTCTGATATAATTTGACTAATAAGCATTAGGCAAGCACACAAAATGTGCTCTTACATATTATTATATGTATTATATGTATCTTTATTAGTGTGTGTTTTAATGGGGGGAGACAAAAAAGTATGATTTATCAAGCCAAACCTTTGAAATGGTTAATAATACTAAAGTGAGAGGTTGGTGCTGAAAATTTAGGATTTACTAATCATGGCCTATGGGTGGCACAAGAGTACACAGCAATAAGACCCAAAACAGGGAGTTGGAGCAGAATGGCAGAGCAGACACTGATTAACTTGACAAAGTTCTCCCAGTCCTACTGAACATGCCAGCAACACCCATGATTCTGCTTAGGAAGTTAATGAGCTAACAAGTTGGATTAGGTTTGTTAAAAGAACACCAAACTGTGACCTGTATGTATCACTTCTGACTAAGGGGAGTGCTCTCACACACTTATTCATACACTCAGGCAGAAAAATATCAATTATGCATTTATTTAAACATGTCCATTTCCACTGTAGCATGAAATAAAATACATAATTCCAGTCCATATAATAAAAACAATGTAATAAACAATGTTGCTCAAAACAAATCAATATAATTAGGAAGTTTGCAATCAACAGTGTATTGTTTCAGCCTACTCTGTATAAAAACACAAATATGTAAGCAGGCCATATCTAGCTGCAGCTTAATTTAAACCCAAGTTAGTCTGTTAAACTGGGCTGAGAGCAGTGCAGTACTTGAAACGTCGACGAAAGCACTAGTATTATTTTTGTGCCAATCCTAGTTCGTTTTTTTTCAGAAAAAGACCAAAATATCGTGCATCATGAACATTTCTTAAAGCATCGGTATCGACCAGTCGTGCTATAATCACGCTCTTTTCTTTCTTCTCGTTCAGGGAATCGCTGCTTTATTAGTTCTGATCTGAGCGGCTCTCAGTAACAGTCTGCACAGGAATCCTGGCCAAAACGAGCAGCTCGTGTAAACCAAAATAACCCCCCGAGTAAAAGTCGCGGGTCTTGCCTGGCAGATGCCATGTCCCCCCACCCCCTAGTTTTTCTGGCTCTTATTCAGATGTGGGTCAGGGGTGAGCAGTTCTCGCGTCACAAGCTTGCAAGATGGCGCTCGGAAAGCTGTGAGATGAGAAAACAGGATGGCTATCTGAAGAGCTTCGGTCGGTTTATTAAGGTAGATGCTCCTTTTCACACTAGCGCGGTTCGGCAGGTTGTTCTTTAGTGCTTTAGTGCTCGTTCCGGCGTCCCGGGTGCGGGTTTATTTTCCTGTGTGTTGCGAGCGGGTTTGCGGTGTGTAGAAGAAAGGCAGGCTCGCCGTGTGCCCACAGGGCTCCTCCTGTTCAGCCTGGCAGGGCAGAGTGGCCGAGCGACGGCTCTCTCCGGCCGGGAGGAACCAGGCGACGCCTTTAAGCAAGGTTTTTAATTCAACTTTCAAAGCCAAAGGTGGGTTTGGGTCTAACTTGCCTGCGGTAAACTGCCGTTTTGTCCCCCTGTAAAACACACGGCGGACTGGTTTGGGCTTGTTTTTCTCCGTAAAACGCTCTTTTTCCCTCATAAACAGGAGTTTTCTTCGCACAAGACGTGAGTTGCCCTCCAGCTCTTGTCATGTGCTGTTTTTTTCTAATCTTTTCATATCTGGTCAGCGCTCGGGAGAAGCGCACACATCGAAAACATGCATTTTGTTGGCTTTATTTGTTTTGGTTTTTTTTTTTTCGTGTAAAACATCCTGCAGAAATCTGGGGAGGTGCTAGTAGTTTCTGCACGAGCTGCAAAAAGAACCTTCCCCTGTTCTGGGCAAATTTTGGATCGGTATGGTTTTCTTACACTTTGGGGCATCTGATGCCCCCCTTTTTTCCTCCCTGAGCTGCTCTGTCGCATGTTATGCAGGTATTTTTTTGGTGAGGGACACTATCCAGAGAGAGGGAGAGAATTATGAAGCGCGTGGTGGTAAAGAAGCTAAATTGTAACAGCTGAGCTTTTAGAATTTTTTGACCGCAAGAAACGTGATTGGATTGCTTGAACGGACCTTTTATCTCACCCGTTTGAGGGGATGGGGGAGGGGGCTTGTTTTACAGTGGTCTCTGCACTGATCTGCTGCACATAGGTAAGCAGGCAGCTTGTGCAGGGAGACAGTTTTCCTCAATAAGAGGGCTATTGCTTTCCCCCTCTTCTTTGAGATGCACCCAGGGGTCCATATTTATCAAGCATTTGAAAGGAAGCTTAGCTCTCAGGTGTGGGCCAGGCAGGATTCATGTATCTTGTGGTCATTCAGCCCAGAAAGGGCAACTTGATCCCAGATCATCGCTCTTACTCTGCAGAGTTTGCAAATTAAAGCCACGTTGTGTTGGCACTTCTTATGGACAGCCATTGAAACTAGGAGCTGCTTGTAAGATCACTTAATTGACATTGCAGATGAAATGCGTGTTTGAATTGGGGCGTTTTCAGTCCGTATGGCTTCAGGGGGTTATTCAGTGCCAGCTTCTCCAAGTACTTCAGTAAACCAGAATGTGATGTTTGATTGCCTGAATAGATAAGAGTGCTCAAAGAAATCATGTGTTAGTAAGAAAAAGATTCACATTCTCTGAAGATCTTTATCTGAATGAAGAGGATGAGCTGTGAGCTCTCTGGGAAACCGCCCAAGGTCCCCAGCCAGAATAGCTTGCACAGTTTTACTTCATTGAATAGAAAAACTGTCTTAGCTGGAACCCAATGTTTATAGTGTCACCAAAATGCAGGAGGAGCTAATTGTCAAATGTTTGGACAAGTGTCAGTCTCACATCTTCCTATTTTAACCTGTGTAGACAGATGCATACAAATATGATTTGTTTTTGCTGGAGCTGTTGCTTTAAGGCAGTACCCTGCGTTTAAAATATTTCCCTACATACTTGACATGTTTGCAGATTGGCAAGCTACTCCCAGTAAGAGATACTGTTTCTCGTTCTGGCAAAACATATTCCACTGTGGATTTTTTTAGACATTGTTGACACTTACTTGGTGTTTATTGTATAGCAAAATTAGATTTTTCTTTCTGAATTTCTTGCTTGTACATGCCGTCATAGCTGCTGGTAAACTGATCTCTAGATTTTGGGCTGTCTGTATTTTAGTGCAGTAGGGGTGAAGAAGTGTGCATTTGGCGGGGTCCATATGATTTGTCTGACAAGCGTTGTCTTCTGCAACCAGGGCAGAAAGCTTGCCTCAGGTCTTTAGGGTGGGATTTATTTATTTATTGGGATTCCAGCCCTAGATTTCGTTGGCTAATGCAAGAAAAATATTAAATGGGATCTTAGCTTTATTTTAGGTGTAAAAAACTGATAGATGAACACATTGTGTACTATAAATAAAGTGGAACTGTTAAGGAAAACATAACCATTTCTATAATAGTCATGAGTAAACCCTATGACTTGTATTCATATATGTTGAGCTGTTGTCTCCTTTTTAATTGTTTGTTCAGTATACCTGAATTAACATGCTTTGATTTGTTTTTAGTGTGTGCACATTGCACATTGTAGTAGGTTTGGTTTGTAGGCAGTGAAGGAGGGGCCTTGCATTCTTGAAATAACATGTTTTTGGGTTTGTAAGATTGTAAGTGGCACTTTGTTAAAAAGTAATAGTAGTTGTAGTACCTGACGCAAGTTAAACTGTGCTTGGTATCTTAACATAAAAAAAAAATCTAAGGAAAGGATGGTCTTGACCACTGTCTTTTGATATCTAGCTGAAATCCAACGGCACACTGGGTTTAATGCATTTGGCTAAGGTTATGATTCCAGCTGGATTATAAAATGGGTTAGCCTGAATATTTATGGAAGTTAGCTTCTTATATGCATAGCTTAGATTTGCTTAACTGCAGGAGACAAATTCATTCAGTGTTATTAAACTTTCTTTCCATGTATCTGGCCGTACTTTGAGTGTCTTTCTATTCCTGTTAGTAACAAGGCCATAGCCCAGCACATATTGCACTTGTTCTTGCTGCTTAGAAATAATGCAGTGGGTGGTCTGTTTTGTCTTGAGTCCAGAGTAAATGTGTTCATTACATTTCTGCTGTCGGTGTCATCTTTTATAAGAGTTGCACAAGCAGTTTATAACACGGACAATAAAATCAAGTCCTCAGGGGTTTGTGTTATTGGATAAAGTTGTTTACAAGGCTAATCACATTCCTTGCCAAATGTGTTTACCAGTGTGGTTACTGGCCCCCATCTGCACTTTGGCTTTTTCTTCCCAGGCAACAATCCTTCTGATTAGACCAGTTGTTTCATTTGTGTGCTGGTGCAGGCCATTTTTGAGGAGGGGTAGGAATGTCTGCTGAGCAATAAAAATGGTTAAGAGAACCTTATCAATTCTTGTGTACAACTCATAAATGCTTTTCTTTTACTTTTTTTGCCTTGGGGTTTTTTTTTCTTTGCCAGTGGTTTGTCTTTTATTGGCCATGGCCTTGTTAGCTAGTCTGTTGTTGTCTATACAGTCCTTAAAGTTTTGTGGGCTGAGTTCCAGGGCCAAAAAAAGTCTTTTGAAAAGTCCTGTTGGGTTAAGGCTTGGGTACATATTAACACTACAAATGAGATTTGTATATTGACAAATGCTAATTTTGCCAATTAATGTTTTAACTGCTACCCCAAATCAAGGACACGAATGAAGCAGAAAGTCCTTGTTTGTAGCCAGTTTTTTTTGAAAGAGCAAAACACTCGTAAGGTAAAGAACTAAATTGCGAAGAATAACAAGAAACTCCAGCGCCATCCATTCTCTACTATAGAAGATGGTGATTTTCATGGAACACGCAGAAGACAAAATTCTTTATTCTCTTTATTTTCAGTTTCTTTTTTTTGGTCCTGCATTTCAGTTTCAGCCATGGATCAACACTAGTTTCACATCATTTCATTTCTTGATTGAATGCCATTCAGATCTTACTGGAACAGAAGATTGACAGAACAGTAAAATACAGACAAACAAGACAGGTATAGCCTACTGATAGTGAAGATCTGCTTGTCATTGTGTAACTTCAGCTTCCAAAATATAATTTTATAATTTTTCTCCATGATTATACAAGAATCAAAACTGGAAATAAATATATTTTTGATAGATCCAAAATTTTGAGAAGGAAGCCTAAATTATAGATACATTTTACATGAGCCCAGAAGTAACCTGATTAGTGGGGGGCAGGTCTTGCCATTGATCTGGGCAATACAATCCTTTTAGGTATTTTGTAAAGATTTCACAACCACTAACAACACTGTTGCTGAAAGACAAATCCTTTATCTTGCGCATTGCAAAGATTCTGTTGCAAGCTAGGGCCTGCTTACCCAGTGGAAGGGCTGCTGGTTTACCTGTTCCCACCACACCCATGGTGATCCCTCTGGCTCGAGTTTCATGTTGTCCTTCATGCAAGTCAGCCTGAAACATCTACTGGCCCCCCTCCCCCAACCCCCATCTCACAACAAAGAGACTGACCCTGGAGGCTGGCATTAATGGCTGGTGGCAGGGACGTTGAAACTGCTCAGAAGAAAAAAAAAATCTTGTGTGTTACTCTCTGTGCTTTAGTTTCCAGTCTGCTTTGTGCATGGGCTGGTTTTGGTAAGCATGCCGTGTTTCATGCCAGTAAAAGGGAGTGACTCCCTCATTCTCAATAGTCAGTGACTGGCAGCAGTGTTTTTCACAGTGCTAGTTTCTGGTTGAAAGTATGTTTGCATCATAAGTTTGTTAGGAACATGATACTGAGAATTTCTGTTTTAATCAAGTTGCTTGACTTTACTTTTTGTACCTTTTTAGTTAAAAAAAGTTCATTGGAATAAATTAACAAGGAATTTAAATAGCTTTTTTTTGCATTTAATAAATACTAAGTTAAAAAAAAAATTCCCTTACATTATTTTAATTTATTTATTTATTCATTTATTTATTTTTGCTTTCAGGTTTGCAGAAAACGAGGTTGGAAATGGAATTGCCAAATCATGCCAAACAATTGCTGCTGCAGCTGAACCAACAAAGAGCCAAAGGTTATCTGTGTGATGTGATTATAGTAGTAGAAAATGCCCTCTTCCGGGCACACAAAAACATCCTGGCAGCCAGCAGTATCTACTTCAAGTCCCTCATCCTGCACGACAACTTAATTAACCTCGACACAGATATGGTAAACCCATCAATATTTCGGCAGGTATTAGACTTTATTTATACTGGCAAGCTTTTGTCGTCTGATCAGGTCAGCGACCACAATTTTAATGCCCTCCTCACGGCAGCAAGCTACCTCCAGCTCCACGACCTGGCTGCTCTCTGCAGAAAGAAGCTAAAACGCAATGGAAGATCCCTCCACAACAAACCTAATACACCCACCAATGGAAGAACTTCTAGGAACCAAAGGTTGTCCTCTACACCTGTCACTCCAAACCAAATTTCAGGGTTCAAAGACAGTGATAAAACAAAGAGACAAGAGGAGCTACTCAAAGATGAGCTGTCAGAGGAAGAGGTTTTTTCTGTGAATGCCCATTGCGCAACCTCAGCTAATTCTCTCAGTCCCTCTACCAGTAAGAATGGGAGCAATGGCCCCATTAATAGTGGTGGCCTCCTGGAGCTTGGCTTAGACCTCTCTAAGAAAAGCCCTTCAGGGAGCACAGCCACTGAAGAAGTAAGTCCCAGCAGCATCCCACAAGAATCACCTCAGTCTGCCTCAGAATCCACAGCCAACAGTGCCTCGTTCGATGAGATCACCACAAACCCACAGAACCTCACTGGGGGCGAGCCTATGGAACTGGGTGAAGGAGTGGAATGTGAGGGGAGCCCTCATCCTCTGGATCCTGAGCAACATAAACGCCAGGCAGCACGGCCAAGGCGGCAAGCCAAGGGCAATGGTCACAAAGTTGAAGATGCAGAGCGAGCCACGTTGCCCAATGGTGTTGCCAAGAGATTGAATGCTGTGGGTGGGGGAAATGTCAACACAGATCTGTCCTTCCAATGTAAGGAGGAAGAGGAATGTCTGGAGAATGGCCAAGAACAAAGTGAGGAGAGTGGCCAGAGTGAAAGCGAAGGTGGCCGCAACAGCGCCAACTACGTGTACCGCCAGGAAGGTTTTGAGCCAGCCCTTGGTGACAACCTTTATGTCTGCATTCCCTGCGGTAAAGGCTTCCCCAGCTCTGAAGAACTGAACGCCCATGTGGAGACTCACACAGAAGAAGAGCTGTACATCAAAGAAGAAGAGGATGACGGCTATCCAAAGGAAGACGAGGCTGAGGCTGAAGACCTCTCATCCCAAACAGTGCAAGCACATGGCGCAGAGTCACGGCGTTTTTGCTGCACAGTGTGCAATAAGAGCTACAAGGATCCTGCCACACTGCGACAACACGAGAAGACCCACTGGCTTACACGACCATTCCCCTGCAACATTTGCGGCAAGATGTTCACCCAGCGTGGCACTATGACGCGCCACATGCGCAGCCACCTGGGCCTGAAGCCCTTTGCTTGCGAGGAGTGCGGCATGCGCTTTACACGGCAGTACCGCCTCACAGAGCACATGCGTGTTCACTCAGGGGAGAAGCCCTATGAATGTCAGCTTTGTGGTGGCAAGTTCACCCAGCAGCGCAATCTCATCAGCCACCTGCGCATGCATACCTCCCCATCATAAGCCAAAGATGCTCGGGATGGGAGAACTTTCAGCAAAAAGATTTCAATACAACGCACACCTCTTTTCTGTGAAGATGTTGGCTATGAATGGGTGAACCCAAAGGAACATTTGCTTCTGCCTTGAGTGGCAAGAGCAGCAGAATATGGAAGACATTGAAAGAGTAACATCCTCAGAAAATGGTATGAGATTTTTTTTTTTTTTTTATTGCTGTGAATGTATGAATAAGGTACTGATGCTGTTTCAAGATTCTTTGGGATTACCAGACCACTACAAACCAGTCTATGTGTTGGTTTCTTGTCTTAATTGACTTGATCTACCTTGGTCTACTTTAACTGTAATTTAGGTATCCCAACAATACACTGCTTATCTTCTTTGGTCATTCAATAAGGGGTTGAGAGTCCACCACAATGTTTTATTGTGACCATATTAACTTAAACATGCATTTTGTGTTTGAGCGTCTCAAAGTCTTGCGAGACATACAAAGTAATTTTATGCTGTCTTTATAGTGCTGTTTCCTAAAAGGTTTGTGCATTCAACCAAACAAATTCAAAAGATTTCATTACCATGTGCCTGCTAGGTATATCTGGTAGTAGGTGCAGAGCAGGGTCCAACAAAGCATTCATAACCTTTTTGTTTCTTGAGATATTTTGGAACATTTGAAATTCCTCAACTTGATACAGCTTCAGTCACTATTGCTTTATGAAACCAGTATGTATGGGGGAGCTTTGTAGCCTTCATGATAAATGATGAATAAATAATGGGTCACTCACTGATCTGGCTTTTGGGTTTGAAAAGCAGGTGCAGTCAAATATTTCTACTGCATTCTTTCTGCACCTGAAAATGGGCAAGTGGGAGCATGGATTTGGGTGTCCATTTAAGCTGTATCATTTACATATAAGGGGTTTACTCTATTTAAAAAAAAAAAAAAAAAAAAAAAAAAAAAAAAAAAGCCAAAATTAACGGTACTTGTTTTTAGATAACTTATTGTTATGCTTCTGTGAATGTTTAAACTGGAAGTCTATGTTCTTTGGGGTGCGTCAGAAAGGTGAGGTGATTTTGGTGATGGTTTGGATAGGGTTTTTTTTAGTGAATGTTAAAATTTCTGTCGGTACTTTTTGATTTTTTTTTTGGGGGGGGGTGTTTTTCTCCAGTTTTGTTTAAGTTGCCCTTCTCTGAAAGGACAAGTCTGTTTGTATAGTCTTGTCACATTTCTACCTCTTAATTCAAAAGAACAATACATTCACTGATGGAAATATGGGGGGTTTCTGAATATAGATGTGTAAAGTTTGCTGAGGCTTTCAAAGTACTTCTAACGTTCCCATCTCTCAACAAAGGTTTTAAGTTTTACAAAGTTTTAAAAAATATTAGTAGGAGTTAGCTTGTTGGACGCATGTATTTAAGGTATTAAAAGTTTTATGTCAGTAAAATCCAAAGAGAAAATTAATATTAAGGAGAATGACTTGCCAACAAAAATTTAACTGTAGACTATCCCTACCAAAGTTCTTAGAATAAATATGGAAGAATGACATTGCAGGAGAAAGGTATTATTAAAATGTATTTTTCTTTAGTTAAAAAAAAAAAAAAATCTGTTGTGGGAATGTTAGTTTATACTGGACATTGTACTCAAAACCAATGAATTTCTTGTGTAAAACTTCTGCTGATTGGTGAGCTAGTGGCTCTTCGTTTTTGAAGTTTACGGTAGTTTTAGTTACGGCATCTTTCAGTTGCTCTTTTTGTTACTTTTGACTTCAGAAAAACTTGGAAGAAATTCAGAAAGACTAATTTATTTTCGTTCAGACCAAAAAAAAAGAAGAAAAAAAAAAAGGATGAATGAGTAGAGAGTATTGTAGAATTTTAACATGTCCAAGATAGTTGGGAGGTTCATTTGAAGAGGAATCAATGCACTGGATTACCTCTGCCATCAATAGTGAAGCTCTTGGGTTAAACCAATGCCCATAAGAGTTGAGTGGATCACATAACAGTTATTAATTTAATTTAAATGAATAATCGGTAAACTAAGTATTTTATAGACTCCTTGCATGGATCAGAGAATACATAGAGGTTATCAAAAAACACTGGTAGTTTGTCTTAGGTTACTGACTTGGGGTCAATGTTGCATTGTCAGTACAAACTGATTGAAGTACCTTTCCATCACTGCTGAATTTTTGATGCCATGTATTCCAAAAATCATCATAGATTTGTTTGGAAACCTATTCCATTATATATCATTCCTTGTTTATCTCTTAAGCTGTCTTATTGCAAAGTCTAAAGGCATTCCTTTTTGGTTCAGTTTGTTCTGGTTCTCGCTCCTTAGTCCAGTTTGAGGGGTTCCTGATGACTGTGGGGTACAGCTGTAGTCATTGTAACTTTTTAATGCTGTTTTACGGACCTGCTTTTTCCTGGAATTCTTTTGTCTTAAGTCCACCTATGTAGACTTTAGGTGAACTTATTGATGTACTTAAAATGAAGACACTTTTTGTCTGAAGACTAAAGTTCCATTTCTCTCTTTTAGTTTTGTTCACATGTTGTATTACCAACTTTTATTATGGTTGTTAACCTTGTCGTTTTACTCCAAAAATCATTTGAGTCGTGTTTATTGGATAACTTCTGGAAATGGACAGATTTCAAAATGTCTGGATGCATCCATTGTAGATGTACTCATATCAACTCAGGAAGACTTAATTTTGTCCTCCTTGTCTATTACATACACTACACAGGATTCCAGGAAAAAGTCGTCTCTTGTGCATGTATCAGCACTTAACAGACACAGCATCAGTGTCCGTCAAGAGACACACAACATGAAGAGGCTTTTTTTTTTTTTTTTTTTTTTTTTGTCTTGATTTGAGAATTTTGATCTATAGCCGAAAAAAGACCTGGTGGGGGGAGGGAGGGGATTAACGAAGTTTCAAACTGTGACAATAATGTTTCTACTTCAAACTTCAGGGATAGTTCTGCATATTTTGACATGCTGAACTTTCAACTACATTTGTAAGACTGTGTCAATACTGTGTTGATTTCTGTATTTTAATGACAAAAAGCAGAACACTAGTTTCCTATTAAATAGATTTAAGAGAGTGTGTTCCCATTTCAGACGTCTTCAAAAAAAAGAAAAAAAAGGAAAAAGAGAAAAATAAAAGGGCAAAAAAACAAACCAAGAGATGTACATGAAAGTTTAACTTTTGAAAGTTCCAGAGTGTTTTAGAATAAAAACAACAAAAAAGTAGTAAGCATAAAAGTGTATAAATAAGAGAAAAGCTCATACCCAAATTTCCAGACTATTTTCTAAACCAAAGCACATTGTGAATGAATTGACAGCTTGTCTGACATAACGATACTTGTGTATAATCTCATTGTTTACATATACTCTTACAGTCTCAGACCTCAGGAGAGGAGAGGCCAGATTGAATGCACTTCTTTTCAAAGAGGACAGAAGTTTAAAAAAAAAAAAAAAAAAAAAAAAAAGGGTATGAAAGTAGCTGCCTGTTTCAGGATGGTTCGGGAGATGTTTATAATTTTTAGCTGCTAGATATTTGATTCATGTCCAACCACTCTTGGAATGCATAATGTGTCATGAGAGGTACGGAGTGTGAACACATCACATTTACAATTTGTTTCTTTGGATGTAATGGATGTATGTGTTAGTCTGCTGCTTTTCTTTTCTTCTTATGGTGTAAATAATTTTGTATACAAACTACACAGACATCATTTACCTCAGAGGGAGCCATTTAGGATTTTAGATGTTTATTAGATACTCTTTTGTTTTCCTAACCAATCTGTTGTCTGAAAAGAAGCAACTTGAGTCAAACTGGCCTCTCCTCCGGCTACATTGGTGCAAACACTTATTGACAGTGTTCACTTTTTTTATCAGATGTCTTTGTCAGTGATGAATGTATTTATTTTTGATCCTGTCTTCACTTTTGTTAAAGATTTCACTTTGGGTGAGACGAGGTGTTTTCAGGGTCTGTTAAATTTATTGTTTATGAATACGCTGAGAATAAAATGTCACACAGCGAGCTTTTTTTTTTTTTTTTTTTTTTTTTTTTTTTGCTGAAACCTGTGAAGACGTTGGCTTGAGGAATGTAGTGGTCCCATGAAGTGTTCATATTAAAGGGTGGACAGGAGTCTTCCCCTTTCTCAAACATGCATGTACTCTGGATCATTTTGTTTTCATCTGAACACTTGAAGGCTTTATTTTATTTTATTTTTTATTCCCCCCCCCCCCCCCCCCTCCTTTTCTTTTTTTTTTTTTCTCTTTCCCCTTTTACCATGTCTGTATGCTTCAGTCAGTCAATACAGTGCGGGGCCTTTTTTCCCTTTGAATTATGTAACCAGCACTCAAGTCTTGTTTGTATTCTTATGGAAAGCAGAGGTGTTGTCATGCTATCATGGTTCAAGGCTCTTAGTAAATTCCTTTTTTCTTTCTTTCTCATCCTTTGGGGGGTGTGTGTGTGTGTGTGTGTGTGTGTGTGTGTGTGTGAGGGGGGGGGGTCCTATTTACAAATGACCAACAAAGCCAAAGCTTTTGTAAGAATGAACTCTTCTATGCTTACCCTCTGCTCTTCCAGTCAGCAAAAGTGGTATGTAGAAATGTCACCTCATCAGAAATGGAATAACGTCTAAGCTTTATGAAATGCACTTTTCACGTGGTCAGTGAGGTCCATTTTTAAAGATCCGTGAGAATGTAGTTATCTTAACCATCATTGCTTCATACACTAAGTGAAATCAAAGATTAGGGGCCGAAGACGAATGATCTTTCATTTGCTGCTATAACACGTAGTCCATCAACAGGGCTCCGTCAATTTTCCTGTACAGTCCTTATTGTGAATATAGTCTCATGTTACTGATTGTTAGCCCAGTACTTGGACCTTGAGTAACCAAACTAACCCTTGACTAAACCAAAGCCAGCCTCACAAGCATCTGCATAGCAGGTGCACGTTTACCATATGTTTTTTGCTCAAGGCTACATTGCACCTAATGCTGTATTCCTGCTGCCTTTTGCCTGTTTGTTCGGCCAATATGCCTGTCTCCTTGCGTTGTCTCCTAGCCATGCCCTGCCCATTCCAATGTTTTCACATACATGATGTTTCTGCTCATGTGTCAGAACATCAGAAGTCTTCAGCACCAATGATATAACAACCCAAAGAACAGTCTAACCCAACCTCTGAGTTTGTGTACCTCGAAATGCGTTAGTTCAAATTATCTTTAAAGAATTCATATTACACAACTGTCTTTTTTAGCCTTGAACATGACTTGCTGACAACACCATGGTTTCATGTTTCAGTTCCTCAGAGAGCTTGTATTCAGGGCAGAGCTACATGAAGCTTGCAGCTCGAATTGTCATGTGAATAGAAATGATGTACAGAGGTGATCTCATCTCAGCATTCACGGTCTTTACAGTCTTAATGTACAGCTACGAGAAGTCATTTTAGAGTCTTTTCATTAAAATCTTGATCAAAAAATACACATGGCTCCTTGTCTTTAATATCTTGTTTGCAAGCTGTACTGTCTACCTAACCAGTGTTCACACTCCCTTAGTGTTTTACTCAGACAGAAAAAAAACAACCCATAACCAAGGAAAAGGTATATTGACCATTTAAGTCCTTGTAAAACAGAATTAACACATTTTGCTTGTTTTTCCTTTCATCTGGTTTAATTCTATTTTTCCACATCAAATTTCCAAGCTCTCCTTATCCCTTAGAATTAAATTGGTTGTTTTTACTGCTATGCCTTTAAAGGTATGTTAATGACTTCTGTATTGTGCCCCAAAAGTGATCCATTTTAAAGTATTAATAACTTCATTGGGGATGAATACAAAACCAAATTCACAAATGAACAGGTGGGACTGTTCAATAAATGGTTCATTTTTTTGTATTGTCAACTTTTTTTTTTTTTTTAAATATTAAAAAATTTGGTATGATATGGTCCAGTTTAATGCCTTACAGTTTTCTTGGTTAATATGCAATATCAATATTAAAAATATCAAGTGACCTGAACCTGAGACATCCTGGGCATTTGTAATTTCCTGTTCTTTTCTGTTGATTTCATTTGAAGTAGCAGTTTAACTTTAATGTGTTTTAGTCAGGGAAACATTATGCCCTTTCTAACGGCTCATGCTGAACTGTGGGGTGGGGGGGTCAGTGGTGATTGATGGTAAGCGTTACAAGGAAACTGCCCAGATCCAGGCCCCAGCCAGCCGTGGCACACACACTGGCCTCCGTCTGCCATCTGGGAGCCCTTCTCCCAGCAACACCAATGAGGGGGCCACCCCAGCTCCCTTCATTTTTTGGCCACTAACGTTCATTCTCCTCCATCCTTGGCCCTCCCAAGAATGGCCCTCCCTTTGTCTCCCCCCTGCCCCGGGCTTGCCAGTGTGTGTCAAGAGGCCAGCAAGCACCTCCCTACCCCAGGGGAATTGAGGGTTGGCATTTTTATGGCTCTTGTGTGCCTGATTCCACGGGGCCATTTAGCCCCGCCTCAAGTGGTGTCACATGCCAAATGACCCTGAATGGGGTCAGTTTCAGGCACAATGAGTTGTATGTTGATGCCGCCTCCCCCTGCTCTCCTCTCGTCTGCTAAGTATAGATTAACTATAGTCACATCTGCGAGGGGGCCAAATCACATGCAGATCTTGCAGGAAGACTGAATGTGTGAAAAGGCGATTCAATTGTCAGATGCCCATGATGATGTAGGCCTTTTTTTTCCTTTCATTCTTTTTTTGGCATCTGCTGCATCATGCAAATTTCCACTTGAAATTTTAAAATGGGCAAGGCTTGCCAGGTGGTGCCACAGCTGATCGTTTGACACATTTGAAAAGTGCTCTCTAGCTCATTCTACATTTCTGTTTCTCTCACTCTCAGTTGCTTCTGTCCCAAACTGTCCAGCAGTTCTTTTCAGCCTGTTTTTTTTTTTTTAACTTGGCTTACATGAAAATGTGATTTCTTTTTTTCCTCTTTAAACCAACAGTGTTGCACCAGGTGTCTGCTATATCAGTACAGCAGCTGCTTCTCAAACACTGGATTAATTCAAAAAAAGGGGAGGAGGAGGAGGAGGAGGGGGAGATAACACACAAGCCCGTCCAGCAGCATTCAATCCATTCTTCTCTTTTTCTTTCTTCCCTTCTGCATGTGGCTGAATGTAACGGCCTAGTCTGCCCATGCCGACAGGCAGAGGCCCAAAAGAAATGGCACTACAGGTGGCTGGCACAAGGAGGGTGAGCCTTTAGCATATTGATCCTTTCACATAGAACAGTACAGCAAGCTCTCTCTCGCTCGCTCTCTCTTTCTCTGAGTAAGAGGGGCCTGTAGTCCTCCCCCCTGTGTTTGCCCTGTGCCATGGCACTATACAAAAACAGGCTTTAGAGCCAGGCATAATGGGGTCCTTTTCTCAATCTGAAGGGACCAGGCCACAAAAGACTGGACCGAAAAAAACATTCATACATCTGACATCTGTTTTTTTCCCTGTCTTTTCCCATAATGGTGCTGTAAGATAAGGCAATGCAAAGTAGATATATAAGCTATAATAATAAACAGATTACTTAATATCGCATAATAAGCATTAGTATATTGTTTGAAAAGCTATTTAGGACACTTCCGCTGCAGTTTTTGTTTTTCAACTAAATACATAAAGAAAAATCATCCCACTGAACTTTGTAGAAATTCTACAGTACTTGTGTGCTTGTTATCTGCGAAAGCTATATAGTTTCATCCATTTTGTTTGATTTTTAAACAGCGCTGTGGGCTTTTAGCATTCTGTGTGTGTGTGTGTGTGAGGTTTAGTAGTAATAAGTGTCCCCTCCTGGTACAAAATTTTTTAATCAAACCCTGTCATCTGCATTTGATTAACATTAATAGGTCATTGAAACCATGCCTGTCCTCCCCTTCACTGAGCGTATGCAGATTTAGAGTGAATTTAACAGCAAAACGCCCCTGACGTATACATACACGCTCTAATACAGCATCCAAATTCAGTAGCAGCTTCAGGCCCATTCATCACTGTCAGCTTGCATTAGCTGTGTGTGTGTGTGAGCGAGAGAGAGGGAGAGAGAGAGAGAGAGAGCACAGGTTTTGCAATAAAACTAGAAGAATCACACAGGTCTTGTTTTCCTGCACTTGAAGCAATTAGAAATAACAGTTAGTAGAGAGCACATAAACTTCAGTAATACTGACCTAAACTGAGGTCACTCACGGTCCTATGATTTTTCTTACTCCCCTCACCTTTAACCTCATTCAGAAACCCGTATTCCCACTGGCCTTGCAAAGAGTAACATGCCTCTTATTTGGCTAAGCTTGTCATCTCCCATGTAGTTCCCAAAAGAGATTTGTGCCTAATCAACAGGGAAAAAAAACCCAATTTCTGTATATATATCCTCACTTGACTAGAAAAAACTGGGCCCCTAGGATTGGAAAGGTCATTGGTTTGAATCCCGGACCACTAGGTTACCCTGAGGTACCCTTGAGCAAGGTACCGTCCCCATCACTGCTCCTTAGATGCTGGATATGGCTGCACCCTGCTGCATGGTGTGTATGGGTAAAATGCAGGTAAACATTTTTGTTGTGGTTTGCTTTGCTGTGTATTCACACTGACATGTAGTCACTTTTACTTCACTATAAACTTTAGAAAAATGTAAGTTTGAAAAGCATTTACTGCTGAATCTTCATAAACTGGATTCCCAAGACCCAGAATAAGCCTAGACCAAGACTAAAAAGGATTTGCATCAGGGTTTACCACAGGTCCTGCAGCTTAATTCAAGACTACCTTTAATCCATTACAGGGAAGATGGTCCAAAAACTTTGCATCATTAATTATTTGTATCTCTTACCCCAAAAATAAATAGCTGCACTATATATATGAAAGTGACAACCCTTGTCATTGTGAGGTGACAGCACAGCAAGCGTGAACCACAACGAAATTGGACCTCTGCTTTTAACCCATGCACCGTGCAGCAGTGGGCAGCTATTGAAAGCGCCCGGGGAGCAGTGACGGGGACGGTACCTTGCTCAGGGGTACCTCAGGGCAACCTACTTGTGAGGGAATTGAACCCACGATCTTCCGATGCATGGCCAACTCCCTAACCACTAGGCCACCACTGCCATATATATATATATATATATTTAAAAAATAACATCTTCACTGGGGCTGACCTGATGGCCACGGTGCCATTTAACATGCAGCTCTCCATAGTTTACTAGCTTTCCTAAAAAGCTTTTAATGTTAGGGAGCTGCCTTAAGTGGAAGTGGCAACTTGTAATTGTGAGTACACAGCACAACATTCAGTGAACCCCAACAAAATGCAGGTGTATAACCCATACACACAGCAGGGGGCAGCTATTTAAAGCTGCCCAGGGAGCAGTAATGGGGACAGTACCTCACTCAACTGTACCTCAGGGCAACTTCCTGGTCTGAGATTTGAACCCACAGCATTCTGATCCTGGGGCTGACTCCCTAACCACTAGGCGACTGCTTCCCCTAAGTTCAACTTATGCATGCTAAGTTAAAAAAATGTATCATGTCTGTAACAAATAATTGTAAACCAAGGTCTCAGACATGGCAAAGCATTCAGAACCCTTTATGTAAAAGGTTTTTTTGAGGGCACAGTTTGAGGTTTCAGACTTATGGTTCCTGTTCTTAATTCTGACCCTGAATTGCCCCTTAACTAGCATACCTTAGCACCAGCTTGCTAGCATTGCTACTTTTTGAGTGCCATACATTGTGAATCAAATAATATTTTCCATTTTCCCCATGCATTTGTCTGGGAATCACTCTGCTAAGTTAGCACCAAGCTAAGTGAGGTGTACTTTGCCACAGCTCTGGTATAGGTTAGTGTCGGTCAGGTTAAGAGACTGATGGCCTAGCTTTCCACATTAAAGTGCTTGCCCATCTAATCTGATTTGACAGGGCTCTTGTCACTTTGTGAGCTTGGTCTGGGGTATTTGACCTGAATTTAACCCACCATGGTTTAAACCTTGACTTGGTGTGAATATCAGGCACTAGACTTCAGACTTACTAGGTGGAAAAGTTGACGATTCGCCAAATATTCATAGACTGGGTCTATGCTAGAACATGGTGTGGCCTGATGATGCACATATTGGATCCTCTCACAGTGAAACCCACCTTAAAGCTTTTAATCTGTAAGCTCATTAAAAATAGGGGGAACACAGCTTCAGTGAGTGGGCTCTCCAGCAAACAGCCATCATGAAAGGATATTATTACCCTGGTTAAAGTGAACTCATGCTGTTTAATGCTCTGTCAGTTACCTTCAAGAGCAATTCCAAATGCTCTTGTTCAGGATAATGTAATTATGGCCCATTTGTGCAATGCTGAGTCCTAGAGTAGTACTTCACTATTCACTACTTCACTACTGTACTTAAGTAAAGTATTCTTGTTTCTTTTAGTTTCACTCCTTACATTTTAACACAAATACCTACTTTCTGCTACTTACATTTTCAGAACAGGCTTGTGACTAGTTTAGGGGAATTATGCATAATTTTTATTTTGGATCATTGCCATCATCAAGACTGATTTCAACCTAAACAAAGAAAAGGCAATCCATGTATTCCTTCATGCATACTGTGCATCGTTAATATTCATTTTAGTATTGTTTTTATAATCTTTAAATTATATGTGGCTTGAGGTTCACTTTGCACAGAAATACTTGATAGAAATCTTCAAAGGGATTCTTATTGATTTCATACCCTGAGTCAGACTGTTAACCCTACAATCGCCTGTAACATTGCAGCTCTTTTTTTGGTTAGAGGATCTGCCTAATGAATAGTCATGAATTTATTGGTTGTAATGAAATGGAATGTCCTTGCCTATGCTTCTTGCCTATGCAACTTGCCAATAGATCATTGATCAAGGTAATGGATATCAATATTAAACACACTTTAAAAAAAATTATACTTTGAAATTTTGAAAATTATAGAGATTACCAGATGTTCCAATGTAAAGGTGAAATATTTTCTATTCTGAGATATAAAAACATCTCTGTAAAGACTGGAGGATGGCTTTGTGGGGGTACTTTTTGAAACTGGTCATGTCACAAGTGAATGGCCATGTTTGAAAAGAGGGGAGAAATAGCTTGCAACACCTTTTAGTGCTCTACACACACACACTCACACACAGTACACCCCCATCCCCTGCCCCCTCTTGGCCATGCTGAGGGAACTGGTTGCCATGGCAATCCAGTATTTGGCCTAATGTATGGATGGAGGTGGAATTCCAGGAGACAGTGCAGGCTCTGAGAGAATAGCTTCTGTAAAAAGGGGGTATGCGCGCGCATACACACACATACACACACACACACACACTTTCTCTATCTCTCTCTCTCTCTCTCTCGCTCTCTCTCGCTCTCTCTCATGCTCTCGCTCTAACCCTATGCTCAGGAACCCAAGAGTAGTTAGCTCTTCAGCACTCAAAGGATCCCCTCTGACCACAGTACGTGTGCTGCTTCAAGGATGAAGGGGAAACAGGGAAGGATAGAGTGAGAGGTAGCAGAAGATTGGAAGAGGTTTGTGAGTGGGGAATGGCTGCTAGAGGTGCATTAATGAGTTCTCTGGTGTTTAACATTGTAGTTCCATGGAGGAAGCTACTCTCCCTCTTAGGGATTAGCCCAGCGTTTCCGTGGCACACTACATCCTCCAATTAAATATTAATGCACAACAGTTTCCCAGTGTCCAAACAGCCTTCTCAAGCTATGGCACCCTCACAGCCACCTCACCTTTTCACAACAGCTGTGAGGTAAATTACATGGGTTAATACTATCTAACAAAATATCTAATAAAAAAAAACGATGTCTGGATTTTAAATTGTATGTATTTTAGAAGAACTGGATATTAAATAGAGATTAAATTTGTCAAAAATTAGGTTTGTTTTTAAGAAAGATTGCATCCTCTACAATGTTAAGCATAATTGCTATTTTTATATGGAAAAAAATATGGAAATCTGTTACATTGTCCACATATTTGATTTGGCCAAAATTTTACACTCAATGCCCTTCCTGACGTAACCCTCCAAATTTATCTGGGCTTGGGACCAGCACAAAGAAATACACTGGCTTGTTAAGCCCTAGTAGCTGGCGTTAAGAGTAACAGGAAGTGTAGAAGAGAGGTGGAGAGAAGAGTGCAGGCAGGTTGAAATGGGTGGAGATGAATGGCAGGAATGATCTGACAGATGGGGACCAGCAAGAGTGAAAGGAAAGCTTTACAGGAAGGTAGTGAGACCAACTATGCTATACGGGTTGCAGATGGTAGCAATGACAAAATGAGCAGGCAGCAGAGCTGAAGCTGGCAGTTTCCTTGGCTGTGACGAGAATAGGATTGGATTAGAAATGAGTATATTAGAGGGACAGCTCAGGTTGGACAGTTTGGATACAAAGTTAGAGAAGCAAGATTGCATTGGTTTGAATATGTTTAGAGGAGAGAAGAGGATTATACTGGGAGAAGGAAGCTGAGGGTGAAGCATCCAGGATAGAGAAACAGAGGAAGACCAAAGAGGAGGTTTATGGATGTTGTTAGAGGATGTGCATGCAATTGGTTTGAAGGAGGAAGATGCAGAGGGCAGGATGAAATGGAGAAGGTAGATCTGCTGTGGCCACCCCAACAGGAGCAGCCGAAAGAAGAAAATTAAAAATGATTTTTTTTTCACTATTTACAAAAACAAACTAAACCACCCACTAAAATGTTCAGAAGAAAGCTTGCTCTATATAGATGAGGTGTTAATTATGATCTCTTAGAAAAGCAACAATCTGATGGTTTGATGTTTAATTATATAGGATGAGCTGTTTTAAATGTGTATTTAATGTATACATATTACACATTGACTTTATATTTAGATTTTTATTCTAATGTAATAATGAAGTAATGAGCCCACACACACTTTCTTTTCCAAAAATTTGTATTGAGGTTGGTGTACATAAACACATTGATAGGCTTCCAGCTGAGATTCATTTATACAGTAGGATCACTGGACACACTCAGTGGTTAGCAAATCCCTGCATAAAGTTGAGGATTTCGGCCAGCACCAGCCAGTGAGCTCCACATCCATGACCAGCATAAACACTACGCCATAAATACAAGCAGTTATTGCACAGCTGAGTAAATATAACAGCAAAGAATGAAACTCTGATTGAAAGATGCTTAAGATGTTAATGTAAATACTAAAGGTGCTGAAACATTAAGACTTTATAGGTCAACAGCAATAAGGTCCTTGATAATTCAGCCATTCATCTATTACATAAGACATTACAGTATATACACACACGTGAAATGATGTTCACTTCTACAATCTATGGTACATTTAATAAAATAGTTTCTTCTGATAGTCTCTGAAAAACATTTATTAAAAGAAAATGGTTCGACCATTCAATTGATTTAATTCAACAGACTGAAAGTAAATAATTTTATGAATTAGGCTATGAAAGAGGAATTCTGCAATTTTTATTTATTTTTGATCATAATTCAGTTGCTGAGATGTTAAAGTCAGTGTTTTTATGTGAAATGACACTAATTTCTGCCTACAAATCAAATACAGCTATTTTACCTACCTACACATCCTTTGTTTTGTCTAACTGTAATGCTGATAACAAAATTGAGAAAGAGTTGTACTTAAACTAAAAATGTTTTTTTTTTTCTACAACTAGGCCTTAAAACATCTACATACCTCCAGATTTAAACGTAAGACTCATGCAGGGGGCAGTGGTGGCCTAGTGGTTAGGGCGTTGGCCACATGGTCTGAGGATCGGGGGTTCGAACCCCTTCCCAATGGGTTGCCCTGAGGTACCCTTGAGCAAGGTGCTGTCCCGTCCCGCTCCACCCTGCGATGGGCTGGCGACCTGTCCAGGGTGCGTCCCCCATCCTCGCCCTGTGTGCGCTGGGTCGGACACCAGCACTCCCCCGTGACCCCGTTTGGGACAAGCGGCAGAAAATGGATGGAAGACTCATGCATCAAACAGTGTATTCTGTATTTTTCTATCATATCTCTATGAGGCTATGAAGCGTTTACCATTAAAATGTTCAATCATTTATATCTTAACCACTTAATTATGCAGAAAAAACAGAATTCCCCATTAAATTAAGTATTGGTTCTCTTCAGGCATTGCAGTGTAAATTAAATATAGGTTTTATGCGTTAGTTTCATCAGATCCTTGCCAGTTTAAGTTGTAGTTTAAAGGGAAGAGCTAGGACTGGTCAATATCTCGTTGACAGCATCATCAAATGACACGAAAACATGCAAAAATACTTCAAATATGTGCATGTAATTTAGAGAATAGCAGCAGTTTGCACAGCTGCCCAGAAAAAAAAAAGTTCTAAAATGTATTTTTTGGTTGAAGTTTCCCTTTAAAATTACATGTAAAGCGTAACATCCATTTACAAATGTGACAAACACACACAGGCTGACATATTGCATAACATCTGATCGTCGCAGGGGCGCAGCAATAAATACAGTACTATTTGTGCTATGATCATAGAAATGGCTTAATGGGTTATCCAAGCTAAACAGGCCTGAATTTCCAAGAATATGCATTGGTATTTGTTCAAAGTGGAATGTTGCCAAATGCCAAAAGAAACCATACATGTAGGTCTGTGCAACACCATTGCACCAGTGCATTTTAAAGGGAGCTAAAAAATATTCATTGCACATGCAGAGCTTTCTACAGTAGATGACTACAGAGGCCCCATGCCAGCACTGGAGGGCATGGCTTATGTATACTTTTGCAATTACCTCAGGGCCCTTATTATTAATTATTAAAATCTATAAAGTGCTTGTCTTCATGGATGCTCGTTGAGTGATATGGCCATTAATCTCTGAGGAAAAGCTACAGCTAATTGATGTAGATGCTTGGGGAGACATGAAAGGGAATGAAGTGGAGCTGCATCAGTATGGAATCTGGTTTTGGTAATACTGCAACATGTCATAGGTCTTGCTCCTGGAACACAGAAACAAGGAACAAGGTTAGAAACACTTTAGCACTTATAATCAAATGTCTCATTGCCCTAGATGTAGTTGATCAACCAAGATACATGCAAAGTTCCTTTCTTTAGTTTTGCCCTGGAGCTTACAAATAATGGAACTCCTCAATTAGCATCCTGCAAAGCCCGTGCCAGTTCACCAGATACTCATCTCAAACTGCATTAAGTAATCTTAAGCATACACGCTTATGTTGTGACAAGCCCTGAACTGCATGCTGTTACAGTACTCATATAACTCAAAGTAAAATAAGCATACTTCAGACACTACTCAGCTACTAAAAGGGTAAAGGTAATGGTGAGTTTTTTCACCAAATATCACTTTAATACCATGCAGACTCAATAACTATACATTGTCATCAATATCGATCAAGTAAATCATCATCAAAAGACCATTAGGTGGACAGTGGTTTAAAATAACTGAATATTTTATGCATGCTATATTTAGCCATTAAAACAGAAAAAGCTTAAGTAGTGTGGTTGTACCTGCTGCTGAGGAAGCAACGTTCAATGACCTTGATCATAAAGGCTGCAGCCTCCTTTTCACTCATGTTAGGGTTGAACCTTTGCCTACAATTCACAAATGAAAATTTCACTTTAACCGTATCATCTGCCCCATTAAAACACATTCAAGAGAGTGGACACTTACTTGAGGAGCTTTATTGTCTGTCCTCTGAAGCATGGAAGACCAGTGTCCAGCATCAAGGTCACTAATGACACTACAGCATCCATATATGGTCTAGGATAAAAAGATTGTAGGAGAAAGTGGGAGAGAGGGGAAAAAAAAAACCAGGGCAACCGTGTAGAGATTTCTCTTTCCCTCATTCCCTGACACAACACACACACACACACACACCCCGGACTCCAACCTTCTCTGCACTTACACCTTATCCTGGGTTTCCAGGGGCCACTAAAATATTTACAAGTAGTGCCTCTCACCTTACTGCGAGGTATCCGCGTACGCACATCTCCATGAACCACTTAAAGGGAGTGGCCTCCATTTTGCCCCCCATGATCATCACCATCTCATCCGTCAGCTTTATGTCTGGCTCCCAGCCAAGGTTACCCCCTGGTGAGCTCTCAAACATGAAGCCAAAATCTACAACCACCAACAATAAAATAAAAAAACAAAACAAACACCACTTGCTTTATAAATACTGCATATATATATATATATATATATATATATATATACACACACACACACATACATACATACACACACACTGTATGTTTTTTTTCTCATTTTAAACATGAGTGACAGCCAGGTGCATGTGACTCTGACCCACCAATGTGAATAAGGTGGCCTTTGCTGTCCAGCATAATGTTGCCATTGTGGCGGTCTTTGATCTGCAGCAGGAAGAGGAGCAGGCTGTATGAAGCCATGCTGCGGATGAAATTATACCTTGCCTGTTCAACAAACAAACACAGACTTTACCTGAAGACACGTGCAATCTATTTTACTAGGTAAGCCAAAAGAACTTGATAAAGCTTTAAAACAGTGAGAACACATAAAAATACTAAAAATGCACATCATGAAGTATTTTATAGCTGATTTATAAAAGATAAAATGCTTAAAAACTATACACAATAATTTAAAAAAAACATTAAAGTATTACATTTTAAAATTATTTGTAAATAATTCTTTCAACATTTTGCTAATTCCTGGACACTGTGCCTTACCCAATTGAATTTCTCTCTCATTTCAAAAAGCCACAATTTTTTTAGTTTTTATTTGCTTTTAAACTGGAACTGCCCTTTAAATCATTTGTGATTTAAAAACAACAGATTTGACCTAAAACATTTTCCAATAAGAACTTTTTTGTTTTGCCATTACCTTCTGAAAGGCCAGAGTGGACTCATCCCCATACTGATTCCTAAAGTAGTCATACATGCCAAAGTCTGTTTGTCTTCCTAGCTGATCACGGGACTTACAGTCCGGAATGCATTCAATTACACCACACTGGAAGGAAAAAATCAGCACAGAGAATAATTATGCTGAACCATGTGAACATCCAAGTTAAGTACAGAAGCATGCTTCGTTCATCAGGGGTTTCATAAAATTAAATAGTGCTTTTTAATTGTGATAACAATATGAGACACTGTTATTCTTCAGAAATATTCTCAAAAATGACCTATTCCTTTCATAAATTTTCTTTTAAGAACAATTATAGAAAGAAGTGATATTTTTGGAAATATTATACATTTTAAACCTATCGTATGCAAAAAAAAAAAAAATGGACTCAGTGTTGGTGGCTCAGGATGAACGTAAGTGCAAATCAAGAGCTGATTAGGGTCTTGATGAACATAAACATGAAAACTAAAACTGCATTCAAACAGGAATCTTAAATGAAAACACTAAATGACAACAACGATAGGCTACAATGACCAATAATGTGACAAAGAACCAATAACTCCACCCTTAGAGATATATAAAATACTAATGAGGCACACCTGGCATAAGAAAAGGATCCAAACCACAGACAGGTGTGCTGAGTCAGGATAGAGTAAAACACACGGGCCTACCCATGACAACTTCTCTTGATTTTCAGCTGTCAACCCACTATATTTTCTAAAGAGGATCAACTATAGTCATAGATTGCTATAATATTTTAAATATGAGATTTTGTTTCTTCCATTTTGCTCCCAAATAACAGAAATAACAATACAAACTGAAAACAAAACTCAAAACAAAACAAAAAAACATTCTAATGAACTTCATATCTTTTTTCAAAACTTTTCCTTAAGACAGGTTTATTAAAGCTCCAGATTGGTTATCATCATTATCATTTGCATTTTGGTGCCTTGTGAGTTGTCAGTATATTCTTTTGTGAAGTATTCATAATATAATTGCAATGGTTATTATGGAGAACTCACCCCAGGGGCAGTAGCGACAACTCTGTATGGAAACACAAACAGATCCAACCCGACCAGCTGAAAAATGTTCTTAAAAAGTCCAATGATCTGCAGGGCCAGCATGTCCTATGACAAGACACCAAAAGTTTGCCCAGAATGACCAATAAAACTAAATGTATCTATGTATTTATACAGTACTCTGAAAAGGTCCTGAAAAGGTCATGTCCGAGCCATGCCTCCTTTATATATTGCTTGGAAATCATGCTTCATGATACAGAAATATTATTATATGTTTTTTTAATATTGCCAGACAAACCACCTTATCTCTGACATATTGAGGGGATAAAAGAAATAGGAACAAATCTTAGTGCTACAGGTTGCAAAAAAATCCCCCCAAAAACAAGGATGGGCTCAAGATGTTTGTACATTAATACACATATTTCTAAGTTTATTGGAATTTAAAAATTCAAGATGTTGTTCTGTGGGCATCAGACCTGTCTGCAGTCATCTCCCACTTTGAAGATGGCTGCCTGCCAGCAGACCTTCTGAACAGCTTCTGAGTTTTCATCACCATCTTCTATAGAGTCAGAGGGGCAGCGCAACCCTGGATCAACGAAAGAAAATAATTAATAATACTTAAAAGTAGATTATGCCCACAGCTAAAAGATAATTTTGAAAAACACACTGAAAAATAACTGATTTACTAATAAAAACCAGATTGAGGGTTTGTGTATTACATACATGTTAATGAAAGATGTATTTTTGGAATAACGGTCACTTGTATTACTTTTTTTTTTTTTTTTACTTAATTCCTCTTGTGAACTGTTTTAAAATCTTAAAATGTTTCTGTCCATAAATGTTTAAGCACTATCAAATTGTTTTCTACAGTTGCAGCTTCAAAGGTGTCTCTTATGCACTGAATGTAAAACAGACAAGATTTATATTGCCATTCAGCTTCAAATTGTTTTTTTGGTCAAAAGAGAGAGAAAAAGAGAAAAGAATGCACAACACACCTTCTTTCTCTAATTCACTCACTCCACACCGCTTGACTTTGAACTTTGCCAGATAAGGAGCTTTGGCAGCACTGCACAAAGTAAACAATTTAATAGCATAGTAAAACATCTTCATGCAATGCAAATATTGGCATAGTAATTAGCATAGGTAATGGTGTTAAATAAATGATGTATAACCACATTTGCTCTTGTTATCTGTTTCAAATACTGCACCTCTGCATAGGAGTCCCTGACTTGTAGTCAATATCTAGAACTATGGCTTCAGGATTGCTTGGAAGATAGCAGCCTGGAAAAATACATGAATAAAATACAACTCACCAACTGAAAATTCTTAAATGTCAAAATCAAATGTATTTGGTAATGCATTGTACCTTTAAGTAGACGGTTTTTAAAAAGATCAATATTTGTAAATGAGAGAGAATAAAGAAACATTTTAAAGTATTAAGAACTTTTACTTTATGCAAAGACTCTTGGTAGTACCTCTAAACTGATACAGAACCTTTACTTTATGTGACTGTATTCTCATACTTTTAGATAAACTCAAGACATTTTATTTACAAACATAGTTCTGTGAGGAGAATGGATTTTCTATAGTATGTTCTATAGTGAACCAACAACCCTATGTCAATAGGAAGAAAGAAGCATTCAGTGTACTAACCTGGCTGAACTTTGATATCCGATAGGGCTTTCAGGCATGCCCTTTTTCTCTCATCACCTTTTGGGACAGGTCTGTTAAAAATAAAACAAATCAATACAGAAATGTACTAACTGCAGAAAACAAAAAACACTAAACAACAGTCTGAGAACTTTCAGTGTGAGAATACTGACTGGCTTTGATAGTAAGAGAACATACTTAATGATGGCAGAGACATTGGTGATCTTGTTGAAGAAGTCAAACTCTCGCTGGTAAAAGTCTTTGGCTGGACCTGACAAAGAGCATATGATCTCCTCCATCATCTGCTCCAACAACTCTCCAATGTCCGCTGTGTTTCAAGAAAAAAGGGACTTTTATACTTACTGATTTCTGTTAATGCTCCACACCAAAGCAAACCCATACACTGTCAGTTAACCTCAAACTTAGTTTGTTGTAAATGGATTTTCTGTCTGACAACAATCACCTTTTGAAGGACAACATCACTATATCAATATATATACACTACACATATGATCTGCTTTGAAGTGGGTTAGCCCAAAGATTTCAGACCATTTCAAGCACTTATGTAGTGGAGGTGGAACTACTGCAAATTTACACCTATTCATGTGTTTTTAGTACGTTAGTACTCCTTTGTGTTTCAGTGAATGATTAAGGTATGATTGAGCATAGAAATTACAGCTGTAGAACTTAATAGCTTTGGTACTATGATGTGGTCATATTTGTCAAGGGTAGTAACATCAGTGGCAAGCTGTGACTATAAGTGTTAGGTCTTCAGTTTGGGCAATAAATGTAAAAAGCAATGTGAAAGAAAAAGTTGGTTTAGCCATATGCATCTAGATACCATAGGAAAAAAAAAAGATCCTGAATTGATTATTTTCCTTGGGTGTTTAATTCTTTGGTTGTAAACCAAAACATAATTTAAATAGAGAATGACATTAATTATATTAAAAGTTATATTATATTAAGTAAAAATAAATGTAAAATTATATAGTTTTTTTCCCCCCACAACAAATGATCAGATATTCTCTGGAGGCCCTCAGAGTAAACCACTGTGTAAAATGCCTGCATGCACATACTTGCAGCTCTACCATCCACGCAACACATTTATACCAGGAGATGCAGTATCAGAGCAACCAGGATCATCAGAGACACAACTCATCTAAGTAACTGTCAGCTTTGACACACTTTATGGCAAAAACAGAGAAACTCAAGAAGAGCTTCTATCCTCAGGCTATAAGGCTTCTCAAACAGGACATGCCACCACAGCTTTACACTTTCTTTAAGAAGTCTAACTGAATTTCGTGTGTGTGTGTGTGTGCGGGCACACCCGCTGCAATTTTCAGTTTCTGAAATGTGGCAATCTACACTTTACACTACATAGTTACAAAATATGCACAGGGCACAATGTTGCCTACATTTATACTTATAGACATATACTATTTATATGTCTATTTTCAGATATATTTTCAATCCAAGTTAAGCATTCTTTATTTCTCTTTCTAATTTTAATCCAGTTCCTAAGTTTATTTAAACTAGCTTTAGAAAAGATCAGAGTACATTTCAGCACCTTACTTTTATTAAACAGAGTCTTGAATATTTGGACACTTCTTAAACTGTGAACTAACTCAATAGCAGTTTTTCACTGATTTGGTTGCACTCACGATCTTTTTGGTGCCCTTCTTCATCCACAAAGATGTTTGTCTTCATATTCCAGATAAACTGGTGAGCGAGAAGTTGTGATTTTTGTGCAGCCCACAGTATGTACTCACGCACATAGCCCATCTATCAGAAGACAGAGATGGCTATAAGTCACTGAAAATGCAGATCTATGTTTTTTTTAGGGAAGAGACGTCTGAAAGCTTCTTACCTTGTCATACCGAAGAGCTTGCACAATTTGTGGAATGTAGAACAGAATTGCATCCTGTCAGAAGCAAAAAAGCAAAGTTTCACCATAACAGTTTCATTTATTATCATTTGGTTTGGACATTGCATAGAAAATTAGAATTTTCTACTAATTAGAAAATTAATAGCTGTGTTTTTTTAAACATAAAATTATAACCAATAAAGGAATACCTAAACATTTCATAGCACATATTTAGGAAGGTCCAATTTATTGGGCTGATGAAAATCCAAAATTTTCTCCCATCTTTGGGGCTGAATCACTGACAGCTGAAAACATTCCCAATCTTATGTTTACAGGCTAATTTTGATGATTATTTTGCATCACAGCCGTGAGTTTTTCTTAAGAGAGGTCTGAAAACAGACTATGTTGAAAGGCTAGTGTTTCTGGAGAATGTTTTAAATAGCCTCTAACAGTGAATGAATGAATCTTATTTTTTTTTTTAGGTTTGATTTTATTTTAATATTACTCATATAAAATGTACACATTGTTTCTTTATTTTGAAGTTATTTAAATTTTAATGTCAAATTCCAAGACAAAAATGGTGTTGAATAGACAAGAAAAAAGTTTAACTAAAGTATGTTTCCAAAGTAACTGACTAATCTTGCTAGATGACTGTAATCTCAGAATTGACCACAATAATCTGGATTATGATTTTTGCCAGTGCAAATATTCCATTCGCATCATGCAACAAATGAATCCCACTGCTAACTGATTTTTACAGATTACAAACATAAACGTGAACTTGCAAAGCAGAAACGCTGGATCTGAGCCAATCATGATTTTAATGTGAATATAGCCTAAATTATTTCTCATTCATATTAATTGGGTAGCTAATTTCATGGCAAAAACAAAGCAATTGTTATAAAAATGTATATTATAACAGAAGTGCTTAACATGCTAACTGAATCAAACTATCTTCCATGTTGGGAATTTTTCTTCAGACCCCTATCTAATGAAAATCTGTATTAACTACATATTTTCATTTTAACATGTTCAACAATAATTTCAAATGCATCATGTACAAGGTCTGAGCAAACTGTGTCATTGGCGAAACAAATCCAGTAGAAGTGAAGCTGTTTGAAAAAAGCTGATGGCACCTACGGGAGGGAAGGAACGCAGAACTTTGACGCCGTACTGTGCGGTAAGCGGATGAGGGGGATACATGCTGGAGAAGTAGGACAGGCCGGTGGGTGGGTCAGCAGGGGCCCAGCACAAGATGTGGCTTAGTTCAGGTGAGTCTGCATCAATGGTGTGCCATGTAACCAGAAACTGTGGGCAGAGAATGATGTTGGAAAAATTAGGGACACAAATTGCTCAAGTCTGTTCAACAACTGGACGTCTCATCTAAAGCCAGTTTTAGAAATTCTATACACTTAAGTCAACAGATTTCACTGAGCATCCGCCAGCACTGGAGTTTTGAAGGAATAGTTATATATCAGCCACTTAAAAAAAACAAAAAACAAAAAAAAAACAGTTTTGAAATGTCTAATGTAACTAACAAGCAATGGAAGAGAACGTCCATTAATGGACGTACTATATGAAGTGAAAGTAAAATAAAAGTCAAAGTGAAAATGACTACTTGTCATTGTGAGCACACGGCACAGTACTCACAGAACCACAACAAAATGTATTCTCTGCAATTAAACAATACACACCATGTAGCAGTGGGCAGAGCTCCTAGGGAGCAGTGGTGGGGACGGTACCTTGCTCAAGGGTACATAAGGGCAACCTACTTGTCTGGGATTTGAACAAATTATCTTCTGATCCTTGGTCCTAGTCCCAAACCACTTGGCCACCACTGCCCATATGCCTAAATTATTACACACTTGCCTCAAAGGAAGCAGAGCTGTAAAAGCAGCAGTCATTTAAATAGTCGCATTTACATTGGTCTTATAAGCACAAAAAAATGTATCAATTAAAATGAATTTCAAATGGATTAAGAGTGGTGGGAAAATAACTGTTAAAAAAAAAAACATTTTTATGAAACCATAAAAATTTAAGGATGTAATAAATTAAAGAAAAATGTTAGATATGGGTACATATGTGAACATGTAAATGTGACTATTTAAATGACTGCTGATCCATCTGGCTGCCCTGTATTTAATCACATTTTAAAAAGTGATAAAACTTACATTTCTGTGTGGACAGGCAGGGCTGAATTGTTATAGAATTAATTGGTGAATTAATACATACAATGGCTTTTGTGACAACACCAAAACAATGAATTCAAAACTGGATGTTTTTATATTTTATTCTAGATAGACTAAAGAGTAAATAGTATTTCTTAAAACGTTTGTAATGTTCACATAAAAGGCTCTATTAAGCTTTTTTGAGTTTGGCCTCCGGTTTTACAAAGGTTTTTGCACATGGAAAGAGTGTGCAAAGTTGCCATGCACTAAGCACCGGAAAAAAGGAGAAGTTTAGTGATTGTAGAAACTGTTTACCTTCCATGATGCTTTAATGGCAGAGCAGCATGTACTCTCTGAACTTTGTGAAGCAATAAGTTACCCTTGCGCCAACCTACCTGCACTGGGCCAAGCCCCATTTTTTTTTTTAAAGATTGATGGTCATAAACTGTAAGTAAACATTATTATTTTTGAAAATTATGATGCATTGTTGGCTCTGTGCTGTTTTAAACAGCAGAACTAATGTTATTGTTTTAGTGTGGAGCTGGTTATAGGGGCAAATGAGCTTATTTTATTTCTGATGGTACTGGCTTCCGAAACACTCTGCTAAAATACTGCAGTAGATTTTTATGTAACAATGTAATGGTAAATACTGCATGTTTCATTAAGCTGCATGATTCCAGGGTTCTTTACTGTGACTGCCCTTTATCCTTCTTTTTAGATCATTTGTCTTTTTTTTTTTCTTTAGTTTCTCCACAGTATAAGCTGTTGCCTATAACTATCCACTAACTAGGTCTCCTCTATTGTGCAATAAAATTTCCTACAATCAGCCCACAAACAACTCATGAATCAGGCAATAAAAAGACATCACGGCTGGATAGCCACCCCACCAGTGACAGTACAGTAAGCTTAGAACTATGGATAGCTGTGATATCCTAGAATCCTACTTTGCTCCAGCTATAGCTAATGATTTAGATTGTTACTTTACCCAATATATTTTATTTGTATTAAATGGCGTTGTGTTACTAAATTGCAGTTACAAATGACCCACTCTGCCTATTGCTCTGTCACCTGCTACTGTGACTACATTGTTAGCCATGTGTGCTTCTCAAGGGAACCAGTTCACAGTTGATTGACAGTGAAAGGAAATATTGCTGATGCTTTTGTGTCACCTTCACTGCCTCAGGGACATCGCTAACAGCGCTAGGGTCCAGTCGGACAAGCCGGGTCACTTCAGCCACAATGGCCTCTGTGTTTTTAAATCTGCAAAACAGGACCAAAAAGGTCAATTTGTCTCTCACCAACAATACTCTAAACAGAAAATTAAGTTACCACCAAATTACAGCAACAATGTGTGCCTGAATTTGTATACCTGGCTGGTAACTGCAAAGCAAGGTATGGAGAGATACTCCAGGCCAAGTTGACGTGGTCCTTCCACTGTTTTTCAGTAAGACTGATGTATTTGGACCTCCAATTGGCTATGCTAGTCTCCACTGACTGCTCAGTGAAAATAGATAACTCCTGTGCAGAAAGTGGGTTGTACCAGGTTGTCAGCCGCTCAATTTCGCTGGCCTGGATTGGGAGAGAAGAAGGAAATCACTGGTCTTAGGAGGTAACAGGGCTAGTTTTATTACTAACTGCGCTTTGTTAAGAAGTACATTAGACTAGAGTGAGGCTAAAAAAATAATAATAATAATGAAAAATAATAATAATAACAATAATAAAATAAATAATAATAATTTAAAAAACCCTACCAGCAAGGCAAGAAGCAGTGTTCTGCGCTTCATGTAATACTTATGTAGCTGAGTACCTCTGTTGCTCTTCTTGGACATTCCTATGATAAAAAAAAGAATAATAGAAAAAGAAAGAAAGAAAAAAAAAAACAGGTAGTCATTTGCAACTATAAGCTGAATAAGCCTCTCTGAGCTTAGCCGCACAAGGCAGGAGCTATTTAGTCTTGAAATCTTGAAAGAGCTCTTTTAAATATCAGTTTAAAAATTATAATAACAATCTTCTAAGGGTTAAAGTGTGGTTGTCATGTCAAAATTAATAGTTTGAACCTTTAAATTAAACAATTGGACCTCTGGGTAAAAAAGGAAGAGAAAAAAAAACCAAAAAAACAAAACTTACATAACATTATATAACAACTTGATACAGTTTGAGGCAAGTCACTCCTTTACTACTGTAACCAAATTAGCACATTAGCTTGTCTCAGGCAAGTAAGTACGCAAGCAGATACACAATATCCGTATTAGTATCCAGACTTTCCTGTCAGCAGTGAGCTCAAAGCTTTACCTTGAGTGCGAGGCTAATGCAATTATACCATTAAAATGAATCAGGGTGAGGCAGAGGCCAAACCTGATTTCTTGGAAGTAGTAGACATTCCACTAGACAGTGGGTATGTGTTGATCCAGCCTTGGGTGCTCTGTTGGCGTGTGCCCACCGACATGTCCATTGTGTTTCGGGGATCAGCAGCAGTCATCACAGAAAGGCTATTCAGCGAGGGATCCTGGTTGTCTGCCAAAGTCAAGCAAATACTCTTCAGTCAGCTTGCATTTGCTTTTAATGTCCTTTCTGGACCTGTTTGAATTATTTTTTTTCTTTTTCTTAAGTTTTTCTTTACTTTCCTCAATTTTGCTTATAAGTTCTCTATCCATTCCACATGATGGATACAATTTTTATTGTACAAATGAACATTGTTTTTGCCATGTTACAATCCAGCACATTATAATTTTCCCCACTAAACTGAATTAACTGAATGAATTAGTAGCGCTTTCACCCAAAGAATTAGTAACTTTTGCACCACACATTTCAACAAATTAACTGAGGCAAAACAGAGTTTTTCCCCAGTGGACATCACACCGATGGAGGGGTCTTTAGGGGCAGATGGAGTGTAGATTAGTTCTCTGATATTGAAATGACCATGCATTTTACATGAGTGGCTAATTTATGAATGACACTGCTATCTACAATGAACGTGGTGTTGAGGGATCAGTAAAGGTGGCATCAGGAAGGTGGAGAAGACGAAGCCGTTTCTCAATTTGTGCTCAGCAACAAATTGATAAAACGGGTGGCCGTGATGACAAGTCGTGCACTTTTTGTGCATTTCAAATTTGCCCAACAGCAAATTTGAACTGCGTCAACATGCTCCCGAGGCACTGTAGTTTCCACAGTTGGAGCAAGGCAGGCTTACTTAAGATTGATATTGGAGAAGTGCTGGAAACGATTAGCGATCCGAAAATCCCAGCAGATAGAGAGCTTTGAGGGGGATTGGCGCCAGGCTCACCAGGTGGCACAAGTTGGCTAGCAGCTAGGTATTTCTTGTCTGACAGGATGCTGGCGTAGAACTTGATCATGACGCTGATGTCCTCACGCAGGTGCTTGTCCCCTTGAGTGGGAAACTTGGGTGCCACGCTGAAAGCAGAAAGAATCAAAAGCAATGTTAAAGCTCCTTAATGACTGAAGTACTAGTGAAAACAGGTTTCTTACCAATAGGCCGTTATTGGGCTGATGCTTATTTGGTATAGTGCTGCAACAACACAGCAGTGAGCATATGTCAATTTAACAAATATACCACTCTACATAATACCTGTGCATGGCCTTGTGCATACATGTTAATGCACCAAAACCACTGTGTGATTTCAAAGTTAATCTATGTACTTTCCCCCAAAAGATTATTTAACTACGATAAGTCAGACTTATTATTTGGCCTCAACCCTTGTCCCTCAACAATTCATTCAAACTGTTGCAGGATATAGTATGGCGCACTAATGAAAAGTTTGAGAAGCCATTCTTTACAACATGGATGCAAACATGTTATAGAAAGAGTTTGGTGACAAAATTAGATTTACACAAACTAATCCAAATAATTTTTGTCCAAAAAATAATTTTGTAGACACAAAAAGCACATCTATACAGAAAACACAAAGATTTACTCCCTGTTAGGATGTGTGGTTTCTGAAACTGCATCTCACTACAAAAATTAACAAACAGTATGTTTTTAGAAATACTTAACCAAAATGGTAACTTTTGTCTATGTATCTATTTTTATAGACAGCTGGAAGGCATTCAGAGTTAAGAAAAAAAAAAGAAAAAAAAAAGGATGTCATGGCTGATCTGGTGCCAAACTAATGAAAATTTCATTCATATTATATTATTTTAATTCTTAAAAGACAATAGAAGCCTGTTTTGAAGCAGAACAAAGCAAGACCTGAAATAATCAAAGGCAGTGGAGTAGATCTTCTCTCTGAGCACGTTGCGAATGGTGGCATTGGTCACAATGTCAGAATGGAGCTGGGCAAGTCCAAGTGTCAGCAACCTGCATACAGAGAACAACAGTAGGCCTTTAAGTGCATTTTTCTCTGGTTCATGGAACAAGCATAAAACCAAAGCACTAAAAGCAGAAGCATGTGAATCAGCCATGAACCTGAAGCGTGGTCCAATCGCTGCAACGTGTCGGTTCAGGCTGCTTTTGGAGCCGCCCACATTGAGAGAGAGTGACCTCTGGAGCAGGCTGCCAAAAATTTCCACCTGGTCAGCACTGCAGTACTTCGCAATCTCAAAGCGCTGGACAAGAAACTGCAAAGAACAAAAACATTTCAGTTTACAGATTCTGAATACACAAATTTTTCTTTTATTATTTTCTAATCCATCAGGAGGATTTTTGGCCTCTTGCCAAGCATCCACTATAAATAAGAGATGTTGTTTTTTGCTAGGTTAAATAAAGGTGCAGTTAAAATGAAATAAATATTAGCCTGGGGGGGAAAAAAAGTATACAATTTTTCACTCATTATAAATATAATCAAACAATTAAGACACGTTTGACATCTGAAGGTTGCTTCATTAGTTTGGCACTGGACACACAAGGCTAACATAGCAGTAACAGCTAATAGAGTGTCTTACAGCATCTGAAATCTCATTTGCCAACACAATTCAGTTATTTAGGAATGTAATGCTAACTGGTGTGTATAAGCTTCCAAAGATTTATCAGCAATGAAACTTCACTTATTCTCTAGAGATTCACTCAGCTGATAACTTCAGCTCCAAAGGCAAATTAAGCAGAAAAACAAACACTGAATAAAATCTATTGACTCTCACTGGCAGGATCTGCTGATCTGTAACTGAATTACAAATAAATAAGTTTAAAAAGGCAGTAAAAAGATTGGTCATAAAAATAACATTTCTCTTCTTTTTATTTGTGTGAGAGTTTGTGGTCAATGCTATCAAAGTTTTTAAATATGTTCTTCATTTCCCATTTCTACATGAATAAATTAAACTGCTTAAGCAAATTCTTGTTTTATAAAATTGAAGAAACCAGCACATTTTCATAAACTCATATTCAGACTAAAGTAGCTTAACCTAGTCTACTCATGAAAACCATGAAGGATGGAGGCATTTAAAACTAAAGAACCTTCTATAGCATTTTAAGAACTAGAGCCTTTGTATTTCCTGATGTGTTCTTTATGCTAATGCATCTCAATTTCAGTTTCCTCAGTTTCTAAATGTTCTACTGAAGCATTGTTAAAAATTAAAGTTGTGCTACTATGGCATCACACAACAAATACTTTTAGTGTGTATGGGTAATCCTTCACTTCATTAATAAAATGCACCTTAGCAGAAGGACAAACAAGAGCTGTTGTCTCTTGAGCTTGAATCCTGAAGGACATGTGGGAAGACACGCTATTTCTAGTGTGGATCATAAGGAGCTTTCCCACCATGCAAATCCAGCCAAGGTCACTGAGCAGGCAGCTATGGAAATGTTCAAGAGCTTATATGAGTGGATCAGTTGTCAGTGGATCTAGGGGCACTGACCTCTATCCAGATGTAGTGGGGGGTGATGTCAGGGGGGCAGGGCACGGGTTGACTTTCTTCCGATGCAGCCAGGGGGTCTGCCTCCACCTGGGCATCAGAGAATAGCCCCATCTTCAGTTCCACTGTCATCTGCCATGCACCTGCCATCTCACGCATGAACTGTAGCCAGAGAGAGCAGTGCACAATTCAAATGGACGCCCATTAGCTTTCCGAAATCACACCAAAAACATCTTATTTAGCATACAATGCCTTGTCAAATGCCTGCCTTAATTCTGAATTTTTTTTTCTGTTAACATAAAATAGCAGCTTACAAATCTTGGATATATCAGTCAGTTTTAGCAACTGGGTAAAGTGTTCACTTAATTAAAAAGAGAAGCTAGAAAATTCTTACTGGGACTTCCACACCAGCTCTAGCTGCTAAGAGCCATTCCCAGCAGGCAATAGCTGTCTCCATGCCATTCTCTGTAAACATCTTCAGTGGGGACCAGCAGAGGTGATGGAGGAGCTGTGGGTCGCAGTCTGCAGCAAATATAAATATATGTCAAAAAAATTTTGACATATCAAAAATCAGAAACGGTTTAAAAGCAGGACTGTCACCATTATTCAGTGAACCTTAACTTAAAAATCACTTCTAAATTAAATAATCAGACATGACTAATTCGCCTACTTTCCACCCCTAAGACCAATATACATGCCCATTAGCATTTTTACTTTTTTTCCCAATTAAGTATTACAAATTTGATTACTTGATTGCCAAAATCACTGGCGGATTACCTAATAATATAAAATTGATAGTGACAGCTCTAGCCAAAAGCAGGTTCCACATTAACTGCATTTTTACAATTTATCATCATCTCCTATATAAATTATGCCAGGTTTTAGAAACTTCATTTCGCCAAAAGGAAAAAAAAGTTGTGACATATTTGATTAATGCATTCTGTGTACTTTAAAAAGAAGAAAATGTGAATTCTATAAAAAACAATAATGCTGAGATACAATATAGAATACATAATAAAGAACATAATACGTAAAATAACATTAAATGCTATTTTAGCTCAGAAAGCCCTTTTGGTTTGCTTTAAAAGGTTCAAAGAACTGTGGAACTTGGACATGCCTTTAGAGATGATCAGGAGCGCTGCCATTTTAAACATGGCTTCAGTAAAAGCTTCTGGCTGCCCTCCTTCTAGAGCCTCATTCAGCTGCTGTATCATTAACTTATTTAGGTCTGAGGTGCTCCGAGTGGCCTCTGAGAAGTGGATCATCCCTGCCACCTAAACATAACCCAGACATACAAACCACTTTATAAAGTAGATTCAACAGTTTTACTTGCAACCGCAAACGTGAACTTGTAGCCATTCAAGTAAGCAGGTTAAGTACAGAGATGGAGAAATCAATAAGGGATTATCCACACCTCGCCTGCATAGCGATTTCGGAGGTTTAGCGAAGCCATGAAGTTGGAGTAATCTTTCTTAACGCAGGCTGGTCTCTCTGTGAGCTGAGTGGTCTGAAGTCAAAACACACTTATTACTGGACACAAAATGTATTGCTTCTGTTACAACAGAAACAATGTAACTCAAGCCAAAAACAAAAATACATAGCCTGATCATTAATAAATATATCTGAAGGTGTCTACACAACTGCATCAATTTAAGGTTATAAACTCACGCCCAGAGTGGTGCTCTGCCGGTTGTAGCCGGCAAAGTGTAGGATGCTTTCTGTGGCCATGGCAAGGCCAGTGTGCTGGGACAGGCCTGACACCCAGTTTTGGTGCTTGTTCAGGTACTCCTGAGACAGAGACAGAGGAATGAGCGTTCACACAGCCTATAACAGATTTATCATCACAGATGTACACTTTAAACACAAAAAAACAACAGATATTATGAGATTTTGTCATTAAAGCTCACCTGTAAATGAGATTTGGTCACTGATGGTGCCCACTTCATTGCTTCCTTCAAAATCTCTCCACAACGAGCAGCAAAGTCCTTCACAATGCTCTGTATCAGGACATAAACACCAGCACAATCAATATTCCATTCAATTAGAGGGATGCAAATTATGGCTCACTTAATGAGGAAAATATCATGGTGAACACTGGCATTATTTCAAGGACATACTTTTGCTAAAATGTATTATTTTTATTCATTTTGATAAAATATTTTACCTTGCATTTAAATGATAATGCTATAACAGTTTTAATTAAACACACTTTCACTGACATATGACTATCAATCCAAACTCAAAAAACAGAATACATAAATAAATTAATAAACTTTAAAACAAAGGTTTTTGGTTCTGATAATTAGCAATTATTTTACTTTACCTTTACCTTATTTTAGTTTAGTTTTTGTATTAAGTGAATGTCCAACCACAGCTCACCTCTCTCGCTTCATAAGTGTCAGGAACAGTGATGCGGTAAGGGGTATCTGGAATGTCATAATACGGCTGATCCTTGTGGATGTCCTGAGAAGGAAATAAGCGAAGTGTTAATTACAATATTAATTTTTTTCTATTTGTTGTATACAAATTAGGAGAAACATTAATGTATGTTCTAAGGGAGCAAGAGTGGGTGAATATACTCACAGCACTAAGCGACAGTGAGAGAGTCTGTAAAATATCCAACATAGTCTTCAACACACGACCGCTCCACAACAGGTGAGGGAAACTTAAATAAAAAAATTAAAAAAATTCATCACACTGACGAAGTGAACTGTGTACACAAAAGTAAACAAGTAAACTAAGTAAAAAAAAAAAACTCTGGTCACGAACGTTTCTGAACACGTTTCTGAACAAATCGGATTACGATATAAAACGTCACCAAATTTTCGCATCCATGATATCTGGTTGCAAACAAAACACTGGCAGCCAGTTTCCCCTCCGATTAATATTACGACCATGCCGTTTCGCATTTCAGAAAAGTTCTAATGCGCAGGAAAATGCAAGTCACATTAGACTGCACATTAGATCACATTAGATTTCATGAAGTCTGGTCCATCACCTAAATGACCAAAAACACCAGAAACATCCCCTGAAATAAACCCCTGAAATAGAAGAAATCACAAGAGAGAAAACACCTGAAGCAGTAACCCCTCAAAACTGTAATCACCTCTGTTTAGGTTTAGTTTTCATATAAATTAAGGATTTTTCAAACATAATTTTTTCCCCAGTGCTTAAAACTCATAAAAAAAGTGTTTACAGTTAACAGTTTGTAAGGGGCGAGCGCAAACTTGGTCTAACACGAACTCCTGCAATGTTCATTTTCTCTGTTCAAAGTTTTCTCTTATTCACGGTTTTTACATTTAGTTTACTGTTACACTATGTATTCTATGGTATAATTAACTTTTTTTGTGCTTATGGTCTGGAATGGATCGTATTTACATACAATCTAATGGGGAAATTACATTCGGGTCGCGTCCAAATCAGGTGTATCAAATAACATTTATATAAGACAATGAGATCAAATGTTATAATGATTCTGTTATGATTTTGTTTACATTTAGAAAACAAAATGTTATTTAGAAATAAAGTAAGCCCTTAAATTCCTCTAAAGCAATCGCCGCTTCATCACTTTTTTTTAACATCGCTTTTTACTAGGCAGATATAATACATTTGGAGTAAAGAACTGGGAATTTTTTTTTCTGTCCTGGGCAGCAGTGGCCTAGTGATTAGTGACTAGGCCCCAAGATCGGAAGATCATGAGTTCGAATCCCAGACCAGTAGGTTGCCCTGAGATACCCTTGAGCAAGGTACTGTCCCCATCACTGTGGAGCACCATTTCTACTCTGAGCTTCTTCCAGATGCCAGAGCTCCACACCATCTCTAGAGTATCCCCTACTTAGAAAGCTAATTTCCTCTACTTGTAGTTGCAATCTTATCCTGTCAGACATGACCCAGGGCTAACGACCATAGCAGAGGTTGGAACAAAGACTGAATGGAAAATTGAGAACTTTGCCTTCTGGCTCAATTACCTTTTCACCACAATAGTCTGGTAAATAGTAAATAGTCTGGTAAAGCAGCAGTGTGAAAAAGATCACAAGGTAAACGCTTCCATTTGAGACATTAACTCACAACTCATTTCCTGGTCCCCTTTTTTAAAGAAGGAAAAAAAAATAAATAAATAAAATAAAGGACCATCACCCCAATTTGTCACCGCAAATGCATTGGCCCTGATGTCCACACCACAGTGAAGAGGCATTTCAACCATATCACACCCATACAACGTCTAGAGCCTCCAGCATTTCAGGTCTCATCCACCCCGACACCTTGCCACTGAGGAATTTTCCAACTTCTCAGAGACCTCTGCCAGCGAGATGGGTGATGAAACCAACCAATCTTCCTATACCTGCCTCCTCCATTGAGAGCATGTCTGTCAGGTTTAGGAGATGTTCAAAGTGCTCTTTCCACTTATCAGAAATTTTTATTTGAGAATAATGTTAACACAGAAAAAAAGGAATTTGATGAAATTAGTTGATAAAGCAGTAACTATTCAACTAATGCCGTAAAGACCAACTCCAGTTTTATATAATATCAACATAATTTATATTTATCAAGAACAATCACACTTTAATTCTTTCATACTTACAATCACACTCGCTACTACCTACTTTTTATACTTAAGTAATGAGATGATCATTATGTTTTGTTTTTGTGTTTTTTTTATTTTTATTTAAACTGTACTCTTACGTTTCTGCTAGACCTGACAGGTATTTGTCTGCCACACGTCTGATCCTCTTGTGGATGTGATTGAAGTTGACCAAAAGGAACTGAGCATGCCGCTCCAACTCTTCTTCATGTGCCTTTGTCTTGGGCTAAAACCAAAAATAAAAGTTTCAAAAGATAAGCTGTAGTGACAATTTTAACTGGCAATGTCCTTAACCACAATGATTGGGGGTACCTTGTCAGCCATCATTTGAAGAAAGACATCAAAGACCTTGTCACCAACAGCAATCACACACTGCATCATCCCTGAAGAAAAAAGGAAAGCACAGTAAAATAAATACAAGAGTAATTACTAATGCTCAGAATCTAACCAACTATTTCAAATGAAGCAAGTCAAATTTCAATGCAATGAGTTGTCGTTATTTCAGCCTTTGATTACCTGACTTGTCTTTCTGGATTGCTCTGTCTTCAAAGTAGCGGAACATCACCTGAAAACGGTCTGAATCCAACGAGCGTAACATTCTGGAGTTTAGAAAAAATTTTTTGATTTTACCAGATGTGGACTATAAAAGCACCTTTATTATGCTAACATCAAACATCCCATGATAGGATGCCTTAATTGGCTATTTTGTTGGGACCAGCATAATACTAGGAGTATTTTTTGTTGGGACCAGCATAATACTAGGTAGTTTTAATCATATGGCTAATCAATGTGTATATTTTGTAGTTTGTAAACATTGTAGAGTCTATATAAATCATAGTTTGCATTTATTGAACAGTTAATTTGTACACATTAAAGTAAATCTTGAAATCTTGGAACAATAAAGCTGCAAAGGGTTTTTTCCCCCCCAACTAAAACTAAATTAGTGGTTAGCTTTATTTTGTTAATAGCTTTTTTCTGTATAACTCCATCTGCACTATTTCAATCTTTTGTACTTTTCTAAAAATTTGAAAAACAGGAAAAATACCTCATGTATTCCAGTCGATAGACTGACAGCAGGTAGGTAGACATGGCAAAGTCCAGCTTATTGATAAGGGCTGCTACTTCAGGGGGGGGATCCAGTAAGTTAATAATGGTGCTTCTCAAATCATTCAATTCAGCCTGTGAATAAACACAGTGGATTAGCTCAATTTAAAACATATTCTCATTCACTTAAAATAAATCTGTTTATTTTTTAAGTGAAAATAGAAACACATACATACATACACATACAGAAAACAAACTTCCATATTTTCAGAATTCTGCTGGCATGTTTACTTTAATACCAAAATGTATTGTTTTATGTTTTGTTTCCTGTGTTTAATTCAGCAGGCAAAATTGCATTAAATTAGATTAAATTAAATTATATGCAGTAGAGTGTTCTGTGCAGAGGATGTATATTTATTTTTATTGTTAAAATCCACAAAACATGTAATGTGACCAGAAATCCACAGACTTACACATTAACGACACTCCTTGACAGTTATTTACCATAACACACTGTAGCCCTTGTACCTTCTAAAAAAGGTACCTTCGGTCTTTAGCAGGTACCTTCTTTAGCCCTTCTAAAAAATCAAACAAAAGACCACAACTGACCTTAAACTACTCTGGTGGTAGATGATCCTTAGCACTGTAATGTATATACTAGGGATGCACAATAATTTCAAAATAATACTAACCACAACCAACACGTCTGTGCATCCCAATTAAATACCATTTTAATATGCATATATGGCCTAATAGCTGTGACAAATGAGTTACAGTTTTTAGAACATCTAACAGGTTCCAATAGGTTTCATAAGTGGAACATACCGGAGTGACCGTGTCATTCTTCAGAGCTGAGTTATACTGCAGCTCTGAGCGCAAGGGCTCTCCACTGGGGAACGTTAGCAGAGGGGATTTGGTGGCGATTTCACACACACCCTCATACCACTCCGCTGGCCACAAACCTAGAAGAGACGACACACAATCACCGCACTAGTAGAGTCACAGAATAGCTGTCATCAATTGTACAGCAATAGAAAAATTTTACATATTTTAATTACAAATCACCTGAGCCCTCCACAGCAAAGCCCATAACAACAGAATAGAGCCAGAAGTCTCTGAAGAGTTTCTGAAGCCTGGGTTTAGCCTCTTTAATTGGTGGCAAACGTTTGGTCAGCTGAAGGTGAAATAAAACTAATAAGGTGAACCAGTTATTTAGCAGAAATTGATACAGCTGCAAATATGTGATGACTGTTTATTTGCTATACTGCAGTGGACTATACAGAGTGTGAAAAGCATTAAACCATCATTATGGAGAGCACAATGTATATGATAAAGAACCCAGGTTTGATAAGGAACAAATATCTTACCACAGCAATGACAGGAATGAGCACTCCTAAATTGCCAGCACTGCTTGAGGCCTAGAGAAAGAAAACATTACACATTTTATTCCTTTTAACATTTTATTCCTTTTCATTTTTTGATCCCAGTAATTATCTGTTTTGTGAGAATAACCCAGCTGTGTATTTCTTTCTGTGGCTTTGCAGATTATTTGATTAGTTTGAGCATATTGTCCTTTTTTAAGATGTTAATTCTAAGTGAAATATTAAGCAAGTAGCTTGAAATTTTTTTTTAAATCTACAGGAATTTATGAAAAGATTTTTTTTTTTAAAGAATGTTTTGAAATATTTAAAACAAAATTAAAAATAGAGTTTATAAAATAATAAAAAGGACAATGCTGACTATAAAGATCATGAACCACTCTCTGAGATTTAACAGCATTGAGGAATGTCCGTTCTTTATTTGAAGAGCCTTCAATCACTGATTTTGTGTTTTTACCCTGCCACTGTACCATATGATTTGATGTGATCATGTATGCATTTATCTAATATGGATTAATGGAATGGTTATTAGCTCAAGCCTAGGGCACTTTCAATAGAAAGGTCTGATTGAAACCACTGGCTGGACTGTAACTAACAGGAACAACTATCTTAGGAAACTAAACAGATAACCAACATTTGAAATACAGCATTCCAAGTTTGATGTGACAACAGTCGGTGGAAGCCGCCCCTCTCACAAACAGTCTTGACTGGTTGGGCTTGTTTAAGGGGCCACAGAAAAGCTTTCAGTAGGTTCCAAACTACAAATGAAAGCAAACAAACCCCTTAGTACAGTACAAATTGTACAGTCACCTATTTAGAGATAATACAGCAGAAAGGGAAGTGTTTTCTATTCACAAACATATCTACTTCACCATACCTAATTTCTTGGTTGTTTATCTTTTCCTGTTATTTTGTCGCACTCCCCCTCCAGCTCGAACAAAAAAAATTACTAATTTTGAGTTGCAAATCAGCATCAATCAGATGCTTTATCACTGGTGATGAGTTACTCTTCACAAATGCACCAAAGCAGCAATACACACCACCAAATGTATATTCCATACTGTGCCATAAACACAAGACAAAAAGTGTGTGTGGGGGTACCTTAAGCGCTGGGCCCTTCTCACTGGCCCTCTCGCTGGCCCGCTTCCCCTCGAGACCCAGCTGTACAAACAGTTCCAGAAGATTCACCAGCAACTCATCCACCATGTGCTCTGCCTGCAGGTTGGCTGCAATGTTGGCCAAAGCGTTGATAACTGCCAGGGAACAATGTCTGAGCAAAACACAAACATGCATATTTAGGTTACACCTTTACTAGGTTCATTTTATTGCTAAAGATGCTCTTACAGTGACTGTTTGGCAAAACAATTACCCATTTTTCCCTAACCTCAAAAAACAACACATCACTGGAGCTACAAATGTAGGTTAAAAAGTAAGGGTGGTCTAAATAATTTAAAACTTATGTCACCTTACCTTAGATCCAAAAGACTGGAGTAACCTACTAGTCAGGGACTTGAATCCACAAACTTCACATTATGGAGGCTTATCCCTAAGCCATCCACTAGGCCACCACTCCACCTGAAGCTAATAGGCACTAACATAGCTAATACTAGCAAATAGATACCCCTTTAAATGATCAAGAACAAGTAAAATGCTTAGTGCAAAATATATAAAAAGATTGGGATTAAGGCACAACAAGACCATCCAAATACAGTGAGAATATGCAGGGTCCTCCAATCTCTAGTCTCTAATATGCAGCCGCCTCCTGCGACTGACCAAGAGCCTAAGAGGGGAAATAAATAATTTCTAATTTGTTGTCTTATACCCTACTAAACGGTTTACAAAAAGCTTGAAGTTTACAGCCATAAGCATCTGACTATTAATACACTATTGTCCCTTACTGAATATATTCAGAATTAAAATAATTAAAGAATATGTAATTGTGGTTCATTATAGTACGAAAAGCTAATTTTATGTACAATAATTAGACTACTTGTTTGGAAATACAAATAAATGTTGAAGCTGTAAAACCTATTTGGATCAGCCATAATAGCAAGTAATGGTTGTATCAAAGTTATCATGTTAAATACATGTCTCAATCATTGCACACTTGCCCTAAATAATGTCAAGTTGTGAAATGGATCTGTTAATGTGGTTTCTGACCTTGTATGACATACTGTTCATTATAAAAATGAAAAAAACTGTTTCTCATATACATTCTGTTAACAACTTAGTGATATTTTTTATTTTTTCTGCTTTAAAAAAAACTATGCTTTGAGATGTGAAATTACACTATGCACAACAAGATCATGCTAACTTGAATTATTTAACTAGAACTTCTAACACTGGATGAATGCAAGTTTGCAGTGTGTTTGTCATAGTTTGTGATAGGGCTTTTGGTACCTAAAGAAGTTGTTTGATACAGAACACCGGAAGTGGCATGTAGTTACCTGTATCCATGGTCTTTGTAATCTTTGGTGGAATACACCATCGAGCTGGCCTTCACGCTTATTTGTTGAAACAAATTCCAGACTTCTTGATATATGTATTGCTGAAATAAAGTTATTATATATTCATATTATTTGCTTGTGGACTATTCTTGCCCACTAAGGTATGAACCAGGCAGCACTGCTGTGTTAGTCAGTGGAAAAAGCGGAATATACAATGTTGCTATTTCTAATGAAGTTGTTCATATGTCCCATCATACATATCCCCTTACAGCTTATTGAAAAAAAGTGTGTATGAGAGAGTGTGTGTGTATATGTGTGTGTGACTGAGACATACATTCCCAGTAATGACCATGCAGCCAAGTTGGTCAATGATAAGCACATCAAGCTGTGAGGGTGGCTGGCAGAATTTCTGCTGTAGTATCTGAAGGATGGGCTCCATCACTCGTGGAGTATCCCTCAGAGCTACTGCAATGTGCCCCAAAGCCCGGATGGTGTGGTCTGGAATTAGGTGAGCATCCCTGGAGAAACAGACAAAGTAACAGCCTGTGACCATCACAACATCGTCACTATTGGGGTACGGCTTAGAAACATTTTTATGCTTAAGTGAATTGCAAGAATAAAAAATGGTGAAGACTTAAAAACCTACTTGTCATTTTCCTGGGAAATGTAGAGACGGTTGGAGAGGCTGGCAAGAAATGCCTCCACAATGACTGCGTCCATGGTTAGGCCTGCTTTTAAGCACCTGAAAAACAAACGAGAGGTTGGAAAATCAAAGCTAACACAATTTATCACCAGTATAAATATTACAAACCCTGTGAAAATTTGGAACTCATCGAACAAAAAAGGTTGCTCATCTAGCTATTTTACTTCATTTCAAATGAACAAACAAGTTTTATATATATTTAAAAAACAAACAACAAAAAAAAAAAAACCTATCAAAGCAGTCTGCCTGGATAAGAAAGAAAACACTGCTTCACTGAATAGAAGCAATCATGGAACATGGATGAACTAATGAAAGTAAAATTCAGTGGTGAAAAAAAATGAAGCTGAAACTTCTGTCTAGGGCCATTCTAATGAAACATAACAATGACTGCCTGAAGAAATAAATCAAATTCCTCCTCTCATTTATGATCTGGGGTTGCAAGTTACATAAGATTAGGTGAGACAGTAAATATTAATGGTAAACATTAATAATCAGATTTTGCCCACCTGCAGATGTTGTCAATCGAAATATCTCGGAGTTGTTCATACATGGAGGGCTGGCATTTCTTACTTGAGTGTGCACTGAAGGTGGATTGGGAATGCTCATTGGTTACATGGATCTTGATCTCTCCAGTACCTTTACAGAGACAAGAAAGTAGTTTATCCAAAAAGTTCCATTCCTTAAACAACATCTAGATTTGCACTCTTTGATTTGCATGGAACTTGACTATTAAAGGTTTCAATAGGTTATAATATCTAACACAGTAAAGCTCACCAGTAGTGTATTGGCTGTGATATTTGTAGAGCTTGACCAGCACAGGCGATGGCACAACCAGAAAGTCTCTTAGAGACATGGTAACTGAGTGAGCCACCACTGGAAATCGCTCACATAGCCGACCCAGACCCTAGAACCATAGAACATTTATTTGCCATCAAATTACATAACCATTTAAATCATTTTATCATATTAATGGGTCTATATGGTGGAAAACATTTGATGTAAACACTGTTAATGTATCTAAATATTGTTAACTCTCTAGGACACCACTGAATGTGCCAAAATGTAAGACAGCCAGCCCGAAACAGGACTCATTTACATCTTAAAGGCACTGTAACAAAAAAACCCTATTGAATTCTAAAGATAACAAAAGGTTGTAAAATAGCCATGTAAAAATTAATTGTAGGCATTTTTGGTACATTACATTGCAAACATTGCAAGTGCAACCCAGAGGGGAAAATTATACAAATGCAGAATATGGACCTTTTCATACAGTACTCTTCATTAAAAATGTATGAGCAATTAAATTTCCCATTATAAGAGGGCTCTCTAGCAACACTCAGCACTGCTAAAAGCCAAAAGGGTAAAGGTTTGTAAACAATTCAACCAACACATATGAAGCCTGGGGAACTCTGGGAGGCCCTGGCAAGCACGATAACCAAGTGATTCATGGACAACTCTCAAACGTGACTGCCAGTTGCTGGGGATGCTTGAATATGCTGAACAGTATCATACGTTTCCATTTCTTCTTGTCCTCATCTCTCCTCTGGACATGTCCAGACCAATGCAACCATGCTTCTCTAACTTTGTCTCTAAAACGTCTAAATTATTTTTAAAAATAGAGCATGTCTCTACTATACCGATTTCTAATCCTGTCCATCTTTGTGAAACCCAACGAAAAACTCAGCATCTTTAAATCTAACACCTCCAGCTCTGCCTCCTGTCTTTTGGCCAGTGCCACCGCCTCCAACCCGTACAACATAGCTGGTCTCACTACTGTCCTGTAAACCTTCCCTTTTACTCTCACTGGTACCAGTCTGTCACAAATCACTCCTGCCTCTCTTCTCCACCCATTCCAACCTGCCTACACTCTCTTCTTCACCTGTTTCACACACTCGCCTGTTGATCTCAAGTATTTAAATTCCTCCACTTTTGTCCTCTCTACTCTTTGCATCCTAGCCACTCCACTTTCCTCCCTTTTGTTCACTCTTATATATTCTTTGTACTACTCACTTGTATTCCTCTCCTCTCTAGAGCATATCTCAACTTCTCCAGGTTCTCCTCAAGCTGCTCCATACTCTTGCTACAGATCACAATATCATCAACAAATATCACATTCCCCTCATACATATCCTGAACTACTCTCACATACTTCTCTGTAACACCTGACTTCCTCATACAAAACCAAATAACACCTCTCTAGGCCCACTGTCATGCTTTCTCCAAGTCCATAAAGGCACAATGCAACTCCTTCTGATGTTCTCTGAACTTCTCCATCAACACCCTCAGAGCAAACATTTCATCTGTAGTGCTTTTCCTCAGCATAATGCTCTTCACCAATCCTCACCTCTTTTCTTAACCTAGCTTCCACTATTCTTTCCAATAACTTCAAGCTATGGCTGATCAACTTATAGTTACTACAGCTCTGTGGATTACCCTTATTCTTGGAGAAAAAAAAAAATACATTGCAGAATTTAAGCCCTGGTTTGTTTAGGCATCAAACCAAAACTCACCAGATTCAGAGCTCATAAAAGGATGATAAACACACAATTTACAAAAAGTGTGAGAAGTTAGTTTTTAGCAGAATATAAGTTACGTAGAGAGAAGGGGACGTGTCTTTAGTCTGTTTACAATTTACACATCTTCTAACTGCATTGTACTCATATTTTTGACAAACCACACAATTCCAAACAAACTGCATTAACTGGGCTATCACATTTGTACTCAATTTAACCAAGCTAAACCTGTCATGTTTAAACACAGTCTTAATTGAAGGAGGTCCAACGCTTTCGATCTTGGACTCAGACTGAGCACTAACCTGCAAGCAGCAGATGAGAAGAGGCATGTGCGCAATGATAACTTTGCTAGATGTTTTGGACTGCAGCTTCTCTGATAGCTTGGTGCAAAGATTTTCAGCACCTACCAGCAACACAGTGAATACCAATGACATTTATTAAATCAATAGTACCACATAACTGACTGACAGATCTCAAAAAAGATTTTTAAACAGAACATTAAATGTTCTTCTAGCAGGTCATCTTACCCTGTTCCTCGGTGACAGCCCAAACCATGAGGTCCACACAGGCCGCATTAGCCTGGCAACGCAGTTTGAGCGGACTGAGCTCACTGTGCAGGTACTCTACATCATGCAAAATGCGCTGCAGCTCTGATTGGCTGCTGCTGAACTGCTCTAGCACAAAGTCATGCACCTCCTTTACAAAGGATGTCTGTAGGTCTGACAAATCAGAAAAAAAAACAATAGGAAACATCACTTAAGGACACAGGAAAGTGGTAGGATTTCAGTCTATGACATAAGACTTAAGGCTTAATTTATCTTGATGGCTTATACGTTAGTTATTTGCCTTAAAAGCTGTTGCAACTCTCTCAACTGAGTGCATAAGAGCTTAATTAACCAACACACATTTATTTTCCACAACAGCTAGCAAGCGTACTTTTCAAAAGTTAAAATCAATGTTTTCATTGATAATAAACCACTATGGCTGCTGCTAGTCTTGTGCTACTTCACAGATTTAACATAAATTTTAGGAAGCTAAGAAGCTGTAAATTATTTATTAACGATGTTTATGTAATGTTGTATCCAACTCATCACCTCCTAAATGAATGGGAAACTAGTGACCAAATCTTTAGAACCTTAACTAAACATGTTAGAAAATATATACACACAGTATAATACATTTAGTAAAATTAGCTTTTAGGCCAGCATGCTGGAAATAATAACTACAAATACAATTCACTGTCTTGTTTAAATACTTCAATCTACACATCTACTGTATATAAAATAAAATGAATATGAAAAGTGACCATTTTATGAGCAGTAGTGCAGATTAAGAAAACAAAATAAATATGATGAAAATGATTTAAAAAACATTAAAAATGTTTTAACATTTCATTAAACAAACTAATCAGGGGAAAGAGTGTTATGTTATTATGCATGACAAGAAAAAAAAACAATTGAATCTATAATTAATAATCAAAATAAACAACTACTTATCCAAGAAAATAAAACAAACAAACAAAAAACAGTACATTATTGCTGCTAAACAACAATGACGATATACAAAATCCTGGCATGTGTCTGTTAAACAAAATCATCCTCTTTATAATATCCTACTTACCTTTCATATAATACAGGGTGTCCCTCAACATTTTAAATATAGCCACATACAGTGGGTCACTGAAGGTTTTGTAGAAAAGGTTAAGGCTTGGATTGCTCTGCAAAAAAAAACAAACATGCAACCACAGGATAACATCATTCAAATGGATATTAACTCTGCCAACAATAAATAATAATTTATAGCCCACAGGTTACCTCCAAAACCTGAACCATGGTTTGATCCAACGTCTTTAAAAATGACTCTGCAACAAACTGTTCGACCTGTTCACAATGAGAAGGAGTAGCTTGCATAATCAACCAGAAGAAATTAAATGAACTAAATGAACATGTTCCTGAATTAATGGAGCTTCAGAGAGAAACATCCACCTAGGAAACAGAATATGATGCATGAAGTGTTCATATGGAGCACAGACCATTTGAAGGAGCTGCCTCAGCATATCCAGAGGCACATCAAATTCTTTAGTACTGCTGCCAGTGAAGAGCGGCGAGATAGAGAAACTGGAGCTGATGGTTGAGAAGTAGTAGTCTGGATCCACAGTGCTGCCATCAGGCAAGTATGATGCAGCTAAAACACATGCATGCACACACACTGGTCAATGCTGAATTTAGTCAAATGTTTCTTCAAATTCCTCACTTGAACAACAGCTGAAACTTGCGTGAAAACTTGTATAGATCAGCATCACTGGGATTTAAATACATGATCTCTCAATGACAAACAAAACCTTTAATGGTTGTGCAAATAGGAAACGTAATTAAGGCACTATAATTGACAGCAATATGGACTAAACTGGGAAATAATGCAATGATTTGACACAAAACAATATAAAATGTATCCACACCTTACACCTTTTTTCTGAAATGTTCATGTATAAAAGTGTGTCCCATCTTAAAGCATTACTGCTTACTGCTTATTACAGCAGATAACTGCACTTTAAGTGGGTTAAAAAATTGATCCAAGTGTTCTCCTCATGTGTTGAAATTGAAATTGAAATCTGTTGCCAAATAGTAGTGACTCAGTTTAAGGCCAGAAACACCAACCTACTTTGTATCTACACTCACTGGTCATTTATCAAAAAACGTGTTGCTCTACAGTGTTAATGCCACTGAGACTCTCAAAATCATATTTCTAGTCAGTGGCAAAGTGATAGTTTTTCTCCATACATGGTTAGTGACTGAGAAATTGTGCATCATCAGACAGGTTACAGACTGACACGGCACACCTACAAAACGCCGTCTAAAGCATTAGTAATAAAACGGCTGATATTAATAAAATGCATGATACTTAGACATACAATCATAAGAGTAAGAGGACTGTATATTCATGAGTATTACCTTCAAAGTAATGAACAGAAGGATCAGCAGGAGAGCTTGGAGGCAGGGCTGCACGCTCTGGACTGGCCTTATAGTAAAAATGGAGTACATTATAATTGATTTATCATTATGCTTAAGCACACTGCAAAAGAAAACAAAACCAAAAAAACTTGAAATATCAAAAAAAAAAATAAAAAATTTAAATTAAAATTAAAAACTAGGTAAATAAAATGTGTCTTCATTAGTTTATTCCAAAATGCAGATAAAGAGACACATTTTCAAATAGTACAATAATAATAACAATAAGCACATTTTATTGTGTTAACTAAATCCTGTGATTCAAAAGTAACTGTTCATCAAAAACTCAACTTTAGTCAATTACCTTTTCACCCCATATGCAGTTCCAAATATTGTAGTTTCTAGAATTTCTCAGTAGAACAATGCTACTATGGCTAATGTAGTTTGTGCCCTGCCATTCAGCACAAGCTGCATGCCTACATCGTCATGTTTTCTGCAACTTGAATTAATCTCGAAAGGCATTTCTTATTGTTGGTGCTAAAACAAAAAAACTTTTATCTTCCTTTTTTACTTGCAATTTATTTTTTCTTGCTCTTGTGTGTAAACTTTCTAATCAGAATGACTTCATAATTACTTCACTGTTACATTAGCTTACATTAAAACTACAAATGGTTTATGCCTGATTCAATAAAGGACCAGGCATAAGCATTTTAAAATACCATTTTTAAGACTTCTCTTAATGATATGGGATTTCTGGCACTATATGTAACATACTATTATGTACTAAAATAACTATTATATTGTTATGGAAAATAGAAAAAAATAAGTAAGTGTGAATTCTGTCTGTACTTTTGTAAATTTGTAAATCAAATATTTGAAGCCTCTGCTCCAAAAACAGAGGTACTGCTCCATTTTTAATAAAAGGAGTGCCTCTTGCTGGTGGTCTGAAGTATTGCTGACAAGAACCTGCTGAGACATGCTGGACACACTGCTGGTTTTGCGGCGCAGTGTGTCACTCTGGCAGACGGTGAGGAATGAGCTGGGCAAGATGGAACGGAAGTCATTGAAGGAGCGTCTGCGAGCTGCCTCCGTTTCATCTGTGTTGGCCACAGGCTGTGGGACTGTTCGGGGAAAAAGCTTGGATAGCAGCGGCTCATCTGTGTTGCTGTAGCGTCCGAATGCCCGCACAACACCCAGTAAGCAGGGCACAGTATATCGACAAAGATATTCTAGGTAAAGAAATCACAGAGAGATATTTTAGCAAGCTGAGCTTGTCAGACTTGCCTTATATTTAAAAGCACTTGCAAAACATGATTTTGGTTACTTAGGTCAGACTACTCAGTTCAGAAGGTGAGAGGTCATTGCAGATTTATGCATTATGTAGAGCAGCCGATATCAAATAGAAGTCAAATGATCTACCAGTTAGCTGGCCAACTAATCAAGCAATAAGAGTTTTTGATTAAACAGATTTACAGATTTTCCGATTTTCCAGCTTGCATTTTTGAAGATAGTTAAAGAAATATACCACCTAGAAAGTTGCAAACTGCTGCCAATTTACTACTTACAATTTACATATTTTATTGGATAAACAAATAGGCTTGACTCCAAATCAACTGACTCCACATCCATTTGACTTAAACACATCTAGTTTAGTACACACACCAAAAAAGTCCATTAATCCATTGACACTGAGGTAAATGTGACAGCAATAGAGATATGGAGAGGATTCACACCTTTATCTTGACCCTCAGGGTTCTGTGAAGTTTCCAGGAGAATATGCATGAGGTCCATCACAGCCTCCAAAATCTGTAATGGACACAAACTTTATACTGGCAAAAAACACAACAGGACAGTTGTTTATTTCTTTTGAGGTCTGAGCTGAGTGTTTCTGAGGTCTAAACTGATGTAAAATACTATGTTTGTTACTTACATTTTTATCCTTATTATTTTCAGACATTTAAGTTCCATTCAAATTACTTTTAATAGTGCTAATGAGGCTATGGAAAATTATCAGGAGTTATCGCTACTTAACATTACTAGTGTCTCTTCTTTTAAAACATTTTAGAATTGTTGAACTCAGTTTTGTTCCTTAGAAATTAGAAAAAAAAATACTATATGCAATAAATCACTGAACTCATTCTATCACTATACTTACTTGTTGTAACATATTCACCCACTTTAATTCCAATTGATGTAGAAAACTAAATTAAATATACCACTGCACAAACCTGGATTCGGAAGGACTCATCTCTCTGAGCAACATCAGACAGCATAGTTACTAAGCAAAAGCAGAAGTTCTCAGCAACTGGAAGGATTTCTGCAAGGAGCAAATGTAAATATGTGCATGTAAGTAATAATGTATGTCTAAGTCTTAAAACAATATTATCAAATGCAGCCTTTTTGATTAAAAAACTACCTCTTCCCTTCCTCTCTGAGCTCTCTTCGATCCATTGAACCCTGGGTAATCCCTTCAGCAGAACCAGAAGGTAAGGGACAATCGTCTCTTTGTGCTAGAAAGAAAGAAAAAGAATCAGATTGAGAAAAAAAAAGAAATACAACTGACTGTCATTATGTGCTCAGAGAAGGAAGTAAATAATTACTATCGTGTTAACCTCTGCTTAACAAACATGTAAATCTCCAAACCAATTTATAGAACAATTAAATATCTTAAACTAGACTAAGACTAATATGAACAGCTTTGAATTCGATGTAACTGTGTACCTGCAGGTCAGATTCCACTAGGAAAATTCCTAGTGCAATCACAGCATCTCTTCTCCTTTCATCCAGCTGGAAGACACCTCGGCAGTCCACAGGGCACATGCATTGCAGCTTCTGGACCTAAATTATGATCCATCAACTGATTAGCAAGTCACTCTTTTAAAGGAAGAATAAAGTGGTTTTCCTCCTATTTTGAAAAACATTTGTGTCAAATGAGTTTATAAAAACAAAAACAACCTATTATATAGCTGTAGCCAAAGGTTTTGTGAATGACATGTATTAGACTGCTTCAGTGTTTGTTTTCATTTCATAAGTTTCAAAGGCTTTTATTGAGAATTACGTTTAGTTTATGCAAAGAGTCAATATTCGCTGTGTTATCCCTTGTTTTACAAGAGCAGCCCACTCTTCCATAATCATTGATCACAACACAGCACAACACAACACAACGAAACTCAACCTCTGCATTTCACCCATACACACATGTGCAGCAGGGGGCAGCTATTGAAAGCGCCCGGGGAGCAGTGACAGAGACTGAGACGGAGACCTTGCTCAAGGGTACCTCAGGGCAACCTACTGGTAAAGAAATCACACCCACAATCTTCCGATCTGGGGCCGACTCTCTAACCACTAGGCCACTGCTGCTCCTGCATGGTTTTTGTCAGAATTTGTGTGTTTTTGTTTGTCCACCTGCCTCTTGATTGACCAAAAGTTCTCAATGGGATTAAGGTTTGGGGAGTTTCCTGGCCATGGACCCAAAATTTCACTATTTTGTTCCCTGAGCTACTTAGTTATCACTTTTTCCTTATGGCATGGTGCTCTGTCATGCTGGAAAAGACATTGTTTTTCACCAAACTGTTCTTGGATGGTTGGGAGAAGTTGCTTTCAAGGGATGTTCTGGTACCATTCTTTATTCATGGTTGTGTTGTTTGGCAAAACTGTGAGTGAGTCCACTCCCTTTTCTGAGAAGCAAACCCAAACATTAATGGTCTCCAGATGCATACTGCTGGAATTTTCATTTACATTTAGAGCATTTAGCAGATGCTCTTTTCCAGAGCAACTTACATGTCCTAATTACAGTTAAAGTCCCCCTGGAGCAACTCTGGGTTAAGGGTCTTGCTCAGGGACCCAGTGATGATAGTGCTAGAGGTGGGATTCGAAACTGGGACCTCTTGAGTCATAGGTCCATAGGCAAGCACCGTACCACTTGACCACCACCACTCCCAGAGAACTTATAGTACACACATTCAGACTTTACATTTTACATTTAGCAGACGCTCTTATCCAGAGCAACTTACAGTTCCTGATTACAAGGACAGTCCCCCTGGAGCAACATGACACAAGAGTGAAGGTAGCGCTCACCTTTTCTTCTCTGGACGATCTTTTTTCCATCCCCATAAATCAGAAATGGATTTAACAGAGAAAATGACTACCCCAGTCCTCAGCAGCCCATTCCCTGTATTTTTTGCAGAAAATCAGTCTGTCCGTGATGTTTTTCTTGGAGACCTGCCATCCTCCAAAAGCCTTCTCCTCAGTGTGCGATCCCACAGCTGAGTCAACTTTAGGAGATGGTCCATCGCTTGCAGAACTTGCTTGGGTGCTCTGAAGCCTTCTTCAAATTTGAACTGCTCTGCTTGAAGTTCTTGATGATCTGATAAATGGTTGATTTAGGCGCAATCAACTGTGAAGCCCTTTTCGTGCAAAGTAATGATGCCTGCATGCATTTCTTTGCAGGTAACAATGTTTTCTAGAACCACCTCCTTTTAAAGTATCCAGTTTGCTATTCTAACTCAATCAGCATGACAGAGCGATCTCCAGCCTTGCCCTCCACAACACTCTCACCTGTGTTAACGAGAGGATACCTGAAATGATGTTAGCAGGTCCTTTTGTGGCAGGGATGAAATGCAGAGGAAACAGGTTTTTGGGATTAAGTTCATTTTCATGGCAAAGAGGGACTTATGCAAATAACTGTAATTCTAGAATCATATCATCTTAATAACATTCTGGAGTTTATGCACACTGCCATCATAAAAACTGGGGCAGCAACTGAGGCAGCAAACTTTGTGTAAATTAATATTTGTGTCATTCTCAAAACCTTTGACCAAGGCTGTAGACTTCAATGGAATACAGTGTTCAGTTCTTGCTTTTAACTGCATACAATTATCCAATTTCAAAACATCAAAAATATAAGTTCCAGAAGAATATATATTTTTTATATGTTACATTTTACAAAATATTACTTTCCTATAAATGGCTATTTTGGTGATATCACTACCCCAATACTTAAATGAACAAGGAACATTCATATAGTCACAGCCTAGTATTAAAATTAACTGTGGAGAATATTACCTCACTGCAGAAAACCCTTAGAATAGCTGTATTGTATACTTTGAAAAAGCTTGCCATTTTAAATGACAGTTCTCTGTTTGAAGCCATGTTATCTTTCAAGTAGTCAAGCCCAACAGCTTGTTAGATCTACAAACACTCTCTTATAACCACAGACTAATTTTACTTCCAGTCCTGAGCTCTTATTTCTTTAAGAAATGCAGGTTACATACATTTTTCCGCAACACTGAGCAATTTCATCAGTTTCTGAAATGCCAGGGATTTTTCCATGACTGCTGTCACTTTGTCAGCGGAAAGATGCCCTATTTATGACAGTGTAATAACTTAACTACTCATTACAGATTCCTCACAAGTTTGTGCTGTCACCAGAATATTCCATGATTTACTTCATTACTGGAGATAAACTGTAGCGCTACTAAGCGGTCCGGCCTGTAAAGTTAACGTTAGCTCTTCTGAATGAGTTTACTAATGTCATTTCGATTTAGTTAGAATATGCTCGTACAAAACATGACTCGGGGACATATTCATACCAAAGACCATAAACAGCACTGAAGCGAAAAAATACGACTCCGATTACGTTACTGTTGTCACAGCTAGCTAAGCTAACCGGCTAGCAGGGTTACTATATGAAACACCATTAGCTTGTTAGCCTGGTTGACACCTCGGAAACGTTACCTTGTCAATTGGAGCTGGCAGATGAGCAGCTAATGACCGGGCGAGGGAGAGCACAGTGTTAAAATAAAACCCTCTCGACCCCCCTTTCGCCGACATTTTTTATCTTAAATAGATAAGAAATTCAACGTTCAGACATTTTACGGCCAATAAGGACGTACACAGACGACCAGTACGGAAAGCGAGGAGGGCCACGTCCCAGGGTCAACGGAAAAAGCGTTTGTACATTTTTCAGAGCTGGTGATTACATTCGTAATTTTAAAATAAACTTCTCAGAATTACGCGAAATATTTATAATTTCTGGAAAGATCAATGTGCATTGGTGATAGTTTTTTAGCAATTCCATGTCTTTTGTAATATAATAATAGCAATAACAATAAAAGGTTTTAGTGTTTCATGTGAAACAGTTAACATTATTCCCCTCCCACCCTGTATCATACCCCAAGAAAGGGTATACAAAGTGCTTTCAGTAACATTGTATGTGAAGTACAGAAAATGTGTAGTTTGGAGCACAGCTGCTTTTGTAATGAATCATCAAAAATCAGTGTTTCCTCTATTTGACATTAAAACAAATATGGCTCTTAACTGAAGAAACTACATACCTCTTATTAAATTACCTAAACTAAATAACTAAACACTGCAATAAGATGCTTTATTGAGGTATTTTATTCTAATATGTGTACTTCATAAAAAACCCTGAAACAATGATGCTTTGGACAAGTTATCAAATGAATGACAAAGAGGGAGAAAGAAAGAGCCACATATTCATGTCCAGCCACCATGATTTATTGAATTAAGAACATAATCTAAAGGCCCATTGTGTGATTGTTTATAAAAAACATGGTATTACAAAATAATAGTTTTGGTACTCTGAACAGAACTACTCTGAAGTACTCTGCTAGTTGAGGTGCGCAGGGGGAACAATCTCCTTCTTTGATTATTGGCCAGAAATACAACATCAAGAATATTTCATTACAATTCACACTCGTCACAAGTCAATCAGGACAACAGACAAACATGAAAACCTAGATCATAATGAAAACCTAGATCATAATGAAATGACCAACACCCCCCTTCAAGATTGATTATATATTCCTTTCATTCAAAGCACGGCCCGACATAAATGTCAACACAATTAGATACAACATTTTTACAATACACTATTTTAAGGCACAGACAACAGCTATATATTCATTAGGCACAAATATTCCTTCCCATAAATACTGAACACAAATATGTTATTCTCCCATTTCAGGCAATAAGTAGTGAAATGTTAATGTTTCTGCACTGAGAGACATTTGTACATTTGTCAGGTGAAACTATACTTGTTTTACACGCAACTGTAACAAATTAGGATCTTAGTTTAGCTAGTGTACTGCATAAAATGTCATTCTACAGTATAATATTTGGGAGACACTGTTGAGCCTTAATCTAAGATTTTTCCACATGCTTTCTCCCTCTTTTCCACACTGTGTAGGTTTTGGCATTTCTTGAGGTAGAAGAGACAAACCAGTGGCACAAAAAATATAGTAAAAACGGAAAAAAAAAGGTCAAAAGCAGCATACAATTTAAGGCCCATTTAGATCCTTTGAAGCCAGTATGAATAAAAAAAGTGATCACACTTTTGTTTAATTAGCCAGTCCTCCAAGTTGTTTTGGACGCTGGTAATGGTTGTTATAAACATGCACCATCAACTTAACTTTCATATCAGCACTGCTTTGATTAAGCCATTAGGACCAATTTATGGAAAATTATTACACACTAATCTCTAGCACTTGTACATACTGGTTTAGGCACTTAGAAACTTCACCAGATCCCTTAAATTAGTACCCTAGTCCATTAAGGTTTAAAAGTGCTTATATTTCTGCAAGTACTGAGGAGAATGTATTTCTGGAAATTAAAGGCTTTGGTGTTGTCTGATGGGAAAATGTTTTGTGCGTCTTTGGCTCTGAGACCTACAAGTTTTAGCTAAAAACTGACTGTTGAATTAGCAAGATAATCACTTTAAGAGTAAAATTAGCATTAATATAGATTGAAGAAACCAGATAAAACTAAATCTATATAACTCAACTTAATAACACATTCTTGGTTTAGCTAACCAAACTGAAAGTGCATGATCTTACTCTTAAATTTTCGCATGTAGTCACACTTTCAAGGAATACCTATTATTCTCACATTGCTAACAGTAAATAGAAGCTAGAAGAGGTCAGTTGGCAAAAATGCTATAAAGACCTTATTCTAGATTTAATTTGCCCTGTTTGCAACAAGATGGTAATGTTTCTCACTTTTGAGCAATGATGAAACATTATGACTCATTGCTACTTACACCGTTATACATTCATGTGTTTTATATATATATATATATATATATAAAAAAAAGTTTCACATTTAGTATAGTCAACTCAAATTCCTAAATACATTTTTTGAAAAACTAAAAGTATAAATCCTAACTATCAAATTAGAAACAAAACTGACACTAAAAAGAGATTTTTAAGTTCCAAGCAGCAGACCACATTAAACATGGGGCTGTCAAAGAACCAATCGTGTTCTCTTTAGACCAGTGGTCTCAACCAAATATTTCAGCCATTTGTGGAGACAGTTGGTTATTCTGTTTATAACATCAGCATGCTCTTTTCTCCCACAGTGGTGAAATGTTTCGCTCAATTAGAAAAGGGAGTTGTATTTCAAATAAAGTTTGAATCTGAACTTGTGTAGTTTGAAGGGAGGGGCTCAATAATGTTCCCATCTAGAAAAGAGGGGCCCTGCAGAGAAAGTTTGGGAACCACTGCTTTAGAATAATTTTCAAGTATCTGTGCATCACACTATTTGGGGAAATATTTTTGGTCTGAATCTGTAAGGGGAAGCCTGTGAGATAAGCTTTTGCCACTTATGAGCACATGCATTGCCTTAAGCTCATAGCTGGCCAATGTAAATCATGCTCCCATTGTGATGCTGTGACTTTCAGGCCATGTTCACCAAGCTGCGTCTGAATCACAGAACACTCTGTGTGTTAATCGGTTCTCCACAACATATTAAAGAACTCACCACCTCCTGGTAGATCACGAACAGCAATGGCCACACATCCAAGCAACTCAATTGAGCCTAGAAACCGCCCTCCTTATAGAACCTATAATGCAAAACATAATTACATTTTGCATGTTTGTAAAGTTGAGGCTTGTAAAGCTAATAACTATTTAAGCACTACTGTAAGACTGTCAAAATAAGCATTGGTCCACTTACGCTGCTGGTCCTTCATTTGTCATAATCTTGAAGGCACAGTCCACAGTGTTCTTGTAATTGTGAGCCTCCAGACCCTAGAGATAGACATTTAAATTAACACACCTGACCAAAAATCAAAGACCATTCCTTGGCAGCACAATTTCAATAGCCCCATGAGGCTTCAGGGAGATTCAGGGAGAATTTTCACATATAAGTAAAAAGATTCCTCATTTTGTTTGTGTATGTGAGTGTGTGTGTGTGTTTTAAATGCACCATAGATTTGCAACATAACACACCTGCATTCTAGTCTTAATCACATCAAGCGGTGTATTTCCAAATACACTGGCAGCTCCAGCTATGGCTCCAAACACTCCAGTCACCAGAGGGTTTATGCTTGTTGGGTTGCCACCTAGTTTTAAAATGGACATAATGTTTATACAATCCTGCATTCATGCAAACACATATATAAAACTCAAACTTAGTGAACAAGTATTAACTACAGGGTTTTAAACACCTATTTAAACATCTATTAACTGTGGGTGTATGTGCTTTAACTTTCACATAAATACATTTTATATATATATATATATATAGAGAGAGAGAGTATATATATATATATATATATATATATATATATATATATATAAAATTATATTATTATATAACATATACATACTCATCTCTTAGAAACAGCAACAGTGTAAAATTCTACTGCTTACTCAAAGTTTTTTTGTGTCAAATACATAGACAAAATTTTCATTGACAGTTAAAGTTCATTTGAGCAGGTCTGTGTGAAAAACATAGACGCATTGGGTCTCCTTAAATTACTATGTATTACTCACCCCATATTGGGTCAAAAAATAATTTTTAACATGTATGTTAGAAACTAGGATTTTTGTGCAATAAATTAAACTAGAATACTAATTTAACTTTATTTAAATGCTAATTTTGAATATATGAGCTGAATATTTGAGTGCTAGCCAAGACCCAGATGTGATAATCGAATTGTGTTACACATGCACATCACTTCATAGTTTTCAGACTTCTTCCATCATCTTATGTTATCGGTGAGTGTGCACAGAAGTGATATCACCCTTTTCTGGGTATTTCTAGCAAAACTGGGGGTTAAATTTCTATCTACCAAAGTGGTGCACTTCATAGATCATGCAAGTGCACCTGATCAACTGGCTGCTTACTGTTAAAGATGTTATAATGCTGAGTACTGCACGTGCAGGGTGTGAATAATCAAATTAAAACCCAACCTTTGTACCAGTTCCTCAGGGATGTCATAACAAAAAATCGAATAGCTTGGTTTGATCCTTGCTTCAATATTGTTGCTGTCAGTCCCTGATATATTCCCCTGAAGCCTGAAAAAAAAACAGAATAATGCAAATAATTTAAAAAACCCACACACATCTAAGGCATGCTCCTCTGGATATTCTGGATGATTTGGTCTGTGTTCATTAGTTAGCACAAGGGTCTGTTTGTTCTAAAATTATCTGCTTGGTTTCTAAGGTTCCGCTGAGGCCAAAGCAAGTAGGACTGTGACAGTCATATGGCTTCTATACCCATCACATGTTGCTCATGTGAATAAACCTCAATTACACAACTTAAGGGTGGGTGGTCTGTATCCATTTACTTTCACTGAATGGGAATATCTGAGGTCATGTCTTTTGGACCTTGTCTTATTTTCAGCCTGATGCATTTGTATTATTTGTATGTGTAGATTTGTTGCATATATGTAATTACCACTACTGTTACTGCTACTGCTGGACCCAGATTTACACTTCAAGGTCAATGAAGTTTGTCAATCAATCAATTAGATTAGATATCAATTAGATTTTCATTAAAAATTGTATACATTTTAAACAGTAAACTGTATACATTTTAGACACTGTTATCATATGAAAGACCACATTTTGTTATAAAATAGATTTTTAATAAAAAGTACATAATCCACATACATAATCCAAACTGAATATTGCTTATTTTACATGGGTTACATTTACATTTACGGCATTTAGCAGATGCTCTTATCCAGAGCGACTTCCACATCCTAATTACAGGGACAGTCCCCCTGGAGCAACTCTGGGTTAAGGGTCTTGCTCAGGGACCCAGTGGTGGTAGTGCTAGAGGTGGGGTTTGAACCTGGGACCTCTTACTCGCATAAGCATACTAGCATACCAGTTACTAGCATAACTGTTACACATGACTAGATATTTTATTTTAATGAAAACAATTATTTGGATAGGACAACAATTTACATGTAATAAATCTGATAAACACACTAATGAAACCTTATGCTTAGTTAAGGGTGGCTGAGTTTATACAGATTTAATAGATTTTGTAAAATTAAGTTATAAAGAAGCCCATAAAAACAAACTTACTTAGAAATTACAAAATGAAGTTACAAAGAAATGTAGACTTAAAGAATATCTTTATTCTCTATATTATACATTTTTATTATAAAATTTAAGAACTACATCAGTTCAATATGCTACAATATGTTACATTTCCATAAGGTGGCAGTATAAGCGAACATTACAAACCTTGTGCATGGACTATTTCCCTTACACCATGGAAAAATCCTCGGTATTTGGGATTTGCTGAGACCTGATCATGAATAAATTTGACCTGAAATCACAGGCAAAACATTCCTCAACATAACAGCTTAATAAGCCTTAATATTTACTTTAATGTTACAGTGTAGTAATCAAATTTGAAGCCTCTAAAAGCATCCTACTCATCTGTTGCCGGGAGTCTGGTTCTTGACTTTATTTACCATACTGAACATAACAAAACTCAAAGAACTCAAATACCACTGTTACCACAAAAAGCTAAGCCTCTTGAATGACCGACGCGCTGCTCTGATTCATTGGGGTTTAAATAGCCAGCCCCCAATGAAGCACACCTGTGCCCTCATGAGCCCAGTTGTGCTGAGTCAGAGCAGAGTGCTGTTTACCGTGACACCAATTTATAATAAGACCACCCTTATAAAGGTTTTATGAATGGTTTATTTTTAAAATATTATTAATTAGGTTATAAACACCTTTAAAAGCCCTGGTAACTTAGTGATACAAGTCATACTTCTGCAAATGGAAGATTATGGGTTCAAATCCTTCCTAATAATTTGGGGCAACAGTGGCCTAGTGGTTAGAGACTAGGCCCAAGGAACATGGGTTCAAATCCCAGACCAGTAGGTTGCCATGAGGTAACCTTGAGCAAGGTACCATCCCCATCACTGCTCCCTGGGCACTTCTAATAGCAGAAAAGAAGAGGCTGCATTTCGTTGTGTTTCACTTTGTGTTGTACTGTGTTTCACAATGACAAATATTCACTTTCAAAAGGCACAGATCTTATTATGGGATTCATTACTGTTGCCCTTTAATTTTTGTATTTGTGGTAACTGCATATTAATGTTCATAGCAATTATCAACTATTTATAAACCCTTACATTAATATAAGGGTATAGTTTCCTTTTGTAAAGTGGTACCTACAGTTTCTCTATTTCAAAATAGCCTTTTCTCTCTCATACTGTGGTATGGAGACATTGCCTAGGTTGGCCGACTATTGCTCCTTGAAGGCACGCATCATTTTACGCACCTTTATTGTCTCCATAGGACACACCACCAATACAGCCTCGGCCACTCCCGCACCCAAGCCGCACAAAAAGCCTTGTCTGCTGCCCAACTTTCCATTCTCATCTCTCATCTTATTACTAAGGATCTCAAATACTCCAAACCTGAGGGGACAAAGGAACACTTACACAATAAGGCTATATGAAATTACGTCAAGGGGTCATGTACTACATGTTCAGACAAAATATGTTAATGGCCTCTGCTCTTAATTTCCATATATGGACTACAGAAAATATTATAATTTAGAAAATTAAAATTGAGGAAACTTGACTTTTTCATAACATGAGGCCCTAAATTCCAACTACAACTATGTGAAGTAAATCTGTAATTATTTAATCATGCACTTTGTACAATTGTATCATGTGTTAGCTTTTTAGTCTCATAAATGTACAATGTAAAACAAAAGAAGAAAGATAAAAGCAAATAAAATTTTTTGTCAAAATTTGGGATAAGGGAAAACATGGGCAAACTATTGTTCACTATCAATATAATGTAAATGTTCATCCCTCAGGCATCCTTATTTTGAATGCAGGTTTGTGATGGTAGTACCTTAAGCCAAGTTGATGCTAAAATCCTGTATGATATGATATAGGTCACATGATTCATCTATCCATCTATATATCTATTATCTGAGGCTCATGCTGGACACTAGTCTAGCACTGCTAGAGCCTATCCAAGCGTGCATTATTGCATATTGGACACAATGACAAATCACACTCATTCTCACAGTCACACATAGTGGGGCTATTTGGCATCTTTAGTCCACCTTAAGCGCATGTGTTTAAGGGCATGCGTTTGGACTTTGGGAGGAACCTGAAAACTGACACAGACGGGGAAAAACATGCAAATTCTACATCGTGGCCATCCCAGCTGGGAATAGAACCAAGAACCTGCTAGCTGTGAGATGACAGAATTTGGTTCGTACATAGCTTTCATTTTAAACAGTCTGTTTAATTCCTGAAAAAATTAATTAATTAATGAAACAAACCTTTGAACAATAGCACCCACCCACTAAAGCATGCTACATTTACTAATGCTACTAGTAAGAAACAAATTATAAGAAAGTGAATGCTTTTACTGTTTTAAAAAATAAGGATATACATACCTTGTTGCAGCTTTGGGGATAGAACCATAAAGCAAAGAGCTGAGGCCCCGGTACAGGCCTTTAGGGCCATGGTTATGGAGTGTCTGCTTCACACAGTCAACTTCACAGTGGACAGGAATAAAGGAGAAACTGAGTTTTCCATAATAACTTTACAACAGGCATTAACGAAAAAAACTTTAAGAAAGTTGTAACTAGTTATGGAATTTATGACCACTAAATAGCATTGTCTTAATTTGAGTTGAGCCATAACAGATTTTCAAATTGACTTTGCTTTTGCAGTCATTCTGACACCTGAAATTTTACATTGTCCATAAGGGTCATAGACAAAGTATGCTAAATCTATCCAATCTCCCAACTGTAAATCTCAACTGTATTGAGATTTCTCAACTATTCCTTTAATAGTTACCAGGACACCTTGCACAATTACTTAATTTGGTCAATATTTATTCAGAGTGCTGTAGTTTCACTAAGTTTGCAGCTTGATTTGTAAATAATTGATTACGTCAAATGTCCTGGGTGACCGAGTAGATGAGTGCCGACCAAATGGCAGCAGTGACACAAGTGCTTCTCAATGGAACAATGAGTGCTGGCAAACATGTTGTGAATAAAATGGGGCTTCCTTTCCAAAGTCCAGGGACTATGGAACACAGATAAAGCTATGATGAGAACAGAGATATCAGAAAGGGTTTGTGTTTACAATGCACTTTGTCCTTCCAGCTTTAAAGTCTTTTTAATTCCTTTAATGAGCCTGGTACTGTTTGAACCCAGACACATTTGCAAACACTTTCAAAAAATCTAAATGACAAAACAACTTCTGAGGAAATACTGAGAAGCTTACACAATATAGAAAATCAACATGGGCAGTAATTGTACAAGAAAACAATATGTCCATGATAGCATTAACTGAATAGAGCAGCAAAAAAGAAAAATCAACCTTTTTAAAATTTTAGTCAATCAGACCTTTGCTTATGTAGCTTTGAAACTATGTGGCTAATTCAGCAAACCAGCATAGATTAGGTTGCACCGTGCAGGACAGAAATCCACAGGTTGAAAAGTTCTGTTTGTACAGTTTTATAAACCTACCAAGCCCAGTTATACATCCCATATTAACAGTGGCCATGAATTAGAAAGAGGTGGGAATGCAATTATCAAGCAAATATAAATACTTCATTGTATCAGTTATCATAACCACACATTATTTTAATTAGGAACTGACATGACCTGCAGAATTCTGTGGGAACCACAAAAATCATATTGAGGCAAATGTATAGTGAGGTATATCACTTCAGCTGATTGGCTATATTTGAGCTTAAGTAAAAATACACACATGAAAAGAGAGGTATGAAAGGAGACACACACCAATGCCTTTGTAGCGTGGGTGGTTTCCCTTCTCATCTAACTGTAACTGGGTCTTCACATACTCTGTGGGGAAAGTGATGCAGATTTCAATCCCTCCAGCAATCCCACCTGTAAAAACAGAAGGAGTGTCCTTCACTCACACCAGCAGCTCTTTTAACGACTCTGCTCATAATGCATTTTGCTCATTTTGCTCAATATATAAACATCCTGGAAAGGAAAAAAACTTAAACATGACATTTCTTCTGTATATTTTCTTGCATGTTTAAAAGAAACAATACAATATAAAATGTGCCACAACCCCAGATTTTTTTGTATGTTGAGTTTTATTATAAGAAAAAATAATTAAAAAAGAAAGGTTTAGTCGATACTCAAGAGGAGAACAAAAATTAGTTGGAGCCTCCTTAAAACTGTAGATCCTGCATTTATCTGCAGTTAAACAACAACCAGCTGACTCACTGCTATTGGCTCTGTCTAATCCTGCCCATGGAAAACTCCCCTTGGCCCCTCTCCAAGTATGAGGGGGTATGCCTGCAAACCACAGGTCTTGCTGTTTAACACAGGATATGAATAAATGACTGGGCTTTGCAACACTAGTGTTTGCTGAGCAGAGCTCTGAAAGCCTGTTACAGAACAGCAATGTTTAATAACAATGACAAACTGCTTATAATCGATCCACACAAACATGCAAAAATGGGAGGATATATGCAGTAGAATGAATGCAGTTAGTGTATTCTGGCCCTTATTTAGAATACACTTTATGCTTCACATAACATCAAATAGATCAAATGAATCAGTCAAGTATCAGTCCTACATGGAAGAAGTGATAAGTCCATTTGAATAGATTATATTAGATTATTGCTCAAAACATTGTAAAGCAGACTTTCAAAGCACACAAACAATCTTTAGTGCAATCCAGAGGGCAGTGGTTAGGGAGTGTTTGGGGGAATGAAAACCTAGTATCTTTTTGATTTTTGTAGTGAATTTCTTTTGTTTGAGAAAAGGAAACATGTCAACTGAGGTAAAACATTTTAGTCAGTAAACGAATTAACCAAACTGACTGAAGTCTTTTCGGTTTCCTCATCAAAGAATTGTCCTCAGCAAATCTTGTACTTTCATTCATTTTCTGATCCATTTATTATAACCAAGGTCACAGGGGGAGTCTGTCCTAGGACTTATAAAGTTGAAAATATCCTGGACAGGTCACCATCCATCACAGGGAAAGCACAAAGACAAACACAGATACAGTCAAACTAAAAAGAATTCATTTAGCTCCTTTCCAGTTCACCTGAATTACATGTTTGGACTTTGGGAGTTAGAGTGGGAAAAACATGGAAAACTGGGAATCTGCGACAGAACCTTCTCCCTGTGAGGAAACATCACCCATCAATGCTATGTCCCCCCTTCTTGTACAGCTACCAGTATTGTATGAGCTAGGATTCCTTCTGAAATGGTACATGTCTGCTTGCCCTTTTTCAGAGGTCCTTCAGTGGTAATGATGAAGAATAGGGTCATAGAGAAAGCTTCTTACATGTATAAATACCAAAACAAACAAAGAAAATAAAATAGAGATATGTGTATATGAAATTTTGTTAATGTGCATCAGTCATCCACATGATATTAGCATCAGACTAGCAAACAAGTAATCTACAAGCTCCATACAATTTAGAGAGTAATGACACTCTTTGACTAATTTCAAATAACTCTTATGATCAAATGATGAAAATATGGATGTGAAATACGCTATAGTAGCTAAGAGAGATAGAACAGCAGTTATTCTACAGCTGTGTTCTTGCAACTATTTTTTATATATTTCTCACTCCTCAGAGACAGATGTCAGAGACAGAGACTTATTTCCTCAGAGACCGATGTCATTGTTAAAGCGGAGCGTTGTGGAGCATTGTCAAAGTCATGTACATATTGTGATGTGGCTTCATTACTCGTCAAATACATTATTAAGGAGGTGACTGTTTAGTGGTTATAAAAAGGAAGGAGAATGCTTGTAACACTTCTACATGGTGTCTGTTTATGGGAACATCCAGCACTTCAGCAGGGAGAGGCGCACTAGTAATTTTTTAGTATTAAATTTAGTATTAAAGTATTAAATAACCTAGTATTAAATAGTATTAAATAACCTAGTAAAGGTTGTCCTAAGAGTGGAAACAACTCCCTGGGCATGTAGCAAAGATGGCCACTGTATGGACTTTGTAATGAGCCATGTCAAATGCACTTGTAACAGATGTAACACAGCAGATGCTAAACTGATAACAATTTTTTTGACAGTTTGATTAAGACTGATAAGGTTTTTGAGAATACATCTAAAAAAAAATCCTAAGTGGAAAAGAAAATGTAACATATGGGCCCACTGATCTTTGGCTTTGGGTGAAGTACAGCGGGGGTGCCCAAACCCAGTGCTGTAAGACTAGTGTCCAAAAGATTTCCCTACTTAATTACACATGATTCAAATCACCTTCTATATCACCAGGTTTATTCAGGCTGTTTGAGAAGGGGATAGACTAAATTATGCTTGATACTGGCCCTCCAGGACCAGACCTAATCTTGCCTGCTATACAGGATCTTGAGCATCATCATTTCATGTCAACTCCACAAAGTACAAAAACTCAAACCAGGTCCATATTATATACCTAATATTAAAGCAATAATTTAAAGGACTGGCCACTCCAGCCCCTACAGTGCTAAATACAAACAGGTTTTACAGGTACCAGTATACCTGTGAAAAGGGTAGAATTTGTAAAGCAGGATATTTTTTAACTTGTTTGGCAAGAAAAGAGTGTAGTTGTTGCAGTAAGCTTCAGAGGAGAAATCTGGATCTGACGTCATGCTCTCAGTTTGATTTCAAAAGCATAACAGTCCAACAACTGAATCTCAGTATGTAGGTAGATACATTTGAAGAATTCCTTGGGTAGGGAGATGATTATAGACCAGCAGCCTTTCCTCATTTTTTATTATTCATTAGCTAAAACCCTGCTGACTTCTGACTATCAGCACAAGACCAAAGGTTATTGACAAGGTGCGCTAGCTCTCTGCAGCACATACCATCCTATCATCAGATCAATGAAGTGAGGCAAACAGTGCATGCGGTAGCACTTAGATTCCAAATTCAGGTTTAAATGAAGCATACAAGTAATAGTTTCATATTCTATATTTATTATAGAGTCAATTTGTGTTTATTTGCCCCTGAATTGACAGCTACGTAGGACCAGCCCAAGGGTGTGTTGCTATCAGTGCAAGTGTGATGTCTCTTTTTGTGCTGAGTCATTGGTTCAGTGGATCACAAATGCCGACAGATCATGTCAGTCGGTCCGCATCTGGGTTGTGATAGCATAGCTCAACAAAATTTGAGAGAAATGTTTTTGGAAATATTTCAGCACTAGCATTCTAGAATAGTTTGCACAGTAGCTGAAAGCTTGTAGGCAGTTATCATCATTTCATTTGTTTAATGATAGCTTGTCTGCACAAGACGGCTTTAGGATGGTAAACCATGCTCACCTACAAAAAGCTGAACAAATGGGTCAGTTTTTATGGACAGCAGTCATTCATGGATCATGCATTTTTGAAATGACTTCATTCCACAACCTGTAACTACTTCCATTTCTCAAAAGCAGTATCTATTACCATGTCACGCCACTCTTCCATGCATCCACAAACTTCAACCACTCAAACAGACTATTTAAGAAAGATTAGGAGAGGGGCCATGCAACAAATCAGACCTGAAAAGTATCCTCTTGCTGACCATCCCTGCATCCCTTAACAGAATGAAGAGATTGTGTAATAATCAATGAAGGAATTTGAAATATCGGTCATATTTTAAAAAACAATGTCCTGGAATATAATTCGAATTTAGAACAATGGTAATATTTTAAGACTGCCTGATGGTATGCACTTTCCCAAATACCTGATAAATTAAACCATAAACCTCTTTAGAGAAACTTTCATTGAAATTTACTCTCGATTATGGTGATGGGAACCAGGCACCTGATGAGTCTGACTTCTAGAAAAGATCACTCACAGAAACATGCCATATTCAGTGCCTCCAACATTGTTTCAACAATGGATTTCAGCCTGGAAAATACATTCAAGTCCATTTAAGGCAGAGACATAGACAAACTTATTTAGACAAACATATTTTTAGAATATTTTACCATTTACATGATAACTGAAAATAAAAAAATATTTGTCCACTGGCCATTCTGAATAGTTCATAAAATTATATTATTTGCAATGTGAGACACCTGGTTCCTATCACCACCATTGTGAAGAAAACGGAGTCCTTTATTTTCCCTTTAACTGCCATCGGTCGCACAGCCAAAGGCCTCGTCTGAATAGTTGATTGAAGCTTGCTTTACTGCTGCACTAAATTTCGCCTGATCTGTAGCTCATATCCACACTCACCACGCTGTTAGAGGCGACATGCATGCGCATCCACTTGACTACCAGATCAGTGAAAATCAGGAAGCGTGGACTGGAAAGGAAGTCTGTTTCGGGTTTTTGGGATACGGCCCGGTAATTTACGAAGGGGCTAGTTTACTTTTCGAGTGCCAACACGTTAAGAGTCCATTAAAGAGACCAGAGACCACCGACCACAAAAGGGGAGGGGGACACTTCATGCCACAACACACACATACTTGCCTGCAGGTGTTGTTCTGCCTGTTTGAGTAGTTTAGGGTCCTGTAGAAAGTACCAGTTGTTTGGCTATTAGCAAACCTCTGCAGCTGCCCGATTCGCTACATTTAACCAGGCACACCCTCTGCATAAACTCAAACTCAAAATACACTTAGGAAAGAGGAAAGAGCTTGAAGAAGACTTACCAGCTAAAATAGCTTTTCCAGGGTGCGTCGGTTTCGCCGTGCCGCCGGTTGCAGCTGCAGATAAACAGTGGGGTCTGTGAAAGGGGCTCACAAATTTCGGGTTTCCAGACATGTTTGATATTTCACAGGGAGCTCTGTAAAACTAACAGGAGGTGTTGCACCGGGATAATGTAGTCATTAACGTGAGTACCGTTTACTTGGAGGAAATAAATACGTGTTTTTCTGACAGCCCGAAGTTTTCTGACTGCTCTGTTCCTGTCAGTGAGCGGTTGAACATCGTTCCGAGGGCGGGGCGCTGGTCTCTCCAGCTCACCAACGAGCGCCATGTTTTTCTAATAACAAAACAATTTAAGGTGGACCAGCGCCTTTTTTTTGTGTCCTCGCTACAAATCCCCCCCTCCTTTCAAGTTTTTAACAGCGCCCTTTTTGTTTACTAAGTTTTACTTTATGTACAACTGGGAGAAATAAAAGGCATAACTTTTACCCATTAGCGCGCAAAGTGATTGCACATTGATCAATAACGACACAGCTATAAAAATAGCCAAATGTACAGTTTTGACTTGTTGCCAGAAGCACAGTGTGGTTAGCGGGTCGTTTTAATGGTAATGGCGCCCCCTGCAGGTAAGCTGTAGCAATACAGTCAGGATCTTTAGCTCTTTTTCTTAGCTATGTCGTGTTAGTATCATTATGAGCAAGAGGTCGAATTGTTTAAAGTGGCTCTCCGTTGTCGAAGTAAAAGTGTTTTCTTTTTTATTTCATGTATGCCCAGCGGTTCGATAAAACGATCTTTTTTGTTTGTTTGTTTTTTCGTCCATCAAAGTTAATTCACTATTCTGCCTAACAAGCATTGCCTAACTACACCATATAAACACGACACAAGACATTCGCTGATATAAACTAATGTAGATTCTTCTTTAGCCATCTAATGAGAAAAATATGGAAGCCTGTCTCTGCCAAATGAAAAATTAAGTTATAATAACGAGAAAACCTTTGCATTATAATGCTTTAACATGTCAAAATAATGAGAAAAGATAGATGGATAGATAACTAAATAGGTCAGGTTGTCCTTTAAGTCAATGTCATTGTTGTTATGAGATTTTAGGTCATTATAATGAGATTATTTCACAGTGTCACAATGATATGTTTCTTATAATTAAGAGATGGGAAGAAGGAGGACAAGGAAACCTGGTGGTGGAACCGAGAAGTGCAGGAGTGTATACAAAAGAAGAGGCAGGCAAAGAAGTAGTTGGACAGTCAGAAAGATGAAGAAAGTAGACAGGTGTACAAAGAGATGAACCGCAGGTTGAAGGCCAAAGATAAGGTGTTTGGTGAATTGTTTGAGGGATTGGACAGTAAAGAGGGAGAAAAGGACCTTTACCGAATGGCTAGATAGAGAGACAGAGCTGGGAAAGATGTGGAGCAGGTCAGGGCGATTAAAGATAGAAATGGAAACGTACTCACAGGTGAACAGAGCGTGTTGAGCAGATGGAAGGAGTACTTTGAGGGGCTGATGAATAAAGAAAAGGAGAGAGAGAAGATTGGATGATGTGAGGATAGTGAACCAGGAAGTGCAGCAAATTTGCAAGATGGAAGTAAGGGCAGCAATGAAGAGGATGAAGAATGGAAAGGTTGTTGGACCAGATGACATACTAGTGGAGGCATGGAGATGTTTAGGGGAGATGGCAGTTGAGTTTCTAACCAGATTGTTTAACACAATCTTGGAAAGTGAGAGGATGCCTGAGGAGTGGAGACGAAGTGTACTGGTACCAGTTTTCAAGAATAAGGGTGATGCACAGAGCTCTAGTAACTATAGAGGGATAAAGTTGGTCAGCCACAGCATGAAGTTATGGGAAAGAGTTGTGGAAGTGAGGTTAAGAAAAGAGGTGAGGATTAGTGAACAGCAGTATGGTTTTATGCTGCGAAAGAGCCCTACAGATACAATGTTTGCTCTGAGGGTGTTGATGGAGAAGTACAGAGAAGGACAGAAGGAGTTACATTGTGACTTTGTGGACTTGGAGAAAGCATATGACAAGATGCCTAGAGAGGAGTTGTGGTTTTGTATGAGGAAGCCAGGTGTTACAGAGAAGTATGTGAGCGTAGTTCAGGATATGTATGATGGCAGTGTAACAGTGGTGAGATCTGCAGTGGGAGTGACTGGTGCATTTAAGGTAGAGGTTGCATTACATAAAGGATCAGCCCATTCTTGTTTGCAGTAGTAATAGACAGGTTGACGGATGAGCTTAGACAGGAGTCTCCGTGGATGATTATGTTTACTGATGATATTGTGATCTGCAGTGAGAGTGGGGAGCAGCTTGAGGAGAACCTGGAGAGATGGAGATATGCTCTAGAGAGTAGAGGAATGAAAGTGAGTAGGTCAAAGATAGAATACATGAGTGTGGATTAAAGGGTAGAGGTGACAAAGGTGGAGGAGTTTAAATACTTCAACTATGATGTTTAACTATGCTACTTTGCAGTCTCCTTCAGACCAACCCTCCTGCAAAGGATATAATTCATGTGTATGCATTTTCCTCCACTCTTATATCACCCTGTGTTCCTCCCTCTTAATAAAATAAGTATTTACTACAGCCATTTCCATCCTTTTAGCAAAATCACCTAAGGGCTGGGATCAGCAGTCATGGCCTAGTTGTTAGGGACTAGGCTCCTAATTGGAAGGTTATAGGTTTGAGTCCTGGACCAGTCGGTTGCTGTGCTGTACCCTTGAGCAAGGTACTGTCCTCTTCACTGCTTCCCTGGATATAGCTGCCCACTGCTACACATTTTGATATAAGAGTTAAACTCAGAGGTTACATTTCATTCACAGTGTGCTGTGCTGTATGTCACTTTCACTTAAAATGAGATTATACAGAAACATTTCTGAAATGATGATACACTATAAACTGCTAAGTTACTGAGCACTTAATTTGTTTTTAGTTAAAGGGTATGTCTCAAAATCTTAATGAATTTTCAGAGAGCTCAACGTACAAGAAAAAAAATATGATAGGGTACAGTAAGGACTTAATAATAATATGAGTAACTTTTAATTTGTAGAAAGTGTTCACGGCTTTATTTTGTCGCCATTGTTGCGCATGCGCATCCCGTGTTATTATTTTTTTTAATCTCTTCAGCGTGTCCCGTTCGGTGTAAATAAGTGTTAACAGTATTTTTCACAGAAGAACTAAAGCTTCTGCGAGCTCTCTGTTTCGCTTTGTGTCATTTTGCAGCACCACACCGCCGGTATGGAATTCCCGTTGCTTGCCGCTGGAACGTTTCTGTTTCGCGATGGACTGCCGCCGTGCAGCACTGTCACAAATGCTGTTAAACCCACTGTTAGCGTCACATGAAAACAGCAGGCTTGTAGCGAGCAAGTTTGTTAACATCGTGCCTGTTTTACGTTAGTTTAAAGGATTCCCATTTTGCTAGTTTATGATGCACGGCTGTTGTTGTCAATAGCCTGACAGTAGTTTAAAGCGATCGTTTCTAACTTTTAGCAGCAAGTAGTGGGAGTGCTGTTAAATACTTAATCCATCTGAGCTGCCAAAGCCGATTTTAAGAAGAATTTGTAGTGGCTGGGTTTTGCTTCTAGGTTCTAAAGAATTGAGGCTGCACGAAAAGGATGTAAACAGTTAAGAAGTTTGATCTTGATCGTGTATGTGCATATGATTTGATGCACTACTGCCTAAATGCAGCGTGTCAGAACATTGCGCAAAGGATAACTCTTTAGAGATTAAATGTCCAGTCGCCGCGCTTCAGGGTCATAAGTGTGTTTAACAACTGCTGCCCTTGTTCTGGCATACTTTGCCAGAAGAGCATAGCAGTGGTGCAGATTTACAGTTATATGTGTCGAGGCTTTGCTACTGTCCTTTCTCCACTTATGGTGGAAATGATCCCTTAAAAATCATTAATAATCTCCTTTTCCCACTTGTTTCTATGGTTATGGATATGCACTACAAATAAAAACAATTGTGTGTTTTTAAGGTTACACATTACAAATTGACTAACTGGATGCTGTACCGCATGTAAAGGATCATGTTCCACTTCTAAGAAATAATTACAGAAAGCTGAAGCACAGCTTTACTTTCAAACAGTACAACTTCCAGCTATTTACCAAGAGTATGCTGCTCTAATAGGTATGCTGAAATAATATGCTGCTTTGATGTGGAATAGCAGAATAAAACTTCCTTTCCTGTTAACTTTCTATGAATGATCTTGAAAAGAGGGTCCACTAGATTGGCAGCTCAGTCCATATATTGAAAGACCATGAGCTACAGATCAGATGAAATCAGGATGAACAGGAGCTTTCTATTAACTTGAGGAGAAGAGTTACTAACTGAGATGAAAAGTACTTGTAGCAATAAATGATATGAGTGGGGATTCATGTTTTAGGTTTTATGCATGTTGCAGCTAATGCCAGGAGTGTAGTTAACTACCTGTTGTTTTTTTATTTTATTTAGTAAACTATATAAATCCAACACAAACTATTAAAAAATGTAGTAACCAAACACTCTATGTAAAAAATGTTAGGTTTAAGACAGCCAACTTTAATTAGTTTACATAATGATTTTGTTATTCCAGGCTACATCTAGTGGTACAGGTACAGGACAGCTCCTAAATTCATTACTAAAAAAGGTTACATATGACGGTTGCATACTGTTTTGATAAGACAGCCATCATATATTCAGGAAGTTCCTTTACACTCCTTTCAGTATTAAACTGGTGCTTTAATCGGGGAACGACCCTATTTTGCATTTCGTGTTTAAATGCATTAATTCCATGAAGTCACAGCTAATGACTAAAATCAGGAGATCAGCAGTGCTTGTATCAAGTTTGCATTTTGACATTGCAGGGCTTTTCTGTTTGGGCTTTATAGTAAACATTACTGACAACCATGGGGTTTTAATTAAGCTTTGTCTAGAGCAGGATTAAAGAGATATTGCATCATATTAACTGGTAATTATGCCAAAATAACTTTTCTTCCATAATTTTTCATCTCCTAAGATGCTTTGGGTGATAGATATCACAATAAGATCAGATTATATCCTGGTAAGTGTAATGGGATTGCAATGGGATATTTTTTACAGACACCCAACAAATAATGTGCAGTGCATTTTCTGGCACCAAAAAATAGCACTATAATAAATGGAAGTTGTTGTATGATTCCAGCACTTATAAAAACAGCCTAGATAATATATTGGTCACCATTACTAAATGTTGCGCAAAATAGACAAAAATGGACAAATTTAAGACACTACTGGTTACCACTAATGGTTTTAGTCTATGTAATTTTGTGCATTTCTTAAAGACATTAAGCAGATAATATGTTCTACAGTGTCAGACAGCACATAGGCAAATGTATTTAAGATTCAGCCACTAGACAAAGTTAAAGCATGTTATATGTAGGCTTCAATTAAATATAGTGTAGTTATAAGCCTAGTTCCAGTGCAAAACTAAAGAAAGCTAACACTTACGGGTCAACTATTTTGTTATATAGGGAAAATTTGTAAGTGTACCTTTTTTGCTAAGAAATTAATTTTGAGGTGACCTGCTTCAGAGTTATAACCCAGATTTATATTTAACATATTGTTGTAACTAAGGTGGGTCCTTGGATGTAGTGATGAGCCTTTTTGTTTTCTGCTAGGCACAATGGCAGTTCCTCCATCATACACTGACCTGGGCAAAGCAGCAAAGGACATTTTCAGCAAAGGCTATGGTAAATGTATTTTTGGAGCATGGATTTTACTGCACAACATTACACCTTCTAAAACTCTTATTGAGCATTTTGTCTGTCTTGTTGGAGACTGTAGGCATAAGCCTTGGCATTGCTTTTGAATGATTTTAAAACATTTCCAAATTTCTTTCCCCAGTCATCACCAAATTCCCACTCTTTTAAGAAGGCTAGTTTTCACACAATGGTACCAACAATGCTAAGCGAAAGGTTTACACATATTTTCTCTGGGACAAGTGCAGTCAGGTGCCATACCTCCTGCTAATGCAATGTCAGTAGACAGCTCAACACATCTGGATGAGGATACTAACTGTCAGATGTTGTTTCAGCCACAGATATCAATTTTGGTTATCACTGTGTGAGCATCACAGACAGCTCAACACGTCTGGATGAGGATACTAATTGTCAGATGTTGTTTCAGCCACAGATATCAGTGTTGGTTATCACTGTGTGAGCATCACAGAAAGGCCTATTATGCCCCTTAATACCCTAGGCCAAGGACAGCTATGGTCCAACTTTGGGCATAAAGCACAAAGACAATAAAAGTGGGCTCAAATGCACAAAAATACTCTAAAGAGATTGTGTAATGCTGACAGAACTGCTGATGTTATTAAAGCAAGTGAATGCCATACCAGGAATGAGAAAATAATAATGCCCATGGAATATTTTGCTGATTAGCATAATTTGCTTTGCTTTTAGGTTTCGGAATTGTTAAACTGGATCTCAAGACCAAATCACAAAGTGGAGTGGTGAGTTCATGATTTGTTTCTTTGTTTGTTCCTCAGTTTTTTTTTTTTTTTTCATTCCCTGATTTGGTCTTAGTTTTTTAATGGCCATGTTACTTAATTTCTTTGAGAATATAATAATGCAGATTGATTTAGGAGGCACCATTTATGCTAATCTATGTTAAAGAAACACATTCCATGCTGAGAATATCAAAATCAGTTGATCTGTGTTCAGAAATGTTTATATTTCATAAATTCAGATATACTGTATTACAAATGTATCTAACCAGTTGTGATCTTTTGTTTATAAACTGTTAACTTATGAAGGGTTAGCACATGACTAAATAAGAGCTGATGCCACTACTGTGCTGAAAATGCTCCACATTACCAATTATATCTGGCCAGTCATGGTAGGGGGCGCTGGCACATTGTGCAGCAACAGATTAGTTAATGGTCATTTTATACTGACAAGGTCTATCTCTGATGGGGTAGTAAGTGTATAAAATTGACTTTGAGTGTATAAGATTGGCTTTCAAACTGAAACCAATCCAAACTAGAGCTTATTTAGTGCCAATCAGCATAGACAGTGTAATGTTGTTTTTTTACTTTAATGACCAATGAGACACATGTTTTTGATGCGCTATAATCCATGTTTTCCCAAAATACTTATGTGTTCGGTAAGAGTTTGGCAAAATTGTGTTGACAGCTTAATTTTGCTTCTGCTTTTTCCCTGCAACCTGATGCCATGTAGATGGTAAGGTCAATGTAAGGGTTGTTGCATGCTAGATGCAGACAGTTCCAAAACCATCTGTAGAGTCTTTGATCTCCATTTTTTTTGCCAAACATTTCAAGTTTTGCCTTTTGCCATTGTACATTGTAATGTGGTTCATAAAGATGTGGGTGAATTTGTCACAGTCCAAATGCATCATTTCCTCCAATATTGTTACACATGATCTTGTTAAACCATCTTAACTTTGCTCTTTCACCTGACTCCAGGAGTTCAACACCTCTGGCTCTGCTAATACTGACACTGGCAAGGCTGGTGGGAGCTTGGAGACCAAGTACAAGATGAAAGAGCTGGGACTGAATCTCAGTCAGAAGTGGAACACAGACAACACTCTGGCTACAGAAGTTGTGGTAGAGGACCAGGTCAGAAGACATTTTCCAAATCAGCTTTTATTGGTGTATTTCTTTTGAGCTATTTATTTCTAGTTAAAGTTCTGTAAAGTTTAAGAAGTTGCAGAAGTTTCTTTTCTCAACAGCTTGCACAGGGCTTGAAAGTGGCTCTTGACACCTCTTTTGTTCCAAACACAGGGTGAGTTGTTACCTTGAAAAACAAAAAGCTATGGTTTTAAAATTTGATTTTGTTACTTGATGTATGCTCTCTTCTCCTACCACAGCAAAAAAAGTGGAAAACTGAAGACTGGATACAAGCGGGACTTCATCAACCTTTCCTGTGACATTGACTTTGAGGGCCCGGTTGTGCACTCTGCGGCAGTTTTGTTCTACGAGGGCTGGCTGGCCGGCTACCAGATTGCATTTGACACAGCCAAGTCCAAATTAGTGCAGAACAACTTTGCCCTCGGTTACAAGGCTGGAGACTTCCAGCTTCACACCAACGTGTAAGTATCAAGGACTGAAGAAAAAAAAACATTAAAAAATGCAATAACTTTTTCAAATTGTTATGTGAATCATAATTATAGATTTGGTTTGTTTGACTCAGAAATGATGGGACTGAATTTGGCGGTTCTGTCTACCATAAAGTGAACGATCAGTTGGAGACTGCAGTCAATCTGGCCTGGACTGCCGGCAGTAACAACACACGCTTTGGTGTTGCTGCCAAGTACCAGCTAGACAGCGATGCCTCCTTGTCAGTGAGTCAGTTTCCTTGACAGTTGGTTACATTTTCCTGCTAGCAAACACTTTATCTAGCAACTCTTTCCAAATGTGAGAGAATCTTTATAAATTGCTATATTGATGTCATTTGACCTCAGGAGAAATTAGCAAAGATACAGAAACATAGAATTCACACCAAAATCAACACTCCACTGTACACTGTACAGAGCTAAGTGTCCTGTAGGTTTAAAGTATTGTTTTTCCTACTGCACCATACTCTATTGTCCTGTTTTTTCCAGCCCAATCCATGACAGATTAATTGAAAATGACTAACAGCATGTCTTTAATTTTGCATCTGCAGGCTAAAGTGAACAATGCTAGTCTGATTGGAATTGGTTACACTCAGAAGCTGCGACCAGGTAACCATTGGCTTTGTGCTTCCAAATTTCATCATTCACATTTCCACTAGGATCACTAAATCATTCTATTTTGCATTGGTTCATTACAATTTTAGTTTTTCCACACACAAGTTTTACTTTGGAGTTTTCTTAAATTAATCAATTTTAAAAACAATGCACTGAAGTGAACATGAAAAAAATCATCACTCTTCTCAGCCTTATGATAAAAGGACATATCATAAGTACAACAGGAGTTTGGTCCCATGACAACATTTCACATGTACAGGAGCGGTCAAATGTATTGTTCAATGTTGTATATATGATATGTCCTTTTATCGTACTGTTGCTGCCAGTACCCAGCCCTTACAACAACCCATACACACTCCATTCCTTTTGAATACTTTCTAATCCCTGATATTTTATGTTGTTTTAAATATTCTTTATTTTAAATCTTAACTTTCCATTGTAATAGGAGTCAAGCTGACGCTCTCAGCACTTGTTGATGGCAAAAACTTCAACACCGGGGGACACAAGGTTGGACTGGGCTTTGAACTTGAGGTATAGATGCCTTTGTGAAGTGAAAGGCATAAAAGAACCTACTCAGCCCTCACTTCATCCCAGTGGTATTTACTCTCCGCTTTCCAGTCCACCTTATTTACAAGAACCACTTCACCATCATAAGACCTGACTTGACAAGACTTGAAAAAACGAAGATGTCATCAGTGCTGCTAAAGTGTTGCACTCTTTTCTTGTCTTGACTGACCTCCTACAGTAATTTATCCAGTGATGGTCTTTGCAACATGCTGTTATATACTTATAAGTTTATGGAAATAACCTTATGCACAAGTTTCAGATATTGCAACAGTAGAATGCATATAAGACCCTTATATGTGAGAACCCTTTACATTTTTCCAGATTTCTGAAAAAATAACTTGTTTGTGATCTGATATTCATGTAAATGATAACAAATAAAAATAGGCTTGATGGATACAGCTGTTTAGGACAAATTTTATTTTTATTTTGGGGCATCAGACTGACACCTGATTTAACTGTAACACTGTGGCTGAAAAAGGATTATGTGCTATTTTAGAGATCTTCACTGTTGAAAAATCTGTTTACACAATATGTGTTAAGAATCTATTCATTATTATGACTTTGATTAATAGCATTCCACAGGTTTTCATGCAGATAGCCAGATCATGCCAAAAGGTTTAATATAAAATGTATAACCCCTAAACCTTTTTTCTCGGTTTACTGGAGGTAGTGTGCAATACGTGATAACATCTGCCTATCTTTCTGTTATGGGCCCCTTTGGTCTCACTGCTGGGACATGTAGGACATGCTGTACAGCTGGGGGTTTTTAACATGAAAACATCTTGTGTAGTCACTTTGCTAGAAGGGCAACTAAAAGGTAAAATATGCATCCTTGAGTGTAGCAAATATACACAGAAAAATCTTTCACCAGCATCCTGCAGTAAAAATGGCACTGTTAAAAAATAGTCATTAGTATGTCATTGTATTGTAAATACAGCTGTTATTATTATTATTATTATTATTATCATGCTGCATTGAGCACTGAAGTAATTTTACTAAGGTGTAGAGAAGCTTGAATGTTGTGTTTGGACACAGTGCCTAATTTTCTTTGTAGATGCAGTTGACAAATCCTAATAAAAACTGAAGAAAAAACAATTTTTACTCAAAGTCATACTTTGTGCTATTTATACGTATTTAGCCATTTAAATATTTTCAGTAAACTATTTAAATATTTTATGAAATAGTTTAATAAAAAACATAAACTTAAGAAAACTACAATTTGTTGTTGGCAAGTATCTACCAACATGGTGAACAGATTCAAGTGTAGATAAAGAAACATTCGGGCAGTCCAGTACACAATACATGTATGCCAATACTTGTGCTGAACTATACAGATAAATCTAAACACAGAAGGAACACTCTTAAGTTATAAAACAGATGCCTTTAAATAGATTACCTTTGGTATTTTCACCTCAAAAATGCAATATATTAGTAAAAATACAGCTTTTGACTTCACTCTGCCAGTGCACTATTGTTGTCCTTTGAAACAGAATTACATGTCATTTTTCTCGGTAAGATGTTTGTCCCTTCTGCATACATCATTTGCACTGACCTAGATTTCCATGTTGCATGGAGAATTTGCAACATGCCGTCATCAAATACGCATTCTTTGAACTTACATCAAAGTAAACACAAGGAATCTTAACACTGGTCGCATGTGAAATGAAACTGAACATTTTCCATTATAAATTTTAACATATTTTAAAAAGTAAATCTTGAAATGTCAACACATTCAGAACTTGATTCCACTTAAGAGCTGCTAACAAGACATTGACCACATCTTCGTGCCTTCCTACAATTGTCAAGCAGTACTGGCCTCAGTTTGACAGTGTGTTCCTCAAGTAGTCCGCTATTAATTGTCAGTTGCATGACTTGCAGAATATAAAAGACTTCCTCTTTTGAATTTTCAAAGCAGGTTCACTTTTGCCACGACCTGCTTACATCCAGTATGTGAAAATTCCCTTTCACCCACAGAATAGTAAGACAGCTCCTCAGCTAATCTTTCTACATGGGAGCGTTCTGGGTAGAATCCTTCTCTGGACATCTCATCTATGAAACATTCCATCACATGACTTTTCTCCAGGAGTGTGAGGGGCAGTAACTCTGCCTCCAGCCACAGCAGGTGGTGCTTTTGTAGATTGCTAAGTAACAATGGATTCAGCTCCTTGCTCAAGCATGCCCGACCTGAAACGGCAACGCTCGAGTTCTGCAGGACGAACTTGGTGATTTCCTCATGCTCTCGGTTACTGATGAGGATGTAGATGGCATTCAAGTATTCATTGTTGTCCCGCGTGAGGATGAGAGTGAGTATAGTGTCGAGCAGTTTGGTGGGCATGTGCTCCATTTCATCAAAGATGAAGACAGGGATCTTCTCCTCTTCCTCAGCCTGAGTGACCATCTCAGAAACAGAGGAAGTCAGGGTTTGGGTGCAAAGTGGCAGGTCTCCTTCTGACGGACAGTGGTGAAGAACAAAGTACTGCATGACCAGCTGCTCTCCGACCACTGAGCGGAAGTGCTGAGCCAACAGCCTGCCCAAGTGACTTTTCCCAACACCCGTGGGACCTAGGAGAGACACCACCAAAGGTTTACTGTGAACGTACGTGGACAAATAATCTTTTAAATGTGCCAAGAGGCCCTCAGTTGCTTCTTGCTGTCCAAACACCTCCCTTTTAAGTGTTTTTTCAAGTCCCTCCAGGTCATACTTAAGCACATGATCATCCAGGTTCTCAATGGCATTGTAAACCTGCATGAAGACTATAACGCATAACAGAACCAGGCAGTTTTTGGCCCTACTGTGCTCCTTGGTCTGTGGGACACGGCGGCTCATGCTGTTGGGGAACAGTACGCGTGCCTTCTTTTTCCTTCGCTTGCCACGAGTCTTAGAACTGTCACTTATAACCCCATCAAATGTGAATATTTTGGGGCTGGTGGAGCGTGGGGAGGTAAAGAAAGGCGTTCCGCACACTGCCAGCTCCATGCGCCTCTTCTTCATTGCTTGGTACTTCTGACGAATCCGTACCACAGCTCTCACAGTCGAGGAGAACTCGGAGAATGTCATTGTCTCGCTTTCGTTCCTCATCTCTGTTTCACCCTCTGATAACATCTCAGAGTCCTGATCTCCCATCTGTGAGAAGCAGTGATGATATGATCACATTATTTAAAGGCAAATGTAACACTAAAACAACTCACAAAAATTATGCAGCTCATTTCAAGCTGTAAGTCTTTAATCTTGAATGTCAGCTAAGTACTTATACATGAATTAGCTTTAACTTTAAGTCTGCTAATCTTGTTCTACTACTTTCAGTAACACAGAACATTGCAGTAAACAGTAATAAGAATGTCTTTATGTTAGTAGATAATATCTTATGATCTGGTTTAAAGAAAACAGGTTTTGATGCACCAAGCCATCAACACACATTTAATTTAAGCATTGCTAAACCAGCTATTGAACAGGAACCAAATTATGCTGGAATATATAGCATATATGTATGTTTAGGCCAAAACATATTTTTCCTTGATACACCCCACTCCTCAATGTAAAATATTAAATCAAACAACTCAGATGCGATTAAAGTGCACATTTCAGATTTTCATTTAAAGTTATTAGCTTACATTTCAGTTTCACCATGCAGAAATTACAACACTGTTTCTACATATCCCCCTCATTTCAGGCCATCATAATATTTGGGACGATTTGCCTCTTCTGTTTCTGATTACTCATGTGTTTTAAATGATTCCTTAGTACAGGGATAAGATACAAGGGCCAGCTTTTACTATTTGGAGTCTGTAGTTGTCATTGTTTACCTGGAACATACAGGAGTTGAAGGAGGCTGCAGTAGAGGCTTGGCAGAGCATCACCAGAGAAGATACACAGCACCTGATGATGTCTTTTAATTGCAGACTTTAACCAGTCATTGCACACAAAGGAATATAACAAAGTACTAAGCATGACTGCTTCAGTATACCTACCATTACTTTGTCCCAAACATTCTGGTGCCCTGACATTAGGGAGGCTATTTTAAAAAAGTGTTGTAATTTGTACATGGTGATACTTAAATTTATGCAAATGTTTCTTTGTCCCAAAAATGAAGAAGGGCATTGTTTTATATGTACTAAAGAAATTCAGGTTTGAAATCAAAAGATGAATATGAGACCAGCAATCGGGCTTTTAGCTTTTTTAATAGCCACAAAATGTCAAAAGAAAGAGGCTATGATAATATCCTCTAATATCCAGAAGACTGAACATCTGTGAAGCAAATTGTAGCTAGTATCAAGGCCTGGACTTGTATGGCTGATTCAGGAACAGGTTCAGTAATTTGTATGCAATGGTAACAGTAACATTAATTCTGAAGTCTACAGAAACATACATCCAAATTAATTAGAAAGAATGCATCCAAAACACAAGTTGACAAAGCAGGGAAGGGGGAAATTTTGAAGTCAATCACCATATCTTAGCCAAAAATGAACATGCCAGCCCTCCAGAACAAATAACAACTGAAAGATGCTCTGGTAAAAGCCCGGAAAACCATAATCAAATAAAATAACAACAATTTGAAGAGGTTGCTGGGTCGCAGACTTGAAGCAGATACTGCAAGCAAGGGTTATGCAACCAAATAAAATAATTTACTTATTTAATTTTCAATACCTTTGCTTATTTGAAAAACTTGGTGGTTAGATACAAATGGTGCTTTGTTCTATGTAATTTAACAGATCCATATGAGGACATGGAAATGAACAAACAGGAAATTAATGCTGAAAATCTGATCTGTCATAATTATATTTTTCATCACAAATCTAAATGTATTCATTTGAAAGCAGAAACAAATTAATTGACCTTGCTGTTTGGAGGAACAGTAACAAATAACAAATATATTTGTGGTCACAGATGTTGCAAGAAAAATGTGATAAAACCAAGGTTTCTTGTAACTGACACTGGCACCACCTACAGTGTTTCTTTTATTTTCCCACAGTCTTGCTGGCTTGACTCAGTGCAAAATCTAATCTTTCGTGGAGGGCCACAATGACTCAGATATATTTTTAACTAACTAATCACCTGCTTGAGTTAAAACCTGAGCAGTTTCAATTACTAGACGTTGTTCCCACCATAAGTCATCTCAACTGTACCACAGAAATTAAGACAAGAAGCGGATCATTTTTAAAAATGTTACTTTTCATACATTTTATATATTTCCATATTCAAAGTCAGCAGCATAAATAGCAATTTAATAGGGTCCCATAGAAATTTTAAAAGTTAATTTTCTAGTAATTTTATGGTTAACTCACTATTAATACACTCCCAATGTTATATTTCACTCACTACCATTTAACATGTTTACCACAAGACTATCTGAATAGCTATAAATGTTATATTCACCTTTCTGAAATGCCTCTGGACAAAAAAATACAAACATTCCCAATTCCCATTGCTTTTGATAAAATATATATTTTGATCAATTATTTGCATCCAATAATGCATTCTTAATAAGAGAAAAAGTGGCATCATGGATATAGCATGGGTGAATTGTCTCCATTGCAGCTGAACCTAATGTAATTTCTGTTCTTGCTTGTTTCTCTTTTTGATTGCTTTAAGCCTTTATTTGAGTCATTTTTATTTTCATTTTCAATAAATAATGAAAGAATGTATGGCTAATTTTGAATGCTGGTCCACCTTTTCCACTTTTACAATTACTTTCAAGAGCAGCAGGCTTGTGTAGACAGGCCGTATCTGTGCTCTCTTGATGGATGTCAATGCAAATATCATTCATTGGAAAGGCTTCTTTCTGCAGTAGTACACAAAGAGCTCTCAGGCTCACAGATTTCCGTATCACTTTCCGACCAAGGTTGGTTGCTCAGGTTAACACAATGAAGTGAATAGATTCAGGGTATCTTTCACACTTCACAATAGCAAATTACAATAGCCAAAGAAGTCAGAATAACTTGCTTTACAACTCTTCCAGGAACCAGTTCTCAGGGAAATTGGAAAAGGCAATGTAGTATCAAAAAATTGCTTTTGAGCCTGCACTGGTGGAATGTTACTGTTCCAGTTCAGGCATATTTGAGCTCCTGCTTTGCTTCCATAAGCACAGGCAAGAATTCCATGCATTCTGCCCCCCTTATTTTCCTAACCCCCCCCCAAAAAAAGCCTTCTGCCCAAACAAGATATAGTTTCCTTCCTGGATGTCCTGTGATGAATGGTGGCAGGGAAACCCTGTTCAGTTTTTCCACACAAAGCTAGTAAAGTGCATTAGAGCTGAGATGTGGCTGGCAGTTAAAACTACCTGGGGCTTTGGCTCAGCTTTGCATTTTCTGTTTACCGCTGCCAAATTTTTCCTCCCTCGAGGTGACATTAATGGTACTTTAATCTCTGGCTGTAACCAATGGTGGCTGTTTTCAGGCTGTAACCACTCAAATGAACGCATGTAAAACGGGAAGTAGAGTTATTGAGAGATCAAGAGAGAGAAGACAAGACTGTGGCCACTAATGCGGTAATTGCTGGAGGAAGGAACACTCAAGAAGTTTCACCATATACAAGGACATGCGACATAAAGAAACTGAGTGCACTTACCTCGAGCATGCACTTCAGGGAACTGAAGGATTGCAAAAAGCTCAAATTCCTCAGCCAGTGTGGACCATCGTAGAGAGGCTAGAAAAGGAGGTGTTACTTCTCTCCTGACCCTAAAAGATTCAGAAGCTCTCAACTCCTCCTATCTCCTCATCTCTCCCACCCAGCTGAAAGAGCTGTCACCCAAAGCCCTCCTTCTTCCTTTTTGCTGCAAAAACGCTCTCTCACCCTGATAGTCTTTAACTACCCTATAGACAAATGCAAACTAAAGTTAACACCCCTTTCTGGGATGTCCTGTGTTAACTTTTACAAGTTATGAAATGAGCATGTTGGTTTTTTATACTGGAAAAAAACAATGAGCCCTGCCTTAACTATTCACATTTTCACATGGTATAGGGATGCCTCCTCGTGCGTTGAGTAACAAGTCATCCAAGTTCAAATATATACTCTGACCGGCAGGAACAGTGCTGAATAACAATCAAGTGGAAAGTGCGAGAACACTGAGAGAGCAAATGTGTGTGGAACCATATCAGTGGTGAGAGATCATAAGGGTGGAGCTTTGTCTGGTGGTTTAGAGTTTCAGGAAAAGTGCTGCAAAAGAGTTGAGAGTTCAGCTAAACATGCAAATCCCCTGACTGTAAAAAGGTTCACATTTATATGTGTGGGGTGTGTGCTAGCTAGTGGAATTTTGCTAGTTCTTTCTTTTTTTTTCCTTTTTTTCCTCTTTTGCCACAAGGTTATTGTAGGTAACAATGAATGGAGGCCTCAATCTATTTGGAATAAATAAATAATATCAGATGACTCTATGATATACTGTTATGGCAAAAGAAGAATGAAAGTTCAGGCAAGATGGTACTTCTGGTACTATGTGTTGTATTTGAGTCTGTTTTAATAAAGAAGAGTGTAATTATGCAAGCCTGAAATTGCATAAATGATTCTAAGATTACTTCATTCTGACTAAGACTTAAGACATCCAGTGCGCATTAATTTAACATCTGTATAGCATCTGAAGTAAGGAGACTGCTGTGTAGGCCTTCATTTCAGGCAATTAGTTCAAGATGCAGCTAAATGCGTTTTTGGTTAATTTATGAAGGAATCAACTTTTCTGGCTACAGCCAAAAGAAAATATAACACAGATATACACTCCACATTCACTTTATTAAATTTAATTATACATTTGGTTGATTCTCCTTCTGAAAAGTCCTCTACAGGGTAAAGGGCAAGTTTCATGTTTTACTTCATAGTTTCTTTGTATTTGCTGAATTAAACAATTTGGATGAGATAACTGGATAGAAACATTATCAATAACTTTGGCATTTAAAGTAAAAATTTATTTCCTGTTGTGTTTTAATGCAATAAGCACTAATTAAAATGGGCTTGACCATGCTCTCTATTTTTACATTTACAGCATTTAGCAGACGCTCTTATCCAGAGCAACTTCCATGTCCTAATTACAGGGACAGTCCCCCTGGAGCAATCAAGGGTTATGGGTCTTGCTCAAGGTAGTGGTGGTAGTGCTGGAGGTGGGATTCGAACCTGGGACCTCTTGATCCATAAGTCTGCAGGTATTTACCCTACCACTAGACCACCGCCATCCCTATTGTCACTTTGATCAGCAAAACATATTATTCTACCATGAGTGTTTCTCAATACGGTATTCAGGGACCTCCTAATAGTCCACAATTTTGCTCTGACCCAACTGACAACCTAGTGATAGAGCAAAAATGTGGACCATCTAAATGTCCCTATGCAGCAGTTTGAGAATCACTGGTATATGTGTCCTGAAACCAACCTGTCCTGAACATGCTATTGTGTTTATGGCCTTAGTACATTCAGTTCACCTAGTAAGGATTTGTTAATGAGAGGATTATTTGTGCAGGGCAGGACCAGGGTTGAGAAACACTGGGATGGCTAACACATATACCATTGATTCTCAAACTGTGATCAACGGTTAATCAACATTATGCAAAGTAATATATACAGCAAGTAAGCGCCCCTCCTCCCATCCACATTGAACTGAAAGGGTTACACCCCAGATTGCTTGCTGAATGAGGCATCACAGAGAACTGGCAGTCAGATAACTGTTCATTTACATTTCCATCAGGCTTTAAAGCACAATAACAGCTTGTTTGATTTTAAAAGATAAGGAGAGGTTGGGAAATGGTTGTGTATAAATGAAACATGAGCAACATGGGCCCTTTGCAGTGGAACTTCAATAAAACAAATGGAAATGAAACCTTCTCATAATTAGTTCTTAACAAGGGTGGTGATCACAATAGCTGCCAAGGAGATACAGCCTTTTTATTTATTGTCCAAAACGATGAGTCTACAAGAGCTTTTTGAGCTTTTATATGTTATGTTATTAGTAAAACAGTAGTTATTCAATGAAGGAAAGGAAACTTTCTTTGGGTTCCGTTTTACTTTATTATTCTCTGCAAAACCACTGTGCCATGTATATATTGAAAAATACTAAAACCGTATCACAGGACTCTTGTCTACACAAGAGTTCCAGAATCAGGTAAGACATTAAAAATATAATAATGCAAAAATTCTGAAAAATATATGGACTACTTTCAGGAAAAAAAAAAAATATATGTATATATATATATATATATATATATATATATATATATTGTAGCCAAGAAAGGACTCATGTCAGCTCATTAACTCCTAAACCTTATTTATAATTATTTTAAAAATTACACGTTAAATTTCATTGCAGTCTCCAAGCACATTTTAAAATATTTTCTACTCACCAGATTATATAATAATAATGCAGTATACATCTGGACAGCATGAGCTCTAATTATGAACACTGGTGTAAACCTATGTAGCAAAGACTTTTAATTTGAAATACGTGGCTACGTCTTCACGCGTCCCGGAACAGACGTCTGACAGCTATTATTTGTTCCGAAACCTTATTTATCTTTCGCGGTATAACTTATTTCTTTAAGATTTCATAATCTCCTGAGCAGACAGACAGAGTAACTCGATAAGAATATCTAAACTCTGTTGTTTAGAGATGATGGTAAAGCCAGGAATGTTCTTATAATTTACTCAGTTTGTGTGCTCCTAGGGTAGCTAGCTAATGTTAGCTTTGTTTGTTTATTTTCTGCTCGTCATGTAAGGATAAAGTACAGCTTTGCTGACATCTTAATAAATCAGAATAAACTCGACAATTTAGTTATCATTTAAACCCAGCAGTTAAGTTATTAGTGTCGTGAGATAATCTGCAGTTTTGCCACAAGTTTAACACATGAGTGTGTCACTTGTTGTGATCCGTCTGGAGCTAGCAGACCAGTCGCTTATGCCGCAAGACTTTCAGTACTGTGCTGGTAAGATTGAAAGCTGTCAACATATATTCAAGACTTTAGATTTAGATAAACGATAATCCCTAATGTGGAGCCATGCTAATTAATATTACGAATGTAATGAACATAGTAGCATGGTCTGCTTTTTATTCACGCTGAAGCATATCGAACCGAATCCAAATGAATCATATTGTGCTTCAGGCAGTGAACAGTGACACTGCTTTTCATTCAGAGAGAATTTGCAAATAAATAAACACACCAACATTTCGCTCTCTCCTCCCTTTGCAGGAAGTAAGTCCTACTGTATCGATTTTGGCTGATTAAACTCAATTGAACGATCCTGAATCACTTTGTGCCCTGAGTACATGATACAGCGCTGTGTGATCAAGGAAATGGTCAGATTGTCTCTAAATAAAGATGAGAGACCCACTGTTTTGTCTGTTGTGAACAAGTTCTGTTTTTGTTGCTGGAATAGCTATTATAACTGCTCTCCCGTCTTGTCCCATTAGCTACTAAAAAGTGACCAAGCTTTTTTGTTTTGCTGGTGTCATGTGACCTTACCTACTAAAGCCTGGGGATCTGCTGTCATGTAATTGACTAAAAATGCCTATGGTGAAACACAACCCAACCTGCTCCTGTCTGCTTTCCTGCAGATGAAGAGATGTCAGAAGGGGAGATGAGAGAGCAAGCCCTGGCCTCAGCCAAGAGTGCGCTGGGGGGCAAGACAGATCTAGAGAAAGCAGCCATCCTCCATCAGCATATTGGAAGCAGGGCCATGTCTGATATGGTGATTGAGACTCTGACACCCGGCCCAGGTCAGAACTGTTATTTAGAACTGTTTTTGTTTTTCCTGCCTTCTGTAGAAGTAGGGGAAGAAGTCAGAGTGATAGTTCTGAAAAAAAAAAAAGCTCTAAATTTATTTACAGTTTACAGTTACGACATGTAATCAATCCAAGGTTTGTTCTTTAGCTTTGCAGGTGTAAAGCTTATTTAACTGGTAAACCTGGGAAGCTTGTGTCCTAAATCATCTCCATCATCTTAGCTGATTTGGTTTGAGGCAACTTTACACATGCAGTTGGAAAGATGCTAATTGGTATTTATAAGCTTTCATTACTTACATTAGCTTTGTAGTTTCAGTGCTGAACCACAAAACAAACTTTGAAAACTTAAAATATAATGGCTATCTGGGTGAATTGCTTTGGATCTATGTACATATGCTGAGTCTCCCATCTAAAATCCTTCTATAGATGGTGAGAAGGAGGCTGATCAATCCACTGAGGATGGGGGTAGCATTATGAAGGAGCAGACTGATGGAGCTCTGGTTCCAGACTCGCCTTCCAAACAGCTTCCAGATCAGATCTCCTTTTACAGCGGGAACCCGTCAGTGGAGATCGTCCATGGCATCATGCACCTTTATAAGACAAAGTGAGAACGAATCTAAAGAAAGCAAAATTTCAAAGGAATTTTTTCCAGTTTTCCCCACTCTGGGTCCAGGATTGTTTTTTTTTTTTTATTATTAAGCACATGAATTAAGATCTCTATTTTAAGACTTTAATGCTCAAGCTGCTAAAATGCTTTTTTTTTCTACCTGATATACGATCATGCTCTGATGATGGTACTGCATTATAGAAAATATATTGCCCCAACACTTCTTGTTGGGTATAGCAGGAATATTCATTCTTTTGTTTTTTAAAAAACAATGCCTTTTCTTATATGGTCATATTAGATAGGTACTTACAAACTATATTTAAAATCACTTTATTCTCCTAATTTTTCCCAGGTCTCCCAGGGTGTTCTCAGTGTGTTTGCACATTTATAGTTTTTTTTTAGTATCACTTTTTAACTTGTAGTGATAAGACAACAACATACAGCTGGCTAAGGTACAATTGAAAATCATAATTGTCCAGTCATGTTTACCTAAACAATCTCTAGATATACAAAAATCTGTAATTCCTTTGTCGTTCACTAAATATAGTTACCATTACATTCAAGTGAAAGCTGCACTAGGGTTAACCTCATTCATTGCTTTATTTAAATCCAGTGTGTCAAAAACAATACTTGCTTAAAAGGCTGCACTGTACTTTATAGGAATGCCGTGCGTAATTGTCTTTTCATCAGAATGGATTATCTGAACAATTTGATGTTTGTTCCAGCTAATACTTGAAGGTGACTCTCTCAAAGTTAAATTTGTTTAAATTTTTTATTATAAACATAGTAAGATGACGTCACTGACAGAGGACGTTAGGCGTAGTGCCATGCTCTGCGTACTCACTGTCCCCACAACTATGACCAGCCATGATCTCATGAGGTTTGTGGCACCATTCAACGATGTCATGGAGCACATGAAGATTATCCGGGATTCCACCCCGAATCAGTACATGGTACTTATCAAGTTCAGCACCCAGGTGAGATCCCCTTTACCTAGCTTTTGGATTTGTTGACCTTTACCTGCAAAGCATTGTTGCATTTACACGAGGTGGTGTTTGGGAATCATTGTCTTGTGCTTCCCCTATTGAATGAGTTGATGATGCGGATTTGTTTGTTGGCACAATGATATTTTAATCAAAAGATATATAATGTGTATCTTTCTACAGGCTGATGCAGACAGCTTCTACACAGCTTGCAATGGGCGGCAGTTTAACTCCATTGAGGATGCAGTCTGCCAGCTTGTATATGTAGAGCGGGCTGAAGTGATCAAGTCTGAAGAGGTAAAACTTCCCAACATGTCGTCTTTTTATTTTTCACTTCCCAACATGTCGTCTTTTTATTTTTCACTTAAATACATTGCCAATGTGAAAAGATGAGTTAAAGCCAAGCTTGGGTTAAGTACTTTCATTTGCCCAGAGTACAAGAAGGCTCTAGGTGTTACAATAGATTGAGCTTTGCGTTTCTTAATTTAGGTACTCACCTGCTAGTCCGCATTCTGTAAATCTGCAACCACTTACATAATTGTTAACACTTATTGACTGAGATCTGTTTCTGAGCACCTCTGAATGTGGTTTTGGTTATACTATATCCTTAGTGTGTTTACACCTGGTTTTAATGAGGTCAAAGAGTCTGAATGTGTCCTTATTACTGAAAATACATGCTGATACAAGATGTAAACAGCCTATTTATGTAAAACAGGTCTGTTGTTCACCTTTGCTTTTCTCTCCCTAGGTAGAGAAGATAGACACATTTTGTTTGTTTAGTGGCTTTAAGCTTAATCAGTAAGCCATAGCCCAATTTCCCCCCATTATCAGTTAAAAAAAAAAAAAAAACTTGTGTAAGTTTAGCTGTTACATGAAGTGACTAATCACATAGGTCAGTGTGCTAAAGTCAAATATTGAATAAAGTAATAATCTTAAGGCTCATGTACTCTACAGATTTTAGTCATTAACTTCAGTTAAATTTAATTATGTTTTGCTGGTTGGTCATTCGCATGCTTTGTAATTGATCACCTCCCAGACTTTGACTACCATTTTCTGCTAGACCAGGGGATCCAAAAAATGAAGAATAGAGCCTACTTGAGTTTGTATGTAGATAGATGCAGAATTTAGTGCAATTCAATTTTGAATAGAGTTGAAAAGTTTATATAAATACATAAGTTCTCTATTATTTTTAGTGTTCATAAAGCTCTCTCACTGTTTACTTAGTACAGAAACTAATACTAGCTTGTGCAAATGAATTTGCTTTTCATTTAAGCTTTTTCTTTGACTTACCAGGGAGCCAGTTTGCCAGTGATGGACCTAACTGAGCTGCCCAAGTGCACTGTGTGTCTGGAACGCATGGATGAGTCTGTGAACGGCGTACTGACAACCGTCTGCAACCACAGCTTTCACAGCCAGTGCCTACAGCGCTGGGAGGATGCCTCGTGAGTAAAACTTGTTCACACTTATCTGTGAGCTAGGCTGTGTAGCATCTGTAACATCAGTCACTGCTTTACTTATGATGCATTATAATTATTGAAATTTTTTTTTTGTTGCTGAAATTAGGTGTTGCATGTGAATTCTTTGTGAAATACTTTTTTTACCTCCCTCTTTTCTGAAATTCTCTTTGAACCGGGCTTTCTGTGTCTTTCTGTTTACACCCTCCTCCTCCCTCTGCATTCTCCATTCATGACGATGGGCCAATGTATGACACACACACATTTACTTTGCCTTGTCACTAGGCCAGCTGGGTAGTTCTCCATTTTTCCTTGCTGCTGCCAAACAATATTTTGTGTTTTTTTTTTTTTGCTATTGTACCATTGTAGCAGATGACCTTTGACATATCAGGTGAGCGATGTGACAATGAGATTTTTAAGGGGACACAATAGAATTGCTAACTGCTACTGTTTGAGAGTGTGTTTGTGAGAGTGTTTCAGGGTGAATTTAAAAGTGCTTAGGAGCTGACCTTTCTCTTTAGGTGCCCTGTGTGCAGGTACTGTCAGACCCCCGAGCCAGTGGAGGAAAATAAGTGCTTCGAGTGTGGTGTGCAAGAGGTAACATGAGTTTTGAATTTGATGGGCTTGTAATATTTGCTGTCTGGAGCATACAAAGCAGCATTTTCTGTTCCTAGAACCTGTGGATCTGTCTGATCTGCGGACACATTGGCTGCGGGCGCTACGTTAGCCGCCACGCCTACAAGCACTTTGAGGAGACACAGCACACATATGCCATGCAGCTGACCAACCACCGTGTCTGGGACTACGCAGGGGGTATGCTTACTTGTAGGACTGGGATGCAAATCTCTGACTTCACTAGAATTCAGCTTTACCAGGGGAAGAGATTAAAAGTGTCATCCAAATCTTCAGTTTGAGTATCACACTTTTTAATCTAATTTTGTAATTGTTTGATTATTTTTAGTATTAAATATGATCAACTGATAATCAATTATAATGTTCTAGAATTTATGTAGTCAAAGGACAACCCTCCGTCACATGCATCATTGTGCATTTTTTTATATTCCTACTAGGGACAAGTGGATTCCCTTGTAACGTTACAAGAGGCATTTTATTTGTCACCTCTTCTTGTTTCTTTGAACAGACAACTACGTGCATCGGCTGGTTGCCAGCAAGACAGACGGGAAAATGGTGCAGTACGAGTGTGAAGGCGATTCCTGCCAGGACGAGAAAATAGATGCACTACAGCTTGAGGTTTGTTTTTTTTTTTTTTTTTTGTTTTGAAAATTGTAGTTTGCTCTGTAAACATATGTGCTGTTTGTATTATTTTTTGTTTTAACTATTTTAATATTTACATTTTTCTGTAGTATTCCTACTTACTGACCAGCCAGTTGGAGTCTCAGCGTATTTACTGGGAAAATAAAATTGTACATTTAGAAAAAGAAACTGCTGAAGAGGTAAGATCTGTTTGTTTTCATGCAAAAGCTGGGCAACTATACATGATAATTAAATATGTTTACAAAGATAAATTTTTAATGCCAATGTGTTGTTTTTTTTTCTTTCAGATCAACAATATGAAAGCCAAGTTCAAGGAAACCATTGAAAAGTGTGACAACTTGGAGCTCAGACTTAACGAGCTGACCAAAGAGAAACAGTCCATAGAAAAGAAGTAATGTCTTTATAACGCTCTTAACTGCGCAATGCATTTAAGCTTTTTATTAATGGCAAAAATAGTGAAAGTAAATGAAAATCAAAATCATTTGTTGACGATCAAGCTGATGGTCTGACTACTTCTGTTTTGTAATTAATTCTCGAACAGATGTGTACAGCTGAATGGCAAGGTGGTGAAGCTAGGCCAGGAGCTGAGAGAGGAGCAGGAGATGAACCGCTGCCTGAGAGCCAATCAGCTGCAGCTCCAGGCACAACTGCAGGAGGAGGAGAAGCAGGGCCAGGAGGCCACCTCACAAAAGGATGTTCAGATTGCTGAACTGCAAGAGCAGCTTCGTGACATCATGTTCTACCTGGAGACACAACAGCAGATCAACCAGATGCCAGCAGATGCTCGCCAAGAGATCCAGGAAGGTCAAATCAACATAGCCTCTGCTCCTGCCCCACCTCAGCCCGGACCATCCTCGGCTGGCTTGGGTAAACTGGGAGGCAGAAAGGGGCGGGCCAAGAGAGGAAAGTAGCCAGTCAGTGCTGCGGGTCGGCATGAGCGACAGATTTCTGGAGAATGCAGTTAGACTGAAGTAGCCACATTTGTCAGCCTGCTCACCTGTGAAAATTAGCAACCTTGTGCCTCTTGTGTATAGAGGTTGAAAAAAGATGCCGGCAGTACAAAGAGTAACGTACATAACGTACACACTAATACACCCTTCACATTAGAGTGGGTCACTTCTGTCTGAGTTATATATTGTGTGCTTGCGGCACAAGTGATGGTTCTGAGCACTGCTTAATCAGGTGTCTTCTGTTTTATTTGAATGTAGAGTTTAATGACAGTGTTGCAGAGTTTATGTTAAGGTAGGTGAGTTTGAATATTTTCCTGTGGCAAAAAATATGCCTACATTTTATTAGCTTTTTTTTCCTGCAAAACATTACGCAAAATCCTGGACGTATTAAATGTAACCGTTTGTGGGTATTTCTGAATCCTTGTTTACTTTCTTTTGTGCCTAGAAAGGACAACATTCATACTTTTCTAAAGCCAAATACTTTAATGTAAAATGGATCTTGCAGTGAATTAAATGTAATCCACTGCAAGATGGCTTCTTACAAAAAAAGTCAGTACCACCAAAATACTGTTATAAATTTTGTTTTATTTTGATGCAAAATAACTTATTTTTTCTTAATATGCCTGAAACCACTTAGCACTATCTGTTAACGTAGCAGGGTGTTAGCTGGTGCTTATCTGCTGCCAGTTTCCAGCTGATGCATCCCAACATTGGTAGCAGGAAATGTGTGAAACTTTTGAATTATTCAACGGTGAATAAAGGCCCAAAAGTTCCACTTGACTATGTATCTAATGTCCAATCAATGAGAACATTTAATTGCAAAAATGACCATTGTGAGTGATGAAGCAAACAGCTTATTTTATGAAATGTATCTGTGCTCATTAAAGAACATACTTAATTGAAAATGAGCTCCTCTGAGAGAGTATAAGCTCTAAAATCAGAACTGAGCTACAGCCCGGATCTTCAAGTATAAATTAAGAATATAGTGGGTGTATCTTGTTGGGTTACATTTACAATACCTTTCTTGAGAATCACTTGACATTCAAAGGCATTTTTCAATCTGCTGCCTTTCAATGATACAGTAAAGTACCACAGGCAGTAATTTTATTGCATTTATCTTTACAAATACATTAATAGACAGTAGGTGAGTGTTATAGCCAATGCAAACTGGCTAATAAGCTTTAAGCCTTGTAATTTTTATTAAATTGTCCAATGCATTGGTTTTATTGCATGGCTGTTGTCTTGACACAGCTTTTAAGAAAGATTTATATTGCCAGAGCTACAGAGCCACCTACTGGACAAAGCCATCAGGGCCAGGCAATCCTGCCATAACAGCACCTTGCCGATTGCCCTCTTAGGCTCCAAAGGCACCATCAACAGCAAAACGTAGTTTTATAATTCACTGGATTGGGCAGTATTCAGCATTTCATAGCCCCCAAATTAGTCCACTTTAAGGACTTTAACTTACTTTAAAGACATGAGTTGACATCATTCTACATTAAGCCAGCCAGTCCTAACCCAAGGCAGCTGTGGTGCAGCTCAAATGTTTTTAAAACCTAGTTTCCTAGATCCAAGAAGAACTTAGCTTTTTGCACTATTCTATAAATGCTTCAGTAAAACCTAGAGAACACAAAGCATAATAATAAAGGTTTGAATTATACCAACATTAAGATTATTTATTACAATTAAGGATTACATTCTAAAATGTAATGTTGAATCAACTGTACACAATTCCTTTTGGTACATTTACATTTTATTAAAAAACATCCTTTCACATTCCAGTGTTTTTATTTCATTTTTGTTTTTCCTAACAAATGGGGGGGGGGGGGGGGGCAAAAAAACAAAACAAAACAAAACAAAAAAAACCAGATTGTCAACCACTTTGCACTTCTCAAACAGAGCTTGAGTTAAATGCTGCCACTACAGTCCAGGGAGGGTCTAAACTCTGAGGGTCAATGGTCAGAACAACTTCACACATCCAACAATCTCCTCTGAACAGGTTAAAATAAAAAATAAAAAGAGAAACCAATTTAACCCCTCTACCCAAACATAACTCCAAGCAGAGCAAAGCTATAGGCTGCTGCACACTTCTCCCCCACATATAAATATGAAATTCTAACTTTAATGCAACATGTAAACAGTCGCACCTCTTGTTGCACTCCACTTATTATACATGAAAATGAGTAAAAAATAACAAGAAAATCTGCCTCAGCTGCTTACGTATTTTATAATTATGCTGATCAATTTCATTTTTGATACGCCAATTACTTAAACAACAAAAAAGTTTAATCACAATTTTAGGGACCTCAGTGCATTTTACAATTTCTTTTCCAAAATAGTATAAACAGTAAACATGTCTTTAAAAAAAAAGTGTTTGTCCCCCTTTAAACAACTGAAATCAATGTGACAAATGGGCTTTTCCACTAATAAAGCAGATGTTCAGAAATCTGTAAGCATCTAAATCAACAGAAGATCACTGAGTAACTCAATATGTTCCACATAATAAAGAAGAGCCCTATACTTGCAGCGGTCAGTGCTACTTTGTGTTGACGGTTCCTTCATTTTGTGAAACAAACCGCAGGCAGGAAAGCTACATCTTGCAGTACAGATGGCCCTTGTTTTAAAGTTTGAAGTATTTTGTAAGGTCCACTCAAAATCAGTGCCCTACATAAGCTCACCATGTAGCGATGAAAAAAAAAAAAAAAATGCCAAACAGGAAAAACTATTCTATTTTACTGAAGCAACATTCACTCCTTCCTCTTGCTCACAGACTGCTGTTAATGCAGTCAGAAACTGTTGCAAGTCAATATGTCAACTGGGCTCTTCGACTACACTCTACAATGCCATTATTCCTAATAAGGACTCAAAGCGCTGTACAGCTCTGCAGCACTGAGCCGATCAATTGCACTGAGAACAGCTACATTAACACCTTGCCAAGTTTTCACCAAAGGCCATTTGGTGTACAACGGTAGGCAAGTTAAAGCAGTAATAAGCAGCGCCGAACAAAAACGGGCGATGCTCTGAAGTGTACGAGCGGCAGCACTGTTTCATTGGAACCAGCTCAGAGGGGCAGCAGGGTAGAGGGACAGCTACAGCTAGGTAGTAATAGCGAGACGACGTCAGACAGTGACAAAGAAGGACAAAGCAAATAACTTTAATTCTGGCAAGGAGTGTGGGTGGGATATTCTTGGATCTTCACACTATGTACAATAATTTATAGAGTAGTTCTTCTAAAATTGCTTATTTCTATCTAGTTCACAAAGAACATGAGGAACATTTGTATTCACTTGATCGGTAGCTCAGAGCACTGTAGATGGTCGTGCTGAAGCTGTTGTGAGCTTTGTGCGTGCCAGTGAGAAATAGATGTATGTGTGATGGTATAATGGACTGAGTTGCAGGGACTGGGTTGGTGGGTGCGCTGGATTGAGGGGGAAGGTTCAAATCTTCAGGGACTTTAACGTGTCAACTCTTTTTCTCAGCAGATCCCCGACTTCCTGAAGTGACCGCAGGTAGCTGCTTTGCACTTTGTCCAATACAGTCTTTGTGAAGGTCCCCTCTTCCTGCTCAAATAGGTCAAGATACACATCAATTAGACACAAATGTAAACAAAGACCAGTTTTTGCAAGTTAACTGTTCTCCAATGACAGAACTGCTAACATAATACATCGTGCTTTGCCTTTTTGTCAGGTTTTAGAATATCATGTTATATTTCAAGAAGAAACAAATGCATATTCTTTATGATAAAACATTTACCTACCGAGTGCTTGAATGTCATTTAAATTTACAATGTATTTATACAATATAGGGATTTGAGAATTGAAAACAATTTCTTATGGTTATATATAAAATGGCACAGCAGTTCAATAATTTCAGAATCTTATTTCTTCTCAGTTTAACCTGCATATATTGTTTCCTATAGATTTTAAGTGTGGAGGTATGAACAGAATGCACTCCAATCTCAACCAGACATTTATAAAAATCATGCCAATAAATTATAATCAATGTGATTGTATAGTAAACCCCGGCTTCCCTTCATTTTGAAGAGTGTGTTGATTATTAGCAAATACCTCAAACAGGCAAAACAAAAAGCTCATTTCACAGACCTCAGTTTGGCTGATTCCCTCAAGAGAAAGGGCTTCCAGCTTCAAGGCTGTCAGGCTGCTCTCCTGGGCCTTAATGTGCTCCAGGGCCTGGCCTAGAAGGCTCTGCAGGCTGCTTGTGAACTCCTGGAACCCAGAGAGCACCACCGGCTGTAGGGACAGAAAAAGGCTTGATGTTCCATCTTTCCATCCAAATGAGACTCAATAATGAAACAGTATAACAAAAAAAGGCTTACAAAACTGAAGAACAAGCTCTTACTGTTAGAACACTGGTGTCCTTTTTCTTTTTCTTCTTCTTTTGTAAGCTAGACTTCAGTGGCCGCAGCGTACTTCCACAGTAATTGGATACCCATAAGACAATACAAATCGTCTGGTGTAAAATATTAAACAAGTTGGACATTGAAACGATTCAGCCAATATTTTTAAAAAGTTCATTTGTGCTGTATTTTATTAAGCTAGTACTGAGACCTATTGAACCCAGTTACCTACCTCTACAAAAAAGACTAGATTTTCTAATAGAGAGGGCTGGGTCTTGCATCGACTGTCTTTTACCTCCAATAAGTCACCTTTACATTTATTCAGCATATCTAAAGTAGGAGGGATGGATATTTTAATTCAGTACACCTTATGGCTCATTTGTGAGAAACAGTAACAATATGTAACAGTTTACAGTTACTAAACACTTAAGAAAAGACTCACCTTGAAGTTGTACAATTAATGATTTGAAAATGTTTGATATTTGGGCCTGAAGCTCTGCTGACTGATCTAAAACAAAGGACAATCAGAAAATTAGACAAACATGAGAAGTGCTGACAGAGCGGTCACCAAACCAACCACTGCAATTTGGTAAATTAATTATTATTATTATTATTATTGTGACAGCATACCAAGGCCAGTGGCCTCCAACTCCTGGAGATGAGTAGGGAGCTGTAGGGCAGAGAGCTGGCACTGACAGCTGCCACTAGCCAAAGCCTGGGCCAGTCGTGTAGAGGGGGGTCCCAAAATTGGATATTGATGCTGCATGAGGAAAATGTATATAATCTTTAACCACTTTTCTTAAGGAAAAAATTATTAACATTAACATTAAAAGCATTAACATCAACATCATTTCTTAACACATCAGATATTATAAATAGGAAAGGATGAATCATTAAGTACTGGTTTAACCAAGTTGTTTGAGTGTGTGTCTTAAACCACTGGGGTTGCTTGCCTGCGAGTGTTTTTCAGTAAACTGCGTTGCCTGGCTGAGTGTGCTCTCCAGCTGGGAGAGCAGAGGTTGGAGGGTTGAAGGTTTGGCAGCCACACCATTCTCTGTGGTCTTTTCAGAGTTGCGTACTGGCGGTGGGTGACAAAGTCCAGAAAGACAGCCCACCAGCCTAAGAGTTAAAGAGCGGATCTTCAACCACAAGGTCTCTTCTTCAAGGGAGCGCTGCCTGTGTTCCTCATTTAGTTGCCTGGAAAGAGAATGTTTGATGTGCATTAAACCAGGGGTCACCAACCTTTTCGAAACTCAGAGCTACATCACGGGTAGCCATATGTGGGGCTACCAGTTACCTAAACTTATCTAAACTTCATGTTTAATAAACATGTTTTAAATGCTTTTTTTTTTTTTAGATATTGTCATTTTCAAATCTATATAAACGCAAATGTGATTAAAGAAGAATAGCAACAGGATAAAACATTTTAGACACTGCTCACTGGTGAGCTGTGCCATTTTTAAGAACAGATGCGCAGGCAACTTGTGTGGTCCCTGTGGTCCGTGTGGTCCCTGGGGGGCACCATGCGGGTGACCCCTACATTAAACACTATGGGTAATTTTATTTTGCATTTTACATGATCCTGTAAGCATATATAAACATAGCCAACAACTCACTTTGTCTAAGTTCTAAATTAATTCTGAGGCAGCATGATGAAAAACATTTGTCAACTTCATCTGCCAACTTTAAATTAAACACATTAAATGTCAAAACAATTCTTTGAATGGACCAGACATGCCAGCCTATTAATATGAGTGTGCAAATATGAGATTTCTGTACAGTACCGGTCTTTTGGGTTCCAGCTGACAAAGACAGTGAGATCACGGTTGTCCCTTATGTTGTCCCATGGAATGTCGTTGTCTTCAGGACAAAGAGACATAGATTTTACACTTTCCTCTAAGGTAGATGATCTGAACATAAGACAAGATGTATGAATCAGTTATTTTATTGTTATGGGCATTCTTTCTTGACTTAAATCTGGTCGTTGAGTAAGAATAAGATGAAATCTTAGGAAATGTTCAGGGATGTTTTTATGCATTTTAAAGGTAATTCCAAGTCAAATCAGATAAGGCTTTCAGTACTTTTCAGCACAGAGTTTCAGCAGTCTCTCAGATTGTTAAAACCTTGTCTGTGTCCCAATCCCAGTAAAATATTTTAGTTTCAAGAATAAAACATAATTAATATTTTCAGACATTTTCATAGGACTAAGAGGTACTGGAGTCATCTTGTAGGAATGAATGGAAATATATGGTTACGGGTATAATGTGCGAGAGGGAGAATCAATTAAATATATGGAGATATTCAAAGTGGCAAATTAACGCTTCACTAAAATGATTTCATTTTCATGCAAAGTATGACAATCTTGACTGTTTTGCAATTTTGTTTTTCCAAACTTTTATAATAGTTATTATTCTGTGACAACTCCTGGCATGTTAAACTGATCTAAATATTTCACTACCAGTTACATGATTTGGCATGCTGCTTGTGTGACTAACATGCTTATGTCATGCCCTACAGTTTGTGTGTGGCTATTTGCTATATTGACCAGCATTTGTGTGATACACTAAAAGTGTATTTATGAGAATGAATATTAATTGCTTCTAGGGTGATTTTTTTAAAATTACTAGTTTAATAATAAGTGTTGACTTAAAGTATCCCAAAGTCATCATTTAAACCATAAAATCGTAAAGTTTTTTTTTTCTCCAAGGCATTAACAAAAATAGCACTGCGAAATTGCTAAACCTTAATGCTCATAAGAATGCAAATATTTATGAAAAAGCACAAGTATGTAAATTGGACATTTCCTGGCTTTCAACCAGGTTTGCAAAGCATACTCTTTTTGGTAAGGAGGGAATAGCATAGGGATTAAAAGACAATTGTTTTAAAATTAATTATTTTTTTGTTTTATTAATCTAATTATATTCATCATAAAGTAACACTCAGATGCTTTTTGTTTGTGTGAAGTGGAGCTAAAGGCATGTCTCAGGCCAAGCATTCAAATAACCTAACACAGAGAACATGCTTGATTCTGTCTCTGTAAATCCAATGTCAGTCAGTAACTCAATTTCACACTTTGACTTAAACTTTATTACCTAAACTGTTTTTATCTACAAGGTAACTGAAACAAACTTGTTTTGTAGCATGTGAAGATGTTCAGAGCTGCTCAATTCTGAATCATGCTACAATACTGCTATTTCATAGTTTAGTACAGTTAGAGTTAGAGAACAGGACATGCATGTTAACAGGTTTTTTTTATGTGCCTCCTGGTCATGACAAAAGACCATTTATGTAAGCATCTACAATGCTTCTGTAAACAGTGCAAAAAGTAAAAATAATCTGTAACAGACAATGTAGTTGGCATGCAGCAAGCCAAGGAACTGATTTCTGCAGATAAACAAAACTCACATGTCTGCTTCCAGGTAAAGGTCCAGTAACATCCTCTCAGTGCGCACCTGGGCAAAGTGCAACGAGTTGTTCAGGCGGTTCCTAAAGGCAATGAACTCTGGAATCTTCTCAAATGCACCATACTTGTATGCCTGAATGATGTATTCTGAGGTCTAATATTTAAGAGAAAAGAGCAAGTTTTTCAAAATAGGAACTTAATACAGACAGATTACAAATAATTCCTCAGCAAAAGATAACTTACATCTTTCTGGTTTGAATGAAAAAACCTGAGAGAGAAGTTACAGGATTGGGAAGCAGCAGCAAACTGGCCCAAGGACTCTGCATAGCGAGTCAGTAAGTATCTGTAAAAAGATGGATTCAATGACCAACAACCTGAACATGCTACAGAACTTTTAGTCATTCCACAGTGAAGGGTAAGCAGGACATTCACCCTATGGTATCGTGCTGTACATGCTTGGCGTCTAGGCTAGAGTAGAGATCCACGACAGGTTCAAAAGCACCCAAACGGCAAAACATGAGAAGGAGAAGCAGCTTAAACTGTGCATTGGAAGGACTGTGGGACAGGCCTTCCTCAAGGAGTCCTAAACACTGCCACAACATTTGCTCATTACCTGTAAGACACGGTCCAAAAACAGGACAGAAAATAAGCAAAATTACAGAGATGCTAAAAACCAAAACAACTTTGACAGTGAGAACAAGTTTTTAATCTCACAAGGCAGTAGAACAAAGCTTACCAGTCTCTGCCCACAAATCTATATAGACATGAGCTGCCATGAGGCAGTACATATCAGAAAACTGCAGCTCTGTTTTCAGACAGGACTTTCCTATGGATGGAGAGAAGAAAATGTGTGATTATTTAAAGCATAAATATTTAAAGTAATGCTCACTTGTTGAGAGGAAATGGAACCTGTCCACCCATGTTCATCCATAAAAAGGTATCAGAATAAACTGCCAAAAAAATTTAAAAAATACTGCCTGCAGAAAGTTCATAACACACAGCATCTGCACTATGTAGTTTTAGTACAATCCATTCACTACTTGTATCTAATATTTGAACATGAAATGAAAATGAATACCCTCTTAGACAGAAAAGATTATTACTGCCAAGATTTTGCTTTATACTGATTAGAAGCACCCTGATTTGATAATAACTGGACACTACTGGCTCAATTAGGTGGACTAGTTATTGGTGACATAGCCAACTATTAAATTCAATTAGTAGATGGAAAATATAGGAAAAAGGGAGCTAAAACAAATCATTAGCAGTACTAAGGGGACTGTAACCTTAAATCTAGCACCTCCAGGTGAATCATGCCAAAATACACGATTAATCAAAAACAAAGAAAGGCGCAACTCGAAGAGGCAGGTATAGGATCTGTACCTTGTAGCAAAACGTTTGCTGTATATTCTGTTGACAACATAATGTCATTTTTAAGGAAAATCCTATATAGATCAAAAAGCCATGGATAACATGGGACTACAGAGCTTAGCTTTCATTAATCACTTAAATACTAACACACTAGTAATTACGTTCTTCAGAACCCCATCAGTCTGACCATAAATGTAGAGCAGTACAGTGTGTCTCAATACAACAATCTTCCTGCAAGAAAATCTCCCCAACTGTGCATTAAAAAAATGCAATTTCCTTTTACTGGACATGTATTAAAAATATCTAAACTGCTTATGCCATGAAACCTTTTGCATTAATATCTGAGGGACCAATATTATAACCCCCCCCCGCCACTGTAACATGTATGTATGTATATGTATCACACACACATACATACATACAGTACTGTGGAAAAGTTTTAGGCAGGTGTGAAAAAATGCTGTAAATAAAGAATGCTTTCAGAAATATAAATAATGATAGTTTGTTTCTATCAATTGACAAAATGCAAAGTGAGCGAACAAAAGAAAATTCTAAATCAAATCAATATTTGGTGTTACTACCTTTTGCCTTCAAACCTGCATCCATTCTTCTAGGTACACTTGCACAAAGTCAGGGATTTTGTAGGATTATAGTCGGTGTATGATTAACCAATTTTATCAAACAGGTGCTAATGATAATCAATGTCACACGTAGGTTGAAACACAGTCATGTTTGGAACAACCTACCAGCCGAGTGCCTTCAAAAACTGTGTGCAAGTGTACCTAGAAGAATGGATGCTGTTTTGAAGGCAAAGGGTGGTCACACCAAATATTGATTTGATTTAGATTTCTCTTTTGTTCATTCACTGCATTTTGTTAATTGATGAAAATAAGTGATTAACACTTCCATTTTTGAAAACATTCTTTGCTTACAGCATTTTTTCACACCTGCCTAAAACTTTTGCACGGTACTGTATATACATACATATATACATACATATATATATATATATATATATACACACACACATATATATACATATACATATATACATACATATACATATATATACATATACATACACACACACACACACACACACATACATACATACATACATAAAAAGTGAGATTATCCCTGTGATCCCCGAGATTACACAAAAAAAAAAGACACCAGTCTGGGAGCAGCAGCAATAATCTCCCATAGCAGTAGTAAGCACAAATAGTTAAGAGCATTTTTATTAAAGCATCTGATAAGCTTATTCGACTTGATGTAGAGTAATATATGAGTATGATTGAAAGTGTGGACAGTATGGTTAGGATGCAGGGAGTAGAGGTGACAAAGGTGAAAAATGTTTAATTATTTGGAGTTACAAGTTCAAAGCAACGGGGAGTGTGGAAAAGAGGTGAAAAAGAGAGTAGGGGGAGTGATCTGTGAAAGATGGGTACCAGCAAGAGGGAAAGGGAAGGTTTACAAGATGGTAGTGAGACCAGCTATGCTATAAGTGAGACAGTGGTTCTGAGGAAAAGACAGGTGGTGTGGCTGGAAGTGGCAGAGTTAAAGATGTTTTGAGATTTGCACTGGGAATGACAAGGATGGACAGGGTGAGAAATAGGTTTATCAGACGGCCAGCTCAGGTTGGAAGATTTGGGGACAAAGTTAGAGAGGCGAGACTGCATTGGTTTGGACATGTGTAGAGGAGAGACCTATTGGAAGAATGATGTTGAGGATGGAGTTGCCAGGCAAGAGGACAAGAGGAAGGCTAAAGGCCAAAGAGGAGGTTTATGGATGTGGTGAGAGAGAACATGCAGGTGGTCGGGTTGAAGGAGGAAAATACTGAGGACTGGAAGAAATTGAGATGGATGATCTGCTGTGGCAATCCGAAATAGGGAAAATTGAGTTGTCCTGAGTGATAATTTTTCTGGCTGAGTATTGAAGTGAATCTCAGGCTGAGACAAATGTTTACATTTTAACAAGATGACAGCACCAAGAAAACATCCATCAAGAGCCATCATAAAAAACTCTGAACATCTTAGAGTGACAGCCAGAGGTAGTACATGAACCATATACAGCATCTGAGAAATGAAACCTGGCAATTATGAATTAAGCAGCAAACAAGAATGAGAGAAACAACTATTACTTCTGTTATTGCCAAAACACTGAAAAAAACTTTCCAAGTTGTGGAGTACTGTGTAGAAACAGCCCATTTTAAGGCAAGTCAAAGAAAATTAAAATAACATTTTTATAACTTACCAAATTGTAAGCCGTGGTGGTAGTGGATCTTGAGTTCACGAACAAGTGCTAATTTGCCATCAGTGTCCAGGGCATGCTGTAATCCCAGGCACCGGCTAAGCTGGGCCACACACAGATGCCTTTGCAAGACACGAGTGTCTCCTGGCAGGGCTACATCATCCTTGCCTGCCGCACCAAGGGGCACTGCCTCCGTCAACCTGTTTATGAACTGAGCCACAAACAAAGGAGTTAAGTAACTCCAGGGGGACTCATTTGGTGCTTCAAGTAACCTAATCAGCTCCAAGGGATCTTACAGAGATATAAATAATATTTTACACCTGTTTACTGGTAAATGGCACAAAAAAAAGTGTAAACAAAAAAACAACAACAAAAAAAAAAAACAAAACAAAAACATACCTGAAACCTCCAACCAGAACTGCGGGCCTTTTTTCATATGCATGTTTACCTGGACATATTGGTCTGGCATCAAAAGGTCCAGATAGACCTTCAGGTCCGTGATACAACATGGCTTGTCTCCAAACTTCACAAAGTACTGGAACATCAGCTCAAGAGGCTCTCCTGTTAAGAGCAAATAAATAGGAAATGCATAATACTCAAGAGTGTAAAAATGCATCAAGATATAATCAGTGTTAAGGGCAAAGTCAAGTGCTTTCTGAAATTACTTCTACTGCATACAATACATACAGAAATAATGATTAAAACACCAAAATGAGCAAATTAGAAACAATCCACAAGTGTTTAAGACTGGCTTCCTAAATAATTACAAACAAACAAACAAACAAACAAACATTATGAGCTCATAGATTTACACCTATATTATCAATTGAATAATTTCAACAAATCTCTGTTCTTCTGTACCTAGCTGTTGTTCTTCAGAGCAACCTCTCTGTCTGAGATGGCGGATAAGCTCCAGACGGGCCAGATATGGGCCCCTCAATGGTCGGGACTCTTTTGCTTCTTCTGCCGCTAGCCGCTCTTCTACAAAGGTGATGGCTTGGGACACAGAACAGTGCACCTCGCCCTCCATACTACTAAAGGACAGGAAGGAGAAATAGAAAAATGTAAGCGAGGACCCTGAGACATCAGCTTTGTATTAAATTAATTAAACCAGCCAAGACTTATTGATAAAAATTAAAATCTTTTTCAAGTACTTCATTAAAAGCAGTCTAATGTTTTATTGTCTACTCAAGTGGAAGTGAGCTATAGCTGTACAGGGTATCCATTGAACTAACAGCCATTTATTACTGCCACCACATTTGTGGACCATCATGTAGATGATGTACTAATACAATAAATGTATATTTGAATTTTACTTCAGTACTGATGATACTTACTGGTCTCCTTCCTCAGGCGGCTTCCAGCTCTGATCAATGAGGTGGAATAATGAATCGAAATATGATAAGTAGAACTGCCAGTCATCAGGGCTGGAGAGTGTAGGGGGAAAAAAAGTAAATAAATAATCATGAGAGAATTTGAGTATTCTCCTTTCTTATTTTTAACTATGCTGTGTCATGGGGATTTGAGTCTCCCAATCCAAATTTTAACTTTGTTCATTTTGAGAAAATTGGGTTGGAGGGAGCAATCAACCAAAACCCATCCTGAAGCCCTTGCAACCTCTTTATCCAATCTGCTGAGAAATGCACGGTGATGGCTTACTTCTTCAGAAGGAGCTTGCTTGACAGAGCATTGCATTCAGGCCAGCGCTTCAGTTTGCGGTAAAGTAACATGCACTTGTTTTCCCGGCTCTGCAGCTCGCTGGTTAGCTTCTCTGAGGAACACACACACACACAAACACAAAATGTTAGAATTTCAATCTTGATTATAAAACCAGTCACCAGATGCATCAATCTAAAGAAACTGCCATTGTCAGTACATTTTCGGTGCACTGTGACTATCTCTTGGGGAAATTAAAGACCTGAGACCTGTTTTATTCTCTCTCCTTACCTCCAAGTTGCCCCCGTACTACTTCTAGAGCCTCTACATATTTCCCCAGGCGTTCCAGGATCATGAAATACAGCTGCACCTGAAATAAAACAAGAATAAACCCATTATTTTTGACTCGAGTGTCCAAAAGAAAATGGAAAGTGAAAGTGACCATTCTCATCATTGGGACTATACAGTACAACACACAGTAAACCACAATGAAATTACATCTCTGCATTTAACCCAAACACAAGCATGTGCAGCAGGGGGCAGCAATTGAAAGCATCCGGGGAGCACTGACAGGGATGGTACCTCGCTCAGGGGTACCTCAGGGCAACCTACTGGCCTGGCCCTGAAAAGGAAAAGCTCAGCTGAAGCAGGATTTGCATTCTTACTTCTGCCTCGGCCTCAATTTTTTCTTCTTTGACCATTTTTTCTACCATTCGCTCAGCAAGAGGCAGGAACATGGTGTGGGAGAGCTTCTCATCTTGTGCTGAGATGGCCTAAAGAAACACACAGGGTTTGTGTTAGATGTAGTACATGCAACTATCCACTGCTGTCAAGTAAAAGAAACCACTATCCACTGATTTCCAGTAAAAGAAAGTTGTTTTCCCATCATCAGTATTTTAAAGATGTAAGTGTACATACATACCTGCATCACTAAGCTCATAACAGACCAGAAATAATAAGGGTTTTTGGGAACAATCTTATAAAGTGCCATTCCAGCCTGTTAGACAAAAAAAAAATATTTTAGAAAGAAACGAGAGATTACATGAAGCCCCCCCCACAAAGCAAACATGGACACTGTCTACATGTAACAAAGATGGCTTAAAAGGCAGATCTATAGAAAAGAGGAAGCAGTCAAACCTGTTGCATTTTCTTGTACTCTCCAACACGTGCATAAGCCATGAAGAGATGGGAGTGGTACTCTTCACTAGTAGGAACCTTCCGAACTGCTGCTTCATACAGTTTGGTCACCAACTCCGCTACAGACAGAAAGAACATACACTGCTGAGCCCTTTAATTAATATTTTATTGAGAATCACACATAAAAATTCACAATCTGGGCCTCATTATAGCGAATGCACCACTTATATTGTATAAAATGTCAAGTTAAAGTGTGATGAATGAACTTGAAATGGTCTGATTAATGGAAGGCATGAAACTGTTTGACCATTTTTTTTTCTGACATGAAGGTAATAAAAATGAAGAAACATGGTGGAAATTATGAGATCATTATGTACTATATTTGTAGCACTAGAAAGCACCGGATATTGTCGCTTACGTCGATGCATCTCTCTGTAAAGAATGGTGAGTGCCTGGAGGGAGTTGTCATCAGTGGGCTCCAGGCTGGCCACCTCTTGTGCAAGAGAGAAAGCTTCATCCTGCTTGCCAGTGCGTTGGAGTCCAATAGCCTTTAGGACCTACAGCATCAAAAAAGCAAAAATCTGAAGTATACTTACCACAGCCCATGAATTTTACTGCTAACCAACTAAGGAGTGCTTTCAATTTTATATTGCTTTGGCATAGAAATGTGTATTTTTTTGTATGTAGAACAAAACTACATAAATATTAAGCTAAACAATACTGTGATTACTGTGTGGGAAAAATCAGCAAACCATTTATTAAAGGCAAATGTTTTAGCTTCAAATCTTCTGCCCCTTGTACCACCAAAACTGCTCCAACTTGATCTCTGGACGCAAGCCGGATTCCCTTACTGCTTTTAAGCGTTGTGAGACCCACCGGCTTAAGGACTACCTAGAGGACTAATTTTTCAATAACTAGCCTCAAACCTTTTCAACATTTCTTCTTTACCATCTTAAAAATAATAATAATAATAAAAAATAATAATAAATAAATAAAAATACTTCAGGCACTTATAAAAACACTTATCCACTAGTTCTGAGGTAAATGTTTGTGTAGATACTGCATTCTTTGGCAGGGTTTATATTACTTAGCTGGCAAATTGTTGATCAACGTTATCTAGGTTAGAGGAAGAAAGGACACGTGGACATGTTGCTCTGGGTAAGTCCATCTGCTAAATGCTGTAAATGTAAATATCTGCCACTAAGATGTTAACAGAAACAGTTATCATGCTTAGTAGGTGTTTTAGCAGCTTTTCAATTCAGCAGTGGACAGCAGTTAGCATCTGTGTAGCAGTTAGTCTGCAACTGTGCAGCCTCACATGCAGCAACCTGCAATGCAGTGTGTTCTGAAACCTTTCTGTCATAGCAAGCATAATCCTTTATTGAATTTGACTGAACAGACAAACAATACTGAGGACTGGCTTTAATGACAACTGAACTTATGGCTGATAGGATAATCCATCATACATTTGGAGGTTGGGCTATAGTCCTGAAAAGTTTTTAGAAACTACTCACCTTAGCACAATGAAGATCTCTGTGCTTCTTGAGCAGCTTATCAGCTTGCTGGATTGCCATCTTGTTATTGCCATTGTCAAGGTAGTCTAGAAGAAGTGAAATAAATATAGAAATCACACAAAAGAAAACATTTAAAATATTAATTTAAATCTAACATTTAGTCTAAAAAATTTTAAAAGCATTCATTAAAAAGCATTAAACATTTTAAATAGTATTAGTTAGTTCAAAATGATCTTATATTGAACATGGTATGGAGGTAAGCTAGAACTGGTGTGTTTAAGAAGGGAACCACTAATCTAAATTATGTTGTCATGAATCCATCGACCATGTATCATACATGGCTCAACAAACAAACAACTATCTTTACTTGGCCTTTGATTCACATACACATTTACTACATTAGATGGTATAGATTTTTACAGTACCAGACACCTTTAATATTGTGTCAGGTTTCATGATTAACATCCATTCATCCACTATCTGTGCCGACAGACACTGACAAACTGAAGCAAATACCTAGGGGAAATTAAGCATTTCCAATTCATCTGATATGCATGTGTTTTGACTGTGAGAAAAAGAGCTTCACACAAATTACCTGAAGTACACCAAAATCTTCAGATATACTTCAGATAACGCACTGATTATAACCAACTTTTTAAAAATCACAGCAATGAGACATTTCTCATAGATAGAGTATAAAATCTCTTATGACCATGGACACCATTATGTTCCCCCTGATCAATCCTCCTATTCTGGAACTATAGAAAGATTACAAAAGCATATGCTTTAGATGTTTGAGTGACTGGAGTGCCATGTTCTAACAAAAAACAAATGCTAAGGAACAGCATGGATGTAACAGCATTTATAATAGAGCTATTACAGTCATTATGAGTTTTTTTGTTTTAGTTTGGTTTATGTTAAGAACCAGATCCAGTCTTAAAAGCATTAATACCTTACAGCTGGATGTGATGTGTTTTCTCAAAAAAAAACAAAAAAACAACTTGCAATTTGCTTTATAAACAGCCGGCGATTGTCCTGTTAGTCAGTAGGGCTGCTCAACTATTGGGGGGGAGGGGGGTCATAACCCTGATTACTTTTTGCCATGTTGTGCAAAATCACAATTATTTAACACAATTACTCATTGAACTTGGAAACGTCATGCATTTAATGAACTTTTAAAAAACTTGTATAACAGCATTTACATAATTTTCCTTTTCAACTTTAAAATGAAAATAAAAAAAATAGTTATACATTTATTTGAATAATAATGAAATAATAAATAAAAATATATTTCCTCAAAACAGATAAGATTACTTGCACTTATACAGCAAGCTCCACCTGTAAGAAAGACCCTTTCTGAAGAGAAACCTGTGGCAGGGATGCGCAAATTTCTCTTCACCAGAATAAAGAGCCATGAGAAAAGCTTCAGGGATTAAACTTGCTGGTCCTTCTCTGCTTCAGTAGTTTTCTCCAATGATTATTAAAATTAATTAATTGGTTTAAAATGATCACTAAATGACAAAACTGTAATAAAAATTAAAACAAATTCATCAAACTACTAGGGCAGCTTCTATAAAGGGGTTACAAAACTGACAAAGGGTTACAGGATTTGTGAAAAAGCTTGAGACGCTCAGTCAAATTTAAACCACAATCTATAATGTGCGTGTTTGAGACCCCGCACTGTGTTTCCTGTGTGACTGCACTTCTGTTCTGATTGCATGACAAAACCATTCTCCCCCCCTTCATTCCCAACCCTGAAAGGCTTAAGCTGAAAGAATGCTTAAGATCATTCTTCATGACAGCTGGCTGCCAAAATTAGCTAGACAATAAGGTAAACAAAGAGTAAAGCCTGGGATAATTTTATTAAATGTAACTTTTCTTGAAACTTTAACACATCTTACTTGAATTTCAGCATACACACAACATTACCCTCAACAGCTCAAACAAGAACATACAAGTGCTGATTGTGAAGTGCTGGTTATACTTCCAAGCTTTAGCAAAGTACAGGTACTAAACAGGCGTGCACAGTTTACATGTTTAAGTAATATGTTAGTACTTTACAATAACAAGCTTCTAACAGTAGTCACTGGAATATATGGGGGTCGTTAATAAAAGGTATTTATCAGGCTACTAAATAAGAAAAAATAAATATTAAGAGCTTGTCCCATCAGTGTTATATATGCTAACTACATAAAACGGGTTCAAATTAATCTCGTTCTGTGAACACAGTAGTTTAATATAACTATACTGTAACTAAGCACTGGTTTTTCTGCTCATATCATTCAATATTTTGCCAATACAGCTGGTACAACTGGTTACTCACTTTACATTGCACCTTCATTTCTGCAATTTAAGCCTAGCCTTCCTGGAGCCTAAAGCTGTTCCTGATTTATGTCCCTCATGCTCTGCCCTTACCCACTTCCATTAAGCTCTCCCTGACTCATGCCTTTGGTGTATATTACAACCAGGGGTTAATTTGGGATTAGAGTAGGTGGGTGAGCTCTTTTTCTTTTATGGGTGCCAGTAATGTAAGGACACATTCATGCAATATCATCATAAGGGTACTAAGACCATTGAACCTGTTCTGGATAATTTTATCCATGTAGTTTGCTAGGAGCAACTATACATTTTGAATGCAAAAGTCAGCTGGCGAAGTGTGAACGAGTTCCAATAGCTGACATTGAACTACATAAAATTGTTGCTGTATTATGAAGTTGAATGATATAGCCATCTCCACGGTGACCACATCATCTGTAAATACCAAGGGTTCTCAATCCTAGTTCTGGAAACCCACCACCCTGGAGATTCTAAAACTGATGAAAGTAATAATCATATCCACCAAATAAAGGTGTTTGAGATTAGGGTTGGAGCTAAACACCCTAGGTTTAAAGATCTCAAGGACAAAGAGTGAGCACTCCTGGTTGATTTAAAAACAATTAAAGCCTCACTATAAACTAGTTAAAATCTGAAGCCTAATAAAAAATAAATACATTTAAAAAATTTGAAATTACAAAATGTATTTAAAAAATTGCCAGTGAAGGCTGTCACTTCACAAACATCACAATGAAAAATTTTCATTAGGAATTAGGGGACTGCAGAAGCTGTACCTTGTATCTTTTTTTCCCCCCTCTTTTTTCACACTAGGAAATTAAAGGTGCTCTGCTACAATACACTCCAGCCAAGCTTAACTCCTCCACCAATTTTCTTATCCATCATCTGGACTGTGAGGCTAAGACTACTACAAATGCTTCCTATGTTTGGAGTGAAGAGTTATCCCATCAGCGCCTCTCTTTAATGAAGCCATGTACCTTGTCTCTCAAAAATAATGTTTGGGTACATTCCTGTACCCAGAAAAAATGCATAAAATTAAATAACATTGTTTTGACCCACCGCTAAAGGTGCATAGATTTTTTTTTTCCTCCAAAAGAAGTCAAGAGGCTGGCTGTAGCTCAGACTGATAATGCAATGATGGCATTCATAGTACTGAGCACAATATATATACCAAAAATAAGACACCATAATAGAGAATTGGCTTCTCCCAGCCATGCCTCTGACTTTCTCCTGAGGCATGATTCAGGTAGATTGCGGTTGGGGTGTGGTATATTGGTGAGAGCTTTGTTGAACTTCCAGTCTTAATTTAAAAAAAAAAAAAAAAAAGAAAATTCAAATATGTCTGCAGAGCAAGAGTCCACAAGAGCACCATAGGCTTGCATCAGAATCCTGCTGACAGCATGCTGCCCCTGCAGTAGGTGTCCTTTTACAGAGCCCCCTCCACTACAGGACAGGCTACACTGGGAGGCCTTACTCCTCCTACTATGGGTCCTCTCTGCTTTAGAGCATAAAATATACTCCTATTGGGTGTGTAAATCTCAGACACATCTGGCAAATAATTTGGTAAGATACAAACAAGTGTGAAACATATGCATAAATGTGTTATAAAGCCTAGTACTACAGGGGCAGTAACACCCTAGTGAACACTGCAATTTTCAGCCTAATGTCAAATATCTCTGACTGTTCAGATTCATGAAACCTTCTACATGCTGCATTCCACCCAGATATACCATTTAAAAAATCCTGATTATTCAGTCTATTCAATTTATTACTTCATTCTCTTGATTGATTATTGGCATCTCACAATACACACTATGGAAAGAATTTGACAGACTATATGTCAAAACGCATATTGATGTACGTGCAATTTCTAATCGGAATATCTTTGGTTCTTGAGCCAAACCCAACTCCCTTCAAGGTAAATGTTTCAAAACAGTGCATACTTGCTTCCATGCCTTGTCAAAGATCCCAGTTCAGACTATTTTCCAGTTCTTCAGCCATTACACAAATCACTTTTAAATCATTACTGCTCAAAAACAGACTTAAGATTTAAATTTCTCACTTGCTCAGTGTCTCCTGGGTTCCACACAAGGGTGTGCTGCTCCCAAACCTTTGAGCTGCAGCCATCTGAGGCTCTTCCGTGTTGGTTAGATGTTTAGATTTTAATAGAGCCTCAGCGATATCTGTGTGGTCGTAGCATACCTAACAGCACAGGATCTTCTGGTGGGTTTTCATTACATCGAATCTTGGCTTGCCCAGCATTCAGATAATAAAGTTCATATGTGAATAATAATGCAAATCCAGAAAATATCTGACACTGACAAAAGCAGTGAATTTCATTACTGTGTCAGGTTAGGATCTCTTTGACATCTAAGATCTCTAAGAGTAGTGAAAAGACAACATTGACAAGTTGGCAATTCATGATCTACCCTAAAGGTAATCACTGTGAATGTTTAGTCCAGACATTGAGGCAGCCTAGCGACTAAATTAAGAAAAAGGGACAACATGCATATGAAGGATTTGTTTACAAAGTGTTGGCATTCAAAACTAAACTGTGAGGTGGTAAACATTTTCCATCCAAAGCCTGATTTCTAACCACGTTAATTTAATATGCACTGGAACAGAAAGCAGGTCTAACACCTTGATGAAAGACCCCTGTTAGCTATCACCAACACGCCAGCTTTGACATCTGGAGTACACTTGAATGTATAGTACAGTATATGCCATTTAGCAAGCTCCTTGATGGGGGAAATGACTTATTATATGAGAGGTAATTTGAAAACTGCTCGTTATCATCAAGTTTATACTTCTCCTCCCAAAAGACTAAAAGACTTACCAGTACTGACAATACGTGATAATATCATTTTCGCAACGTTCCTTTCTTATGTTCCTAATGTCCAGAGGTTAAACCACCAAACTAAGCAAAATTAACGAACATAAAGCTGAAGTTAAAAGCACAGACAGCACAAGAGCTGGTAGGCTAATGTTAGCCAGCTTGCTAACTTGACACCTAGCTGGTCAGTAGTAAGCTAGTGAGCCTGGCATAAATTTGTTAATTTTTTTGGCAATTCAGACACTTAGACGCACGAAAGGCCAAAATCATTACTTTTTCAGTATTAGAGGTTAAAAAAGAAAGCGGGTGAGGTGTTGTGAGGGAATGGTGGCTCATGCTAACCGAGTCCGGGGCCTCACCGGCCAAACACCCTCTCCCCCTCCCTCAGAAGACGTTTCTGTCCCCACTTCTAACCACACAAAACAGAAAGACATAAGGAGGCGGATGCTCGGCTCGACACCCGCTGGGTTCGGTACCGTAAATGGGTCTCAGTCTTCTGTCGTTAGGGTCTTGCACATGGCCCCTCGCCGCCATGTTGGAGGTTACCGGGATTAAAAATTGCGCATGCGCATAGCAGCGCGCGCCACAAGTTTGTGTAGCTTTGCTGTTGCTGTTTATAGCAGCGACTTCCTACGTGTTATATCATTTAATATAGAACCAAACATCATCTTTCAAACATGGTTATAAATTATTAGCTATTTTGTCACATAACATACTATTTACAGATGTGTGTTAAATTAAATTACAATTTAAAAGTAATAAAAAAAATTTGGACTAATGTGAGATGCTCCATTCTGGAGAAATTAGAAAAGTTCAGATATGTTGATGAGAAGCAGTAAGGGTTTATAACGCAAAAAAAAAAAAAACTTAATTCACAAAATATGCTGCATGATTTAATTATAGTTTTGCAATATTGCTTAGGCATAAAGTATAAAGACGGCCAGGAGTTGCAAAGTGTATGACAAGGTTCCTAGAGAAGAGCTGAGGTATTGTAAGTGACACTGAAGTGTGAGAGTGGAATAGGATATTTATAAGGGTGAAAAGGTAAGGTTTGCAGTAGGAGTGACAGCTGCATTTAAGGTAAATGTTAGATCACATCAAGGATCCATTCTGAGCCTGCTGTGGCTAAAGGAAACAGCTGAAAAGAGACTGTGATTGGGGTAGAGTAAAAGTAAAAAGTGTCAACATTTATGCACATCCAAGTATATAAAAGGTAAATGGTTTAACATGAAAATAAAAAATTGGTATTGTGTAGGTAGTTGCAGAGGTGGGTGACTGGTGTTATCAGTCTTTGTACAAAGACTCACTTACTGGCAGTCTGGTTTTACAACATGAATGCAGTTGCTGTGATAGACTGTTGATCTGGAAATCCAACCAGGGTGTTTCTCTGCCATTTGCCTGTGAGCACTGGGATAGGCTTGAACACCCCCTCCAAACCTGGTTAGGATAAGCAGCTAAGATGGATGGATGGAGTGACAAATGTCTTTGGATGCATTAATTATTACAAATTCATATGCAGAGGAACTTTGAATGTAAACATGTGTTTGTGTGTTCAAATTTGTCCCAAACCAGCCCTAACTTACAGAATGCTTGAGATCTTTTCCTGCTAAAATATATTCCAATTATATATATATATATATATATATATATATATATATATATATATATATATATATATATATATACACACACACACACACACATACATAAACGATGGGAATTGTTTGACATTAAAGAAATTTCAATTATTTTCTTTATGATTCCTTTCATTTGGACTAAGTCTTCAGATGTTATACCCCCCAACACACCCTCTGTCACAGATCTGTGCTGTCCTTTCCCTCAACCACCACCAACATAAATCCTTTATTTACCCCCAGATAACTGAAACTTAATTTTGTCCTACCACAAGACCTGCTCAAGGTTCCAAACACTCCGGTATTTGGGTTACATGGCCCAAAATCCAAACAAATTTCTATGGTTTAACATGGAGAAGTTAAGGTTTTCTGGCAGCAATATATTGTAATGTATATTCTAAATGGGAGCAGCAGCAGATCTGTACATGAAATTAACTTTTTTTGTGGGAATTCTAATTGCAAAACCAACAGTTTGAACTTTATCTTATAAGTTTTCAAATATTTTCATGTAATACAATTTTAAAAAAGCAATGTCATGTTTATGTTTTTTTTTTTTAATCCAAGGGTGGGCCCATACTTCAGGCTTGCAATGTAGGTCCAACATGTTCATTACTCTAAAGACTACATAGAAGTCAGTGTCATAGAGATTTCTGGAACAGTTCATCAAAATGTTGTGGCACAGCTTATTCATCCTCCCCCCCTGAGCTAGTATCATAAGAAAGTCCTGTTCTATTATGCTTTGAAGGCCCTCCTGCACCCATATGCTTTTCAAAATCTTCCTCAGTGATTTTTCCCTTCTTGAGCTTCTTCAGTAGACGTGTGTCGCTCAAAAGCTCTTTCATATCTTCGTCATCGACATCTGATCCCTGAGTCCAAAACAGACATGTAAATGAGAAAGGTGCAAAGCCTGTGACAAACATATTGAAGTTAAGTCATTCCAAGTACTGAGGCCATTACAAACTCATATAAGTCTAACTAATTTAACTAAAACATAAATAATAATTTTTGCTATTTAACCAAAGAAAACAGCTAACCTCCTCCAACTTCCTCTTAGTTGCTATCGTTCTCCTCTTCTCCCTTTTGGATTTCTGCTTAGACCAAGCTTTGTTCTTGGCAAAGCTTTTCCTCCTTGGAGCCTCTTTTTCTTTCTCTTTTTGCTGCTGTAACATTTTTTGTCTCTGCTTCTCCCGGTTCTTGTCTTTGTAGCGGATTGAGTCAGTGTCTGTCAACTCTTCAAAATCTGGGAATGTCTTGCCCCTTAACTCCGGCATCTTGGGCATACGAAGAAGAGCAAAGCCCCGAGCTAAAGATGCAAAGTTCAGATCTGACCAAAGAAAACAAGACAAACAAAATATTACATATAATTTAAATATAGAGAGTTCAGCTTGTCATGTAGTTTGATTTGAGCAGATCATGATGTTTTAATATATCAGCTTCAACTAACTATTGGCTACTTTGGCCTTGTAGCTCCAAACTTGTATTGGCATTTGGGTTAAGTAAAATATTGTGCAAATAGGAATGCATGTGGACCTCTGGCTTTAGTAGTATTGCAAGTTTATTGAATGCAGATGTCAATGAGCACTGACCTTTAATTCGAAATATAAGGTTGCATTCATGCTTAGCATAGGCCTGGACAAAAGAGACAAAAGCCTTCATGCCCCTCTCAAACACAGCCCTGTCCCCAAGCGCCAGAGCCTTAAGTTTAGGCAACACATTCACCACATCCTTCACAGGAGAATACTGCTGTAACGGACACTATGGGACAAAATCGTATACAATAAATTTGTATTTTCATTTGAGCATGATTAGTCATAATAGCATGTAAAAAGTTTTTTGTGAAAAGTTACAAAATGTAGCCTGTATAAAAGCTGTCACGATTTTTATCCAATATGTATATAATATGACTCTCTCACTCATTTTCATAGCCGCTTAGTTGTGGGGGGCTGCTGGAGCTCTCACAGGGTGAAAGTCAGTGAAACAGGTCACTTGACAGGTCACCAGTCTATTGCAGGGCAGACTCACAGTTTTTCCACACATACACCTACAGGCAATTTAGCATCTCCAATCCACCTGGCAAGCATGTCTTTGGACTGTGTGAGGAAACCGGAGCTCCCAGAGAAAACTCACATGGATTCAGGGAGAACATGCAAATTCCACACAGAAAGTGGAATTCCCCAGTGTCCCACCCCGGGATCAAACCCAGGACCAACTCGCTGTGAGGCGACAGTGCTACCCACTGCATTACTTAACCCTGATTGATTTGTTCAGTAAGCGAACCTTACTTACTTTTTGATTTATGGACAAGAAACTGACATAGGATTCCTCCATTGGAAGCAGAAACACAAGTGCACTGCCTCGGTTCCCAATACGAGCAGTTCGACCACATCGATGTACAAAGGAACTAAAGAAAGCATACCATGCAAGTCATTTGCAAAACAACCAAGATCTGCAATGATTACTTCAAAAGATTATGGCCACTTTACCTTGCACTGCTAGGTGGGTCATACTGGAGCACCCAGTTTATGTCTGGGATGTCAATGCCTCTTGCCATCACATCAGTGCATACAAGTATCCCACTGTAAATTACAAATGTTACCATAAAGTTTTAGGACATTTTCTGGGTCAGTTTCTGGGTTTCATAGATTTCATAGAAGTTGTTTTTCTTTTATTTTTTTTTTTACTTTTTCAGCATTTTCATGGGTTCTCAGACTGAGTCGTTGATTTCTGAACAAATCAAATATGCCTTCAAGGTTAACAATTCCTTTTGTTGATGCTGGCAGGTTTTTCTGACGGTTACACATTGCCAAACTCTACAGCTTTTCTGTTGGAAACTTGCAGTCAGAAGTATCATGGAGAAAAGAAAATAGTAGAACATGCCGTGCCTTCATTTCACAAAGACAGTGTTTGTTATATGAACTTGAACCCATAATTCCACTTTACCCAGCTGAGGTCTGAAATTGTAAAGGAGTTGAAATCTCAGATATCATCACTGCTAAAGTGGACATTTGCTTTAAAGCTTGCTTATAGAAAAAACAGAATTTCCAGCTGGATCCCTTCCAGGTTCATTTTAACAAGACTTAATCTCAGTTTATTTAAAAAGGGCCATGTGAATGCTCCTTTCTAAAGCAATGATTAACCAAATGTGCTACATTATAATATTGTTATTATTAGTAATTATGCACAAGGGATTACGCTCCCCGTTAGCCATTATTTGCTGGTAGCCAATGCTTAGACAACTGCTTTTTGAGTTTTTCCTAAACACTGGCAACCAGTCATACAAACCAAACCAGAAAATGTCTCTGGAAACAACAAAGGCCTTTTACCTCTTCAGCTCCCGAAACTTTGAAAATATCTTGTTTCGCTTTTCCTTCATCTTGCCATGGATGCAATGAATAGTGACATTTTTGACCAAGACTTCCAGGGCTTTGCCAAAATACTCGACACAGGCACATGTACTGTGGAAACAAAGCAAAAACTGTTGAGTCAGAGGAAGGCTCTACAGGTCTGCTGGTTTCACTTCAGTGCAAGAGAGCTGTGTAAATACCTGAAAAAGACAAGCTGCTTCTCATGCTTGTGTTGTCTCAGGAAAGCCACCAGTGTGTTAAACTTATCTTCTGTTCTGCAAATCTACAAATAAAAAGAAAACCATAGGATACAATTATGGCAAAAAGTGTTATCGTTCAGTCATGCAGTCTTTTACTTTAGGCTGCTCCCACCACAGGTGAGTTCCATTTCTTTCTGTCTTCTGCATATTTCTTCTTCAAACAAACTACTTGCATGTCCTCTCTTACAACATCCATCTGTTCCCGATCACTTCTGCCACTCTTCTTCTCCAGCCATTATAACCTGCCTGCACTCTTTTATTCACCACTCCCTATTACTCTGAACTGTTGATCCCAAGCATATATCTGCTCTTGTTACAGATCAAAATATCATCAGCAAACATCATAGTCCACAGGGACTCCTGTCTTACCTCATCCGTCAACCTATCCAATATTATTGCAAACAAGAATGGACTCAGCGCTGATACTTGATGCCACCTCCACTTTAAATTGATACTTCACTCCTACTGCAGATCTCACCACTTTTACACTACCCTCATACATATCCTGTACCACTCTGATGTACTTCTCTGCCACTCCTGACTTCCTTATATAAAACCACAACTCCTCTCTAGGCACCCGTTCATATGCTTTCTCCAAGTACACAAAGGTACAATGTAACTCCTTCTGACCTTCTCTGTACTTCTCCATCAACACCCTCAAAGAAAACATTGTATCTGTGGTGCTCTTTCTCGGCATAAACCCATACTGCTGCTCACTAATCAGCACCTCTTTTCTTATGCTAGCTTCATGCAAAATAACTTAAACAATCTTGTCGGAAACTCAACTGCCATCACTCCTAAACACCTCCAAGCTTCCACTGGTATGTCATCTGGACCAACAGCCTTTCCATTCTTTATCCTCTTCACCACTTCCCTTACTTCCGCCTTGCTAATTCGATAGTGCAGCCTCATTACATCAAATCTTCTCTCTCTCTCTCATTCTCTCCCTCAAAGTATTCTTTCTATCTGCTCAATATGATCTGCTTGCCTCTAAGTATGTTTCCATTTCTATCTTTTATCACCCTGATGTGCTGCATATCTGCACCTGCAGCTCTCTGTCTAGCTTATTGATATAAATCCTTTTCTCCCTCCTTACTGTCCAACCTCTTATACAGTTCACCATACACTTTATCTTTAGATTTCATCATTTATCTGATGCTGATTCTCATTTTCACGCACATGGATTTTAGTTCAATAGAGCTGTGTTTTCCAAAAGACTCCTGCCCTATTATTTGGAACCTTGTCCTCCTGGAAGAAGCCAACCATAACCCAGTTAAGATTTTTTTGGGGAAGACAGCCAGATTTCCACTTAAAAATGTTACATTTCACATTGTCCACATGTATTCTTACAAGCATTATACAGAATCTAGAAGAAAAAAAATTAGTCTACAAAAAATCCAAGATCCTCCATTATTTTTAGCACTGATGTCAAAATAATGCTTGAAAAAAAATGTAAAAAAAATATATATATTTTTTATATTTTCTTACTTTTATTTTATATTATTGTTTTCACTGGTTAATTCAGGCTACATTTACATCCAGCCTGGTTTCATTCCAAATCTATTTTTTGCTTGATTCCTACATCTATCTTTTTAACTTAACAGGGGTGTGGCTACTCAGACACAAAAATGTCAGTACATGTAATGAGAACAATCTTCAAAACACTTCAGGCTAAAACATTCTGAAAATAATTTAAATCCAGAATGGACTTCATTCTTTCTGGGAACAGTATTGAGAACTCACCAAAAAAAAGGAGCTAAAGTGGGTTTTCTGTAACTGTTAATGTAATGTAAAAGGATTAGAGTAAATATGTTTCAGCTCTAGAGAAACTTGATAACGTTCCAATATTTATATTTTGTTCCTCACTTTGCACTGAAGCATTGGCTTAATTTATAAATGCAAATGCAGTATATTTGTTTCAGAATTAACTTCTGTCAGACCTCTGTCAGTCACCAAGTTCCTTCCAGCATGGTCTGAACATGTAGCTCTACATAGATTTTTTTAGAATTTTTTATTTTCTTTTATTTTTTTGCATTTTAACAGCAGCGCCACTCACCAGCCTCAGTAAATACATAATACAAAGAAAAACTGTACTGTAATGCAGCAGCATAATTGTTGAACAGAGGACAATTATTTAAAGAGGACTATGGCCACTTTACTCACTGTATAGTAATTACTCAGTCTTGCTGGTGTCTTCTGCACACTTGTGGCTGCAACTCCTTTCTCTTTAACAGTGATGCGAACAGGGTTGCGAAGGCCAGCCCTCACCAGCTTCTCCAGTTCCTGTGTTTGTGTCGCTGAGAAAAGGCCAGTGCGCCTCTGCTTGGGCAAATACCCCAAGATTGCATTTAGACTGGAAGCATAACAGAGGAGAAATTATCAGAGAGGTTGGTTGACATTTCTGCCTTTATTTATGTATCTATGCAGATGTAAAGAGTACCTTGCTTCAAAGCCCATGTCCAACAACCTGTCTGCTTCATCCAGAACCAGTACATCCAAAGCCTTCACACAGCTGGCCAGATCAAGCCCATCAGCCTTCCTTCTGAACATATCCTCAAGGCGCCCAGGTGTTCCAATAACAATATTCGCCCTATGATCAGAAGATTTTATTTCCTCTGTGGCCTTGTTCAGAAAGGGAGCTAAAATCCAAAATTTCAGCATGTGTTGCAGCAAAAAGCCAAAAATAAATCTCTGATCTTCACATCACAGGGCACATATGTGGTTTCAAATTCATACTAGATCTGTGGACATGCTTTTGAACAGCCAGATCCAGATTTCATGTGTTTTGTTATTTGGGGCAGCAGGTCTTCACTTCAGCAAACAATGGAAAACAAGAAAGCTGGTGCTGCACATCACATATTTTAGCTGAAAAACAGAGTCATACTTTGTTTATTCTAAAAATCTCAAAAAGCTGGATAAACGGACTTTAATTTTACAGGAACTTTCTGTACATCTGCAAATCCCTTTTACTTTATTTACCAAGGCAACTTTTATGAAATGACTTTCATAAAATGTTAACCTTCCACAGGGGAGGTTAACTTCCAGAGCTGGATCAATAAGTGGCAACTTTAGACACCAGAAAACCCATCCAGTCTGCCTGCTCCTTGTGTTCTTTTGTGAGGCAAAAAGAATTACAATAAGCAAGAAAGGAAAGAAAATCATGATGGAAAGTCATTACTTACCCATGAGTCTTGAACTTTTCAACATCTTCAATGGGATTGCTTCCGCCAATCAGAAGAATCTGTCTATAAGGACAAGAGCAGTTTGTCATCGTAGTCATCGCAAATCAATTTTATAAAGTACTGTGTTTCATACAAAATTATGGGCATACTAACCTAAATTGGGAAAACTCTTCAAGAAATTGGCCCATAACTTCACTTATTTGTATTGCCAGCTCTCGTGTTGGCGTGATGATCAAAGCACCAACCTGAAACAGAGGCAGAGATTGATACAAAATATGTTTTTACCAGTCTGACTAAAGAGCCTACACCTAGATCTTTCTGGGTGCTAGACAACTCGGACATATGTACAGTCCTCAGAAACACTGCTGTCAATCATAAAATGGAACCTCATTTAAGAACATATGGACAGCGAGTATTTCTTCATTTACTTATTTAGACATAAAGGCGATCTGTTCATCTTGTGCAGGTTAGATCTATATCTTATGGTCTAAGGGCTCCCAGAAACCCTTAGACACACCTGCAAACTGAAAAAAATAGTTAACAAAGGATAGGCCACTGGCTGTGATCGTAAACGTGCAAAATCCCCTCTAAGGTTGGTGGTCAGTGACTGTGAATGGTAACTGTATAAAATACAGATAGTGTTATAATGACATCATTCCTGACAGAAGACTCTACAACAATATTTGCAATGGTCGCCTCTCTTACTTGCATTTTCTTCAGCTTCTCCTCACGTTTTAAAAGAATTTGTAGGGCAGGAATGACAAAAGCAAGAGTTTTTCCACTGCCAGTCACCTGCAAGATATAGGGTAGATTCTGATGAGTGTGAAAAGGAGAATGTATTTGACAAAATGCAATATAATATAGATATCTTATCAGAGACCTTACCGCTTCAGCAGCAACATCTTTATTGTTCATGAAGAGGGGGATGCAGGCAGACTGCAAAGATAGAAACATTAACTTAGCACAGAACACTCCACGCAACATGTGAGAGCAACTAACCGCTGTTGACTATACCTGAACCGGAGTCATATAGATAAATCCCAGCCTTTCTAGAACGGATTGAATGCCTTCATGAAGCTTTACAGGCAAACGGTCCCATTTTCCATCTGTTATCGCTTCCATGTTTTCACTCTAAACTTCTCATTAAACACCCATGCTTGTTGTGCAACAGATTATGTGCTCCGACTGAAACTCTAAACCTTAGAATATGTTCCGTCCCATGTTTTGTTCGGATACTGTATAAAGGGATATTTAATTTAATTCAAATTTAATTTACTTGTTTCATTCAGTGTAAAAACAGTTCTAACATACAATTTGCTTTGATTAATACTATCACATTAAATTAGTTCGTAAAATAAAGGTCAATCGTCAAAGTATCACTGAGTAACTTCCTCATTGCGTCGACAGCGTCATGAAAAGTGGATCGGAACATTAAACTAATTTAAACAAATGTTTACATTTAATTTAATCCCATGACGTGAAATGCAGGCGTTTGTTTTGTATTATAACACTGGATTATCATAAAATTAACTATAATAATGCTCATAATGCTTTGGACCTCACTTCAACTGGGAGCAAAAATAACATTTAATATGAAAGTTTTTTTTTCTTTTAAAAAATATAATTTTGCAGATATTTGGGGAAAATAATCTGTGGAATTCAAAGCAACAGAAAACAAACTATGGTAAAAGTTAAGATATTCCAAAAATATTTGTCCTCATGGTCATAAGAAGGAAGTTCAATCTCAATAAATATTGCTAATGAATTGTTCATTATTATAATTTATTAGAATTTATTAGCTACTCAATAAGCAAAATAAGGTTAATCTCTGATATCATTGCCCAAAGATTTATACCAGTGTAGTAGCTTCATTTAATATTACCCATAATAAAGTAATTATTTCTTCCATCTCATTGGCTTGGCAAAATGGACCAGTTCCGTTTTAGCCAATCAGTATTCTCTCTCCTCATGCACCACACCCACTCAAAAACCATCAGGAATGCTTCTAGAGCTATGATAAAATTCTGACTGTTGATGCAGTCAGTGACATATATGTTTACAGATGCAGCTGATCATGATTCCTTCCTAAAAGGCAGAAATAATGATCATAAAAATATTTAAACTTGAGTTTTGAATTCAAGAGCACCAAGCTTTAGAGGATTAAAAAAAAAATTACACTCACTTCAAGCATTCACTACTCCAGGAATGACTGTGGCATTTCTGTAGACAGCACTCAGAACACACTGTGGATGGACATTAGTAATACAGTAATAATTATATTTTTACTTTTGTTCCCCTTTTTAATTTTGTTTCCCTTCAACAGCAAGAAAAGAACAAGATAAGAATATTTTGTTTTATTAAATCAGGTTCATATTTGACATATGAGCATTCTACTTTACATTTTTTACAGTTCTTATCATCAACTCTGCAGTAGTCTTTGCCAATCTGTAGCACATACAGTCAAGGATTATGTCCATACAGACATGAAACAGTACAAAAGTACATAAATTACTCCTCTGTCCTAATTAACAAACATGAACAAACTAACAAAATGGAAATCCTAGCTACAGGTTTGAAAATATAACAATGCTGTTTTAATGCATAAATGTGGACATGCAGATATTTAAAATGCTTTTCTTATGTGCCACTTAGTCTTGAGAATTGCACTTAAAAAGGCAAAAGAAGCATTGACGGTAAACTGTTTGCAAATGTCAATTGCCAGACCATTCAATCGTTTCATGTTGTTAACTAAACCTTTTCTCTCTTTAAGTACACTCAAACTCATGAATCCTTTTTATATTCTTTGAGGAACAGCCAATGCTATATCTTGCCAATATAAGTGTGATGTTAAATATAGATGTGATTATGCCTAATAAGCACAAAAGGAAACAGTCTGACAAAATAAAATCTTTAAACTTGTGGTATATAAACAAACAGAGCTTAAAAGAAATTAAAAGGGAACAAAAACTGAACTGTCTGAAAGGCCATAGCTTCCCAAACCAAGTACAAGGAAATTTTTAGGTACAGATATCTACGCTTAGATAAAGACCAAGGAAAAACTGCATGAGTGAAAATTAGATGTCTTCTGAAATTTGACGAAGCTGGAAATCCAATTTTAGTTGGCTGTCTTCATGGAGGACCACTTTGGGACATGAAAAGGAAGCATGTTTTACACGACTCTCCGTACTTCAAAAAATCTCTTCAGGTAGTAAATCTGTCCCAGAGTCATGGCAACAAGCACCAGAGCTTCAAAGAATGACCAAAGTACCACCCTGCTGTTGGTGTTGTCATTGACTAGAAAAGGGAGACAAGCAGAATATTACTTATATTAACAACTTCAGTTTCAATGTTTGTAGACAAAACAAATGGGGGAAGAGACTTGCAGATGTTTATAATATTCATCAATCTGACACCTGGATATCAGCAGACAAAGACAAAACATGGAATTTTAATTTTGTTTTTAAATCATTTGAGAACACCCCTCTTCATCATTTCCTATAAATGAACCTTAAAGGCTATACTTATAGGCTTACTTGCTCTGTGTATTCTTTCTCGGACCTCCATGTACTCTTGCTCATGCTTCACAGCTGTCATTGCTACTGCCAATTCATTGATCATCTCTTCCAGTTTGTTCTGGTGAGCTGAAAACGTAAAAGTACCAAGTAATTAGACAATACAGGACACATGTATCCACTTTTGCTAAAATTTATTTGCAAGCAAGGGAGCAGTTACCAGTTAATGAATAATGTAAGATGCATTTCTTTGCACTGATTTGGCAAGTGTAATTATTTTGTGTATGTTCTTAACACCATGCACAACGACAACAAACATTTGCCATCCAACATGTTGCATCTGGTCAAAGTTTCTACAGTAGGTTTTTAACATCGACCAAGTAAGTAATTCCAGAAATACAAGAGCTTTCGGTTAGATAGTGCTGTACTCAGCATAATGCAACAGGCAGCATGGGATTCATGAATTGATAAAAACCACACCATGGCACATATTCAAGTTTAGCTAAGCTTTATGTATGTTACAATAAGCTTTATGCTGTCTATGCCTACCATCCCAGGTGTCACCATCGTCTAGGAAGGGGAGGAAGAAAAAATTATAGCCAAGAAAAACAATTTAATCGGTCATCAGAATTAACCATAAGATTATATTTACAAGAATATTGGAGGAAACATGTGTAAAGGACTTGTACAGTGCAAAAAAACTAACAAAAGAATACTGCTTTAAATGCTTGTTTTTTCCCCCCATTATTTTAAGTAGCAAAGAGCAAAATGAACAAAGAACTGAGCAAGTATGTAAATGTTATTTTCACATTAGACAGAATGTAAGCAAATGTTTTAGAGGAGAAACAAGTGAGGGTCACTGATCCATTTCTTCTTTTTTCTTAAAAAAAAACAACAAAAAAACTCCTCTAAACATTGTACTCTTTGTAAAACTTTGTATTTCCTTCTGGAATCTCAGTATTATATACTCAAAATGGTGCATCTAACTTCTCGCCATTATATCTGTATTGCTGGGCAGTACCAAGAAGAAATCGTGGTCACCTTACATTCATCACTATTACTCCAATAAAAAGGACTCAACATTGAGTGTCTCACTGCTTTTTAAAGTATAATAAAATCTGATTTCAAAATATGTATTCAATTTCCTAGCTGCATTTTCACCAAGACTGTCTAAATGTCCTCAGTATTTAAACGAACCCAACCCCCTACGCTTGCCTTATGACCATATGGAACAAAAAAAACACTCTTGCCCTTCGACTACAAAACACCTGCAATGCAAGAACAGACCCACCTTCCGTCTCCATGTCTTGACCCTTAGGAGCTTCACCGATGTCAATGGTGAACATCACGATTTTGGGGGTCATGGTCGACATCTTGTTACTGAAGCAGAACTTGTAGGTACCATCCATATGGGCAGCCACAGAGTACTTGCCACTGGACTCACGGTCTCCTTTGTAGATTTGCTTTCCATCTGGTCCGGTTATCTGGAAAAGTTTTGATATGGATTAATCACTGAATACTTCCAAAACACATGTGATGAGAAGGAGCAGCAGGTTGGAGGAGGATAGCTAGCTACCATGTTATTGGAACTTGATTATCAGAAAACAAAAAAATGTTTTTTGACTGAAAGCGTTATTTATAAGTGATCATTTTCCAGCTGAGGTAATTGTTAATAGAATTTCTTTTTTCAGTCTCAGGCAGAAGATATGAAATCAGAATGAAAAAATATAAAAAGCGGGGACATCATTAACTAAAATAAACCTGGTGTTAGCAATGCTGCGATTAATCAGACGTATCCTGAACGATAAAGGACAAACCACTGCAAAGTAACAGGTATAAAACTTAGACGAGATGTAATCAATTAAATGATTGCTAGCAAACAAGATTATAGCAGTAATGCTAGTGTATCTGTCTCGTTATGCTTTAATTCAAAAGCACACGGCTTTTCTCTTTTCACAGGTGACTCCCATCTTCATGACCACAATGAGGAGGGTCTGAAGACTGTTGGCATGCTGTCTAAAGCCCCCCTCACCTCCACGTCAATGTCCAGGAAGCCCCCCTCGGCCACCTCGAACATCAGGCCCATCTTGGTGCCCGAGTTCACGCGCTCGAAGAAACACTCCTCCGCGTGCGCGTCTATGCTGACGAAGTAGCCGGACGCCGTAGCCGCCAGTGCGGCGAGGAGCAGGACGACCTCCGGGCACGTAAACATCCTCCGATCGCCGGCGATTCCACCACCATGAAGAGCGAGCTATGGAGGCGAGGCTTTCGGCCGTGGCTGGTTAAAGTTAAACAGCGAGCTTAACTGGTAGTGCCACGTAATGCTTAAGACGGAAAGCGGCTGCGGACAAACTTCGTGCGGAGAGGCGAAAGCGGAAAATATGTCAGCGCAGGTTAGGGGTGCTCGAAACCACTGCTTCAAAAAAAAAAAAAAAAAAAAAATTAACGACCAATTTAATACCCTTATAACAACCATATTAAATAGCTATGATAAAAAATAACATATAATAGGATAATCAATTAAAATGATAAATTACATGAAATATCGTGAATGTTGCTGGTTGCCAAGCACCTGTCATTTTTGACATTTCCTAGGAGTTTTTTATTTACTGTAGTATAGCCAATATAAAGAAAGTGTATGTTGAAAAAAATGGGAACGAAATACGAGTAAGGTAAAAACATAAACAAATGCTGTAAACATGAGCAAAAATACAGCCTGAATATGAACAACATTTTGGTCCTGTTGTATTTGATTCCTCCTTTCAATTGTTTTCGAACATTGCTGTCCCGTTTCCCAATCTGCACCGTTGGCGATATCGAGTATGCTGGCGGGCGCCTTCGTAGGGCACTTTCTAGGGCCTGATGTGCTATTAGGGACCGAGCCCTCGATACTCTCCGCTAGAGGACGCAGTCGCGTCGCGCTGCTTTGCCTTGTCGCGTTTTGTGACGTTCTCCAACCGACTCGAAGGGTCTCCGATGCCGAGGCCTAGGGAGTTTTGTGTTTATCCCTGTAGTTTGGAGCAAATGTCCGCCTACATGCCCCCGTTGTGAACGGGTCGTTCTCTTTATGAGGTGTTTTCCCGCGCGGTAAGAAGGGCTTCCCCTGAGCAGCGCGCTCCTCTTCCCGTCGAGTGAAATTAGCGGTAGCGCCTGTTTGGAGCGGAGGGGACGAGGCTTTGGAAAATGACATCCCGGAGGTGAGGGCTGTGGAGACGAAAACAGACCGTGCCGCGGAGATTTTGCCTGCTCATATGAATGTCTTAATCGTTTAGACTGAATCTGCTGGTCAGGGCAGAAACAAAACCAAGACAGGGAAAAGTTTGAGAAAACGCAGGGGGTGTTTCAAACTCGTCCTGTTTGCTAGTCGGCGCTGGAGGAGCTAGTCTGGCTAGTCTGCTAACGAGTTTAGCCGAGCGAGAGAGACGGCACGAGTCGCTCTACTGGCTAAAATATCCTCTCAGCTTTAGTACACACAAAATTCTCGCTAATTAGAAAACCAGATAACAAAAGCAGCTCCATATTGGTGGTTTTAATGTCAGCCTCAGCGCCCGAGGTCGTGGACACGTCACAAACTTGTTGACGAGGAAAGGTTAGATCAGCCTCGGGTTTACCGCGTTTTAACTTGTGGCAAGACAAAGTGTTGTATAAGATATATATTGTAAGTAGGTAATAGCCAGCGAACAGGTGTTGGCGTTGCCTTTTTCAGTATTTCATTCTGCTTTGTTGTTAGGACGCTTGCAGAGTTGACCACACTCAGCGACCCAATAAACCTGACAGGCTGCTCCGAGGACCGATCTGCGTTTAGCACCGATTCACGTCTGTGCCTCCAGCTTAAAGAGTGAAAGCTGCTGTCAGGAAACTGCTTAGTTTAAGAAGTCAGGCAAACTATTTCCTGTAGATTTACAGCAGCACGTCTGAGTACATCCAGCTTGTGTCCGTGCAGGAACCCAGGTTTCTTCAGCGGTGCTCTGTGTTTCTGCTTCTTTGGATCTAAACTAAATAAACCTCTAGCAGTTCAGGTCATCACAGCAGAATAGAAAGAACTGCAGTCTTAGTGGGAAAATGGAAAAGAAGTAGAGCTCTTTCCTCCCATATGTGTGATCTACGTGCTGTCGTTTGGAGACACTCAGAAAAGCACAAATCCACCACAACTACTTAAAAGTACATGGAGCTGAGTAAGTGGAACTAGCTTCAAGTGTTGGGCAATATGAAGATATGTAGCCTACATTGTCACAACTTGCTTTTATGAGCATATCTGGTTTAGCACCTAAACCAGACAGGACCAATTTTTTTTTGCCTGAAGAGGGAAATGTCTGTGGATGTCTGAGCGATCTTATCTAACCTCAGTTAAAAAAAAAAAAAAAAAAAAGTTTATATATATATAAAAAATTGGGATGCACATCATAAAAATCCCAAAAGGCTTTGCTTGTGAATTTTGTGTTTAATTGGTGTTTACAAAAAAAAAAGAGAGAGAGAGAAAGAGAAAATCAATGTGAAATTATGTTAATAGGTGGTTCCATCCCAACATCACTGGAGTGGAGGCTGAGAACCTTCTGCTAACCCGTGGAGTGGACGGGAGTTTCCTGGCCCGTCCCAGCAAGAGCAATCCTGGTGATTTTACCCTGTCTGTCAGGTGAGTAACCACTTCAGACATCTTCTGATTGAGAGGGAACCAGCAGCGCTGTGTTTTATTTTCAAGTATAAGGCAAGTTATCATATAGCTGAAGAAAAAAGCTGTTTATTTGAAAAGGCACAAAAAAGGAAGACGTCAATTTAAATGAACTTCTTACCTCCTTTCTAACATTCTGGTAAAGCATTTTGCAAGCAACTAATTTCTTCTTTACCTGTTGCTATACTGTAACTGTAATGAATATTTGCAACAGACGGATTGCTTCTGAAGATAAATTCCAAATGCTCTTATATATCTATATATTTTTGAGTGTTTGATATATATTTGTTACCTCTTTAAAAAAAGAACAAGGTTCAGTTCCAAGGTTCAGTGTATGTTCCACAATTACAGGTCAAAATTATTTCTTTATTTAAGCCGTATGAATTTTTAATACATTTTTTTTTTAAAACTTTGGTAGTAACATTTGTGAATTTTACCTTAATCACCATCAGCCTTTGCAATACTTGTTCCATTTCATATTCTACTTCCCTTTTTACCACTGTTTCTGCACACAGTCATCAGTACAGCCCCTCAGCATTTTATTTCTTCATATGAAAGAGAGACTTTGTTCCCTTATTGTAGAGTTGTGCTTCAGATGATGGTCACATGCTTTTACTTTTATTTTAAGCATGCTTAAGTTGTGACTGTCAAACTTTTTAAGGTATTTTTTTCTTTTAAATAATACTTTACTGCTGCTGCAGGAACAATTCTTAGTACCATACATAACTCTTAGTATATGGCGTCCTTTTTGGGTTGCAGTATTGCAGTATTTATTGCTGTAGTGATACATTTTGTTGCATTACATGAAGGACTGTGTTCAAAATAGGGGTGACGTGATTACAAGGGCTCGCAAATAGCACAACTGCCCTAAAATTTTGGCATCACCAAGAGGAGATTGCAAGTTATCTAGGTTAAACTAGGCACATTTTTAAGAGCCTACATAGTAGTTACTTTGCTAAATTATACAGGGAATCCACATATCATTGTAGAATGATGTGCTGTGTCTTTGGTCAAGTAAACATTGACAGAAAAGTCTGTTGTACAGTATGTCAAACAAGACTGTTGTTGTGGTGTATCATATTGCATTGTATATTGTGAAACACAGCACAACACAAAGTGAACCAAAATGAAATGCATCCTCTGCAGTTACCATACACACATGTGCAGCAGCTGACAACTTTGTCCAGTGCCAGGGCAGCAGTAACAGGGGTAGTACATTTACATTTATGGCATTTAGCAGACGCTCTTATCCATAGCGACTTACATTTCCTAACTGCAGGGACACTCGCCCTGGAGCAACTTGGGGATAAGAGTCTTGCTCAGGGACCCAGTGATTGTAGTGCTGGAGGTGGTATTCGAACCAGCGACCTATGGTCTGTAGCGGAGTATCCTACTGCTAGACCAACAACACCCCAGTACCTTGCTCGAGGGTACCTCAGGGAAACCTAAATACTTCTTTTTGATAACTAATATTCCCTTGGGTTTCTCATATTCAGTTTTTATATTGTACACAATATAAACTTTGTTTCTCTAGTAATTGAAACCTTTAAAATTGCAAAGGATTTGCATATAATTTTATACTCTTGTGACCAATTAAGTTTCATTGAGTTGATCATATAAATTCCAAACATGAAAGAAATTCTGAAATGTCGAAGGGCGGCCCAAGTACATTAACTGTTACAGTGTCTTTGGTATACATCTAAGTCCTAAAGATAATGTAGATGGTGGGAAATTAATGAAGCTTTTGTGTCCTAGGACTCAGCTGGCTTCAAATTTAAAGGTATGTTCCTTTTTATGTTTAGGAGAAATGGAGCAGTCACCCACATTAAGATCCAGAATACAGGGGACTACTATGACCTGTATGGAGGAGAGAAATTTGCCACGTTGGCTGAGCTTGTGCAGTACTATATGGAGCACCATGGGCAGCTGAAGGAGAAGAATGGGGATGTGATTGAGCTGAAATACCCACTCAACTGTGCTGACCCCACCTCAGAGAGGTGACTCTCCAACCAAATCCACTTTAGTCATTGTTTCCCCTCTCTGGGACAGTCGGTACCAATGTTTTATAACTGCTTTTATGGTGTCTGATAGAAATCATGTTGACATTGTCTCGTTCTCCAAGGTGGTTTCATGGACACCTTTCGGGACGTGAGGCAGAGAAGCTGCTCACTGAGAAAGGAAAGAATGGCAGTTTCCTGGTCAGAGAAAGCCAGAGTCATCCTGGGGACTTTGTGCTGTCTGTCCGAACTGGTGATGACAAGACAGACAGCAGCGACGGCAAGCCCAAAGTCACCCATGTCATGATCCGCTGCCAGGTAGATTTTATATGGAAAAAGGGCCTGATTTTTGAGTTCTAGTGTATCTGGCATGGTTCTCTTTATTGGTATAAAACTGCTTGTCTTCTTCAGCATGATATGAAGTATGATGTCGGTGGTGGGGAAAAGTTTGACTCTCTGACAGACCTGGTGGAACACTACAAAAAAAACCCTATGGTGGAAACACTGGGCACAGTGCTTCAGCTCAAACAGGTCTGTTGTTATGGTTCAACTGTTTAAATTATTATTATTATTTATTTATTAATAAAAATGTATTTATTTATTTTTTTTATAAAATATAAAGATTTGTCAACATTTATAAGCTAAGCTGCCACATGCCAAGGCCATTAAAAAATAATAGTGCACCCTTGCTGCAGTTTTTCTGTAATACAGCCCCATTGTTTATCACTAGTGAGCCACACAATTTTGTGGAAAGTTTTAAACCAGGAAGCTTTAAACACACTTTACTTTTTATATTGAGGATGTTTTGTAACTTTGTTCTTGTTTGTATTTGAAGCCTTTGAATACTACACGCATTAACGCAGCTGAGATTGAGAGTAGAGTGCGAGAGCTCAGCAAGCTAGCTGAAGCCACAGATAAAGTCAAGCAGGGCTTCTGGGAAGAATTTGAGGTGAGAACTACCAAGCTGACAAGTGGTCAACACACACTATCTAGTCTGATGTTAACTACATTGTTATACTATTGCTGTGGATAGTTTGAGATCTTCTTGGTCATCACTCCTATTCTTTCCCTGTCTAACCGCAGACCCTTCAGCAACAGGAGTGCAAGTTGCTCTACAGCCGCAAGGAGGGTCAACGCCCTGAAAACAAGAATAAGAACAGATACAAAAACATTCTACCCTGTGTGTATATTTTGGTTCTTCATTACCAGTTCAATATTCTTTAAAAAGTGTTAAAAGAAGGGAATAGATTAAGACTTTGGAGGAGCATTCTTCAAGTCAGTATTAAACTGGCTGACGTTACTTTTTCTGCATCTTCTCCTCAGTTGATCACACACGAGTAGTTCTCAACGATGGTGACATGAACGAGCCCGGCTCTGACTACATCAATGCCAACATCATTATGGTAATATATTTAATATGATAAACACATCAAAATATAAATCAAAAGAGAAAGCTCTTATTTACATACTATAGGTATGCGTTTATATCTTGTTTATGATGCATAAATCATTTTCCCAAGTTACACCTATAGATTGGACCGTATGGCTTCATGACTAACTAGATTTTTTTAATGATTTTTTTTAAGATATGACATTTATGCACTGAAATGACATAATTACACTGGCATTAGGATTGTATTATGAAACCTTCATACAGAACTTTATAAATAGTATACTAGCTACTAATCTGTTAAAATTATTTCATTATTGTTAAAGTATTTTCAGTAGCAAAGTATGAGGCAGTAATCTTTTATGTAATCATGATCAAATAGCTTTTTCTTAATGTTAATAATATATTGATTTCACATATTGTCATCCCATTATCCAATAACTTTATTGAACATCATATTTTATGTCCATCACTGTCCAATATCACTGCCTGTAGTGTTATTACAATATTGGTGTATAACTTCACTGTACTATCTTTATATTAGGGCTGCAACTATATTTTTGATAAAAGGTTCGTCTGCAGATGTTTTTTATTTTAATTGATTAGTTAAATCATATATAAAATATTTTTTAAGAAATACAGCTCCACATTTCAGGCTTTTGTGAAAATTGACAGAGGATAGCTTACTTTTTTTTAAGAGAATGAACCTTTAATAAACATTTGCAGTCCTTTAAGGTATATATGAAAATAATAATAGTTGTGTAATATAAATTAAAAATGCCTGTCTACATCATGATAAATACACTTGATTTGAGCATTGTGTTTTTGTAATGACTTTAGGAAACTAATTGATTAGTATATTATCTGCTTCAATATTTTATATTTTAATGATTGTTTATAATTATTTTGATTAGTAGTTGCAGTGAGTTTTTGTTGTTTTGCTGATTTCAACCCAGTGCCAATACCTGGTATATGTAGCACATGTACCATGTATTGGCACATGGTTGAAACCAGCAAAATTTTATATCTGAGGACTGGATGTACTGTATGCAGGGCATGATTTCAAAGACAATGGCTCATTAAATATTTGAGCATTTGCTTTCCTTCTGCAGCCAGAGTTGGAGTCGAAATGCAACAATGCCAGATTAAAGAAAAGCTACATTGCCACACAGGGTTGCCTGCAAAACACTATAAGTGACTTCTGGAGGATGGTGTTTCAGGAAAACTCCAGAGTCATTGTTATGACAACTAAGGAGGTTGAAAGAGGCAAGGTAAGGTCCTTGGCAACAAAGGCAACCGAAAGGTTATCTTTGTTTTGTTGCATGTGTGTTAGGCCTTTTCCTTATTTTTGTAGAACAAGAATACATACAGAAGAGTCACTTCAAGCATTTTCTTTCTACTGCTCTGTTGCTTATTTTGAATGTTTGTCTAAAGCTGTTGCTGATGACACAAAAATTCTGTGATTAAAGCAACAGTAATTTATTATGAAAATAAGCTGAAATAGGGAAATAATCTCTCTGTATCTTTTCCTATAGAGTAAATGTGTGAAGTACTGGCCAGATGTGTCAGCGCTAAAGGAATATGGGGCCATGCGTGTGCGCAATGTAAAAGAGACATCAGCACATGATTACATCCTCCGAGAACTGAAGCTTTCTAAGGTCGGACAGGTAAAGGATTTTAACATCTTTTATTTAACAATACTAAACCAGTTCAAGAGTCAGGCTTTGTTTTATAGACTAAAGGTATGGTTTATCCTATCAGTGCTAAACTGTATTTAAAATATAAATTAGTGTTGCTATTTATGCCACGGTATGATGCTGTTGGTTTGGTTAATGTGGCTTCACTAGCATGCATACAGATGATATTCCTTTTTTCTGTTTGTTAGACTATATAGTGATTCTATATAGTCTATTAAGATAATGTAGTACCTATTTATGAACCCTTTCTAATAGGTTGAGCAGCTAGTTTGTCATATTCTTGTTTGGGACTGTTGTTGTACAGGGCAATACAGAACGCACTGTTTGGCAGTACCATTTCCGTGCCTGGCCTGACCATGGTGTGCCCACAGACCCTGGTGGTGTGCTCGACTTTCTTGAGGAGGTCAATCTGAAACAAGAGAGCATTCTTGAAGCTGGGCCCATCGTAGTGCACTGCAGGTTGGATAGAACACATATCGTTGTGTCTTTCCCCAAGTTTGTTGCTCTGTATTGAGCTGAAGTTTATCTTAAATGGTTTTCTTTCCTTCTTCCCTTTACCTTCTAACCTTTCTCATATTCACTGATCACCATATACCTAGTTTTAATGCCGGTTGTTCCTTATGTTTTTACACTAGTGCTGGGATTGGAAGAACAGGAACATTTATCGTTATAGACATCTTAATAGACATAATCAGAGAAAAAGGTAATGCCATCATGGTACCCCAATGTCCTTTCCCAATGTCCCGTGACTTCTATATAATTAATAAATGTATAGACATTTGTGCTTGTGTATTTGTATTCTAAAGGCATTTAAGGTGTATTTCCTGTAGCAATGTTCATTCTCGGTGTCCAGGGGTGGACTGTGATATTGATGTGCCAAAGACCATTCAGATGGTGCGTTCTCAGCGCTCAGGAATGGTGCAGACAGAGGCACAGTACCGCTTCATCTACATGGCAGTTCAGCATTACATAGAGACACTGCAGCGCCGCATAGAGGAAGAGCAGGTTTGTGTTTTTGTATTTTATTTAGAGTGACCATAGTGCATGGGTGAAAACTAATAGCTATAGAAAAGGGGATGATGGTGATCTAGTAGTAGGATATTCACCTATGGACCAAGAGGGCACAGGTTCAGTTCACACCTCCAGCACTACCACTACTGGGTACTTACTGGTACAGTCTGTAGAGCAACTTGGGATTGAGGACTGTACCAGTAATTAGGAAATGGAAGACCCTGTGGACAAGAGCATCTGCTAAATGCCATAAATGTAATTTGGGGAACAAAAATATTACCAATCAGCTTACACAATTGCAACCAGGCAATCCTTAATAATTGTGACAGGCCTATATCTGACTGCTGTATGTGGTCAAGATATATTGCACACATCTTTCTGAAGCTTGTGAACCCTTTAGAATGTTCTGAATTCCTGTATAAAAAAAACAAACAAACAAATAATAATAATAAAATAATTAAAAAATCATATTTTCACTTGTGCAGCAATAACTGAATCTTAATTTTAATATGTAATATTTTAATATTTAAATGTTGATCAGTCCTCCATATCTGCTTAGAGGTATTTTAACTCTTTCCTTGGTACAAAAACGGATGTGCTTAGGTTGTCTTGTTTCATGTCCCACTTTTCCTTTGATTTTGAGTTCAAAGAAAGAACTTTTCTTTTTGTATTTGGTAAAATTCTGGTAAAATTCAAACTCTTCCACTAGGGATGCACAAGCCAGTGAATTTCTTCATGTCGCTCCAAAAGCTGGAAAAAATGGGGAAGGTTAGGTCTGGGGTATCTGCTTTGAAAGTTTTGCTAAATCAGTATGCGGACAATAAATACTAGATTGGTTGAGGGCCAGGTCAACAATGATCACCACCAGGACAGCAAACAGGTTGTAGAAGGAAATTGGGCTGCATTTGGCTGAAGGAGGAGGAAGGTGTGTCTGGAGGCAGGAGAAGGTAGGAATTTTGAATGTTGGTTGTATGACTGGTACAGGGATAGAGCTAGCTGATATGATGGACAAAAATGAGGTTGATATTTTGTGTGTGCAAAAACTAAATAGAAAGGAAGTAAGAGGAGTATTGGAGTTGGGTTTAAATTGTTTTACCTTCATGTGCATAGAAGGAGAAATTTGATAGGTGTTATCCTGAAGGAGGAATATGTCATTAGTGTCAGTGATGAAGTTGGAAGTTAATGCATATGTCCTGCAGGTTTGTTGTGAGATGGAGTAGAAAAAATAATTCTGTAGTGAGTTAGATGAAGTGATGAACACTGTACTCAGGAGAGTGTGGTGGATGGTGTTGACTTAAATGTTGGTGAAGGGAAGAGCGGTGAAGAGGAGGTGATGGATAGGTGTAGGAGTTAAAACAGATACTAGGGGGTAATGAAGAGCTTGGTAAGATACTGTGGAAAGTTGACAGCTAGAAAGGTATTTGGTACAACATCTGGACAGAAGAAAGAGAATAAAACCAGGTGGTGGACGTTCAGGAGTGAAAACAGGAAGAGCCTGGCGAGGAAGAAGTGGCATAGTCAAGAGTGATGAAGAAAGTAGACAGGAGTACAAGTAGGCATAGGGCAAAGAAAGCAGTAATGAAGGCTAAATATAATGCTTATGTTGAGTTGTATGAGAGGTTGGAAAGTAAGGTGGAAGAAAAGGACATGCTAGACAGAGGAACAGAGCAGGGAAAGATGTGCAACATGTTATGGCTATTAAAGGATAGAAATGGAAAGATGCTCACAAGTGAGCAGAGCATGTTGAGGAGATGGAAGGAATACTTTGAAGGGCTGGTTAATGAAGAAAGAGAGAAAGTGAGAATTGGATGGAAAGAAGAGGCCCGGAAGAAGAAGAATTTGCTAGTGAAATTCTGAATTCTTCGTTCAGTGATGGAAAGCCTCCCCGGTCTAGATTCAGCTAAACAGGTTGAAATTTTGACACACCATTAGCCTTGCTTCTCAAATAGGTCAAGTTTCTTTTTCTTTTTGAATATAGTGGTTTTTCTTTTCCTCAAGCATACACTCATTTGAACCAAAAAGTTCTATTTTGATTCTATCTATCCACTAAACTTTTTCCAATAACCTTCTTCCTTGTCCATGTGCTCTTCGACAAATTGCAGGCGCCTTTAGATTCTTAGAAGTTACACTGTATTCCTTTCTTATCTTGCAGATGAGTATGCATCTTATACTTGGAGTGATCTTTGTTGGCTGACCACTCCTGAGGAGGATAAAAACGGTCTTTAATTTTCCCTTTTTTCTCTGAGGTCCTCAGAAAGCCAAGGGTTGTATAGATCAGTCTTTGATAGACCTCAGTTCTTCCCACCTGATTACCATCCTATAAAATGAAAGCACCCAACTCTAATCTCCTCTTTAAATTAATAGCTGATCCTAAAGATCACATGTAAGAATGGACAATTTCCGTCACAAAATAAATGAAGTATAACATTTTTGTTTCCTTTGTTTAATTGACTTTACTTGCTATAAAGGGTGGTATAAAAATGTTATGTTTTGAGTTAACCACATGCAGAAATATGGGCAATTCTAAAGGGTTCACAAGTTTTGAAACACCACTGTAGTTGTTGATGCCAATAAAATGTTATGTTGTCACGTGAAGTTTTACTTTTACTTTACTTTTGTGCTGTATTTGCTGTAGTACTGTTGATGAGTTGCCTCAGCCCTATGACTTTTTTTCAGAAAAGCAAAATCAAAGGGCGTGAATACACAAACATCAAATACTCCCTGTCGGATCTGACGGCAGGAGACCAGAGCCCTCTGCCTCCCTGTACTCCAACGCCAACCTGTGTTGAGTGAGTAGCCTTACATCCTTGTATTGCTTTGAAAAGACACACTATGCTGCACTGTTGCCAGTTAGGTTTGTGTACTTGAGTAGTTGGGAACAGATACAGTTTAGTGGTTTGAGAATGTGGGCTGTGTTGTGTGAAATGGCTTTGTTAAACTACAGAGAGTTTTGTTCATTTTTATGGCTGACAGGGAGTCACATTGTGCCAAAGACAGATTATGATTGTTTTGTTCATATAGTAGAATTATTGTTTAATTCAACCTAATTCAATTTAGAAATGATAAATATAATTAATTTAGACGCATGAGTATGTACTTTATGTGGATATTGTTCATATGTGTAGTTTGCGGGATGAAAGCTCCAGAGTATATGAGAATGTGGGTCTAATGCAACAGCAGAAAAGTCACAGATGAGGCTCAAACTTCAGCACTGTCCAGCTAACAGGTAATGCCCTCCATTATTTGCCACATCACTTAAAAATGACTACATTTTACATGCACATAGTGGTCTAAATGTTTTGCTGTTAACAGAAGCAGCTTATTCTGCTAGAATGATAGGTACATCTTTCAAGATGTTCAAACAGGCAGGTGATTTAAGCAGTACAGGAGTGTATAGTGATTAGACAGAAGAAAAGCATAGTTTGTTGTGGTCTGTTAGGGGGGAAAATGCTCACACCAACCACAAACTGCAAGGCAACAAGAACCATTTTTACTAGACAATTTTTTTGTTTTTTATTGTACACCTGTATATGGTGGAATGGTCAAAAATATACTAAAGACTTAATTAATCTGCCCAAAACAAAGTAGACCTTAAAGCTCCCTACACCCTGAGTCAGACTAGAGAAAGAGATTAGAAACAGGCTAATATTGAACCTTTGTTGTCAATGTTGAAGTTGCTATGGTCTATGCCAAAATTTTTCAGCTAAAGCTTTTCTGGGTTCTTCAAAGGATAGTCATTTCATTTAATTAAATTTCTTCATTGAAAGGACCAAAAATATGTTGCCCCAAAACACACTTATAGTAGAATGTAGTGAATATTATAGTGAAATGATTCTAGGCTACAGCCATAGCAGATGGAGATCAGGCTGTAAAACCTGTTTTCCTGTATTTCTGTTTAATAGAATTCAGTTTCTTATTCATTTTTCATTGCTATAAAAGAAATGTTGATGTTGATTATATAGTCTCAACACTGTGTTATATTTGACAGGATCCTTTTTTGTTTTTGCCAATTGCACCTGAATGCCTGAAATGTGATCATTGCTACACGGAAAGACAAAAAAAAAAAAGAGAAAACATTTTAAAAAAAGGAGGTGAAAAAAGAAAAAGGAGTCCACTCAGAGGGCTCAAAAGACGTGTGAACTTAAACAAGGAGTTAATGTCATTTCTCCTCCTTGCAACGTAGCCTTTTAACCCCCATGCTAAGAAACCACTGTGAACATCATGAAGCCTTATTCTTCAGAACGGAGAAGAGAGCCCCTGTGACATGAACTGCGCAACTACGGAGTTCTCGGCAATCAGTTCAGGCTACAAACAACAAAGTGTAGAGAGAGAGAGAGAGAGAAAATTGTCGTATTCTCCTTTTTCTTTGTGTTTTTTGGCTTTTTTTTTTGTTTTGTTTTTTTTTTTTGTTTTTTTGTTGTTTTTTTAACCAAAGGAAGATTATATTAAGAGTTACGAGGAGTAATACATATGAAAGAAAAACAAAGGCTTGTGCCAAACACCCAGCTGCAGCCAGTTACAAATGCCTCTTCTTTAAGTGATCTGGGAACAAGGCATAAGGATAGAGTTTAAAGGATGTACCTTGAAAGCATTTTGTTTGTGTGAGTGTGCGTGTGTGTGTTTTACATTGTTTCCATGCTTGGGAGGCATACTAACCTTAACAAAGAGTATGCTGTCTATTCTCGGATGACGAGGCTTGTGCCACCTTCCAATTTGACCGACTCAAACCATGGATGCCTTTCCTTTTCTGATGCGATCATTATATAAGGGTGTTTTGCTGTCAAGGGTTCCGGCATCTTCTGCTCCAGTTCATCCACCCTTCAAAGTGTACTCTTGGGGCTCCTGTGAAAGGAGTGTTTGGAGGAGACAATCTTTTAGTCTGCCTTTAGTCCCCTTGTGAGAATCTGAAGGAATCCTGGGACTGGACATTTTACCAAGGGATAGCAGTTTGTTTGTTTTTTTTATTTATGCCCATTCTCATCCTGATTGTTTCCATGTTACTGAAGCATTACTGTGTGCATAACAAGCGACCAAGCAGAGTTGATGTTACTGCTTGGACAGCTGTGATTTTTTTTTTTTTTTTTTTTTTTTTTTTTTTTTTTTTAGTCAATTTTCTGTTGATTTTGTTTTGTTTTAATATACTGTTGCCTTTTTTAAATAAAAAAAGTATGTAAACCATGTGAACTTAATTTACAGAAAAAGTGATTGCGCATTAACATGTTAAAACGAGTTTTGGTTCTTAGAGCTTTGAAGTGCTGTTCGGTCCTCTGTGATGGAAAAAACCTTGGAATGCAGTCACCTGCCTTTTTTTTTTTTTTTTTTCTTTTTTCCTTTTCTTATTTTTCACAGACAGATTTATATAAGTTGTTACTGTCTTTTCTTCTTTCACTAAACCAAATTTTTGTATTTTTTTCACCTGTGCATTTAATTGCTTGAAATTGACCTTAATAACAGTATTTTTTTGTTTTTTGTTTTTTATTGAAGCTTCCCACTTTTGTTATTTAATAGATTTCTTTGTGTGCTGTAGGACATTTATTCTCAGCCTAATCATTTCAAATGTGTAATGTGTTTTCCCTCCCTCTTGCCCAATGCACATTTGACAGGCTCAGACCATGTATTTATAGCCCTATGAATGTAATTCCCTTGAATTAAATTCATAGTGCTGGAGATTGGCTTTTCTCTTTTTCTATTCCCATGGCTAAGTGTTCTTAGACTCTTCTTACAGGTGAGGATCACCCATTAGGTCAGGGGTTGCATCCGGTGTACTGTAATGTGTCCATTTATTGTACTGTAGGGTGTGTGTGAGTGCAAGGCATTTTGTCATGTTGTGGAGTGTTTGTGGTGTTCTATGTATGCGTGATAGGGTTATGTGTGCTTGCGTGTGTGTCCTGAGAATACTGCTGATAAGCTGTCAGTTTCTTAATGCCTGACCGTTTTTTTTTTTTTTGTTTTTTTTTGCCATGCACACTTTATTCATCTATATAAACTTTAACAGTCGTTGCTTGCACACACACACGTGTGACTTCGACTAGCCCCTCCTTTATTTTTGTTTGGTCAAAAATCAGTCCTCTTCAGTATCACTACCTTTACATCAGACACTTAAAATTCCAAGCAAGCTAATGTGAATTTTGTCATCCTGAAGAGAGTACGTGGAAAATGAACTCAATGCAAACAAACTATATTTTTGAACTTGTATATTGTACATGAATCATGAATCTTGTAGAGGAGAATGTACTTACTAAACATATCTAATTGCCAATAAGATATACTGTATGTTTAACCCAGCAACTTTTCTCATGGCAGAATGTGAGCTTCGCCGAAAGCTAATAAGGGTTTGTGTTGTTTTGCTAGCAATGCAATTAACCATTTATCAATTTGTCGATAACAATAAACCACAAGCTCACATATTTATTGTCTGTTTCTCCTTTTGAGATATGTAGTAAAATGATTCCTTATTATAACTTAACACACATATACATGCATATTAAATATTAAAACTTAATTTGTCGAATATTTCTAATACGTTTAAATGGGTGTTTCATCTGAAAAAAAGTCACTGTAATTGATGAACACGAGTTCAAGTTCTGCAAATTGGACCTCCATAGATCAGAGTTAGTTGCACTGAGGCTTGATTAGAAGGAGCTTAACTGGGGAAGCTGGAGACCAAGTCAACACCTTGGACATTTTTCCCCGGTCATTCCTGAGAGTGCATCATCTTGCTGAAAAAGACCTTGAAGACTGTATTTGATCAGTAGCAAAGTTTAGGTTGGTACTCCATGTCATAATCCACATTAATACCAAGACCTAAAGATTTCCAGCTCATCAAATCTACCTCTGTCCCCATGACCTTTTCTCCATATACCTGATGTCATCTGTTCATCAGGTAAGCAATGCAAAGACCAAACATCCTTCTTCCATTACTTGTCTGATTCTGGTACGGCCCATTATAGGCACTATTTTTGGTAGTTGTGGGGATCAGCATGGACGCTATGGAGAAGCCTCCATATGCAGCAATCTGCAACGCATTGTGTGTTATGACTCAGAAGTTTGTGATGCAGTAGCTCCCAAGTGGCATCGGGTAAGACGAGCTTTCTCTACCCAAGTGTGTTCGTGCCTTGTCTGCCCAGAACCTTGTATCCAGTTCAACTGTCCTTTCTTGGATCACTGGCATGTACTAACCTGTGGGGTGGGGATGGTCTAGTGGTAGGATACCTGCCTACAGACTTATGGATCAAGAGGTCCCTGGTTCAAATCCCACCTCTGGCAAGACCCTTAACCTGGAGTTGCTCCATGTCCCATGAAATTAGGACATGGAAGTTGATCTGGATAAGAGTGTCTGCTAAATACCGTGAATGTAATGTAAATGCATGCTGAGGACGGCCCAACAGACCTGCTGTTTTATAGGTACTGTGACCAGTTGTTTAGTAGTCACAGTTTAACTCTTCTCATGTTTTTACGCTTGTCCATTTTTCTTGCCTCTGACACTTCAACAGCTGAATTGAGTTTCTGTTTAAAATGTAACACCTCTTTGCAAGGGCCATTGTTTTAAAATAATGTTAATTAACTATAGAATTGATAATGTTGTGTCTAAGTGGCCCAAGACTATTATATATATATATATATATATATATATATATATATATATATATATATATATAGTATGTATGTAGAAATTAACAGACATAAGGTGATTTATTGATAAGATTTAAATGCTTTTATTCCCAGATGACTGGGTTACAGCAAGTTTTTAAGGTATGTGGCCTGTTGAAAGTGAAAGTGACAATTTGTCATTATGAAACACAGCACAAAGCAAACCATAATGATAATAATGATACCCATCCTCTGCATTTAACTCAAACACACACACACAGCAGGGTGCAGCTGTGTCAAGCACCCGTGGAGCAGTGATGGGGATGGTACCTTGCTCAAAGGGACCTTAGGGCAACCTACTTGTGCAATGTGTCCTGTGTCTCCATGTAAGGGCTGTATTTTTCATCTGTATAAATACGGGCCTCCCACAGTGCAGGGGTTGAATACTCATGCAAACATTTTCAGCTTTATTTTTGTCACAGATGTTCCTTCAATAGATCAAAATCACTGTAAATAACCCAGGGTCAGCCTTCTAGAACAAATTATTACACAGCAGAGAATGTGAAAAGGATAATTTGTAATCAAGATCCATTTTATTGCCTCTTTAGATGGCAGCCTGTATTTCACATTTTAATTCCTGCATCTGACTGACTCATTTATCTGGAGCTTTTACACAGATGTAAACATTAGATGTACATAATTGTAGCATTAGGAGTCCTTCCCCAAACAGGGGCTGGAACCCTGTCAGCTGCATGAAGAACCTCAAAGTTATCAATAAGATGACAATATGGGGGTCTAAGATGTGCATGGAGAGCAGTAGCAATCTGCTCCCATAGAAAAGCTATTGAAGCAAATAGCTCCTAAAAGTTCAATCACAAAATTGGACCACATAGTAATGGAAGCAGATGAACTGGTCAGATGAATCAAGTTTTCTTTACATGTGGAAGGTTGGGTGTACCTCTGGTAGTCATGGCACTAATATGCTCTATGGGAGCAAAGTTACACGGTGTTCATATTGATGCTACTTTCACCCTAACCTCCTAAAGATTGTAGCAGACCTCATATAACCCTTAATGGCAATGGTATTACCTGATGGTATTGAAGTTTTTTTTTGAAGGATAATGCGCTGCAATAATTGTTCAGAAATGGTTAGAAGACAATAAGTTTGAGTTGTTGACCTGGCCTCCAAATACTTCAGATCTTAAGCCGATTGAGCTTCCCTGTGATATGCGGGCCACGATCTGCTGCTAACTTCTTGGTGCCAGAAACCGCAGTACTTCAGAGTTCTTGTGAAATCACACTCAACAAGTTTCAGTGTAACAAGGAGGACCTACATTATTGTATTACGTAGGTGGTTTTAATGTTGTGGCTGATCAGTTGATATACATTAACATGAATTGAAGCTTGTGGTAATATGTGGTAATTTCTGAATAACTTCAGTTCAGTTGTTGTCCCACAAATAAAACATTGCTTAAGCCAAAGACAGGTTTGGAATCTGAGTCTTTCCAACAGCGATAATCGTAATACTTCATATGGTGCTTCATTTATATCCGAGTCCATTTATTATGAAAAAAACAAAAATGTGTTCTCTCTGCTAATCAATGCAGATTTGCTGACGTAACATTAACAGTTAGTGCTCATCAACAAGCATGTTGAGCTCTGCAGCGATGCTCCATATGATTCAGAGAAAGCTTGGGCTTAAGCTTCTAGTAGGCAGCATTGTGTGATGTGCCAAGATATGTCGCACACCTGGAACCTAGTCTTATTTTTTGTCTTTATAGTAACAAACCTTAAGAAGGTTTCAGTAAATGTAACTCGACCTTTGGTCCCCAAAGAACTTTCTAGTAAATTAATGTGAAGCTGTGAGAATGAAAAAATATAAGTATGTGTACTGTATGTATTGTCCTCAGTAGCAAGGTCAAACCCTGCATCAATTTATACAATAAATAATCCTGTAAGCAGATGCTTAGACGAAAATAAGGGATGGAAACCATAAGCACATTTACAGTATGACAGACTGTGTGCTGTTTATGGTGCTGGGATTCTTTATCTTTCTTCTCTTTTTCCTTGTACCCTGAAGGCCCAAGAATGCCTCTTCTGTCTGGTCTAATGGCCATCCCTCTCTCTGAGGATGTAGCATGAATATGAGTAACCCTGTGTCTTAGTGGCGATGATTTAACTGTACTTCAGCTGAGTATGAGCAATTTAACAGAGGACCTGGACTGGGCATGCTTCTATGATGAAACTTTTTTTATTTTAAACGTTTTAAAGATATGCTTATATATCTAATTCCCATGTCTTGAAAAATAGTTTACATGTCTAGTTAACATATTGTTTCTATGCCAGAATTAAGCCTTGGCCACACATTAAAATCCCTTTTCCAATTCCATCTAAGTTCATTATATGCAATGTCAGTACTTTCAAATGATCTTCAAATTCTCATAGGCACATTTGCCGATATTGTGCAATCCTGTGACGATGCCATTGTAAGGTAATGGTATGTAAAAATGATGAAGCACCATGGAAATGTATTGAGGCTCTACATCCACAGAAAGTCAGTCCGTGCACCAAAGTCCTCATGAAGGGAGTTGTAAACTTAATTATCAGGTCCTAGAGAGCTGATGAATCATGTCAGAGAGAACAAGAGTAAAACACACATCTCCACTAAAGGTTGTTATTTGTAGCTCAGGAAGGCCACGGTATCCTACAACATACAGTACTGTGCAAAGGTTTGAGGCAGGTGTGAAAAAATGCTGTGAACAAAGAATGCTCTCAGAAATATAAATAATGATTGTTTATTTTTATCAATTTACAAAATGCAAAGTGAGCGAACAAAAGAAAAATCTAAATCAAATCAATATTTGGTGTTACTACCTTTTGCCTTCAAACCAGCATCAGTTCTTCTAGGTACACTTGCACAAAGTCAGGGATTTTGTAGGATTATAGTCGGCGTATGATCAACCAATTTTACCAAACAGGTGCTGATGATCATCAATGTCACACGGAGGTTGAAACACAGTCATGTTTGGAACAACCTACCAGCCGAGTTCCTTCAAAAACTGTGCAAGTGTACCTAGAAGAATGGATGCTGTTTTGAAGGCAAAGGGTGGTCACACCAACTATTGATTTGATTTAGATTTCTCTTTTGTTCATTCACTGCATTTTGTTGATTGATGAAAATAAATGATTAACACTTCCATTTTTGAAAGCATTCTTTGTTTACAGTATTTTTTCACACCTGCCTAAAACCTTACTTTTAGAATTAGGCCCCTAGTTTGGGTCATAGATACCAAACAAATAGAATGGTGTTTTGCTGTTAAGGGACTTAACATTTTATAGGCAAAACATGGTTCTCTCATGTCTTAGTTACGATGTAGAACTAATTTTAGATCTGTCTAGTTCCTGAAAGTCCAACAAATAGGAGAGCTTACTGGCTGTATCTATCCACAGATCAGGGGGAAATTTGGGTTGTTTTAAAACGTGTCAAAGTTTTAACATATATATATATATATCCATCCATTTCCATAAATCAGGGGCAGTGGTGGCCTAGTGGTTAGGGAGTTCGCTCCAGGATCAGAAGGTCATGAGTTCGAATCCCAGACCAGTAGGTTGCCCTGATGTACCCTTGAGCAAGATATCATCCCCATCACTGCTCCCCGGGCACTTCAATAGCTACTCCCTGCTGCACGTGTGTGAGTGTATGGGTAAAATGCAGAGGTGTAATTTCGTTGTGTTTCGCAATGACGAGAATAGTCACTTTCACTTTCATCATTCTCCTTCCTTCTGGAAGGTACAGCATCAGAAACAATGGTGGAGGGTTATGTGCAGGGTATTCTATGGTAGACTAATTACAGATTGAAAAATTGCTTTAACACTATTAAAAATTAAGGACTCTGTAAACTTTTTAAAAAAGTAAGTGCTTAACTGGCCATTTAAAACAAAGAAGAAATAAATAAATAAATTGTTGTCGTTATTTTTCAAACAGTGGCAATCTAGAATGCCTCATAGCTCTGTTTCAGAGGACTTAACTGCTTAGCAAATTTTGAAGTAAGTGTTTAAGCTTGTGGTCCTGCATTTTGCACAATATGATTGAGCATGTTCATTTTTATTACTTGTTTTCTGCTTTAATCTTATATTTCCATTACTAAACTAGCATACTTTCAGCATATCAGGCTTTTTTGCCTCACTACATTTAAATAAAATTAGCACTTTGGTAAATAGATTTTTGTCCAAAAAAAAATCAGAAATAAACTCATAAACAGCTTTTGCAGTGAATTCTCAAATAGCACCAAAATAGACCCGCAAACTCAAAGCACCCCTCTTTTTATTATTCTTTCTCTGCCAGCAGGAGATTGACACAGCACTCCAGACAAAAGAACATGTCTCATAGGAGGACAGGCAGCAGATGCCCTTTGTGCAGGCCAGCATCCATCTGCTGAGCGTCTTCAATGCCTGCACCAGGAACACCCAGTTAATAGGCTCCAACATCCCTATGGTGCTTTCCTGGGGTAACTAATTAACAAGTAAGGCTACTGTATATTGTTTGTATATGTTCTGCATATTGTTTGTAGATGTTCTGTATATTGTCTGTGTTTAATCTAGGCTGTCAAGTTCCATAAATTTCAAAATTGTTTTGTCTCATCATGTTGACTAGGGCATCCTGAACATATCCATCATTATCTGCTGCGAATGAGTACGGTCAGCTGGCACCGCCAAATGACATCTGGCTGTGCCACTTCCTGAATGAATAGGGAGTATTTTTGAAGTCTAAGGACTTCCTGGCATTCTCTGCCAGTGAGAAGATATTGCTAGGCTTGTGTCATAACTAGTGTTAGTAACAGGACCGTATTTTGGTACTGAAAATAATGAGAAAATGGAGAAAAAAAAGAAATGAATTAATAAAAAAAATTCAAGTAAAAAATGTAAAAGAATAAATATTAAAGAAGTGCCAAAAGGTTTATTTATTTGCTTGGGTTTGCTTACATTACATTGCATTAGTCTCAAAGATGGAACAGTGGGTAGTGCTGTCGCCTGCCCAGTGTGTTTCCCTGCTTTTCGCCCTGTGAGAGCTGAGATAGGCTCCAGCACCACCCGCAACCCTTATTAGGACAAGCAGCCAAGAAAGTGAATGAGTGAGTGTAAGTGAGTAACACATCAAAGGTAAAAGTTTATTGTTAGACACATTAGTCTTATAGGTCCAGGGCAAAACCTTTGGAATACAAGACATGTCTTGGCTGACTGAGGTCTAAGAATTTCTTTTTGAACCACTGCAAACACACCATCAATACGACTTTTTTTGTTTCTTGACTGTTTAATTTGATTTTGTAATTTGAGGTGTCGGTGAGTTCATTTCTTTGTTTGATCTACACCCAGATATTCGTCTTATTACATACCTGCTGGCAGCTTTTACTATAATGTACAACCACCACCAGGTGGCAATAAAGATGTGACACAGTGAGAGGCCCCCTGACTGTAAGCTGTTAGTCTTGTTTACTGGGAGGCTTGTGACAGAATTTAATTATCAATACAGCAGTATGCTTGGAATGTAGTGGGATAGACGAGAAATATGAGAAAATAACGAAACATCTTGAGGGACATGAATTTTATTCAATATTCACTAACTACCCCTGTTGTTCGTGAACTCAACAAATTTTAGGTGCTAACACACAGGCTGAAGGCAAGGTTCTTAAGTTCTGGTGCGGATGTTTGATGTTTGATGTTTGAGGATTCCTCTGCTCAAACAAATCAATCAAACCTGTTGATTAGATGATTTGAATGTGTTTGAATGTGTGAAACCATGCTGGACACAAGTTCTGGATGGACCAGAAATGTTCAATAAGCAGGGAGGTGGTGGTCTAGAGGTAGGATACTTGTCCATGGACCTATGGCTCAAGAGTTCCCAGGTTCAAATCCCAATTCTGGCACTACCACCACTGGGTCCCTGAGCAAGACCCTGAGTTGCTCCAGGGGGATTGTCCCTGTGGACGCTCTGGATAAGAGCGTCTGCTAAATGCTGTAAATGTAAATGCTCAATCCAAAGAGCAATTTGAATAATTTGAATAATACACCTCCACTTAAACCCAGGGCTCATAACCACTGATGATAACCAAGTGATGGATGACCATCAGAAACATTTGGTGTTTGTAATCCACAACTAATGATCACTAACTGACCTCACAGACACTCTCGTGGCTGCAATCAGATCTTCACAGCAATCTTCCAACATGTAGTCTAAAGCCTTTCCAGATGTTACTGCAGCAAAGGAAGGAAAGCATTTATATTAAAGCCAATCATTTAAAAATCATTTAAAAGCCAATTAAAAAAACAGTATATTTGAGGATGTGTCACTTGTACAAGTGTACTTTTTAACATCACTATCCCTGTACAGCTGTGGCCAAACATTTTGAGAATGACACAAATATTAATTTTCACAAAGTTTGCTGCCTCAGTTTTGATGATTGCAATGTGCATAAACTCCAGAATTTTATGAAAAGTGATCAGATGAATTGCAATTATTCACTTAATTCAGTTAAATTCCTTTATGCCATGAAATTGAACTTAATCCCAAAAATATAATTTCCACTGCGTTTCAGCTCTGCCACAAAAGGACCTAGTGACATCATTTCAGTGATCCTCTCGTTAACACAGATGAGTGTTGAGGAAGGCAAGCCTGGAGATGCTCTGTCTGTCATGCTGACTGAGTTAGCAGTTAACCGTTAACAATGGTTACCTGCAAGGAAACATGTGCAGTCATCATTGCTTTACACAAAAAGGCAAGGATACTGCTGCTAGTAAGATTGCACCTAAAACAACCATTTTAACAACAAATTAATTCATCAAGAATTGCAAGCAGAGAGGTTAAATTGTGAAGAAGGCTTCAGGGCACCCAAGAAGGTCTAGCAAACATCAGGACCATCTCCTAAAGTTGATTCAACTGCAGGATCGGGACACCACCAGGCAGAGCTTTTTCAGAAATGGCAGCAGGCAGGTGTGAGTGCAAAGATGCCAATTCTCTCCAAGAAAAACATCAGGGACAGACTGACATTCTGCTGAGGACTGAGGTAATTTCCTCTGTTGAATCCCTTTTTCGATTGTTTGGGGCATCTGAAAAAACATTGTTGGGAGAAGAAAAGGTGAGCACTACCATCACTCCTGTGTCATGCCAACAGTAAAGCATCCTGAGACCATTCATGTTTGGGGTTGCTTCTCAGCCAAGGGAGTGGAGTCAATCACAAATTTGTTGAACAATGCCGTGCTACAGCATGGAGCACTTTGCCAAAAGGCAAAAGTGATAACTAAGTGGCTCAGGGAACAAAACATTGAAATAGTCCCATTGAGAACTTGTGGTCATTCATCAAGAGGCAGGTAGATAAAAACACCCAAAATTCTGACAAACTCGAAGCACTGACTTTGCAAGAATGGGCTCCATCAGTCAGGATTTTCCTAGAAGTTGATTGACAGCATGCCAAGGTGACTTGCATAGGTCTTGAGAAAGAAAGTGAAAGTGAAAGTGACAGCCCTTGTCATTGCGAGGTCAAAGCACAGCAGACAATGAACCACAACAAAATCGGACCTCTGCATTTAACCCATGCACATTCAAACACCGTGCAGCAGTGGGCAGCTATTGAAAGTGCCCGGGGAGCAGTGAGGGGGACGGCACCTTGCTCAAGGGTACCTCAGGGCTACCTATTGGGAAGGGGTTCAAACCCCCGATCCTCCGATCATGTGGCCAATGCCCTAACCACTGCAAATATTGACTCTTTGTCAATAAAATAATTGTCAATAAAAGCCTTTGAAACTTATGAAATGCTAGTAATTATACTTCAGTGTACTATAGACACATCTGACCAAAAGATCTAAAAACACTGAAGCAGCAAACTTTGTGAAAACCTATACTTGTGTCAATCTCAAAACCTAGCTGTAAATTCTAGTTGTATAGCTGAAAGGGTTCCTCCAGCCAAGCCAAAGAAATGGACTGATATTTAGCTGATGTGTAAAGGTATGAACCACTACACTGGAGCAGTCCTCGGCTTATATTGTGAACTGGAGAGTTATAATCAACAAACAAACAAACAAAAAACTATATTAATATATTAATTAAATCTACTAGTGGAGTCCTTTCTTAAAATTTTGCCGATTGAGAATAAAAAAAAAAAAAAACTCACACAATAAAATCCCAAGTGAGTGAGGGGGCGTGGCGAGGGGCGTGGCCTCGCTCTGTAAGAAGGCAGTGTTAAAGCGCGCAGAACGGCGGGGCGGGCGGATCATCACGGGCTCGTCTTTCCTGTCGCGCTCGAATCGGCGAGTGAAAGCCGAGCAGAGAGCCTCCACTCAGAGCGGGTAAGTTCAGCAGGGTGTGATTTCCTCACGTTTGAGTCTTGTAGGCAGGAATGTGTGTCTTTCTTCACTCAGACTGAAGTGCACGTGCAGCGCTGAGCGCGTCAGTGAGGATCAGCAGCTCTGGAGCGGCGACGGGCTGCACTCTGACTCTCACACCTCCACAATAACCCACTCTCTCATCTGTCATGGGTCTGCCTGCAGGTCCCCATTTCTAACATCAATCTGCTTTCTGTTTAAATGAGTGACATTTCAATTTAGTGACTGAATATCACTAGCAGTTTCCTTTTTAAATGTAGTTTGAAAACTTTGCATGCCAGATCACTGGATTATCTTCCCAACCAGTGGAACCGAGATTTTAGATATTAAAGGAAAAGAAAGTTTGCCTGAATGGTTTGGATAGTTAATAATATTCAGTAGTTTTCTTTGTACATATCAGCTTCATATATATATATATATATATGTGTGTGTGTGTGTGTGTGTGTGTGTGTGTGTGTGTGTGTGTGTGTGTGTAGTGTTCAATGAGATAAAGGATGAGATATTAAAAATGGGATCAGACTGACTTTCCACCAAAACTGATACTAAGCCGAGTTTAGACAAAGTAAATGCTCAGTTTTTGAACATGCACTTGAACATGTATTGACATCACTGAGGTCTTTCTGACACTTTCCTGAGTGTAGTTTGAAGAAGCACCACAAAGATCTGCGAACATCTTCAAGAAGCTTCTGATGGGTGTATTATATAAGAAGAGCCCACTGTTTATACCCTGAGCCTGACAGCATCACCATCAAAAAAGGCAAAATAAATGATTGTTCTCTAACAGGCAAATCTTAAAATAAACCCGGCTACGTGAGTCATAAAGTGGAAAGATAGCTTGAAAGTCTTCTTTGTTATCCGAGAATCCTTAAACGAAATAACAAAGAGGTTTTCAGTGTGTTCTTGCATGCGACAACTTTTTTATTTTTGTTATTCCTCATCACTTTAACCCAGCAGTTGCTTTTTACATTGTGTGAAGCTTTCATGATGAAAAAACCAGTATAAATGCTCCTAATGTCTTGGAATAAAAAGACTTTAAATTAGATTTAAAGATAATTTTTTGTATTTTATTTTGTATTGTATTAAGTATTTTTGGCTTCCCCTGTTAAGTTGCTGTTTTGGAGGCTTTAAAGGTCTCAGAGAAATTATTTTCTGATAGATTACAACGAAGCAAACTTCCCATGATAAGTGAACCCTGCCTGCACTCAAGTCCCAACTGTGCAATGCTGGAGTTCCAGAGAATGCAATTTGTCTGGATTCTACTAGAGGCAAAGTGCACACTGAGCTGCTCAGCAGTGGTCCTTGGCTGGTAGTTTGACAAGATGCAGTAGCTTCATGCATAGTAATGGCCTGATGTGAGACACTGAAGAGATCTCATAGTGGGAAATGAGAAAATTAGGAAAAAAAAAATAATTTGAAAAAATGTAAAAATCAACCAAAAGAGAGAAAGAAACACAAAAGAACACAATGGTCATGGTGCACACTCATGCTGCCTGAAGGCCCTGTAGACCTTTGTAGATGTTCACAAACCCAGAATTAATTTGAGCAGGAGAGTCCCCAGTATAGGTCATGGTGTTGCCCTGTGCAGGCTTTTCACACTTTCTGAACAGCATTTTAGCATTCTCGTAATCACTTTGGAAGGCTCATGTCTTAGGTCACTTAAATTCATGCTGGAAGAACTAGACTTGCTTTAGAACCAGAGTGTTCTGTTTTCAAGGAATTGTCAGGCCTGATTGATATTTCATCAAGGTTAGATGTTTCATTGTTAATGCAAGCTTTTTTTTGGATAAAATTGAACAATAACCAGTCAAGATAGTAAAAATGGACCTGCAATAGGATATTAGTGCTGCAGTAGTTGAGAGGGAGTGCAGGAGGTTTTTGTGGCAGAGCGATAATTTGGCGATCGATGTGTTTTGTCTCATGATGGCGAACCAAGACTGAAAATCTGATGTTTTGACACCTAACTATAGGACTCTTACTGTGGCCTCTGTCAGATCACAATCACAGACAGTCTTTCCAGATCTGGGAGGTGGGCTGTTGGAGAATTATACCCAATCATGGTGAAAAAAATCAAAAGTGGCTTGTAACACGTACTGGATGCATAATAGGACTAGTAGCCTTACAGAGGCAGCAGTGTTGAATCAAAAGGACAAAAAATAAACAAACTAGATAGATAGAGACGCAGGGGTAGAGCGTGTCACTTGGCTGGAGGACAAAGTTGTTGTTCTGTTTTGGTGCTGAACTAATGCTTCCAGGAAATCCTCTGTGCACGCTCCTGGACTGTATGAGAGGCATGGCAGCTATTGCGTTAATGAACACTCCACAGTTAGATATGTGTATTCCCCTGCTTCAGACAGATGGTAAGGGACATGTCTCACTAGAGGATTTGCTTCACCTGCGTTCAGTGAATGGAAGAAAATTACCCTTTATATGAGCTTTCCATTGACTTAGAAATTCACACAAAATGAGAGACGACTAATTACAAAGCCTTGAGGCACGCCTAACTGTAAAGTGTTAGACTTTCACTGTATAATTTACTGTTCACTTCAGCTGCCACAGTAAAGAAATCTTTTCTGACAGGACAGTGTAAGGAGCACTCTCCAGAGTATATCCATGCTGTGAAATAGCTTTAGACGTAAAGCTCATTTGCATCCGTTGACTCATACGAGTGTCATCAAAATGGTGGGGAAGGGATGAACTAGTTGAGGTTCTTAGTAAGATGGTAAGCTTCTTCCTCCCAGTGAAGCTGGGGTGGGTGGTTGATCTGCTTTGTGCTAATACAGATGTTGCATTAGTGTTTGTGTGTGTGTGTGTGTGTGTGTGTGTGTGTGTGTGTGTGTGCGTGATGGGAACAAAGCACCCTCCAGTGAGTATTAGACAGTTGTTTCAAAGCGATTGTAGCATGTGTGTTATGAAGTGTTTTATGATAGCTTCGTAACATAAATAAAAACTTTTATATTTCTAAAGGCTTATTTTGAAATGTTTAAAACATATTTGTTGTGGACATGTATGTCCCCATGGAGTTGCACACATACCATACATACACAGTATGAAGGCCCTAGAGCCCTTAGTCAGCTCACACAGTTCTGTGTTGCTGAAATACTGATGCTTTTTTTTCCACATCAATTTGCCGTTCTTTTCCTTGGGCTAGTGACAGTTCCCCTGTAAAGCACTGAGCAGTGGATGCCAAGTGACAGGGGCTTTCTCCTAGCAGCGCATTGGAGCAGACCTGGCATCACTGAGCTTAGGAGCTTTTTACATAGCAATGGCTTTTTCATTCTATTACACACATACACACATAAACACCTGGCTCCCTCATTAGTCCTTTACAAAAATACACCACTATATCTATTGTGTAACCTTAAAAGGTTCTAGAATTGCGCTTCCCTGACGTGTTCACCGTTCATTCCTTTAATCAGGTGAATTCAATTGAATTAAGCAACACAAACAATACCATTTACAAAAATCGTGCATTTTAAGCCATCAAAATGTTTAGAGTGTTTGTCTGAGGGTGTGTGTATGTGTGTGTGTGTGTGTGTGTGTGTGACAGCAATTTTTTATATTACCTGATTTATTTTAGATTGATTTTATTATGCAATTTTTAAAAATAAAAACCCCAAAAAAACACAGTATTTCTTTAGTTGTGCTAGAAGAACAAAAAACAAGACACTTTTTGTTGCATATTCTTAAAGCCTTAAGTAATTACTTAAAACAACACAGTTATGAAAAAACCAAATACCCGTAGCATTCTAAGGGTTAAAGAGATACACACCATAATGGAGATCAGTGTTTAATCCCATCACATTACTGATTCACCAGTGTATTTTTAATATACTGCAAAGTGCAATCACATAGTAGCAATATAATCTCAGTACCATTAGTAGTGGTTGTTTCAGAATGACCAATAAGGGTTTTATCACTACATTGTACAGAAATTCTACTTCCCAGTTTTAGTCAGAAACAAATGGATGATAATGTAAACAATAATGGGAGTGTGGATGTTACTGTTGTGTTCTACATGAACTGACACATCAGCTGTAATGAGTTGTGCACCACTGGCCTTCTTGCTGCTCCGCTCTCGTTTTGGTCTGTTGGTTCTGCTCTGATGCAGTGGCACTCATAATGTTTGTGTAGCACTTTAATGAGTTTAGAATAGCCTTCATCTTGCTTCTTTTCCCTCCCTCGCTCAGAATAACAGCTCAAATTAATCTCCATGCCTCGCTTTTGATCTGTGCATCTCGTTAACCCATTTCGTTCACATTACGCTCGAAGCAAGGTTAGTGTTAAAGTTAATGCTACTGGTGTGTGGTTTCAGAGCTTCTCCAGGAAAGGATAAGGGGCTGTCTCTCTGGGACGGATAAGGGACTAGGTGTATCTACAAATGTTACATTTGTAAAAAATCTCTGGTGAAACTTTTTCTTTTCAGTTTTCCCCTCAGATGAAAACTGTTTGTAATTGTGATCACCACAGCATAGCGCACGGTGAAAAACAACAAATAGCTTCTCTGCATTTAACTCATCACACTTAAGAGGAGCAGTGGGCAGCCATATCCACCACCCAGGGTCCAGTGAATGGGACAGTACCTAGTTCAAGGGCTCTCAGGGTAACAAACTGGTCTGCCCATTGTGCCCCACTGGCTTTCAATATTGGGGCCTAACCACATGCAACCCCTTTCCTATATATATTCACTGCAGGTGAGTGTGTAGCCCCTCCTCTACCTTCTCTACTCAGCCTATTACTCATTACTTAGCGTCTCGTGTAACTGAATTGATGAGCTCTCCTTCAAGTGCATGATGGTGTGCAGTATAAAGCTGTGGTGGCACTATAGGTCAGAGGAAAGTTTCTCTGCAATGGACCATTAGCCCTCAAGATGCTTTAGACTCACAGCACCAGAAAGAGCATTCAGATCAGATAGTCTGACCAGATTTAAGCTCACGTATAAATCAGTGAGTGCACATTTTTTAAATCTTTTTTTCAACTAAGTAGTCTGCCAGTCACAGCCCCACAACTACACTGATGGGTGAAAGGCTATGTAAGCTTAAAAGCTTTACTTATTAGGACATTTCAATGGCGAGCATAGTTGTTGTTTTAGTCTGTTTGTTTAATACATTGTAATAACAGTTGCTATTAAAATTTCAGAGCCAGTGTCCCCCAGTCCTGTGTGATTCATGTCCCTCGGTTTTGTTTCATATTAAAGAGGTGGGATCTAATTAAAAAGTAAAACTGACCTGTAATTTGCATTTTATGATACACAGTCCAAGTTCTATGATAAAACCTTTAAAGCATTTATCCTCATATTAAACCATGTGAAGTTCATCCATTATCTGCCGCTTGTCCCAAACGGGGTCGCGGGGGAGTGCTGGTGTCCAACCCAGCGCACACAGGGCGAGGACGGGGGACGCACCCTGGACAGGTCGCCAGCCCATCGCAGGGAGCCATGTGAAGTTAAGAAATATTATTAAAAATTCTGTAAAATGTTCTGTCGGAGAGTGTGACTTATGTGGGAATTGTCAGTTGTCCATTATTCATCATTTAGCCTGAATTTTGTCCACATTTTCTCTTAAATTTTGAGGTCGATGGTAAAGTCAACCTGAAATCAGTTAACTTTTTTATTACAGTTCTAGTCCCTGGATACATGCATGATTTATCCCCTTATCAACACACACCCTCCTTAATACTTTGTTTGATAAGTCATGATACAGAAAAAAAATGTGTTTATTTCCGATTCATGTCATGGTTGGGTTAGAATGCTAAGAGGCACCTACAGTACACCATATAAATATAGTGTCAGACGGGTTGTGATGGGGAGTGGGAGTGAATGAAGAGATGAGAAGTGCAGGTGTTACAGGCAGAGCTGGACCAGACAGAATTTGGTTTGCCCCCGGGGTTGTTCAAACACCAAGGCATCAGAAAGCTCAATAAAGTCGGGCAATAATATCAGTCTTGTTGGAGCAGCTGAGAATATGACGCTTGGGGAGACATCGATGCTGGGGTCACTCAGGTGTGAATACACACATGCACACACATGCACACACACACACACACACACACACACACACACACACAGATGCAGCTTGGAAAGAAATGAACAGAGCTGACTCTGTAGCGACATGGTTTAGGAATAAGGCGCCATATAATCAGCTGTGGCATTCAGAGAGTGCTGTTTTGGCAGGGGGGTCCTGCTGTGTGAAATCGTCTTGAAATGGGCACAGTCCCCTGTGGTCTCTGCCAGGGCTAATGGCGTGTAAATGAAAGCCCTGTGGTGTAGGCTTGGGTGGCACACCAGAAATGCCATGTACTGGGATATGGAATTGAAGACACAATAATGTTTATAATAATGTCATTAGTTTTGCAATTTCAGTAAAAAAGAATAATAAACTTGCTTAACAAAATATAAAAACAAACAAATGAACTATTTAAAAAACTGAGTTGAATAATTAAATTAATAGAAATTCTTGAAAAAAATCTTCAAGCAGGACCTTTTTGCACCACAAGCTGTTTAGGCAGACAAATTAAAAAAATCAATTTCATGTCATTTTTTTTGTTATTAATATTGCTTTGTTTCTTGTTTGTTAATTCAGGAATTATTGGTTTTGTTCATTTTTTTTTACCTATAAAAGAATATTGTGAGTTCCTAAATGAAGATTGATATTACATGCCCCTATACATTTTCTAAGTGAAAACAAGTAAACATCCCTTTAGTCCACATTTTCTATGTATTAGCTAGACTTTAGATAATATATATATAGTGAATATATTGAGCTCACTCAATCCTGCAGCTGGCAGAACACTGGACATTTTTGATCTGTTCTGAAACTCATTCACACATGAATGACCTTAACCTCATGTTACTTTGCATACAATGATGTGAATTTCATGCCTGGTTTCCATTGAATTCAGCGGGGGTATAAATCTGTAATCCAATCAGTGTCCTGAACATCCTGCTATAGTATATGACATTTAGAGGGGTAATGTAAGGCCCCTTTCATGGCTAAAGCTGACCCTGCAGTAAGTGCATGGACCCAGATCCGATCTAATATGGTGTGTGACAATGGGGTCTAACTGGACCTAACTGCTTGGGAATGATCTGGGAGTCGTTCTGCATTAATGCTGCCAGTTCTGTGGGTGATGACCTCCAACTGTCCTAGGGTCTTTGCACTCTCTGCAGCAGTCCAGACTGGCTTTATGTACTGAATATAGAGCATCCCCAATGTCTTACAGCTACAGTTCTGTGGAAAAGGTTTGGACATGCGTGATCATATTACATTCTGGGTTTTTTAGTGAAAACTCCTCTACAAGGGACATATTCTGTACATTTTAATTCACTACTACTGTTCTGTTGTTGAATTTAACATCATGGAAAAAAAATGACAAAAAATTGGCCTGTGCAATAATTATGACACATTTTGATGTTTTATTTGTCATGCGGTGGAACACCCTATACCGGTTGTCAGTCCTGCACATGGCAGAAAATTCAATCACACACACACAATCACACCTGGGGGAAGTTTAACATCTCTAATCCAACTGACATGCATGTCTTTTGACTGTTGGAGGAAATCGGAGCATCTGAAGGAAACCCAAACAGACATGAACAGAACATGCAAACTCCACACAGAAAGGAACCAAGCTTTCCTGTGAATCAAACCTACAATCCTGTGAGATGACAGTGCTGACCATTGCCATTTATGCAAAGTCTATTATGCAAAGTGTATGATTTGACTGCTTCGATGTGGCACATTGGCCAGTACAGTATAGCAGCAAAAAAATAAAAAATACAAACATAAAAAAGCACAAAAAGATTCACAGGCTAGAGAGCTCTGCTGTTAAACCATTTTCTTCCCTTTATGGCATCCAACTCTCAAGAGAGGAACTCTTCACACAGTTTTTTTTTTTTTTTGATGGCCACTCCACTTCTCCACCTCCAAGGGTGTGCAAACTTTTGCAAAGACCTACCATGTATATGCATTTTATTATATTTGCTGTTAATGACTGCATTAAAATACCAGCATAGCAGTGGCTTGGGAGTGTGTTTGGGGCTGCTATGAGTGTATCAGGTTCTTTCATACCTCAGTGTCACTGCTGAGTTGAGAAGCCAAAAATATCAAACCAGCAGTATTCTGTTTGGAAACTTAAGATGTACTTAAGGATTAGTACAAAAAGGTAGAACAAAGTATACCGAGAAGGTCTCTTTTAAGGATGAAAGAATCTTCAACTTAAAGATTGAACTACAAGTCATCCTGGCCAATCAAGCTTTCCATTACAGTATCAATATAAAAATGGCCTCTTCATCTCACCACAGCTAATGCTCTGAGAAAGCTGGTTGTCATTATCTGTGACCAGTTGTCTTATTTTATGACCAAGTTAGGTATTTCTCCTGGTTGGAGAAGGAAAATCAGGTTATGCTGGACTCACTATGCCATCCAACTCCTAGTACATGTCATGGTCATCTTTTGCCTTGATTGCTGCAATTTCCCTTCATGTGACCCATAACATGGCAGCAAGCTTCTTGGTTGATCAACCAAATACAGCTTGCGGCACTATTCATTCACCTCCACTGGCTGTCCATAGCCACTCAAATAAAATTCAAGTCCCTAATACTTGCCTGCAGAGTGACTTCTGCATGTGCTCCCTTGTTATATAAACTTGGCCATACAGGCTTATACTTGTTCTTGTTTATTACTTTCTTCAAAAGAATGTTGTCTAGCATTGCCATCACTTCACAAGGCAATCACAGTTCTGACTGTTCAGATAATTGAATGAGCTCCTCTCTTCCTTCAAGTAGTTCTTCTAAACTAATCTCTTCCGAGAACACATCCTCTCCTAACAGCCCTAACACTCTAACACACCTAACTTGCATTATTCACTCATATGCTGCACTTATTATTGCTCATGTAAAGCTTATAATGCGCTGCAGCTGAAATGTTGTTATTCACTAGTAACTTAGTAAATGTAAATTTGATATGTCCAGTTAGTGTACTCACTTGTAAAAGCAACAGCAGCACGTCTGTACCCTTATTCAATTAAAAAGAGCACTCCTACTAGCAAAGGGGTGGATTGTTGACCTACAGTGCCTTACAAAAGTATTCACCCCCTTGGCATTTTTCATGTTTTGTTGCCTCACAACCTGGAATTAAAATGGATTGTTTAAGAGTTTGCACCATTTCATTTACAGAACATGCCTACAACTTTGAAGATTTATTTTATTTTATTGTGAAGTAAACAACAAATAAGGCAAAATAGCAGAAAACTTCAGTGTGCATAACTTCAGTGTGCAGCATGGATAGCATTTGCCTTTCCTCAAGGCAAAACTGCTCCAGCTCCTTCATATTGGATAGTTTTCGCTTGTGAACAGCAATCATCGTGTCTGACCACAGATTCTCAGTTAGATTGAGGTCTGGACTTTGACTAGGCCATTCCAACACATTTAAATGTTTCCCCTTAAACCACTTGAGTGTTGCTTTAGCAGTATGCTTTGGGTCATTGTCCTGCTGGAAGGTGAACCTTTGTCCTCTGTCTGTTAGCACCATCTATCTTTACCTCAACTTGGACCAGTTTCCCAGACCCTGCTGCTGAAAAACTTCTCCACAGCATGATGCTGCTGCCATATTTCACTGTGGCGATGGTGTTCTTGGGGTGATGGGATGTGTTGGGTTTGCGCCAGACATAGCATTTTCCTTGAAGGCTGAAAAGTTCAGTTTTAGTCTCATCTGACCAGAGCACCTTCCTCCATATGTTTGGGGAGTCACCCACATTTTGGCAAACTCAGAATGTGCCTTCTTATTTTTAACGTTAAGTAATGGCTTTTTTCTGGCCACTCTTCCATAAAGCCCAGCTCTATGGACTATACAGCTTATTGTGTTCCTGTGGACAGATACTCCAGTCTCTGCTGTGAAACTCTGCAACTCCTTCAGGGTTACCTTTGGTCTCTGTGCTGCCTCTCTGATTAATGCCCTCCTTGCCCTCTCTGTGAGTTTTGGTGGGTAGCCCTCTCTTGGCAGGTTTGTTGTGGTACCATGTTCTTTCCATTTGAAGATGATGGATTTGATGGTGCTCTCGGGGATCATCAAAGATTTTGATATTTTTTTATAACCCAACCCTGACTTGTACTTCTCAACAACTTTGTCCCTGAATTTTGAAGGAAATTGGTTGCACTAGGACTTTTTAGGGGCTTCATGGCAATATGAATACATATGCCCAGGGCAAATCTTCAGTGTTTTATTTATGTTTTTATTATTTTTTATATATATTTTTCTCATTTCTCTTCACCAACTTAGACTATTTTGTGCAGATCCATCAAATAAAATAACTAGCCAAGGCATACTTTTGCAAGGCATTGTAGGCCATTTGAGACAATGCCCAGGAGTCTTTAAATGCCGGGTTTGCTTAACTTCTATAGGCATTTGAGGATCACAGGTCTTGAGGTGGCTCAGTACCTAAGAATGAGTACCTTAATGAGTTTTCTTTTAAGATAAAGAAATACCTACATAGATGTACTAAGTAAAATTTATTTGGAAGAATTTTCAGTTATTTAGTTATTACTATTGACTTGTCAAATTTCTGGTGCGTATGTAAAGTGAAAGTGGCAACCCTTGTCATTGCGAGGTCACAGCACAGCGAACCACAATGAAATTGGACCTCTGCATTAAACCCATGCACTCAAACACCGTGCAGCAGTGGGTAGCTATTGAACGCACCCAGGGAGCAGTGACGGTACCTTGCTCAAGGGTACCTCAAGGCAACCTACTGGTGGGGAATTGAACCCACAATCTTACGATGCTGGAGCAACTCCCTAACCACTAGGCCACCACTGCCCCCCATGAATCACCTATTCTTCTATTCAGCAGGTATTCTTTGGCATAATATTTTAACTTTTTCCAAGTTGATCAGCCAAACTGCTTAGTATTAAAAATTGATCTTTTTTAGTTTAGCTAGTGCTAGTGCTGTCACCTTACACTGAGAAAGTCCTGAATCCTAGGCGGGATGGTCCAGGTCCTTTCTCTGTGGAGTTTGCATGTTCTCCTCTTGTCTGTGTGTGCTTCCTTCAGGAGCTCCAGTTTCCTCCCACCATCCAAAGACATGCATGTCAGGTGGATTGGAGATGCTAAACTGGCAACCTGTCCAGTGTATTTCCTTGCCTTTCGCCCCGTGAGAGCTGGGATAGGCTCCAGCACCCCCACGATCCTAATTAGGACAAGCGGCTATGAAAATGAGGGAGAGTGAGTTTACAACTGCTTTTACAAAGCTAACATTATACAGAGCTCAATAGTCAACCAAACTATTATAGCTATTAAACTATTATTAAGCTATTATAATTTCTTTGAGAAATACATCAACAAAACTTTCAGCCTTTTCAAGCTGCATTCAGATTTTTTATTTTATGGGTGAGTTTCTACTCATTTTGAGCAATGTCAATCTCACAGCTGACTGGATCCTGAAATTGGCTATCACATTTTTTTTGTAATTTGTTAATTGTAATTTTATATATTTCCACCCTGCAGCTTCATACAAATATAAACCTGACACTTGCCTCAAACATGTACCCAAAAAGCTTAAATGAATCAGAGCCCCCGTTTGTGTCTGTGGTTAATATAACCCCTCAGTGTTAGGTGAAACCATCCTCTGTAAATCCTTTGTAAAAGTGCATCAGGGTACATGAATAGATATTGTTCATGAAATAACTACCCTTATCTTTCATTTCTAGAAATCATTCCTTTCAGCTCAGAAAAGCATGCTCTCATACATTTTTTTAGATGAGCCCCTCAGTTTAAAGTCTCAGAGCACCATTAGCAAGAGCAAAATCGTTTCCTGATTCATAGGCTGTCTTTGAAAAGTGTTGATGAGATAAATAGTGACAGCAACGGTGAGTGTGATGCAGCTTCCGATCATTTGTGTTTGACTATCTCTCCCTTTTCAGAGCTACTCCCTCTCCGCTTTTCTCTTCCCTCCTCCTTCAGACAGCAATCAGTCACGTTTTCTGCCAGGTCGCCCTCACTGTCAGCACTCTCTCCTCGACATTTCAATCAGGGCTTCACGCGTCTCTGTGGGGGAAAAAAGCTGAATCTGACTAATGCAGCCAAGCTGGAAAGAGCAGCCCACTGACTCACTGATGACATGACACACTATAATGTCAAAAGCCCATGCCACAGACATTTTAATTATCCTCAATGCAACCACATTAGAACGTATGTTATCGCATGATTCTTGTGTCTCAGTCAATGTAAACCTGTCTCCATATTCTGAAAGGAATTCATGTAAAGGCAAATTTTACAAAAAAGTGTTAATGAGCTTTATAGTGCAATTAAAATACTGAATTTTACAATTGTAACTAAATTTACAATTACAGAATAAAACTCTTAAGATTCTTTAGCAAAATTATTTGGGGTTTTTTTAGCTAATTTTTTTTTCCCCTGTTCCCCTTTCCCCTTGCCCCAGTTTATCCACCCATCCATTATTTGAGTCACTCATTCCAACAAGGGTCACAGGGAGTGATGGAGCTTATCCCAGTGTTCCAGTTGCAGAGAAACCACCCATGCTAATCCAATGTAAAGCAATCACAATCACTAATATATGTACACCTAGACTCTTCATTTCACCAAACAAGCATGCATTTTGACTGTAGAGGAGACCCAGGCAGGGAGAAAGGATGAACAAGGTGCCCCAAACAAGCTGTGAGGCAACAGCACCACTCCAGTTAAGTCCTGTCCAACTTCATCTGCAAACTTTGATGATGCCACCTAGACTGAATGATTTTAAACTGCCAAAATGTAAGTAGAAAGCTAGACATGCTTGGAGGAGAATTAGAGTTTAGGCTATTTTCTTTCTATTTGTGGTAAGCAGGAAACTTTAAAAGAAAAAAGAAATTGGAATATTTTGTTAGCCATTTTTAATGAAGAGAATGAGGGAGAGAGAAGATTGGATGTGAGGATATTGAACTGAGGAAGTGCAGCAAATAAGCAAGATGGAACCAAAGGCAGCGATGAAGAAGAAAAAGAATGGAAATGCTTGTGATCCAAATGATATACCGGTGGAATCATGGAGATGTTTATTAGAGATCGCAGTAGAGTGTCTAACCAGATTGTTTAACACAATCTTGGAAAGTGAGAGGATGCCTGAGGAGTAGAACTAGTACAGATTTTCAAGAATACGGGTGCAAAGCTGTAATAATAAGAGAGGGAAAAAGTTGAGGGTATGGGAAAGACTGGAAGGTAGGTGACGAAAATAGGTGATGATTAGTGAGCAGCAGTATGGTTTTATGCCGAGAAAGAGCACAACAGGTGCAATGTTTGGTCTGAAGGTATTGATGGAGAAGTACAGAGCAGGTCAGAAGGAATTGCATTGTGCCTTTGTGAACTTGGAGTAAGCATATGACAGGGTGCCTAGAAAGGAGTTATGGTTTTGTAAGAGGAAGTCAGGAGGGGCAGAGAAGTATATCAGTGTGGCACGGGATATAACAATGTGATAGTGGGGAGGTCTGCAGTAGGAGTGATGGCTGTATCTGAAGTAGATTCATCAACATACATACATGAAGTGAGATTACATCAAGGATCAGTGCTGAGCCCATTCTTGTCTAGTCTAAGATTTTTGCGGATGATATTGTGATCTCTGGTGATAGTAGGGAGCAGCTTGAGGAGAACCTGGAGAGGTGGAGATATGCTCAGGTTAGACGTTTTTGAAGACAAAATTTGAGAAGCAAGGTTGCAGTGGTTTGGACATGTACAGAGGAGAGACGAGGATAATTTTGGGAGAAGGATTTGAGGATGGAGCTAATAGGAAAGAGGAAAATAGAAAGACCAAGGAGGAGGTTTATGGATGTGGTGAGAGAGGACATACAGAGTGTTGGTTTGAAGGAAGAAGAATTAACCGAATTAAGCAGCTAACAGTTTTTTCCAGCCCCCATAGCAGTTCTTGCCACGGTTACTGCTTAAAGTCCATGTTTTTTTTTTATCAGGGGTGGTCCTTTAGTGGGCCTTTTTGGCTGCAAAAATGGCAATGTATCAATTTTTACTGTTTCCAAGATGTCTTCCAAGATGAAGGAGTGTTTCAGTCTAGGCTGCTTTTTCCATGACATACAATATAGGACAGCCAATCAGAACAAAGGATCTTTGCTTATGTTATATGATATAAGCAGTGATATAATCGAATACAGAATACAGTATGAAGAGAGAATTAAGACATTCAAACAGCCTTTCTTATATTCAAACAGCCTTTCTTATATTTGATTTGCTTTCACATTTTAAAAACAGTGTAAAGTTACTTCATGAAACCTACAAAGTACAGCTCCTTGTAGCTGAATGCCACTAAAAGCAACCAAAAAATTAAATGCAAACTAAAAGTTATTACATTAAATAGTAACAAATACCCTACCTGATGCCAGACTCTCTTTAGATATTAAATTCTGAATTGTTGCTTCACTGTTGGTTGTGAATAGTAATGAAAAAGCTGTGTCTCTGTTGTAAAAAGGGCTTCCCTTGAATTTGGTACCACTACTGTAAAGTCAGTATGTTTTACATTATACATTAAACTATTTGGCATGACTTTTTTTTGGCAATGTTCAGATTTGATTATACGGAAATTTCGCTAAATTGTCTATGTGTTATTCTATGTGTTAATGGCCCTATTTCATTGCTAGAGATAATAAACCCTGTTCGAGATTTTTTATTAATTTGTTTTTCAAAATTTTATTCCTACTGTTTCTGAATATCATTATTTTAATCTGCTATATATACATACATATAGTAACAATCAATCTACTGCTTTTGTTCTGTGAGTGTAATGTCAGTATAAACTTTGGAAACTTTGAGTTATTAATAGCAACTGCACAGTAGCTTCATTAAGTCAGTTTCCTTATATGTGACCAGCAGAGGGCGGTTCTTGCCCAGAGATGACCTCAAAAGTCACAAAGTAATGTGGAAATTGGATGGTGTCGTGCTAGCTTTTCATATGTAAAGAAATGCGATGAACAGCTGAGAGGCTGTTTACTAGTTTAAGTAAGAAAGTGAAGTGAAAGTGACTACCCTTGTCATCGTGAAATGCAGTACAGCACAACACAACACAACAAAATTCAATCTCTGCGTTTTGCCTATACACACGTGCAGCAGGGAGCAACTATTGAAAGTGCATGGGGAGCAGTGACGGAGATGGTACCTTGCTCAAGGGTACTTCAAGGCAACCTACGGGTGAGGGAACTGAACCTACAATCTTCCGATCTGGGGCAACTCCCTAACCACTAGGCCACCACTGCCACTTTGGTAACCTGACGCAGAGTTTGCATTGTGCAGTGTAATGGAAATATCCTGTGCACTATAATGCTGTCACATGCAATGTACGACCAAAAAATAGCTATTTTAAAATAGCTATGCTCATTACCAACAGGTGTATAAAATCTAATTAGTGTCCATCATTTGTCCTCTGTATCACTCACTACGAAGTTTTAAGCTGCCACTATAAAAACAGCACAAGAACAACGTGTTTGTAGCTTACTGAAATGTGTCTCTGTGGCTGAGTAGCTGCACAAAACCTTAAGATCAGTATGAGCAATTCTAAGTGTCAGCTGGAGTGGCGTGGAGCCTGACCCCAGGTTAAGAGAGAGAGAGAGAAATCATGCAAATTGACAACTAATTAGTGAGCTTTCACAGAATGCAAATTTAAATCTATTTAATCATTTAATGAAATAATCTATTAAAGAAAATTTTAATCTTCAAATGGTCAAGTTCCATTCTTTCCATCAATGTGGACCAAAAGCATTCCTTTCTCAGTAAGAAATGGCTGTGTCCCAGTAATAGCTTTCACTGTTGTGTTAGCCATGATTGTGTGTGTCTGTGCCGAGTGTGACCCTTCTGCTCTTTCATCATTGCTACAGGACAGGCTGTGGGATATACACTGGCCAGATGGAGTGTGCTGGAGCTGAGGAGCTGACCGATGAGGAGAAGGAAATCATCAACAGCGTGCTGGCTCGCGCTGAGCTGATGGAGGCCATGGAGAAGGAGCGGATTGGGTGAGACTGGCAAGAGGGTTGAAACTGAAACCTGAACCCTTAAAGTGACAGTTTGGTAAAAATGTAACATTTTGGGTGCAAAGTTTGGAACGTATGCACAAAGAGGTAGCTAAGAAGTAAAGGAACCTTCTATCAATAAGAACTTTGTGCAGTGGTGGTCCAAAAAAAGGCCACCTGTAGTATCATACTAGTTACTGCTAATGCCACCATTAGAGTCTAGATGTATTTTAGCTCAAGGCTTATGCACATTAACATCTTTGTTTGATAATTAAACATAAACCAATAAACCAATGCTTAGAAAATGCATGCCGTGACATGAACATTTTTGCTTTTGTCATAGAGTTCTAGAGTGACTCCTTTTGCAAAGACTGAGAGCACTGAGAATTTGTCCATTATCTAATTGGCTGATTCCACTGCCCCATCTTGATTATGTATCTTAGTACTACCCCACCCTCACGCATGTATGGTTACAGAGACCCTTGTGTTTCAGTGATTTTTTTTGTTTTTTAAGTTCAAATTTTTTGTTTGTATGCTAGTAGTATGATGCTTTGGCTCATGTTTTATTTCTAATAAAATGAAAAGTTTAGTGCATGTTACTCTCTTCTACATCCAGCTCTCAGCATTGTCCTTGAATGCCTAAGCACTGGGGAGTGGGGTTTCTGTCTTAGCTAAAGCAAATTTTTCTCTAGTTTCTAACCAGAAATTGGAAAATTTGATTGCAATACTTTCAAAATTTAAATATAAACATAATGTTATAGAAAGAAAAAATGTATTTACAAATTAAATTCCAGTTTCCAGAAATTATTCCTGAAATAAGCCTGCTTCGTAGACCCTGTGGATTCTCTCTTATTGTATTCATGATGCTAGTTCTCCCCCCTTCCTTTAGTGACTTCAGTACACTACTTGTTAACTACCCTGAAAGTCTTTCCTGGTTGATTATATTTGGTGTTAGTTGAAATTATGTATAATTGATCTCTTAAACCAGCAAAATTGGTTTAGGATGGTTGCCATTCCTTACTAAGCTTGTAGGGAAGAGAAGGAGGGATAGCAGATGGAAATAGGGATTCATTCACACTTTTATTCTCAAGAGGCTGAGGAGGCAGTCAAACGTTCCATGGAATGATTCAGCACCACAAGCACATCTGTCTAAGTGCTCCAGCATGCTAGTGCATTTACGCTCCATTACAGCCAATGAAGAGTCAGCGGCAGAATGCTCTGCAAGGCATTAATGTGCAAGTTAAACAACAGCCTTGCATCTGCCTCTCTCTCTGTCTCTCTCGCTCTCTGTCTCTTTCTCTCTCTCTCTCTCTCTCTCTCTCTCTCTCTCTCTCTCTCTCTCTCTCTCTCACACACACTTTTTTCAGCTACACACCCTCTCCACTGCTGCTCTGATGTGCTGATGGATTCTCCCCTCTCCCTGACCTCAGCACTTAACTTGCAAAGGGTGTAAACTCTTTGTTCCTCCTATCAGTAATATTTCAACAAAAGGTGTCTGAAAGCCAGGCTGGGAGAAGGTGTGCTGATCTTCTGCCATCTCACATCCCACAGGCACCTGGTCAATAACCTGGACAGGATAAAGCAGACGGCCTGTGGTGATGGGCACTCCCGCTGCCTGCTCTGCGGACAGCAATTCGGGCTGATGGGTGTCAGCTCAGTCATGTGTGAGGAGTGCAAGAAGGTAGCAGTGCACTGGGGCAACCTGGGGGCCTTTTCTTGTCAAATTACACACCCACCTTCACATAATCTGCACTTTTCAGCTAGTCATACATCACATAACTATGGTGTATGTAATAAATTGTCGCTGACTGATTTCATCCTTGCATGGCTATGGTTTATCCACGCTAGGATGGATACGTCCACCATGATAATGCACAGTGTCACAAGGCATGCATCAACACAGAATGGGTTCTGGAGAATGACAACAGTGGTGTAACATCCAGCATTGCAGTGTTTGTAATGCTGTGGAGATAAGACCCCTTTAAATTTAATTAAACATATATAATTAATGGGCAAGTGTTTGTACAGTCATTCGATCAAGGGTGCTTTGCCACAAGGAGCATTGCCGCACTCTTCAAGGAACACTGTACATAAGTTGGAGCATTGCTGTGAAGATGTGATTGCATTCAGCCTTAGGTCAGATACTCCTGTTAGATCCACATACACTATTTCAGCTCATGCCAGAGGTACTGGATGGTGCCCATTACTCCAGAAAACACAGTTTTCCTTCTCCAGTGCAGGGGGTTGGGGTTATATAACATTTAGCACTGGGTGTGGGGACCTCAGACTTATGTGCAGTGGCTCCAGAGCATCTCATTCTACTGGCAATGTTTTTCATAGAAATCATAGGAGCCGTTTGTGCACCTATGTCATTTGTAGTAAATTGTAAGTCACTGGATTCCCTAAATTGTCATAGAATATTACATTTGTCATGTATTTTTTTCACTGGACCATACGTTTCAAGTTATGTCATAACATGAAAATGAATTATCATTGTGATTCTGCTCTCTTAGTCTTTTTTATGGTGAAGTAGAAAAGTCTGATTCATGTACTGCTTTAAACTGCAACACATTTAGCATGTTATAGAATCTATTCTCAGCTGGATTAATACTGTTGTGAAGGTTAAAGGGAGCATAACCTTACTAGATTAGTGTACACAATAAGCTGGCAACTCAGTGTAGTCAACTGATGAGCACAGCTTGTGTTAAGCCAGCAAAGACCTCATGTGGCTGAAGCATAATAGATATTTTCATTTTTTTGTTCAGTTCTAGTTTTCTGTTCAGTTCAGATTTTTCTAACTTTATATTCATTTTTGTAGGTGACCCATATCTGTCAAAAGTGTGAACACACTTAATCAGTAATGTCCCCTCCAAAGTAGCTGGAATAGCAAGGCCAATTCTTTTTTATGGTATGCTCCAGGTTTGAGATAAAAAAAAAACAAACTGAAAAAAGAAATATGAGCTTATAAATGTCTACATCTACATTATGTTAAACGACATAAAAGACAGCACCGTAAATCGAAGTAAATCAGAGTAAAAGGGACCTATAATTTGGTTGCATGTCTCTTGCATGCAATAACTGCATCAAGCTGTCATCAACAAAGGTGATGATTTCTTCTTTGGTTTTGACTTTACAGGGTTTTACCATGACATCTTTTTTTCTTTTTCTTTTTTTTTTTTTTGGTGGTGGTGGTGGTGGTGGTGGTGGTGTTGGGGGGGGGGGTCTCTCTTTAATCTTCTCTTCAGGAGAAAAAATGCATGTTAATTTGAGACCTAGTGATTGCCTTGACCAGACCAAAACTTTCCACTTTTACTGCCAGTGAAGCACTTTCTTCACTTGGCAGTGTGTTTTAAAACATTGTCTTGATTGTATTAAACTTCCTGATTAGTCTGGATGCATGGCTCTGCAAATTGCTGCTGCTATCATAATGAGTTACATTATAAATAACGATAATTTAGCCTTTTCCAGAAGCAGCAGTTTGGTGTATGATTCTCAGTACCGGTTGTTTCCTTGTTTTATAGGAAATTCTGTTCTGATTTTGTGAAATGCTTCTAATTGATTTTCCATTTTTTCAGCTTCAAAATGGCATTACCCTCCCATAGACAGCTCTTATGACATATTTCATGAACATCAATCAAAAAAAGTTTTTATTTTGAACATCTCATTAGGTTTCTTTCAGTTTTCTCATTTGCTCTGACACTGAGTAAATGAGCTGTTTCACTATCTTGCCACAACAGTTGGAAGGCATTCTATTTTTTGGAAGACATGATTAAAATGCATTGTTTTAAAAGCATAAGTGTTTTTCTTTGGAACATTCTCATCAGGTCACAGGTCCATATATTGGATATGCATCCACTCACATGTAAAAGTTTGAACATATCTTGCCAAATTGTATGATTTGTTGACTTTCTGAGTGAAAATAATCCTCTGCTAAATATGAACTTTTTCTGCACATTTCAGTGCGCAATATTATCAATCTTAGCATATTGGGGAATAAATTAAGCATCAAATATATGTGTCATAACTTTCCCCCCTTTTTAAATTTAACAAATAAAGTCTTAATTAAAAAAAAAAATTTAATTAAAGTGTGCTGTCTGTAGTGTCTTTGTAGTTATTTATCAAACTGATTTTCAATATAATTTGATCACTGGCTGCCAGACTTTTGCATATTATTGTGAATACGATTACGTTCACGTTACCAGTGGCACACACCTGTTTTTTGCCTTAGTGGAGCACAAAAGGGGTCAGTCAGATCTCAGCCAATTTCAAAGGCAGGCCTAAATTAGACACATATTACTAGCATTGTCTTGTTTTGGCAGTATGGTTGCAGCAGCTATTATCTCTCAGTAAACACAGCAACAGCATTAATGTGTCTAACCTTTCTCCATGTGAAAGCTGACCAGGGCTAATGATCTCTGTGATAAAGGCCTATACCACTATTTTGGTTCATTTGTTGTTATTGTTCTGGCACATAGATCATTCGTGTGACACTAATGGTGGGGATGTGTGCAAGTAGGTCATTTCAGGGCACAGGTGCCTCCACACCAAAACAAACATGGGTCACTCTCACACAAATGCAGCCGAAGGCAGAAAAACTGTATTTGGGCAAAAAGAAAAATCACAGAGATGAAACGTAACTTGTGTACTATTTTGTTCTGATTCATTGCAAAGGTGGTTGATTCCGTTTTGCACCTCACAGCCTTCTGAGACCTGTGTGTTCTTTCTTCCCCCCCACTCCTCCAGCACATGTGCACCAAATGTGGCATTCGCAGCAGCAGTCGCTTCTATCCTGTATGGCTCTGCAAGATTTGCAGTGAACACAAGGAGGTGAGGCCATTAAACAATGTAGATTTAAACGCAAATTATGTTTTTGAAGTTCCAGTATTTTGCACTTTGGCGAGAGCAAGATGTTATAGGTTATTCAATGTAATTGTCTATTTGTGGGTTTCTTTTTTTACCAAAGTAATTTCATAAATCTCTAATGAAATTGTTACTTTATCCAGTCATTTTGGAATCATAATCAACACATTTTAACATTTGATCACGGGCCAAGCATTATGGGAAGGTAATATCTTATACTGTTTTATGAATCATATTGTACATTTATCTGCCACCATACTTTTTTCATAATATCAAAAACATTGATTCCAAACTTTAGGCAGTATAATGTAGAAGGCTCACAACTCTAAGAAACACTTTAATAAGCATTCTTTTCTTCTCTGTGATGGAAAGGCTGTTGCATGTGGTTCTGTAAAAAAATGGTTCTGTACACACTAAGTGTTCTGCTGTTGTACAAGTCATAAAATCTTTTTTTGTATTTTTACTGTTAACTGTCAAAGTGAACTGCTAACTGTGCTTTCCAGTCATAAGTTATTGGCTCGACATGAAAAAACTGCCCAAGATCTGGTGTATAATGAATGTAATTAAATATTAATAATGGCCATCTTAAAAGACATTAATCACTGATATTGATTCAATAGAGGTGGAAATGTGGGATGGCAGTTTGTATCCGTTTATATGTCCACTTAAATTAAACCTTTGTCTCTGAGAAATTCATGATTCACAAACATTATCATAAAACACAAGTGATATTGCATTTTTTCCCCTTTTTTTACAGACTTTGTATGTTTTTGTATGATGGTTCGGTTCAGCACCTCTGACTTTAAGAGGCTCTCTTACTGTAATGAGATGATTCATACCTTTGATGATGTAAGCCCCAGTTAGTCACTGTTGTACCAGAGCAGCCTGCAAACTGCCATGTATTATGTAGTCAGATCATAGAGGCACTCTTGTACTTCCTCTGCCTCTAATCCAGTGCATCCTCATCACTATGATGCCTGCAGTTACAGTTTCTTACTTGGGCTTTTAACTGTAGGGTTTTGCATAAAAAACAGAATGGTGGGGTGCACACATATTAAAAATATCTATGATATCACATATTATAGATGTGTCCACACTATTATGTTCCAACTTCTGCAGTTTTAAGATGCTCTCCTAGTGTTTTTTTTTACATTACATTACTGACCAGGTTCATTCTTTCATAGCTACTGTTTATCTTGCTTTTAATGGATGCTTGAATGCAATTACAAAAATGGTTACTTCTTAAAGTATTATGTTCACATTTATGTTCAGTACTGTGGAAAAGTTTTAGGCAGGTGTGGAAAAAATGCTGTAAACAAAGAATGTTTTCAAAAATGGAAGTGTTAATCCTTTATTTTCATCAAGCAACAAAATGCAGTGAATGAACAAAAGAGAAATCTAAAACAAATCAATATTTGGTTTGACCACCCTTTGCCTTCAAAACAGCATCAGTTCTTCTAGGTACACTTGCACACAGTAGGTTGTTCCAAACATCTTGGAGAACTAACCACAGATCTTCTGTGGATGTAGGCTTCCTCACATCCTTCTGTCTCTTCATGTAATCCAGACACACTGGATGATGTTGAGATCAGGGCTCTGTGGGGGCCAGAAGAATTGTTGCTGGTTTGAAGGCAAAAGGTAGTAACACTAAATATTGATTTGATTTATATTTTTATTTTGTTCGCTCACTTTTAATTTTGTAAATTGATAAAAATAAACAATCATTATTTATATTTCTGAAAGCATTCTTTGTTTACAGCATTTTTTCCACACCTGCCTAAAACTTTTGCACAGTTCTATAAATAAGCCAAAAACGAACAAACAAACAAAAAATCAGGGTTGTGGAAATGTGAGACCATGAGATTAGTGCACATTAATTTGATTTCTTTTTCCATTGGTATTACCTTTTTTTAGTTTCTGTGACTTTCTGTAACTTTCATTATTTAATTTTTTGTTTAGATGATTGTAAAGGAATTCTGAGCATAAAATGAACTACTATGCTGTTTGTTGCTGTTTTGTACGATTTTAGTTACGCACTAAGTCTTACCATTATGTTTTGTTTGGAAAATGCTTGGTGTGCAGTTCTTCTGGTTACAACTGGTTTCAAATTTCATTAATGACCAGGTTAATTCTTTCATAACTACAGTTTATCCTCTCTTGGATGGATGCATGTGCCATGGTGATGGATTGTCAAAAGACATGTGTTATTAGCACCAGGAATGGCACCAGAAACATCAGCAGTACTGTGATTGGTCCGATAACAACCAGGTCCCCTAATGTCACTGACCTCCTTATGTCACTACTTACGCAATTTTTCACCCATGACTCATGGGTAGCTATGGTAATTTATTAGGGACTAGCAGCTGTAGGGATTGTGTTAATGGCACAGAAATCAGTGTCTCTAAGCAACAATTCTTCCACAAATTAACTGTTTGACAGTTTGGTCACATCATGAAATGTCTCCAGAACAATGGAGAAGCTGACCAGTGTCATAGAGGGAACTGTGTTGTTACATGGTGTAAATAAAATCATTTCAACTGGATAACTTACTGTTAATTTACTAATAATTTAACTTAATAATTAGTTTAAGATCACATATGTTTCAGCAGCTACTGATGTTAATGTCAGGCCAAAGATGGATGTCTGGAATCTCGTTCTAGAAGCACTCACAAAGCATTCATATAGAGCTCATTCACAAAATGTGCTGTGGAAATTTTGCCCTCTATAGGCTGTGTTGTGATGTTTCTGCTCATGTGGTTAAAATTTTACTTTTTAAAAATCTGCTGAGCCCAGACTGTTCAGGCATGTAAGCCTCATTATGGTTTGCATGCCTGGTACTATTCAAATATGTTATTTTAAAGAAGCAAAATAAATGTAAAATAGCAAATTTGTTTACAGCAACAAATGGTTGCTCTTCTTGTGGAACAGCTTAATCTTAATATCTACCTGAACTTTTAGCTTTAACCAATTTAATTGTAATATTAAAATACCTTACCTTAAATGTTTATTAGTATACTTTAATGTATTATAACATTTTCTGTAGGACTAAGTGCAGTGCCATCCTGTGACACTACAGTGTGAGAAAAGTGACCAGTAAGGTTTTTATAGACGGATAAATAACATCATAATTTAATAGTACGGGACCTGCATGTTACTTTATTGCGTAACAATCTTAACTGCCAGGGTTCACCATAGAATAGGCTACACATAAACACTGGCTAACATCATTTGCAACAATGACACCTACAGATGACCTGAAGTCCTACCCAGCTTTGTCCATGAATTAAAATGGGGGTAGATAGTTAAATAGATAAATACATAGATAAATAAATAAATAAATAAAAATCCTCAGGGTTGTGGAAACAATGCAGTTTAATGTGACTTTTTTTTCTTGGGTATTAGATTTTTTTTTGCTGTTTTTTTTTATGAGACTTTCTATAACTTTCATTACATACAAATATTTTTTGTTGTGATTAATTTAAAGGAAATCTGGAAATCTAAAATTAACTGCTGCACTGTTTGTTTCTATATAAAAAGTATGTGGGATTTTAGTTACATCATTGATATAATCTTTCTGTTTTGTTTGGAAAATTTAGGAAATGTAATTGAGTATCCTTTTTACAGTTGTATTACATTTCCTCAAATAAAATCTTTAAAGAGTTGCCTAGGGCAACGGCTACTGTGGAAAGAGAACAAGTCCGATCTTTAAGATAACATAAATTGTTTACAGGGGAACATCTTCCCTCAGGCAGTTGCTTGTTTGAAGATTAGCCTTTTTCATCGATACGATCAACCCGACAATAACCGTTGTCTGTAATCACCTACAGGCAAGATGGGGAACCAAAGACAGTTTAATACTTTTTAATCTCTCTCAAGATGCTGAAGCGGTCAGGTGCCTGGTTTTTCAAGGGGTTGCCACAGCAGGTCTTGCCCGCTCCCTTACCCATCTCCAACAAGAAAGAGTTCAACACACCTGCTGCTTCATATGTTAACACAAAGAATGGAGGTTTGCTTTATAAGCCTTTATTATACCTAAAAATGTATTTCACTAGTTTTGATATTAGTCTGGATTTATTATCCAGACTAATTTATTATTAAAGAATTTTAAAAGCACATATCTCTTTGGGATGGTGTAAACCGTGATCTTGAAAGTTGGAGAAAAACGTTAATGCTGTATATATCTCAATTAAAGTCATTGTGTTCCAAGTCGATAATAAGCACAATTAACTTCTCGGACATTGTTCCATTTTCCTCAACACAGACAGTAGCCAGCTTCTCGGCAGAGGGCAGCAATTCCCAGGTCAGCATATATTTCAATGAGCTTTAATGTTGGATGAAAAGATCCTGGAACTAAAATATCACTTTCCTGTTTTTTCCCACTCAGCAGAAACTAAGCCCCAAGAGCTTAAGGAACAGTTTGTCACTATCCAGGAGGAGCAAGTGACAGTTGGAGTAAGACTTACAGAGAACAGAAGCTTGAGTCAAATGCATGCGGCCGCAGAAAGAGGGCCTGACCTGATGGCATTAAAGAAAGAAGAACCTGTCCAGCGCTCTAGGTCTTCACAGTTGTCTTCTGCTGCCAGACTTCCTGAAAAAGGTAAAATAGATCTTAAGGTAAGTAGTAGTGCAGGCTGTGCAAGAAATTTGTTGGAGAATGTCTGCTGTTTTTGCATTCATTATTGAAAAAAGGAAAAAGTAACATTTTTAACAGATAATTCTGCTAAAACCAAAACACCACACAGGATGGACAGTCTGTCTATTAAAAAGCAGATTATTTACTCTCATTTTCAGGTTTCTAAAAGATTATAAAGAGAAATCCACTTGTTTTCTATAGATACAGCAGTAATCAAATTATGGAAACATTGTTGTATAATTCATGACTAATTGTAGTAATTAGAGTGATTTTTTTAGTAAAATGTGACATGATCAGTTTTTATACAAATGAAAATGTGAGAGTCAAAGATGAATTGCTATTTAATAGCATTAAAATCCCTTTCTTTTTTTTCTTGAATGTAGAGAATGAGAGTGTTGGAGAGCTATTTATTTAATGGAATGGGTTAAACCTTAACTCTATTGATTGTCATTGAAACACAGCACAGCACACAGTGAAACACTGCTTTTCACCCACACACTTTATTTTTCTATAATATTACTGTGTTCTAAAGTTGGACAAGGCATAGTCACTGAATGTGTTTCTGTTGCAGTTGAAACTCTTGATCTTCAGAAAGTAGTCCCACCACTGGAGCACAGGGCGCTACATACTGTGCAGAAAGAGATGCGACCCTCATTCTCAAACAGCACCCCTGCTATTCGTCCACCCCCTCCCCCCACGGCTGAAGAAGAGGAGGACGCCAACAGCTATGACTCTGATGATGCCAGTAAGACCCTAATATGCTCTGACACATGGTTGTGGTTCTACCCTACAGGTTCTTCACTGGACTAAATTGTTTACCGCGCAGCTCTGTCCCCTGTTAATGACTGTTAGTGAATCACATGATGTATGCAATCTCCGTGATCCGCCCACCATTCCTTTTCTTCTTGGCCTCAACTTGGAATAGTAGTTTTTGTCTCTAGTTTGTAGCTTAAATTTGAAACCCATTTCTCTGTTGATATGCCATGGTGTCTCTCTCTTAGCCACACTGGGAATGCTGGAGTTTAGCCTGCTTTATGAGGAAGAGAACAGCACTCTGCACTGCAGTATCATTAGAGCCAAGGTATTGTATTTCCCGACTTTGAGCGGGCAGAAAATGCATTAAGTAAGCAGTATTGTTAAACTCTATTTCCACACAAGGCAAAGGCTTCCTTTTTGATGGATAATGTCACAATGTACGTAACCATAAACCACACAGCTAAAGTGGCTTATGAAAAACAGAAGTAAGAAAATAAGCGTTGTCTTCTTGTCACTTTGATAAAGGGCCTCAAGCCAATGGACTCCAATGGACTGGCTGATCCATATGTCAAGCTGCATTTGCTCCCAGGGGCCAGCAAGGTAACACCAACTCACCTTCTGATTCGAACACTGAGGCTGATGGTAGTGTTTTGACTTTAGAATTGGGTACCGTCAAGAGTTATTGATCTACATCTTAATTACACAGAACAAAAGAAAGTGGCAAAATTATTAGGCAGCTTTGGTAAATTAAATTTTCTATTTTATTATTATTATACTATTTATTTTTTGTGGCTCATTAGCTCTCTCTCTCACAGTTAACTTATAAGAGAAATTAGACTAAAGAAAAAAAAGAATGTATCTACAAATTTTTTGTTAAATAATATTTGAAAGTGACTGCTTGTCATTGTGAGCACAGTGATCTGCATTTAACCTATGCAAACCATGGTGCAGGGAGCAGCCATATCAGTGATGGGGACATTATCTTGCTCAAGGGTACCTCAGAGCAACCTTGTGGTCCAGGATTCAAACTCAAGACCTTCTGATTCTGGGGCCCAGTCCCTAAACACTAGTCACCACTGCTCACTTTTTGCTCACTTTTAACTGCACTTCTAAACTTACTACTGTGCACACCACACAGATGTCTTTTCTCCCCAAATGCTTAATGCAATCACTAACAAACAATCTGAGAACACTGCTTAAAACTGAATCTCTCAAGATTGCCTCCAAAGACTTACCTCATTAGCTCACCCCAAAAGTTTTCATTTGGGTTTAGGTCAGGAGACTGGGATGACTATTTCAAAAGCTTTACTGGCCAATAAACTGTTTTGGTGTGTATTTTGGCTTGTTAGACTTACCTGAAGATCCAACCAGAGCTCATTTTTACTTTGTTGGCACAGGCAGCCTGTTTTTCATTTACAAATGTCCTTAAACAATGTATCTCAACAAGGTTTCTAATGGTCAAGCCCATGTTGTGTTTTTGTTGCTAGAAAAGCTCTGTTGTCCCATTTGGCTGTAGCAGTTGGTTCCATGAAAGAAAATGTTTTTACTGGAATGTATTCCAGACTTTTTGGTCAACTTTGTGGTGATGCCTTAATAGAGTTTTGGAGACTTGATGACCCTGAAAAGCTTTCAACTGCAAAACTGTAATCCTTGGAGATACTGTTTACTCTCTAACCATCATTCTCACTGTGTGTGGGAGTAAATAAATGTGTCCTATTCTAGGCAGGTTTGTTAGTGCTCTGGTTTTAAATTTCCTAATTATTGCCTGAACATTGTATATGGGTAATTCTGAGTATACAGTTTTTGCTATTGCCTGATTTGTGAAGGTCAGACTGCTCACTTTGTGAGCAGTATCCTTTGGGAACAATAAAGGTTTACTATTCTTTTTTCATTCATAATTTTTTACATATCACTAACAGTGGGGCCAATAAAAATGCTGCTGACTGTAATTATATATCATTTAGTTTTGTATTTACTTTTCCTTAAATATGAAATAAAGTTTCCTTACAATTTTGGCTTAACCATTTGATGGAACCCTTTTGGTGCAGTGTTGGCAGGTATAGGCCACATGGGGCAGCACCAGCAGGGGATTATGTCAAGAACCATTAAGTAGGCATTGTGCCAGGTGTTAAGGGTTTTTCTGTTAACAATAAAGTAATAAATAAAGTGAATGATCTTTTAGTCATGGCTTGGAGCCATTCCTTTTTTTAACAACATCCTTTTGATTTTACCATATGAGGGGTCTTAGCCATGAACTGGACTTTCCTAGTTTTAACTAAAGGGTTGCATCTAAAATCCCAGAGCTCCACAGCTCCTTATAAGCTCCTTGTTCCTCAGTAATGCATTTTGCTGAAGGAAACATTTATGAAAAATATGAAGATCTGAAAAGAAAATTGCTTCCTGAAAGATATTCTTACTGTGTGAAGACTTTCTCTTCCTTTGCCAGTCTAACAAGCTACGTACGAAGACTCTATTCAACACCTTGAACCCAATTTGGAATGAGACCCTGGTCTACCATGGCATCACCAATGAGGACATGCTAAGAAAGACCCTCAGGTAAATAAAAGTTTGAACAATACCAAGAGTTATGAGTGGAAAAAAAAATGTTTGCTTATTTTCTCCGTAATTTTGTTGAAACTTGCTGGATTAGTATTACCTCCAGATGTTTTAATTTCATTAAAGACAAAGAAGCTTGGAGACATTCATTGATTTACACTGTTAAACTATTACACAACTTAATTAAAGGCTTGACATTTCCAAGAGTGCAAGGGGTCAGCATGCACATTGTTCTCTACCAGACTGTCTGTGAGTGATGAGGACAAGTTCGGACATAACGAGTTCATTGGGGAAACACGGGTGGTCTTGAAAAAGCTCAAGTTAAATCAGAAGAAGAATTTCAGTGTATGTTTGGAAAGAGTAATGCCGGTAAGTCATGCTATTGCCAATATTATATTACAGATGTTCTCGTAATGTATGCTCTTGAGTTTCACCCTCTGCCTTTGCCCCCACTCATGCAGATAAAACGAACAGCTGCTGGAGGTTCGATCCGTGGTATGGCCTTATATGAAGAGGAGGTAACTAAATCATGCATTACCTTTTACATGGATATACGCTTTTATGAGGTTTACATACCTGACCTGTTAATTCCAATCTTCCAAAATAGTATGCCAAAAATCCACAAGTGTTACTCAAATATTTCCAGGAAGTATATCCTTATTTTAAAACTTATTTTAATCTACTCAACCCAGGTTGAGCAAACACTATATTAAGCCCACAGCATGCTGGCATTTCATTCGTGTAATCTACATATATTACATGTGGACCACCTTAATGTAGAGCTGGATTGGGTGATTTGGGTGGATTTAGTGATTTGGGTAATTACTATTTCTAGTATTTGCATGCAACGTTTGCTTCTTAGCTACAGTTTAAAACCAAAGAATCAGCATTTAACTCCACTCATGTCTTGTCTGGTCAACTAGATCTGGACTAATTAGGAAATTAAAGGATGTAATGATTTACATTTCTTTTAAATGTACTATTAATCTGTATTTGCCTAGTTTTACTGCAGTCTGCTTTAAATGACTGGTCTTGCGGGTGGCTTTTGGTAGGTAAAAGAAGGGGATGATTCAGAAGAGCGAGGCCGTATCTTGGTTTCACTCACCTACAGCAGCCAGGAGGGACGGCTTATCGTGGGCATTGTCCGCTGTGCCCATTTGGCTGCTATGGACTCCAATGGCTACTCTGACCCTTTTGTCAAGATGTGAGTAGGAGCTGTGTCAAGCTAATCATGGTTCATGCTTCCTGTGGTCGCTGAACAAAACCTTGCTTGCTGTTTGCTTTTTTACACAATTTGACAATAGCAGCTCACTTTTGCATTGTGTAATTTTCGTCAATGGATCTACAGAAATGGCCTAAATTGCTTAATGTATTGACTATATTAAGCTGAATTACAGTTTTTTTCTTCTTCTGTAAATGTTTAATTTTAGAGAGGGCTTTGTCTGATGGTTAGGAATAGTGAGTGTTTTGAGCTTTTGAAAATCTAGTAAATTTTTTTGTTCAGCCTTGATAAAATTGTGTTTTTGCTTAGTCCTTCTTTGTCATGTCTCATGGGGTGCCTATTATTAGCTTATCATAGACTTTTTTGGAGGTGGGGACTAATTAGACCTCCATGTAGCTCATAAATGTACTGCTCATTGTTGTCTTTATTGTTGTCGTGCTCTTCTGCAGTTGCCTGAAGCCTGACATGGGGAAGAAGGCTAAGAATAAAACACAGATCAAGAAGAAGACCCTCAACCCTGAATTTAATGAGGTTTGCTCTTTCTGTCTCTCATGCTAATACCCATCTGTCTTGCTAATATGAGATGGAGCCAAAATCTCTTGAATATGACACCTTGTGAGAGCTTTTAAGAGCTCTGACACATCAAAACAAAGCATGCACCTTCTTCTCTTCATGTCACATGAAATAGGTTCTGTCACTGACATGTTTCAGACACTGACAGGGTCTTTTTGTCACTGCAGGAGTTCAGCTATGAGATCAAGCACAGTGAACTTGCAAAGAAGACGTTGGATATCTCTGTTTGGGACTATGACATGGGAAAGTCCAATGATTTCATAGGTATAATAAGACTCTACAAAATATACAATACAGTTTGAAATAAGGACTAAAAAACAATATATTGACTGCCGATAACATCAGCTGATTTTAAGGTCCCACAGATTTATTTGTTTTAGTGAAAAACCAATAACGTGAAGATCTTTAGTGGATTGTCTGGTGTAAAAAATGTAAAATTTATTGAAGCTGTTAAAATGACTGTCATGATGATCTTATTTCATAAATATTTGGGCATTAACAAAGTTGTAGTTGCCTACCACAGCACAGTGGAGTTCTCATCCATGTGTTAACTGAGTGGTTTATCCAGACCTGGGTTGTTTGGACTGATTTGGTCTGGACTGGTTGCCAGCTCATGGCAGGGTAGAGACACCCACACCCAGACACACCCCATCAACCCCAGAATCTTCTCACTTTAAGTGAAAGTGAAGTGAAAGTGACTATTCGTGTCATTGTGAAACATAGTACAGCACACAGTGAACCGCAACGAAATTTAGCCTCTGTATTTAACCCACACACACCGTGCAGCAGGGGGCACCCCAGGAGCAGAGATGGGGACGGTACCTTGCTCAAGAGTACCTCAGGACAACCTACTGGTCTGGGATTCGAGCCCATGACCTTCCGATCCTGGGGCCAACTCTCTAACCACTAAGCAGTTTTTACTTTTTTTTTTTTTAATGAAGAAGGCAATCTTTTTCTTTCGGCTGATCTCGTTTGGGGTTCACCACAGCGGATCATCCATTTCAATTCCTTCCTGTCCTCTGCATCTTAAATTTGATTTCATTCAATAAAATATAGTGACCCCTGCTTTAGATGCTTGTCTTCTTTGCTGCTGGTGCTTTGCCAGGCCTTTACTGCAGCTGTCTTCAATACTTCAGTTTGTCTGATTGGTTCAAGATCAACTGACTATCTTGGCCATTGCATAACTTGTTTGCCTTAAGAAAAAGTGTTGGGATATTTTTACAGTTTGCTTTGGGTCATTGGCCAACATAGCCATTAGGGAAGCACACTCCATTGTTTTTCTTTGTGCAGGTCCTTTTCCGAGATAAATGGGGGGGGGGGGGTTACATCAGGAAGGCACTGTTAGCCAACAGGGTGTGGGTGAAATTGGGCTACTGATGGCCAAAGGAGAAGAAGAGGAGGAAGGCATGTACAGATGCAGGAAGAGAGACGGAAGTGTAGGAGAGTGGAAGTGAGGGTAGGATTTTTAAATGTTGGCATCATGACTGGTAAAGGGAGAGATTTAGCTGATAGGATTGAGAGAAGGAAGGTTGATATTTTGTGTGTGCAAGAGACTAGATAAAAGGGTAGCAAGGCCAGGTGTATTGGAGGTGGGTTCAAAGTGTTTTTCCATGGTGTGGATGGGAGGAGAAACAGGGTAGGTGCTAATCTTATTTTTGATTATGTCAAGAGTGTTTTTGAGGTGAAAAAAGTGTCAGGAAGAGTGATGAGTTTGAAGCTGGAAGCTGAAAATGTAATAATGAATGTTGTTAGTGCTTATGCCCTGCAAGCTGTTGGATGGAGGAGAAAGAAGATGGAGGAGAAAGAAGAATTCTGGAGTGAGTTAGATGAAGTGATGCAGAGTAGGAGTGGTGATGATGGACATATTAATGAAGGCAACAGAAAGGATGAGGAGGTGTTGGGTAGGTATGGTGTTAAGGAGAAGAATGCAAAAGTCAGATGGTATTGGTTTTTGTTAAAAGTACTGGTAAAGATTTTCAAGAATGGGGTGATGCACAGAGCTGTAGTATCTATAAAGTTGATCAACCACAGTAAAAAGTTATTGATGATATTGGTGATTTTTAGTGAACAGCAGTATGATTTCATACCAAGAAAGAAATTTCATATGATAGGGTGCCCATATAGCAGTTGTAGTTTTGTATGAGGAAATTGGGAGTAGTGGAGAAGTCAGCGTAGTACAGGATATGTATGAGGGCAGTGTGACAGTAGTGAGGTCTGCGGTAGGAGTGATGGATGCATTTAAAGTAGATATTTTTCAACGATAAGCGCTGAGCCCTTTTTATTTAGCAATTTATGATATACAAGTGGACAGCTGAGATTAGACAGGAATCCCCATGGACTATAATGTTTGTAGATGACATTGTGGTCTGTAGTGATAGTAGGGAGCATCTTGAGGAGACCCTGGAGAGATGCTCTAGAGAGGAGGGGAAGGAATATCAAGAGGATTAAGACAGGATTTAGGACAGGATTAGGACAGCAGATTGGTTAGGTGGCAGGGAGTAGAGGTGATAAAGGTGGAAGAGAAATACTTGGAGTCAACAATTCAGAGTAATGGGGAATGTGGAAGGAGGTGAAGAAAAGAGTGCAGGGAGGTTGGGATGATTGAGAAGAGTGGCTTGAGTGATCTGTGGCAGACGGGTTCCAGCAAGAGTGAAATAGAAGGTTGTATAGGACAGCAGTGAGACCAGCTATGTTATTCAGGTTGGAGACTGTGGCATTGACAAAAAGACAGGCAGTGGACCTGGAGATCACAAAAATAAATATGCTGAGATTATGATGCCTTAGGAGTGACGACGATGGGCAGAATATTAATTAGAAAGACAGCTGAGGTTGGAAGATTAGGAGACAAAGTCAGAAAGCTGAGATTGGTTTGGTTTGGACCTTTGTGGCGAGGAGGGGAGTATATAGGGGGATAACAATGTTGAGGATGGAGCTGAAAGGCACAAGGAAAAGATGAAGATCAAAAAGGAGGTTAATTGATGTGGTGAGAGAGGACATGCAGGTGGTTGATTTGAAGGAGGAAGATGCAAAGGACCAGAAAAAATGAAGACTGATGATACGCTGTGGTGGCCCCTAACACAAGCAGCCAAAAGGAGAAGAACAAAAAGAAGCTTTGGTTCATTGGCCATCTGCACTGTGAAGTGCTAGCCTATTAGTCCAATGAGGGTAATGATTTCCAAATGCAAATGTCAGTCTTGAAATGAACTCTAGACTTTTTATCTAATTACTTGTAAACGGATTAATGATGACATATCAGGCTATGGAGCAATGGGGCAGCCAACTGTCCATTTCATTTTCAACCTCAAATACTGGGGCCGTTTAAGAAAATGAAAATTCCCTGAAATTTAAAGCTGAAAGTCTACAATTTGAACTCATATGTTTTATCTAACTTCAGCTCTAATATGCTGCGATAGACAGTAACAATAATGATTAATTTGTTGATGACAGTTTTCTCACCAGTATTTATTTCCAGCCATTGTCAATTGCCTCCAATCTAGATCTTCCTAATCTCTCACTTTGTGTGAGACTACTAAAAATGTGAGAGTGAAGAAGCCAACAAAACAACTATGAATGCACTGTTTATCTAAAGTTCAGTGTGTCTAATACAATCTGTGATCAGAATTTGCTTCTGGGTTTGTTTCTGGGTTGGTGATGATGATACAATATGTTGTATTAAACACAGGTGGATGCCAACTTGGGATCACCGCTAAGGGAGAATGCCTGAAACACTGGTATGAGTGCCTGAAGAACAAAGACAAGAAGATCGAACGCTGGCATGTCCTGTTCGACCAAAACAATGCAGAGGCAGAAGACTAACTGACTGTTAGCCACACTCACTTTTCATTCTTTGTGACTCTATATGATCTTGTCTTCTGCCATTTTCATTCCCAACCTAAGTGTGACATTTATCTGAGCTCATGTTCCACAGTGCTGTTCTTGCTTTGAATTCCTATGACGAAGTATTACGTAAATAGTAGTTTAGGTAATAACAAACGGACTCACTGTAAATCCAATATTGCACTAGACGCAACAGTGCAATATGGATTTTCAGGCAGCAAGAAAGAAGAGGCCTTGTTATAGAAGAGGTTGGAAAACAAATACAGTAATTAAGTCAGCACCAAATAATTGTATACATGATGATGTTGACTGCTTTATTAGATTGGAAAAACAGTTCAAAACTATAAGCTATAAATGTATATGTCCTTGAGCTTGAGCATTTTGCATTTCTGTTTTTAATTTATGGAGAAAAAGCTGATTTCAATTAAATATAGCCATCAATTCAGCCTCTGAATATGAAGATGGAACAATGTACTGATGTCTTACTGGAGAGTAATGTTTTAATTTGATATAATGCATAGAAGTGCTAATTTATTTCATGTTAAGAAAATGTTCTTTGTGCATTTTCTCAAAATATTCATGCCATTGTTACGTTCCTACCACTGATAAAAGCTCACTCACTTCTCAGTACTCCCACATCTTCAGTGTATACACTTGTATTATCTCAGTGTAGTCAATAAAATACACATGACACTAAGTAACCTCATAGAGAGCAATTATATGTTGCAACTTGGTATTTGTATTGTGGAAAGTCTGTGCTCACCTTGAGCTGTCTCTTAAGATCTAGCGCAAAGGTTGGCAAGTAAAGGACTTGACAGCACACTCATCTTCCAGTATGGAGGGGAATTTCTGTGCGATGTCCACTGGCACCAGGCTAATTATTTTATGTGATTACATACAAGGCAAACACACAAATCAAGGAAAGTATTTGTAGACTTAAAAGTGTGAAGAAAAGCAAACTACTGTTACTGGGTGAAAAAAATATTTAAAATGATTTGATAAAAATGTGCAAAAAAGGAAGAAAAAACATCAATCAGGAAATGGTTTGAGTAAAAACAATACATTTACAGAATTGTTCACTTACAAATTTTGCTCTTAGGATGAAAGCTGCAGTCACTACAGTATCTCACAAAAGTGAGTACACCTCACATTTTTGTAAATATTTTATTATATCTTTTCATAGGACAACACTGAAAATATGACACTTTGATACAATGTAAAGTAGTCAGTGTACAGCTTGTATAACAGTGTAAATTTGCTGTCCCCTCAAAATAACTCAACACACAATCATTAATGTCTAAACCACTGGCAACAAAAGTGAGTACACCCCTATGTGAAAAATGTCCACATTGTGCCCAATTAGCCATTTTCCCTCCCCAGTGTCATTTGACTCATTAGTGTTACAAGGACTCAGGTATGAATGGGGAGCAGGTGTGCTAAATTTGGTGTTATTGCTCTCACACTCTCTCATACTGGTCACTGGAAGTTCAACATGGCACCTCATGGCAAAGAACTCTGAGGATCTGAAAGATAGATTTGTTGCTCTACATAAAGATGGCCTAGGCTATAAGAAGATTGCCAACACCCTGAAACTGAGCTGCAGCACGGTGGCCAAGACCTTACAGAGGTTTAACAGGACAGGTTCCACTCAGAACAGGCCTCCCCATGGTCCACCAAAGAAGCTGATTGGACGTGCTCAGTGTCATATCCAGCGTCATATCCAGGTTGTCTTTTGAAAATAGATGTATGGATGCTGCTAGCATTCCTGCAGAGGTCGAAGGGTTGGGAGGTCAGCCTATCAGTAATGAAACCATATGCCGCACACTGCATCAAATTGGTCTGCATGGCTTTCATCCCAGAAGGAAGCCTCTTCTAAAGGTGATGCACAAGAAAGTCTGCAAAGAGTTTGCTGAAGACAAGCAGACTAAGGACATGGAGTCCTGGAACCATGTCCTGTGGTCTGATGAGACCAAGATGAATTTATTTGGCTCAGATGGTGTCAAGCTTGTGCGGCAGCAACAAGGTGAGGAGTACAAAGACAAGTGTGTCTTGCCTACAGTAAAGCATGGTGGTGGGAGTGTCATGGTTTGGGGCTGCATGAGTGCTGTCAGCACTGGGGAGCTACAGTTCATGGAGGAAACCATGAATACCAACATGCACTGTGACATACTGAAGCAGAACATGATCCCCTCCCTTTGGAAACTGGGCTGCAGGGCAGTATTCCAACATGATAACGACTCCAAGCACACCTCCAAGACGACCACTGCCTTGCTAAAGAAACAGGGTAAAGGTGCAGGACTGGCCAAGCATGTCTCCAGACCTAAACGATTGAGCATCTGTGGGACATCCTCAAACAGAAAGTGAAGGAGCACAAGGTCTCTAACATCCACCAGCTCCATGATGTCATCATGGAGGAGTGGAAGAGGATTCCAGTGGCATCCTGTGAAGCTCTAGTGAACTTCATGCCCAAGAGAGTTAAGGCAGTGCTGGAAAATAATGGTGGCCACACAAAATATTGACGCTTTGGGCACAATGTGGACATTTTTCACTTCAGGGTTTACTCACTTTTGTTGCCAGTGATTTAGACTTTAATGGCTGTGTGCTGAGTTATTTTGAGCGGACAGCAAATTTATACAAGCTGTACAATTAAATTTATACAAGTTATACAAGCTGTACACGGACTACTTTACATTGTATCAGAGTGTCAAATCTTCAGTGTTGTCCCATGAAAAGATATAATAAAAAATTTGAAAGGTGTACTCACTTTTTTAAGATACTGTATATATAGATAATCAGCACTAGAAATCAGTGGTTGCAAACATATACATATTCTTAAGTAAAAGTAGAAAATACTTCTACTTATGTACTTCTGATGTATGTATGTTAAAAAATATGATAACACTTAACTTTAGTTAACAAAAAGTACAGGCTTTGAAACAAACTCAGAGTATAAAAGTAATATTACCCTCACTGCTCCAAGCAAAATAACGGTGGAATAAATTAAAGAAATTCAATATAAGTGGATAAATGAACTTTTAACCAAACTTTTATTTCAAGGGTCAGTATATGCAAATGTCCCAAGGTAGTTTAGACTATTTTTATTGCAAGGGTTCAAGCAAGGCTGATGCCAGCTTTCTCCTTGGGTAATAAGGTAATAAACAAACATCACAATATCAGTTAATAGACGAAACATGAAAAATTAAAAGATATTTTCAAAAACATTTTTTTTTGCATTTTATGAGAACATTCAAAAGCTACAGGATATGTGCAAAATAATAAAAAATTACAAATAAGTACTATTTCAACTAATTTCATCAGATAGATCTACCACAGATGCAGATGTAGGTTTAATTCTCACCCTCTAGCCTTTTGAAGAAAGATAAAGGGCCACAATAGGTCCACCATTGAATAGAAACTTCAATTGGGTGGAATTCTTAGCACAGCAATGACAATGAAATGAAATGATTGCAGTAACTGGGCAGCCTTGCTGGACCATGCCAGTGTTACAATCTTGAATGAATTACTGAAAGTATTGCATGTGACCTATTCATTATTTTGTGCAACACCTCCAACCCTTTGACATTATGGGAAACACTAAATATTACTCAGCTCATCCACACAATTTATGTAACTTATGTAAGAGACCCTGTTTTGCTGGAGTTTTTCCTTTTGTCTGCTATGATCTGCTTCAGTATGTACTTTCCATTTTTTAAACATTCAGGAAACGTTAATTTATTCACAGTGTGGCATATTGACTAAAAGTGGTGCTGTGTTGTAGATAATCTAAGACTCATTCTTAGCAAATTTCTCAACTTTCAGCTAGTTGTTGTTCAGCTAGTGAGCTTTCTCGAGGTTTATTGGGGGGGCTTGGGGCACATTGCTCCTTTAAGATCATATGCTAAAGCCATTATGTAGCAACAAAGCTTTAAAAATCTTGATGACAATGTCCCATCGTGGAGTTAAAAAGTTTTTAGAATGAATGGCATTAACAGAGTGAAATTTGCCAGAAAATGCCATAATTCTTCCACAAAAAGTCATAAATTTAGTTAAAAGTATGTTTTTACAAGCTGCTCATGATTCTCCAGGGAAGATATTTGGGAACTTGGATTTATGTTCACTTTTATTCAGTTGCAGCTTTCTTTCTTTCTAGCTTGATATTTCATAGAGATTAGAATCTGATTCACTCGAGGGGCGGTTACTAATGAAGCAACATTAATGCTTAACCTGCCAGCCATGCCTCCAGCTGTGATAGGACAGAAAACTTTGTGCAAATCAGGTGAGGACTGCACCAATCACAACAGAGCCACGCAAGAAGGACCTGAGTGACCTTTGCATTGCTATGTAAACCCTGCTACTTCCACCTGGATGTGCAAAAGTTCCTATTTACCATTTAAATCCAATGCAAAGGCACTATTTTAGTGCAACAGATGTAAAGCTGACATTTTTCACACTGAACATGAGGTCATGGATACATGTGTGTTACTATGTTAAGACTGACCTTGTCCTGACTTTAGCCTTGTGGGACCCATTCATCACAGCCGCAGCAATCACGTTTTTATTAGCCTGGAGTTTGAATCTTGTCTTGTTGTCACATCACGTCATATCAAGTAAGAAGATAACTCTATGTTGATTTTGATAAAGCTTGATAATTATTGTGACTAATGCATCAATAAATGTTTGATGCTTGGCTTTATGTTTGTCTGTGCTGGTCCCCTTAAAAGCTGCACCAATCAGGTGCATATCCATGTTGGTTCTTGCACAGCTGGCTCTCCATAAACAAATATACTGAGAAAAGGCACGCCTATGGCCATCCCCTCTGTCAGGTCAGTGAAACATCCTGATGTTGACCCAAGTCCACCATATTAGGGAAGTCCCATATTGGATCACTATATATATAAGATGGCCCTGTCTTTATCAAGAACAGAGGTGATGGTTAGACAGATTTGATTCCTGTGGCTCTGGCACTTTATTATTTATGCATTTACTTTGGCCCCTCTAGAAATTTCAGCTCGAAAAAAGCTCAGTCTAGCAGCTTTTCAACGCAAAGAACTTTAAACTACAATTTTCTTTTCTGGATTTTAAGAATAAAATGAATGGTTACTGCCTTTTTCAGGCTTTATTGTGCCTCTTTGTGACTTTTCTTGATTTTTCTGCTGCTGACAATTTTCAGAATTTTAAAGAAAGCAGCGCTTTTTGTTTCTGGACGAAATCCATCTCACATGGACGGACACAACATATGTTTCTTCACCAGACCAGGGAGGACAATAAGATCTCTCTTGTCCTGTATGACAGTATTTGGAACAAGAAGAACAGCCTCGTGGACTGTACTACAAGCAACATTCGGGTGGTAACGAAAACTTACATGTCAAAGTGCTGGGAGCCTGGAAACAGGCTGTTCTCAGAGACTCCAGATGCACGCTTTAACATTAGTGAACTGGTTGAACCTGCTGGCCCCTGTTTGGCTGTGGGCCATTTGGCAGGACGCAGGGTGTCGGTGCGCAGGAGCAGGGACCTGGAGAGTGTTGACCGCGAAGTGGCACCAACGTGGCAGAATAATGGAGAAACTTCTGGACTAAAGCTGAAGCGCTCAAAGAGAGCCTGGATGATCCCCGGAACGCTGTGGTGTGGCGCTGGAAACAAGGCCCTCAATTTTTCAGACCTAGGTCAGCCAAACATGTTGATTGTGTTATAAACAGCCAATATCCCTTCTTTGCTTGGTGGTCATCAAGAACTTGCTATTAAAACCTCTCCTGTCCTCTCCTGTCATAGGTATGTTTGTGGAGACAGATAAGTGCTGTAGGGAGCATGACCACTGCAAGGACTCCATTGCTTCTTTGAGGTTCAGCTATGGAATCTTCAACACCAACCTCTTCACCTTATCACACTGTGGCTGTGATAACACGTAAGTCTAATTTAATTAACAAAACAGTTTCAGGTTCCTGCAGCTGCAGTATGACTTGCCAACAGCTCAGATTCATTACATAGGCTGCAGTAACGCGATACAAAACATGACTGTAGGTCCGCTTACTTCCAAATGTTCTTATGTTACTTTAGCCTTGCTTAATGCAATTTGTCTGTGATATCGATTTAGATTCAGCAGCTGCCTTCATAGGGCCAATGAGAGCATGTCCGATTTGGTGGGCTATGGCTACTTCAACGTCCTCAAGATGCGCTGCTTTGAATTCTCACAGAGGATGCAGTGTGCAGAAAGGACCTGGTGGGGCATGTAAGTGGTCCTCTAAAAGACGTAATGATGCTCTTTGATGTAATGGTTGGTTTTCCTACAACTCATAAATGAGAGTAAACATTAAATGTTGTACTAGCAGCCTAAAATAAAAAGAAAATGATTTTGATTCTCTATGATGAGTGTATAGAGAGATTTATGGCCATACATTAAATAAAAAACTCTCAAAGTCTCTTGGCTCTCTCCAACAGGTGTAAGTTCCATCAGCTGACTAAATATGCATTGGTAAAAGATGCAACATATTACAATACCACATCATCCCCTGAGATAGAAGAAGATGCACAGGCTCTAACTAAGTATCACACAATCTCCAATGAAGAAATTACAGTCACCGCTGACTCTGCAATGTCCTCTAGTGTCCTCCCTGAAGACACCGGAACAGCCAGCAGAGAACAGTTCTCAGTGTCTTGGGCACAGATGACATCCAGTGCAGCAGAAACACCTGTACTTAAAGGTGAATCAACAGATGCACAACACACAGAAACAACACAGACAAAAAGGACAGATTCCCCATGGATGAAATGGACAAATTCACCAAAGATGCCAGCATCAGATTCACCAAAAATACCAACTTCAGACTCACTACCAACAAAAAGCACAGATTTCCCAATAACACAATGGAGAGATCAATGGACTGAGTCCCCAGACACACAGATAACAGGTTCACTGCCATCAAAAACAACTGAATTGTTACAGACACAAAGGACAAATTCACCACAAAGGACAAATCCACAACAGACTCAGTGGACAAACTCCCCTGAAATGACAGATGCCCCGATGACACAATGGACAGGTCTACCAGACACACCAACAACAGCTTCAGAACAGACCAAAACAACCGATTCCCCACTGTCGCATGGAACAGATTCACCACATATATCAACAACGCTTTCACCACAGACACAAAGGACAGACTCATCACAGCCATGGTCAGATGTGCCAATAACAAAATCTACAGGTTCACAGACACAAACCTCAGCTTCATCAGGTTCATGGAAGACACACCTCCAGCCTGATCTACACACTAGACAGAGAGGTACAATGTTCTGGACATTAAACGCTTCATTCCTGCATGTGTTATTCTCAAAATAGGGCTGTTAAAAGCTGACCTTCTGCTTAATAGGTAAACTGGAAACATGTGAGAGCTACAGGGACCTGGATTCCTGTCATCACCAGATACCAGCAATGCAGGAGAAATTTGGCCTTCGTAACAATGAATTTGCCACCTTGTACCACTGTAACTGCACAGCCAGGTAGCCATACCCTCTGCACTGTGACAAGAAGTTCATTTACTGTCACTCTTTTAACACAGAGACAAGTATGAAACACAAGTGTGCTTTTTGTATCACAGGCTGGCCAAAGAGTTTGCTGGACGGGACAAGGTGGCTGATGTCCATTTCTTCCTTCTGGACTTTGTGTCCCAGTTCTGCTTCATGCTGCCTCTGAACGGCACTGAGTGTGAAAGGTTAGCGCCTCCCTTAATCTATATATAATAGATGGGAGTTTATATTAGATTATTAATGCTTAAGATGGTGCTAGAAAAATAATGATTACTATTCATTTTGAAGAGACTGAATATTAGGTAAAAATTAAAGGCTTTAAGGCCTAGCAGAGAATAACTGGCCTCTTTCTCTGGGTGCTTAGAAATGGTGCTTAGTGTTCTCCTCCAGGCGTGTTGAACCAATGATGCATTAGTGACGTTTCACCTGCTAGCACTTAATTACCTTCACCATTTGCTTCATAGTATGTGAGGTTGGGGGGATGCAGCTTTAGGGAAGAAATAGTGTAAAAACCAAATAAAGAATTTTTTTAAATTTTATTAAATCTGACTAAAAACAAGCACCTGCTAAATTTATAATTACAAGAACCTGGGTAAATATAATTATCACCTAGCGTGATAGAGTGTTAACAATGATTATTAATTTGGGATGAAGAAGAGTCTTATTATTATCATTATAATGCTATTATTATTATTATTATTACTTGTTCTAGTAACTATTGTCTGGTTATTTTAATTTTGAGAATAATATAATATAATAATATTTTATGATAAATACGTCAGTTTTCTGTAAAACGTGGTCTGATTTTAAAGGTTTATGTATGTATGTATTTATTTTTATCTACAGCTGCTCCACCTCATCCACAGAAGCACCGCTTATTAAACGCTGGAGCAAAAACATGACGGGAGTGCGCTCTCTAGTGTCCGCAAAGCGTAAAGCCAAGCGCCTAAACTCTAAACGGTCCAAAAGGAAAGACTCTTCATTCAGGCTGTACAAGAAGTGTCTCAGGATGCACTCCAAACTGCAGAAACCCACAGCCTTAGGGGGGAAAGTCCAGGACCTCAGAACTGCTGCATCTCAGCGACAAACTCTGCAATGATCTTTATTATTGCTTGTTTGGTGTGGAGTAAATGAACTCGGCCTCCTCTCTATATAAAATTGCACTAAAGAGTCATCACTGTGAATGTTTGTAAATATAATTTAAATATATTTCTTTAAAAAACATTTGTAAAAGTGTGGCATGTGCTTCAGTCATTTAGAGTCATGCATGGAGAAAAGTCTCCATTGCACCATTGACTTTATTACACCAGTTAGAGGTCTTTATGGTTATATGGTTCATAATATATAGTATATAAACACATACTGATCAGCATTAATTATTAAAACCCCTGACAGGTGAAGTGATTCACAACAATGGGTGGGATATATTAGGCTACAAGTGCACAGCCGTTCCATTAAATTGTTGAGCATCAATTGTGCACAGCCATTCCATGAAAATGTGATGAGAAGCAGGGAAAAAAATACAGCTCAGGATGGAATACAGATCTGAGTGACTAAATTATGAAGGGTGGCGGTGGTTTAGTGGTAGGATACTTGCCTATGGACCTTTGGCTCAAGAAGTTCCAGGCACCTCTGGCACTACCACCACTGGGTCCCTGAGCAAGACCCTTAACCCTGAGTTACTCCAGGGGGACTGTCCCTGTAATTGGGACATGGAAGTCGCTCTGGATAAGAGCATCTGCTAAATGCTGCAAATGTAAATGAAGTGAATGAGTGGAGCAGTGGGGAGCCTCATCAGGCACCCAGGGAGCAGTTTTGAGGACAGTACCTTGCACTAGTATAACCTACTGGTCTGGAACTCCGAACCCAAGACCTTCTGATTGTTGTGTCTAGTCCCTAAACAACAGGCCACTGTTACCCCAAATTATGTTGCTAGACCACTGGATCATAGCACCAACAGCAGGTCTCATGGGATGTTCATGGGTAATCCAAAGGCTGTACAATATAGATCAATATTCAATTAATAAAATTAATATTAGGAGCACAAGGAGGAAACCCATGCCTACATGGGGAGAACATTCACACTGAAAGGACCTGAACTGCCCCATCTGAGAATCAAACTCGCTGCGTCACCATGCTGCGCAAAATGTACATTATGTATGATTTAAAGCATCTTGTTAGAAAATATCAAAAATATTTGACATTACTTTGGAACCTTGATTTTTTTAAACACCCAGTAACACTGACCTGGAGCTGTGATTGGTCACTTTATCAAATACTCTGATAGGTAAGGGACTCATTCACATATTGCAGCCTCATTAGTCAGTATCAGTAGTACAGAGACTGATATTAAGATAAGGATTACCAGGCAAAATATTTAGCAGTCCTAGACCAAATGGTCTGGAAAATGTCCAGCAAAGACCATCCGGTGAGGTTTGGTCTGGCTGTAATGTACTGTAGCACAAACTGCAGAAAAGGTTAAAGCTGGGTACTGGTAGATATGAGCATCGAGAGCACATCTTAACATCTTCAGGATCGGAAGGTCATGGGTTTCGAATCCCGGACCATAGGTTGCCCTGAGGTACCCTTGAGCAAGGCACTGTCCCCATCACTGCTCCCCGGCGCTGGAAATGGCTGCCCACTTCTGCAGGATGTGGGTGTGTTGCACCTCATTGTGGTTCACGGAGTGCTTTGCCGAGTTTCACAATTTGTCACTTTCCCTTAATGTCTATCGATTATAATTACAGCCTGTCAGAAGACACAACCCAGCTCGCTGTTGACGGGGCTGCAGACCGGTCAGAGCACCCATGCTGACCCCCTGCACTGCTGGAAGGCCATGAGGATCAAACAGCAGTGGAAGTGAAGATACAGATCATGAGGAGAGAAAGCGCACGCAAACAAAAACACTGACAGATGAGTGTCAGCCATCAAAGGACTCTGATGGTGGAGTACAATTTGAAATGCAGATAGAAATCACACGCGCGCGCACGCACGCACACACACGGTTACTTTGGTAACCTAACTCCCTCCTGATGTCACGAACAGAAACGGAGCCCTGCGACCATCCAACTGAACCGCCTCTGCCGAGAGAGCGAGAGAGAGAGAGAGAGAGAGAGAGAGAGAGAGAGAGAGAGAATTTGACAACATGGCGCACTTTTCCCCGGAATAACTTTTTTTTTCGGAGGAGCTGCACAGCTCTGCATGCCCTACTTTCTGAGTTGGGCTCCAGCGCAGTGTGAGCTGCTCGGCGGCCCGGTCTCCTCTCCTCCGCCGGAACTTTATCATGGGCTGAAAGTTTACAGTCGCTACAGCCGGGAAAGCAAGCGAGGACGGGATGGAGAAACAGGGGACGAGACGAGAAAAGGTAAAACGGTGTGCAGGGGCCAGTGTGTGAGTGTGTGTGTGTGTGTGTGAGTGTGTGAGTGTGTGTGTGACTTTTAGCCCTGCTCTGCGCCTTTGCTCTGCTAACGGTTTTCAGCTAACTCCATAAAAGCTAACGTTCCTTCAGGACGCGGTTCAGGAAACCTCTCCAAGAGCATGTTTTTGCTCGTCTCCACTTTCTCTTTTACTTTTACACTTTCGCGGTCAGCGGTCAGAAACCTGCAACATCTTCACTTTTGCTTTGTTAAAGTCGAAAAAAGTACCAAACTGCAGGAACAACACCTTTATTGTACATGTATTATATTGTTGCTATTGGTGTTTCTGTACATTGAAGGCGTTGATACATAAATGGTTTTAAAGTTGCAGTTGAAACCGTTATTTGGAGGTTATTTATTTTTTTATTCTCTCAGCTGCTCCTTCCTGGTGACTGCTAGGCCCCTTCTCACTGTTTACGTTTAATCGTCCCTATAACTGCATTACATTCCCTCACAGAATCCCTTTACTGTGTCTTAGTTCAGTATTAAGCAGGATTTGAGTCGGCTAAGAGAAACACCACCGCCTCACAACACAACACTGAATGAGACCCGGGGCTGTCAAAGTGTGTCTGCCTCCTGTTTTGGCTGTGTCTCAAATCTCCAGGCTGGTCCCTGCAGAGGAAGTGTCTCAGTGGTCTGGCAATGGGTTAGTGTGGAAGTGTCTTTGTAACAGGTGCTGGATTCAGAGCAGGATTCACGGCAGCGGCGTCTGGGTGGATCGGCCCCCGGGACGTTTCTCGTGGTGGGTTTCATCTGTGCCAGCAACTGCTAAACCGTTGTGCTCTGCACGCATGGGTTCGAATCCCATCCTCATCGAGAACTCAGCTTTATAGGGCTGCCTGGTGGTTAAGGATTAGACCTCAGGCAGTAGGTTTGAATCTCAGACCAGTAGGTTGCACTGAGGCGCTCTTGAACATGGTACTACAACCATCACTGCTCCCTGGGTGCTGGTTATAGCTGCCTCCTGCTGCATGGTACGTGCTTGTTTTCACCAGTGGCAATTAGTCACTTTCACCTGTGTTTTCTTTTGCACCAAGTTAGGGAGCCAGAGGTTTTAAGTAAGTACCCAGAAGACAGGAGGGCTTGTCAGAGCTGCCTGTCCTATTGTAATGTGAAAACTGATCTTGTTCAGGATGTTTGGTGAGCAGAGTTGTTGAAATGGACAGTTTTAGTGATACTGCACATGCTTATGTAGATAGATTCTTTCTAAATAAACTGACATTGGTTATATGCAGCACAGTGTTCTGTATCTCCATGAAATAGGCTTTCAGCGCTGCAAAGAGAAGTAGTATAACTATAGAATATTTGCTGTAAATTGCCAAAAACCTCCCACCAGAAATGCAGAAACTCATGGCTCACTGATGCTCTTAGGTAGCAAAGACTAGCCTTTCTGTTTTAGTCTCACTAAAGAGCTGAACTGAAGCTGAAGCACAACGTTAATGCAGGTTACGGTGACAGAACTCTGAACACTGATGGTGCTTTCCTGGACCAGGTTGCCCAGAGGTTCCCTTGAGAAAAAAACCCATCCCCATCAGTGCTCCCTGGGCTCTGGATATGGCTGCCCACTGCTGCTTATGTTTGTATGTGCAAAATGCAGAGGATTAGTATAGTTGTGCTCACAATGTCAAATTTTCACTTTTGTGAGGGTCTGGACTGTATTACTAAATATCGGAACAAAGTGGCCTGTCAAAAAAAACTGTTAACTATTATAATAACTATTTTCTATTATATCGTGGAAGGTTGGTTTCTTCATTGGTCTGAAATCGCTGAAATCGCTCCCAAATGCATGTGGGAAAAAGTCAAGCTGGTGAATACACTTCAATGCTCTGGGTAATGTTCTGCTAGGTAACCTTGGGTGCTGGCACCCAAACAATGTTGTAGGCCAAATCCTCCCCTTCATGGCAACTGTGTTCCCTCATGGATATGGATAAAGCACCTAGTCATGCTGCAAAAATATTCATAAATAGTTCATAAATAGAAGTGAAGTAAGAAGTACATTTATTTTACTGTGTCTGATTGAGCATCTGTTTCATTGTGATGGACAAACTATTCCAATCAATTGATTATTCATAACACCGCACTTGACTTAAAAGTATCTGGTACCAAAAAGTATTTTGGTACTAGACACCACAGCACACATATAGAGGTCTTTCTGAGTCCAAAACTTGACAGATCAGCGCTACAGACCTACACAGTATTAGTTTTTTTTCTTTTTATATATATATAATGGGTGATCTTTGTTTAAGTAAAGGTAACCCAGTGTTGCCTGCCTTAGAACACCATAGAGTGCTAACAAAAAATGAGAATGATGAGCATCAAATAATGGAACAATACAATTTTACCACAGCTTCAATACATTTTTTATTTTTTGGGTAATAAAAAAGTGACCATCAACATTGTAGGATGGAAGAAAGAATGATTGAGCAACTAAATGCATTTTTACTAAAACTACTAAAAACCAAGTTCAGTTAAGTGAGTCAGCTGGAACTGTTCTGAAGGTTTGCTGAATCATAACTTTGCTGGCAAGTTGCGAATGGCTGGCTCAATGCCGGTCATATGGCTGGAGTCAGAGGTATTCACAGCATAACAACAAGAAGCAAGCACTAGTGATCCCATGAAAGGCATTTTCCCTCCACCACTGCCCTAAGCCTTTACATCCCCATAGCTTGCTCAGTTAAAGGTACAAGGGTTTAGCTTTTAATATTAAAACAGCTGTAGGAATTATAATGAATCAGAGGTACATGTTATGAGTCGTTGAAAAAGTTGCCATTGCCTTTGTTTTTGAGTGTAAAGGTGGAGCCCTTTAAATCATAACAATAAAAAAATACTTAGATACCAGTTTTATGAAAGAAACCCCCACATATTGCACATTTTCAAAAATAATTCAATGAGGTATTTTGAGAACTTATAATTCTTATTATTTTATTTTTAAGTCCATGCAAGCATGCACAACCTATTGTTCAATTCAGTTGAGCAATTTCTGGTCCATACAATTGGTAGAATTCTCGATTACTAGTCAAAGGGACAGGCCTAAACTTATCCACAGTCGAAAAACCACATTTAACCCCTCCTCAGACAGACCACTTCTCAGTTGTGCTTCATGTTTTGGGAATTGGTTCCAGGAAGAGCACCCAGACACCCCACAACATGCTGCAGCTACACCCTAGGGCTTCCACTGAAGGGGGCATCTACTTTTCCATCAGCCGTCTGATGCCTCCATGGCCTGCCAAAGGAAAGGCTTGTTTTCATTTTCCCAGGAATGCGCCGCGGCCCCCTGACCTGAGTCAAAGCCGAGGGGGTAGGAGCTGGAAAGGAAGCCAGTAGCCCAGAGGTTGAGCCACGGAGGTGCTGCCTGCTTGCGCAAATGGAAGTGAATGCTAGTTTCAGCGGGCACAGGGACACAATAGGCTTTGGCCGCTTCGTGTCGGCTGTGTTTGTTCTGTTGGCCCAGGCCCAAGAAGCAGGTTGAAAATTCCTTCTTTATGAGCTGAGGCCCAGAGTATTATTGGACAGAGTCTGCAAGAGTGATGTGGAGGAGGACAGAGAGGGCAGCAACTGGAGAGAAGAACCCAACTAAGAACACAACTGCTGAACCTCCAACACAGCTAGACAACCAAATTTTCTTTGGCATACCTTAGGCTGTTTGGGATAACAAACACATTTATGGTGATTTTTCTGGCAGGTCAACTAACAGGTGTCTGACAAAAGAAATAAAATATCTTTTTTGTAAATGTGTTACAGCCCAAGAATCAACCAAGAAGATTAGAATTAGCCTTTATTTCATCTGTTGCTTGTTGTGTCTGTGGGAAGTTTAACAGCTGTTATATTTGGATCGTCGATTGGGGGTTGTGTTCTACACGTGCGGTGCCTGTTTGTGCTTGCGGTGGGTCCATGCACACCCGCTATGATGTATACTTATGTGCATCTGGGGTGTGTGTGTACTGATGTAGATTGAGGTTTGCGCTTTGTTGCTTCAGCTGAGGCGAGCTCCAGTCTCCTTCCCTGAACGGGTGTACCCAAATTTGTCTTTTCAGAATTACCTCCACCAAGACTCTCATTAAATCTGTCTGTATGTCCCATGTCGTCACCATCCAAGAGAAACACACCCAACACCGTTATCTGTGCCTGCTCCTTATTACAACTTTCTTCAGATGGGCCTTCTGTATCTATAGACGGATACAGAATTCACTTTGTGAACTCAGTTGCATGATGATAATGATAGTTTCACTGAAAACATATTCAAAGTGGATTAATTTTATCTGGAGAAGTGCTATAATTTATGTATTTGTTCTGACATTGATATCACTGAAAGTGGTCCAACAATTTTGTTTGCACTGTTATTATTGTATAATAGGACTAGTATAGTCCCTTGAAATGCTGCAGCCATCTCTTGGCTGGGTGACCAATATCAGCCTGCCTTTTCTCCCATCACTTTTCTCCTAGTGATTCAGATGACTGTAGGCTTATGTTTACTGATGTATCATTTAACAGTTTATGTTCTTTTCCAAGCATGTTGAGCTGTTCAATGGCTTTAGCAGCAGTTTGAAAAAGATGACTGACTTCTTTTCTCATCTAAGCAGAAAACTCCTCTAAAAATTTGAAATAGTTACAAATTCTGGATCCCAGGGTATTCTATGCTGAGATGTTCTAATGGGCTCTAAAATTTTTTTAAATCTAGGTTGTTTCTTATAATTTCAGTCTCATCCCTCACTAGATACCTAAGATAATCTCATCCATCTCAGGTGGTGCTTTTGTCTAAGTAAGAGTAATCACAACATTAACCCCTTATGTTAGCCCACACTTCAGTTTCTCATTTTAAGAAAGTGAACAATAAACTGAGGGTTAAATTGTTCTCTGTATTTTTTCTCATTTGAAAAAGAAAAGAACACTAAACAGTTAAACAAGAACAGAACAGTGGGAACACAGCGCCTCGGCAGCTGTTATGCTATCCTTGTTTCTTTCTGCTTTGATTCAGGGTTGAGGGGGTGATGCAATTACTTACAAAACACTTTTGCCTTCTTTTGCCTCTTATCTCTGACTACCCTCAGTCTATGCACTGCTGTTACTCCTCCCTTCTTTTCCCTCTTTGCCCTGCCCTGACAATCTGTTGCTTTTTGTTTTCAGCTTAAGTTTTTATTCTTCAACCTTTCAGTTTGACTTTTTTGCTCTTGTTTGCACAAAGGAAACCTATTATCCACCCATCACCAACTCATTTTCTATTTACTTTAGAAGAAAAAACGTGAAAAAAAAAGAATATATATATTTTACATTATATAACATCAAATATAACAAAACAAGTCCTAATGTGTGTAATTTGATATTAACTGTTACACATAGCTCACTGATATCAAAAGTGTGGATTCTGAAATTGCTGTCAGTCTAGCAAGTTTCAAAATCTTATTTAAAATCTTAGAAGTGCAGAATAATGTCTGACAATACCTGACAATCAAATATGCATCATGTAGGTGCATTAGTTAGCTAGTATAAATAATTAGTTTATATAGTCAGTAAAGCAAAATCTAGTATATAGTTAGTAAAGCAAAGTAATAACTTCTAAGGGTTAACCAAGGTTCTCAAAATGCTCCCCTTCTTTTTCTTTTTTCAGTGTTTTTTTCAGCTTCTTCTCCCTCACTCATCCCATTGCTGTAGCTCTAGTTCTCCTCCGTCTTTCCTCTCTCTCGCTTTCTGGAAGTAATTACCCTGCTGCGCTGTCCCAGAGTTCTTTTGGAAGAGGGGTGTGGCCTCTGCTAGAGATTACAGGAGACTCGAGGTGGGGAGTGGCTCTCAGCTCCTGCCCCCTCCTCTCTCTCTCTCTCTCTCTCTCTCTCTCTCTCTCTCTCTCTCTCTTTCTCATTCTTTCTCATTCTTTCTTTCTTTACCCTTCTTTCTGTCCCTCCCTGCTCTTGGGGATGCTCCAGATGTGAAGCTCTGAGGTGGCTACCCATAAATTTCCTGCATACTCTAAAGTCAGCAGCAGCCACTGCTGTGTTCCTCCCCAAGGACTTGGCCTCCTGGCCAAAAAAACGAATCAGAGCCTTTCAGCAGCATTGTCTTGAATCTCTGTTTTCCTTTTTTCACCCTAGCTTAGCTGCTTCCCTCTTTTCATGTAGAAAAAATTCTTCACAGTACTCACCTGTTCAGCTAAGCTAAAACATTTCAGGCCATTTTGGTGGAAGTACATACGCACAGATTAAATTTTTGTTCTCAAACTAGGGCTAAACAGTATACTGATCAATTTTAAACAATTGAATCAATCAACTGAAAACATTTTAAGAATGACTAATGATCATAGCGGAACATATTTGCTGGCTGCTAACTACACTTTTTTTGGCTTTGTAAATGAGAAAAATATATTATAGTTTATTAAAGTCAAACCTGACCTTTGCAATTTTTTCAACTGAGTTATCAGTTCAGCTGCTTATGCCACCACCACCACCACCAACAAAAACAACGGCATCAACACTAATGCAATGAAATGGCAATATAATGATTTTTGAGCAGCTTTCTCTGTCATTTTGTACTCTGCATCAACTTATACATGTCTCATGTGTGTCTTCTTGGGCAGTTTTCGCTGTTTGGGCCACGGGCGCTGGGCAGGGCGGTGCATGTGGCAGCTGAGGGACCTGGCCTGAGTAAGGCTGAGTTCATGGAGAAGGTGAGGCGGAGCAACGAGGCATGCCAACTGGGTGACTTCCAGACAGCTGTGAAGCTGTATGGTGAAGCCTTGCGTGCCGACCCGCAAAACTGCATTCTCTACAGCAACCGCTCAGCCGCG